>CM038672.1:505481027-506081027 GCA_021605145.1 Aegilops bicornis
AAGGATGGCAAAGTGAACAAAGGTATATTTGATATACAGATTATTGATGTGTATTTTACTAGTGTTCATAGCAACCGCGCGGGATTTGATACTGGTTCGGTTGCTAAGAGTAGTAACTTGAAACGGAGTTGCAGAATGAACAGAAACTGGTTGAAGGAAGTGACGATGAGTGTTGGAAGTAGTTCCAAGATTGATATGATCATCATCGCACACTCCCTACACTTTCGGGATTAGTGTGGAACCTAAATAAGTGTTATTTGGTGTTGAGCATAAATATGATTTGATCATGTTTATTGCAATACGGTTATTCATTTAAGTAAGAGAATAAATTGTTGTTCTGTTTACATGAATAAAACCTTGTATGTTTACACACCCAATGAAAACGGTTCATTGGATCTCGATCATAGTGATACACATATTCATAATATTGAAACCAAAAGATGCAAAGTTAATAATGATAGTGCAACTTATTTGTGGCAATCGCCGCTTAGGTCATATTGGTGTAAAGCGCATGAAGAAACTCCATGCCGATGGATTTTTGGAATCACTTGATTATGAATCATTTGATGCTTATGAACCGTGCCTTTTGGGCAAGATGACTAAAAACTCCGTTCTCCTAACAATGGAACAAGCTACTAACTTATTGGAAATAATACATACCGATGTATGCGATCCAATGAGTGTTGATGCTCATGGCAAGTATCGTTATTTGCTGACCTTCACAAGATAATTTGAGCAGATATGGGTATATCTACTTGATGAAACACAAGTCTGAAACATTTGAAAAGTTCAAAGAATTTCAGAGTGAAGTGAAGAATCATCATAACAAGAAAATAAAAGTTTCTACGATATGATCGCAGAAGACAAATATTTGAGTTACGAGTTTGGTCTTCAATTAAAACAATGTGAAATAGTTTCACAAATTCATGCCACCGAACACCACATCATAATGGTGTGTCCGAACGTCATAACCGTACTTTATTGGATATAGTACAATCTATGATGTTTCTTACCGATTTACCAATATCGCTTTTGGGATCATGCATTAGAGACAAATGCATTCACGTTAAATAGGGCACCATCTAAATCCGTTGAGACGACACTATATGAACTGTGGTTTAGCAAGAAACCAAAGTTGTCGCTTTCTTAAAGTTTGGGGCATGCGATGCTTATGTGAAAAAGTTTCATCCCGATAAGCTCAAACCCAAATCGGAGAAGTGCGTCTTCATAGAATACCCAAAGGAAATTGTTGGGTATACCTTCTATCACAGATCCGAAGGCAAAACATTCGTTGCTTATAAATGGATCCTTTCTAGAGAAGGAGTTTCTCGAAAGAAGTGAGTGGGAGGAAAGTAGAACTTGATGAGGTAATTGTACCTTCTCCCTTATTGGAAAGTAGTTCATCACGTAAATCAGTTCCCAAAGTGATTCCTACACCAATTAGTGAGGAAGTTAATGATGATGATCATGAAACTTCAGATCAAGTTGCTACCAAACCTCGTGGGTCTTCCAGAGCAAAATCCGCACTGCAGTGATATGGTAATCGTGTTCGGAAGTCATGTTACTAGACCATGATGAACCTACGGACTATGAGGAAGCGATGATGAGCCCAGATTCATGAAATGGCTTGAGGCCATGAAATCTGAGATAGGATCCATGTATGAGAACAAAGTATGGACTTTGATTGACTTGCTCGATGATCAGCAAGCCATGTTAAATAAATGGATCTTCAAGAGGAAGACGGACATTGATAGTAGTGTTACTATCTACAAAGCTCGACTTGTCACAAAAAGGTTTTCGACAAGTTCAAGGTGTTGACTACAATGAGATTTTCTCAAACCGTAGCGATTCTTAAGTCTGTCCGAATCATGTTAGCAATTGCCACATTTTATGAAATCTGGCAAATGGATGTCAAAAACTACATTCTTTAATGGATTTATTAAAGAAGAGTTGTATATGATGCAACCGTAAGGTTTTTCAATCCTAAAGGAGCTAACAAAATATGCAAGCTCCAATGATCCATCTATGGACCGTGCAAGCATCTCGAGTTGGAATAAACGCTTTGATAGTGTGATCAAAGCATATGGTTTTATATGCATTTTTGAGAAGCCTGTATTTACAAGAAAGTGAGTGGGAGCATTACAACATTTCGATAAGTATATGTGAATGACATATTGTTAATCGGAAATAATGTAGAATTATTCTGCAAAGCATAAAGGAGTATTTGAAAGGATTTTTTCAAAGAAGGACATCAGAGAAGATGCTAACAAATTGAGCATCAATATATATTGATATAGATCAAGACGCTTGATAAGTTTTTCAATAAGTACATACCTTGTCAAGATTTTGAAGTAGTTCAAAATGGAACAGTCAAAGAAAAGTTCTTGCCTCGTGTTGCAAAACGTATGAAATTGAGTAAGACTCAAATCCCGACCACGGCAGAAAATAGAAAAGAGAATGAAAGTCATTCCCTATGCCTCACCATAGGTTCTATGAAGTATGCTATGCTATGTACCGCACCTATTGTATACCTTGCTCTAAATTTGGCAAGGAGTACAATAGTGATCTAGGAGTAGATCCTTTGGACATTGGTCAAGAACATCCTTAGTGAGGACTAAGGAAATATTTCTCGATTATGGAGGTGATAAAAGAGCCCGTCGTAAAGAGTTACATCGATGCAAGCTTTTTACACAGATCCAGATGACTCTAAGACTCAATCTGGATACATATTGAAAGTGGGAGCAATTAGCTAGAGTAGCTCCGCGAGTAACATTGTAGACATAGAGTATTTGCAAAATACATACGGCTCTGAATGTAGAGACCCGTTGACTAAGCTTCTCTCACGAGCAAAACATGATCATACCTTAGTACTCTTTGGGTGTTAATCACATAGCGATGTGAACTAGATTATTGACTCTAGTAAACCCTTTGGGTGTTGGTCACATGACGATGTGAACTATGTGTGTTAATCACATACAATGTGAATATTAGTGTTGAATCACATGATGATGTGAACTAGATTATTGACTCTAGTGCAAGTGGGAGACTGAAGGAAATATGCCCTAGAGGCAATAATAAAGTTATTATTTATTTCCTTATATCATGATAAATGTTTATTATTCATGCTAGAATTGTATTAACCGAAACATAATACATGTGTGAATATATAGACAAACAAAGATGTCACTAGTATGCCTCTACTTGACTAGCTTGTTAATCAAAGATGGTTATGTTTCCTAACCATGAACAAGGAGTTGTTATTTGATTAACAAGGTCACATCATTAGTTGAATGATCTGATTGACATGACCCATTCCGTTAGCTTAACACTTGATCGCTTAGTATGTTATTGCTTTCTTCATGACCTATACATGTTCTCGTAACTATGAGATTATGCAACTCCGTTTACTGTGAGGAACACTTTGGGTGCTACCAAACGTCACAACGTAACTGGGTGATTATAAAGGAGTACTACAGGTGTCTCCAAAGGTACATGTTGGGTTGGCGTATTTCGAGATTAGGTTTTGTCACTCCGATTGTCTGAGAGGTATCTCTAGGCCTTCTCGATAATACACATCACATAAGCCTTGCAAGCATTGCAACTAATAAGTTAGTTGTGAGATGATGTATTACAGAACGAGTAAAGAGACTTACCGTAACGAGATTGAACTAGGTATTGGATACCGACGATCGAATCTCGGGTAAGTAACATACCGATGACAAAGGGAACAACGATGTCGTTATGCGGTTTGACCGATAAAGATCTTCAGAGAATATGTAGGAACCAATATGGGCATCCAGGTTCCGCTATTGGTTATTGACCGAGAATGGTTCTAGGTCATGTCTACATAGTTCTCGAACCCGTAGGGTCCGCACGCTTAACGCTTCGATGACAGTTCATAATGAGTTTATAAGTATTGATGCAATCAAGGTTGTTCGAGTCCCGGATGTGATCACGGACATGACGAGGAGTCTCGAAATGGTCGAGACATAAAGATTGATATATTGGAAGCCTACATTTGGACATCGGAAGTGTTCCGGTGAAATCGGATTTTACCGAGTACCGGGAGGTTACCGGAACCCCCCGGGAGGTCCATGGGCCTTAATGGGCCATGGGAGAAGAGGAAGGGCAGGCCAAGGTGGGCTGCGCGCCCCCCTCCCCCCTCTAGTCCGAATAGGACAAGGAAGGGGGGGGCGGCGCCCCTTCCCTCTTCCCCCTCCTCCAATCCTAGTCCAACTAGGAGAAGGGGGAGTCCTACTCCGGTGGGAGTAGGACTCCTCCTTGGTGCGCCTCCTCTAGGGCCGCCACCTCCCCTTGGCTCCTTTATATACGGGGCAGGGGGCACCCCAAGACACACAAGTTGATCTACGGATCTTTCCTTAGCCGTGCGGTGCCCCTTCCACCATATTCCACTTGGTCATATCGTCAGAGAGCTTAGGCGAAGCCCTCGCCGAGAAGTCATATCGTCGCAGTTGCTTAGGCGAAGCCCCGCGTCGGTGGAGCATCAACATCGCTATCACGCCGTCGTGGTCGACGGAACTCATCCCGACACTTTGCTTTGGATCGGAGTCCGGGATCGCCATCGAAATAACGTGCGTAACTCGGAGGTGCCGTGACGTTCGGTGCTTGGATCGGTCGGATCGTGAAGACGACGACTACATCAACCGCGTTGTTATAACGCTTCGCTTTCGGGTTCACGAGGGTACGTGGACGGACACTCTTCCCTCTCGTTGCTATGCCATCACCATGGTCTTGTGTGATCGTAGGAAATTTTTTGAAATTACTACGTTTCCCAACAAACAGAACAGTCTGTAGTAATCTGTAACTAACGCAAACTTATGGAACTCCAAAAATTCAGCAAAAATAGGAAGACCTAGGAAATTTGTTTATTGATCAGCAGAAATTGGAATAACTATTTTATCTCGTTCTGGTGATTTTTAACAATTGTTTTCGTGAACCGAAAGTTTCTGGAAATTACAGCAAGATCAAATAACTATCATCCAAGAAGATCCTATAGGTTTAACTTGGCACAAACACTAACTAAAACATAAAACCACATATAAACAGAGGGTAGATGGATTATTTATTCCTAAACAGAAAGAAAAACAAAAAATTAAAAATAAAATTGGGTTGCCTCCCAACAAGCGCTATCATTTAACGCCCCTAGCTAGGCATAAAAGCAAGGACAGATCTAGGTATTGCCATCTTTGGTAGGCAATCCATAAGTGGCTCTCATAATAGATTCGTATGGTAATTTTATTTTCTTTCTAGGTAAGTGTTTCATGCCTTTCCTTAACGGAAATTGGAATCTAATATTCCCTTCCTTCATATCAATGATTGCACCAATCGTTATAAGGAAAGGTCTACCAAGAATAATAGGACATGAAGGATCTCAATCTATATCAAGAACCATAAAATCTACGGGCACATAATTCCTATTTGCAAAAATAAGAACATCATTAATTCTTCCCATAGGTTTCTTAATAGTGGAATCCGCAAGGTGCAAGTTTAGAGAGCAATCATCAAAATCACGGAAATCTAGCAAATCACACAAAGTTTTGGGAATTGTGGAAAAACTAGCACCCAAATCACATAAAGCATAAAATTCATGATCCTTAATCTTAATTTTAATAGTTGGTTCCCACTCATCATAAATTTTTCTAGGGATAGAGACTTCCAACTCAAGTTTTTCCTCATAAGATTGCATCAAGGCATCAACAATATGTTTGGTAAACGCTTTATTTTGACTATAAGCATGAGGAGAATTTAGCACGGATTGCAACAAGGAAATACAATCAATTAAAGAGCAACTTTCATAATTAAATTCCTTGAAATCCAAAATAGTGGGTTTAGCAACATCTAGGGTTTTACTTTCTTCAATCCCACTTTTATCAATTTTAGCATCAAGATCTAAAAACTCCGAATTTTTAGAACGCCTTCTAGGTAAAGGTGGATCATAATCAGTCTCATCATTATCAAGATTCATATTGAGACACATCAATAACTTTTAGATCTTCATCTTTATTTTCATAGAAATTGGAAGAACACACTTTAATAAAGGCACCTTTCGTAGCATGCATCCTAGCGGTTCTTTCCTTGCACTCATCAATGGAAATTATCATGGCTTTGAGAGACTAATTGATATCATGCTTAGGAGGAATAGATCTAAGCTTTAAAGAATCAACATCAAGAGAAATTCTATCAACGTTCCTAGCCAATTCATCAACTTTAAGCAATTTTTCCTCAAGCAAAGCATTAAAATTCTTTTGCGAATTCATAAACTCTTTAACACTAGTCTCAAATTCAGAGGGCATCTTATTAAAATTTCCATAAGAGTTGTTGTAAGAATTTCCATAATTATTAGAAGGATTACTAGGATAAGGCCTAGGATTAAAATTCCCTCTATACACGTTGTCACCAAAATTATTTCTACCAACAAAATTCACATCCGTAGATTCATTATTATTCTCAATCAAAGTAGACATAGGCATATCATTAGGATCATAAGAAACACTCTTAGTAGCAAATAATTTCATAAGTTCATCCATCTTTCCACTCAAAACATTAATTTCTTCTATCACATGCACTTTTTTATTAGTAGATCTTTCAGTGTGCCATTGAGAATAATTAACCATAATATTATCTAGGAGTTTAGTAGCGTCTCCTAAAGTGATTTCCATAAAAGTGCCTCCATGCCGAATCTAAAAAGGTTTCTAGAAGCAAAATTCAATCCGGCATAAATTTTTTGTATAATCATCCACAAATTCAAACCATGAGTAGGGCAATTACGTATCATTAATTTCATCCTCTCCCAAGCTTGTGCAACATGTTCATGATCAAGTTGCTTAAAGTTCATAATATCGTTTCTAAGAGAGATGATCTTAGCGGGAGGAAAATACTTAGAGATAAAAGCATCTTTGCACTTGTTCCAAGAATCAATACTATTTTTAGGCAAAGACGAAAACCAAGCTTTAGCACGATCTCTAAGCGAAAAAGGAAATAGCTTCAATTTAACAACATCATTGTCAACATCCCTCTTCTTTTGCATATCACATAAATCAACGAAGCTATTTAGATGAGTAGCGGTATCTTCACTAGGAAGGCCGGCGAATTAATCTTTCATAACAAGATTCAATAAAGCAGTATTGATTTCATAAGATTCAGTATTGGCAAGAGGAGAAATTGGAGTGCTAAGGAAATCATTATTGTTGGTATTGGTAAAGTCACACAATTTGGTATTATCTTTAGCCATCGTGACAAACAAGCAAGAAAAAGGAAAACGGAAAAGAGAGGGCAAATAAAACGGCAAGGGTGAAGTGGGGGAGAGGAAAATGAGAGGCAAATGGCAAATAATGTAATGCGAAAGATAAGGGATTGTGACGGGTACTAAGTATGTTGACTTTTGTGTAGACTCCCCGGCAACGGCGCCAGAAATCCTTCTTGTTACCTCTTGAGCTTGCGTTGGATTTCCCCGAAGAGGAGAGGATAATGCAGCAGAGTAGCGTAAGTATTTCCCTCAGTTTTTGAAAACCAAGGTATCAATCCAGTAGGAGGCCACGCGCAAGTCACTCGTACCTACACAAAACAAATAGCTCAACGCAACCAACGCGATTAGGGGTTGTCAATCCCTTCACGGTCACTTACGAGAGTGAGATCTGATAGAGATGATAGATAATATTTTTGGTATAAAGATGCAGAGTAAAATAAAAGGCAAAGTAAAAGGAAAAGCAATAATAAAGTGATGGAAGATTGATATGATAGAGAATAGACCCGGGGGCCATAGATTTCACTAGTGGCTTCTCTCAAGAGCATAAGTATTTTACGGTGGGTGAACGAATTACTGTTGAGCAATTGACAGAATTGAGCATAGTTATGAGAGTATCTAGGATGATCATGTATATAGGCATCACGTACGAGACAAGTAGACCGACTCCTGCCTGCATCTACTACTATTACTCCACTCATCGACCGCTATCCAGCATGCATCTAGAGTATTAAGTTAATGAAAACAGAGTAACGCCTTAAGCAAGATGACATGATGTAGAGGGATAAATTCATGCAATGTGATAAAAACCCCATCTTGTTATCCTCGATGGGAACAATACAATACGTGCCTTGCTGCCCCTACTGTCACTGGGAAACGACACCGCAAGATTGAACCCAAAGCTAAGCACTTCTCCCATTGCAAGAACTACCAATCTATTTGGCCAAACCAAACGGATAATTCGAAGAGACTTGCAAAGATAACCAATCATACATAAAAGAATTTAGAGAAGATTAAATTATTGCTCATAGATAATCTTGATCATAAACCCACAATTCATCGATCTCAACAAACATACCGCAAAAACAAGATTACATCGAATAGATCTCCACAAGACAGGGGGAGAACATTGTATTGAGATCCAAAAAGAGAGAAGAAGCCATCTAGCTACTAACTATGGACCCGAAGGTCTGAGGTAAACTACTCACACTTCATCGGAGAGGCTATGATGATGTAGAAGCCCTCCGTGGTGGATTCCCTTCCCATGAGCTCGAACAGGCCCCAAGATGGGATCTCGTGGATACAGAAAGTTGCGGCGGTGGAATTAGGTTTTTGGCTCCGTATCTGATCGTTCGGGGGTACGTATGTATATATAGGAGGAAAAAGTACGTCGATGGAGCAACAGGGGGCCCACGAGGGTGGAGGGCGTGCCCCCTACCTCGTGCCTTCCCTGTTGATTGCTTGAGGTAGGGTCCAAGTCTCCTGGATCATGTTCGGTGAGAAAATCACGTTCCCTAAGGTTTCATTCCGTTTGGACTCCGTTTGATATTCCGTTTCTTAGAAACTCTGAAATAGGCAAAAAAAAAACAGCAATTCTGGGCTGGGCCTCCAGTTAATAGGTTAGTCCCATAAGTAATATAAAAGTGGAAAATAAAGCCCAATATGGTCCAAAACTGTAGATAATATAGCATGGAGTAATAAAAAATTATAGATACGTTGGAGACATATCACGCACAAGCAGTGACTGTCGGATGTCCATCCAACGGCCGTCGTGCTTCTTCAATCTCTGCTCTTCCCGCTCCAGTCGCTCAAACAAGCACCGCGGACTGCTCGCTTCTCTCCTCCCGCTGCCAACAGGTCGCCGCGCAGGCCTCACCGCCCCATCGCACTCCCATGGCTGGCCTAGCCATCCCTATACTCACCCACACCTGGTGTTATTCTCCGGCGACGGCAGACGAACCAGTAAACCCGCGTACAGTCGTACTCCCCTCCGTGTGGGAAACAACTGCCGAGTCTTCCCTGCCTCCGTGTAGTTCCCTTCCTAGGCCTCGCCTTCGTCCACCGCCCTGGTGCTCTCGGCGTGACCTGGTCAACATGGTCAACGACCGACATGCATCTGAAGTGGACTGTACGTGGAGAGGCTGACAGCTGGGTCCACGGCCGCACGCAAGGAAATGCCTCCTTATTACGCGCAAAATAATGATTCCTCCACCTGACATCTGGGACCCATCGAAAGGGCCTCTATATTTCGCGAAAAAAACGTTACCGCCGCTGACAGCTTGGACCCACCAGCTATATCTTCGCATGCAAGGAAGTACCTCCTTATTACACACACAAAAATGAATACCCCCCTGCTAGCTGGGACCCAGTATAGTGGCAGGCTGACTTGTGGGCCTACTAAGTTGACGTGGACGGAGGGCTTTTTCAACTTAGTCAATATGCACGACTCTAGCTCCGGACTGTGATGTCCATCCAACGGCCGTAGTGCTTCTTCAACCTCTTGTCTTCTTGCTCCAGCCGCCCAAAGCAGCGCCGGTCGTGCCGCATGCTCCTGCCTCCCGAGGCCAGCTGTACTGCCACGGAGGCCTCACCGCCGCCTACTATTCCCACTGCTTGCCAGGCCCTGCGGCGACGGCAGCCTCACACCGCAGCCGAACCAGTGAACCCTCGTACTCCTCTCCGCGCGGGCTTCCACTGATGCATCTTCCCTGGCTCCGCGTCGTCCCCTTCCTAGGCCTCACCGTCGTCCACCGCACTGGTGCTCTCGGCGCGGCATGGTCAACGTGGTCAAGGAACGACTTCCATTGGAAGAGTATCGTACGTGGAGAGGCTGACAGCTGGGTCCACGGCCGCAGCAAGGAAGTGCCTCCTTATTACGCGCAAAATAATTATTCCTCCACCTGACAGCGGGGACCCACCGGACGGGCCACCGTATTTTGCGAAAAAACGTTTCCCCCTGACTGCTGGGACCCACCAGCTACATCTTCGCACGCAAGGAAGTGCGTCCGGGCAAAAAAAAAACGATTCGCCCCCCTGACTGCTGGGACCCACCAGCTACATCTTCGCAGGCAAGGAAGTGCGTGACAGTCGGGACCCACTGGTCGAAGCGTACCTAGCGATGTCATTCTTGTCGCGAACGTGTACGTACATACGGGTCGTTGTTGAGGCGCCGCACGCGTCGTAGTAGAGGCGCCGCGACGTAGCATGTACACGCACGCATCGCGCTGCGCAGCAAGAAAGAAAATACGGTCAGGTACGTACATACGGGCAGGGTCTCGAACGCCTACTCACGCATACGTACGGCCAGGGCTCGTGTACATGGCTGGGTCAGAACGGAGAAATTGTGTCGTCGTCGTGTTCATGGGGAGGCAGCAAAATGTGTCGTGTTCATCAGGAGGCAACGGAACGCGTGGGAGCCAACCAGCTTGGACGGAATAGCCGATGGAAACGAGGCCTGGCGTACCGCAGAACAAAGGAAACGGCCTTGTGTTCGACCAGCCACGTTCAAAATGGGATCATGTTCATCGGGAGGGGTCTGGCGTACTGCAAAACTGAGGAAACAGACCTCCTACGGTCGAGACGGGGGTCCTGTTGATCGGGAGGGGTTTGGCGTACCGCAAAACAGAGGAAACAGACTTGTGTTGGAGCGCTACGGTCGAAATGGGGGTCCTGTTCATCGGGAGGGGTGTGGCGTACCGCAAAACGGGACTCCACGGGATATTGTTCATCTCCACCCTCGACCCCCTCCAGCCTCCACGGGCTACTGTTCATCCACCGTCGACCTCCTCCAGCCTCCACATGCGACTGTTCATCCACATGCTCCTGTTCATCCAGCCTCCACCGCGCGCTACTCCACCGGCTACTGTGCAACCAGCCCTCTCCACGGGCTCCTGTTCAACCACCCCTCCACGGGCTACTGTTCATCCAGCCCTCCACCGTCTCATCGCTCGTCCAGCCCTCCACGGGTGGTCCTGCTCATCCAGCCCTCCACGGGTCCTGTTCATCCAGCCCCAACCGCTCGATCGATCGGGGTCCTGTTCATCCAGAGGCAACACCACGGGTCCTGTTAATCCACCCCACCGGACTGTTCATCCAAACCCCCAAAGAATGCTCACTTTGTTCATACAGAGGCAACACCACGGGTCCTGTTCATCCACCCCCATCGAGGAACTGTTCATCCAACCCCCGCAATGCTCACTGTTCATCCAGAGGCAGCATCGATTAGCTTCAGTTAGCAGCAGTAGCGAAGGAATCTCTCAATCGGGTTCAGTTAACAGCCATTGATCGACCGCTCGGGTTCAGTAACGCGTAGCCTGCAGTGCAATGCTCGGGTTCAGTTAGAGCCCAACGCCTCGCTCGGGTTCAGTTAGAGCCCAACGCCTCGCACCCACGCGCGTGCGTGTATGAGAGAAACGCGCATCGCTTCGGCCCGACCACCCACCGTGAACTGAACACCCGATATTTTCCTCGCCCTTGCTTCTACCATGGTTTTTCCGTCATGGACGGCCCAAAGAATGTCATGCAGCTGTCTCTCCGCCCGCCAGACGAAAAGCCCATTTTCATCATGATTTTTGTCACAGAAGTAGGACCCCACCACATCTATGATGATACCGGGTTTTTTCACAATTATCGTCATAGAAGTGTCATAAGTATGACATAATTTTTTTTCGTTCGGCCCAAAATGTCACGGATGTGTCTTTTTTTGTAGTGGGTCTACACACTTAAGGTTCGGTGATGCTAGAGTTGTTATGGGAAATTGTATGTGGTTACTGAAGATTGTTCGGAGTCCCGGATGAGATCCCGTACATCATGAGGAGTTCCGGAATGGTTCGGAGGTGAAGAATTATATATGGGAAGTCCAGTTTCAGTCGCCGGAATAATTTCGGGTGTTATTAGAATTGTACCGGGACCACCGAAAGGGGTCCGGGGGTCCACCAGGTGGGGCCACCTTCCCCGGTGGGCCAAGTGGGTTGAACAAGGGTGGGAACCAGCCCCCTAGTGAGTTGGTGCGCCCCAAGGGCCCAAGGCGCCTAGGGTTAGAAACCCTAGGGGTGGGGTCGCCTCCCACCAAACATGGGGGCAAGTCCCCCCCCCCCCCCCGGGCCGCCGCCCCCCATGTAGATGGGATCTAAGGGGGTCGGCCCCCTTCCCCCTTCACCCTATAAATAGAGGGGGGTGGTAGGGCAGCAGCACCCCCTTCCCTGGCGCAACCCTCCCCCTCTCCAACACCTCCTCCTCCTCCGTAGTGCTTGGTGAAGCCCTGCCGGAGAACCACGAACTCCACCACCACCACGTCATCGTGCTGCTGGAGTCCTCCCTCAACTTCTCCTCTCCCCTTGCTGGATCAAGAAGGAGGAGACGTCCTCGGGCAGTACGTGTGTTGAACACGGAGGCGTCGTCCGGCGGTGCTAGATCAGATCTTCCGTGATTTGAATCGCCGCGAGTACGACTCCATCATCCGCGTTCCTTGTAACGCTTCTGCTTAGCAATCTTCAAGGGTATGAAGATGCACACACACACACTCTCTCTCTCTCTCTCTCTCTCTCTCTCTCTCTCTCGTTGCTAGCATCTCCAAGATTGATCTTGGTGACACTTAGGAATTTTTTTAAATTATTACTACGTTCCCCAACAGTGGCATCATGAGCTAGGTCTATGCGTAGATTCTATGCACGAGTAGAACACAAGTAGTTGTGGGTGATGGTTTGTTCAATTTCATTACCATTACTTGTCCTATCTTGATTCGGTGGCATTGTGGGATGAAGCGGCCCGGACCGACCTTACACGTACTCTTACGTGAGACTGGTTCCACCGACTGACATGCATTTGATGCATAAGGTGGCTAGCGGGTGTCTGTCTCTCCCACTTTAGTCGGATCGGATTCGATGAAGAGGGTCCTTATGAAGGGTAAATAGCAATTGGCATATCACCGTTGTGGTTTTTGCGTAGGTAAGTGCTACCGCTTGAGCATTGCGGTGGATTTCCTTGAAGAGGAAAGGATGATGCAGCACAGTAGCGTAAGTATTTCCCTCAGTTTTTGAGAACCAAGGTATCAATCCAGTACGAGGCTACGCGCGAGTCCCTCGCACCTGCACAATACAAATAACTCCTCGCAACCAACGCGATAAGGGGTTGTCAATCCCTTCACGGTCACTTACGAGAGTAAGATCTGATAGATATGATAGGATAATATTTTTGGTATTTTTGTGATAAAGATGCAAAGTAAAAAAGAAGCAAAATAAAAAGCAAAGGAAATAACAAAGTATTGGAAGATTAATATGATGAAGATAGACCCGGGGGCCATAGATTTCACTAGTGGCTTCTCTCATGAGCATAAGTATTTTACGGTGGGTGGACGAATTACCGTTGAGCAATTGACAAAATTGAGCATAGTTAGGAGAGTATCTAGGTACGATCATGTATATAGGCATCACGTCTGAGACAAGTAGACCGACTCACCTTTTGCATCTACTACTATTACTCCACTCATCGATCGCTATCCAGCATGCCTCTAGAGTATTAAGTTCATGGAAACAGAGTAACGCCTTGAGCAAGATGACATGATGTAGAGGGATAAATTCATGCAATATGATAAAAAAACCATCTTGTTATCCTCGATGGCAACAATACAATACGTGCCTTGCTGCCCCTCATCACTTTGGGAAAGGACACCACAAGATTGAACCCAAAGCTAAGCACTTCTCCCATTGCAAGAAAAACCAATCTAGTAGGCCAAACCAAACTAATAATTCGAAGAGACTTGCAAATATAACCAATCATACATAAAAGAATTCAGTGAAGATTCAAATATTGTTCATAGATAATCTTGATCATAAACCCACAATTCATCGGTCTCAACAAACACACCGCAAAAACAAGATTACATCGAATAGATCTCCACGAGAGAGGGGGAGAACATTGTATTGAGATCCAAAAAGAGGGAAGAAGCCATCTAGCTACTAACTATGGACCCGAAGGTCTGAGGTAACTACTCACACTTCATCGGAGAGGCTATCGTGTTGATGTAGAAGCCCTCCATGATGGGTTCCTCCTCCGACAGAGCTCCGGAACAGGCCCCAAGATGGGATCTCGTGGGTTCAGAAGGTTGCGGCGGTGGAATTAGGTTTTTGGCTCCGTATCTGATCGTTTGAGGGTACATAGGTTTTTATAGGAGGAAGGAGTACGTCGGTGGAGCAACATGGGGGCCCACGAGGGTGGAGGGCGCGCCCTGGGGGTGGGCGCGCCCCCCTACCTCGTGCCTTCCTCCTTTCTTTCTTGACGTATGGTCCAAGTCTCCTGGATCATATTCGGTGAGAAAATAACGTTCTCGAAGGTTTCATTCCGTTTGGACTCCGTTTGATATTCCTTTTCTTCAAAACTCTGAAATAGGCAAAAAAACAACAATTCTGGGTTGGGCCTCCGGTTAATAGGTTAGTCCCAAAAATAATATAAAAGTGGATAATAAAGCCCAATAATGTCCAAAACAGTAGATAATATAGCATGGAGCAATCAAAATTTATAGATACGTTGGAGACGTATCAGGCATCCCCAAGCTTAATTCCCGCTCGTCCTCGAGTAGGTAAATGATAAAAAGATAATTTTTGATGCGGAGTGCTACTTGGCATAATTTTAATGTAATTCTTCTTAATTGTGGTATGAATATTCAGATCCGAAAGATTCAAGACAAAAGTTCATATTGACATAAAAATAATAATACTTTAGCATACTAACAAAGCAATCATCTCTTCTCAAAATAACATGGCCAAAGAAAGCTATCCCTACAAAATCATATAATCTGGCTATGCTCTATGTTCACCACATTAAGTATTTAAATCATGCACAACCCCGATGACAAGCCAAGCAATTGTTTCATACTTTTGACATTCTCAAACTTTTTCAATCTTCACGCAATACATATCATATTGTCATATGGAATGTACAAGCCATGCAATTGTTTCATACTTTTTCAATTTTCATATGTGGAATAGAAGGGTGGTTGCGGAGAAGACAAAAAGGGAGAAGATAGTCTCACATCAACTAGGCGTATCAGCGGGCTATGGAGACGCCCATCAATAGATATCAATGTGAGTGAGTAGGGATTGCCATGCAACGGATGCACTAGAGCTATAAGCATATGAAAGCTCAACTAAAGAAACTAAGTGGGTGTGCATCCAACTCGCTTGCTCATGAAGACCTAGGGCATTTTGAGGAAGCCCGTCATTGGAATGTACAAGCCAAGTTCTATAATGAAAAATTCCCACTAGTATATGAAAGTGACAAAATGAGAGACTCTCTATCATGAAGATCATGGTGCTACTTTGAAGCACAAGTGTGGTAAAAGGATAGTAACATTGTCCCTTCTCTCTTTTCTCTCATTTTTTGTTTGGACCTTTTCTCTCTTTTTTATGGCCTTTTTTTTCGTCCTGAGTCTTATCCCGACTTGTGGGGAATCATAGTCTCCATCATCCTTTCCTCACTTGGGACAATGCTCTAAAAATGAAGATCATCACACTTTTATTTTCTTACAACTCAACAATTACAACTCGATACTTAGAACAAAATATGACTCTATATGAATGCCTCCGTGATGTACCGGGATATGCAGTGAGTCAAGAGTGACATGTTTGAAAGAATTATGAACGGTGGCTTTGCCACAAATACGATGTCAACTACATGATCATGCTAAGCAATATGACAATGATGGAGTGTGTCATAATAAACGAAACGGTGGAAAGTTGCATGGCAATATATCTCGGAATGGCTATGGAAATGCCATGATAGGTAGGTATGGTGGCTGTTTTGAGGAAGGTATATGGTGGGTGTATGATACCGGCGAAAAGTGTGTGCTATTAGAGAGGCTAGCAATGGTGGAAGGAGGAAGAGTGTGTATAATCCATGGACTCAACATTAGTCATAAAGAACTCATATACTTATTGCAAAAATCTACAAGTTATCAAAGCAAAGTAGTACGCGCATGCTCCTAGGGGGATATATTGGTAGGAAAAGACCATCGCTTATCCCCGACCGCCACTCATAAGAAGACAATCAATAAATAAATCATGCTCCGAATTCATCACATAACGGTTCACCATACGTGCATGCTACGGGAATCACAAACTTTAACACAAGTATTTCTCAAATTCACAACCACTCAACTAGCATGACTCTAATATCACCATCTTCATATCTCAAAACAATTATCAAGCATCAAACTTCTCATAGTATTCAACATACTCATAAGAATTTTTACAAATCATTTATGCTTAGCATATTAGGATTTTTTAAGCAAATTACCATGCTATTTAAGACTCTCAAAATAATCTAAGTGAAGCATGAGAGATCAATTGTTTCTATAAAACATATCCACCATCGTGCTCTAAAAGATATAAGTGAAGCACTAGAGCAAAACTATATAGCTCAAAAGAAATAACTGAAGCACATAGAGTATTCTAAAAAATTCCAAATCATGTATGGCTCTCTCAAAAGGCGTGTACAGCAAGGATGATTGTGTTAAACTAAAAATCAAAGACTCAAATCATACAAGACGCTCCAAGAAAAACACATATCATGTGGTGAATAAAAATATAGCTCCAAGTAAAGTTACCGATGGAAGTAGACGAAAGAGGGGATGCCTTCCGGGGCATACCCAAGCTTTGGCTTTTTGGTGTCCTTAGATTATCTTGGGGGTGTCATGGGCATCCCCAATCTTAGGCTCTTGCCACTCCTTGTTCCATAATCCATCAAAAGATTTCACACAAAACTTGAAAACTTCACAACACAAAACTCAACAGAAATCTCGTCAGCTCCGTTAGCAAAAGAAAACAAAAGACCACTTCAAGGTACTGTAATGAATTCATTCTTTATTTATATTGGTGTTAAACCTACTCTATTCCAACTTCTCTATGGATTATAAACTATTTTACTAGCCATAGATTCATCAAAATAAGCAAACAACACACGAAAAACAGAATCTGTCAAAAACAGAACAGTCTGTAGTAATATTTAACTAATGCAAACTTCTGGAACTCCAAAAAATCAGCGAAAATAGTACGACCTAGGCAATTAGTTTATTGATCAGCAGCAATTATAATCACTATTTTATCACGTTCTGGTGATTTTTAACAATTGTTTTCGTGAACAGAAAGTTTCTGGAAATTACAGCAAGATCAAATAACTATCATCCAAGAAGATCCTATAGGTTTAACTTGGCACAAACACTAATTAATACATAAAAACACATCTAACCAAAGGCTAGAACAAATAGTTTTTCTGAAACAGAAACAAAAGAAAAAAAACTAACATAAAATTGGGTTGCCTCCCAACAAGCGCTATCGTTTAACGCCCCTAGCTAGGCATAAAAGCAGTGATAGATCTAGGTATTGCCATCTTTGGTAGGCAATCCATAAGTGGCTCTCATAATAGATTCATATGGTAATTTTATTTTATTCCTAGTGAAATGTTCCATGCCTTTCTTCAATGGGAATTGGAATCTAATATTCCCTTCCTTCATATCAATAATTGCACCAATCGTTCTAAGGAAATGTCTACCAAGAATAATAGGACATGAAGGATTGCAATCTATATCAAGAACGATAAAATCTACGGGAACATAATTCCTATTTGCAACAATAAGAACATCATTAATTCTTCCCATAGGTTTCTTAATAGTGGAATCTGCAAGGTGCAAGTTTAGAGAGCAATCATCAAAATAACGGAAATCTAGCAAATCGCACAATGTTTTGGGAATAGTGGAAACACTAGCACCCAGATCACATAAAAGCATTAAACTCATGATCCTTAATCTTGATTTTAATAGTTGGTTCCCACTCATCATAAAGTTTTCTAGGGATAGAAACTTCCAACTCAAGCATTTCTTCATAAGATTGCATCAAGGCATCAACGATATGTTTAGTAAACGCTTTATTTTGACTATTAGCATGAGGAGAATTTAGCACGGATTGCAACAAGGAAATACAATCAATCAAAGAGCAACTTTCATAATTAAATTCCTTGAAATCCAAAATAGTGGGTTTAACAACATCTAGGGTTTTGATTTCTTCAATCCCACTTTTATCAATTTTAGCATAAAGATCTAAAAATTCCGAATTTTTGGAACGCCTTCTAGGTAAAGGTGGATCATATTCAGTCCCATCATTATCAAGATTCATACTGCAAAACAAAGATTTAATTGGGGACACATCAATAACTTTTAGATCTTCATCTTTATTTTCATAGGAACAATAAGAACACGCTCAAATAAAGGCATCTTCAGTAGCAGTCATCCTAGAGGTTCTTTCTTTGCACTCATCAATGGAAATTCTAATTGCTTTGAGAGACCCATTGATATCAAGCTTAGGAGGAATAGATCTAAGCTTTAAAGAATCAACATCAAGAGAAATTCTATCAACGTTCCTAGCCAATTCATCCACTTTAAGCAATTTGTCTTCAAGCGAAGCATTAAAATTCTTTTGTGAATTCATAAACTCTTTAACACTAGTCTCAAATTCAGAGGGCATCCTATTAAAATTTCCATAAGATTTGTTGTAGGAATTTCCATAATTATTAGAGGAATTACTAGGATAAGGCCTAGGATTAAAGTTTCCTCTATATGCGTTGTTACCAAAATTATTCCTACCAACAAAATTCACATCCATAGATTCATTATTATTCTCAATCAAAGTAGACAAAGGCATATCATTAGGATCAGAAGAAACACTCTTAGTAGCAAATAATTTCATAAGTTCATCCATCTTTCCACTCAAAACATTAATCTCTTCTACCGCATGGACTTTTTTATTAGTAGATCTTTCAGTGTGCCATTGAGAATAATTAACCATAATATTATCTAGGACTTTAGTAGCTTCTCCTAAAGTGATTTCCATAAAAGTGCATCCCGTGGCCGAATCTAAAATATTTCTAGAGGCAAAATTCAATCCGGCATAAAAAAATTGTATAATCATCCACAAATTCAAACCATGAGTAGGGCAATTACGTATCATTAATTTCATCCTCTCCCAAGCTTGTACAACATGTTCATGATCAAGTTGCTTAAAATTCATAATATCGTTTCTAAGAGAGATGATCTTAGTGGGAGGAAAATACTTAGAGATAAAAGCATCTTTGCACTTGTTCCAAGAATCAATACTATTTTTAGGCAAAGACGAAAACCAAGCTTTAGCACGATCTCTAAGCGAAAAAGGAAATAGCTTCAATTTAACAATATCATTATCAACATCTTTCTTCTTTTGCATGTCACACAAATCAACGAAGCTATTTAGATGAGTAGCGACATCTTCACTAGGAAGGCCGGCAAAGTGATCTTTCATAACAAGATTCAACAAAGCAGTATTAATTTCACAAGATTCAGTATTGGTAAGAGGAGCAATCGGAGTGCTAAGGAAATCATTATTGTTGGTATTGGTAAAGTCACACAATTTGGTATTATCTTGAGCCATCGTGGCAAGCAAGCAATCCAACACACGAGCAAAAAAAAAAGAAGGGCAAAAAGCGGCAAACGGAAAAGAGAGGGCGAATAAAACGACAAGGGTGAAGTGCGGGAGAGGAAAACGAGAGGCAAATGGCAAATAATGTAATGCGGGAGATAAGGGATAGTGATGGGTACTTGGTATGTTGACTTTTGCGTAGACTCCCCAGCAACAGCGCCAGAAATTCTTCTTGCTACCTCTTGAGCACTGCGTTGGATTTCCTTGAAGAGGAAAGGATGATGCAAAGACAAGAGCATAAGTATTTCCCTCAGTTTTGAGAACCAAGGTATCAATCCAGTTGGAGGCTACGCCTCGAGTACCTCTTTTGCACAATACAAATAACTCCTCGCAACCAACGCGATAAGGGGTTGTCAATCCCTTCACGGTCACTTACGAGAGTAAGATCTGATAGTTATGATAGGATAATATTTTTGGTATTTTTGTGATAAAGATGCAAAGTAAAATAAAACCAAAATAAAAAGCAAAGGAAATAACAAAGTATTGGAAGATTAATATGATGAAGATAGACCCGGGGACATAGGTTTCACTACTGGCTTCTCTCATGAGCATAAGTATTTTACGGTGGGTGAACGAATTACTGTTGAGCAATTGACAGAATTGAGCATAGTTATGAGAGTATCTAGGTATGATCATGTATATAGGCATCACGTCCGAGACAAGTAGACCGACTCACCTTGCATCTACTACTATTACTCCACTCATCGACCGCTATCCAGATGCATCTAGAGTATTAAGTTCATGGAAAGCGAGTAACGCCTAAGCAAGATGACATAATGTAGAGGATAAATTCATGCAATATGATAAAAACCCCATCTTGTTATCCTCGATGGCAACAATACAATGCGTGCCTTGCTGCCCCCTCACATCCTTTGGGAAAGGACACCGCAAGATTGAACCCAAAGCTAAGCACTTCTCCCATTGCAAGAAAAACCAATCTAGTAGGCCAAACCAAACTGATAATTCGAAGAGACTTGCAAAGATAACCAATCATACATAAAAGAATTCAGTGAAGATTCAAATATTGTTCGTAGATAATCTTGATCATAAACCCACAATTCATCGGTCTCAACAAACACACCGCAAAAAGAAGATTACATCGAATAGATCTCCACGAGAGAGGAGAACATTGTATTGAGATCCAAAAGAGAGAAGAAGCCATCTAGCTACTAACTATGGACCCGAAGGTCTGAGGTAAACTACTCACACTTCATCGGAGAGGCTATGGTGTTGATGTAGAAGCCCTCCGTGATGGGTTCCTCCTCCGGCGGAGCTCCGGAACAGGCCCCAAGATGGGATCTCGTGGGTACAGAAGGTTGCGGCGGTGGAATTAGGTTTTTGGCCCCGTATCTGATTGTTTGGGGGTACGTAGGTATATATAGGAGGAAGGAGTACATCGGTGGAGCAACAGGGGGCCCATGAGGGTGGATGGCGCGCCCTGGGGGGCGCCCCCCCTACCTCGTGCCTTCCTCCTTTCTTTCTTGACGTAGGGTCCAAGTCTCCTGGATCATATTCGGGGAGAAAATCACGTTCCCGAAGGTTTCATTCCGTTTGGACTCCGTTTGATATTACTTTTCTTCAAAACTCTGAAATAGGCAAAAAACAACAATTCTGTGTTGGGCCTCCGGTTAATAGGTTAGTCCCAAAAATAATATAAAAGTGGATAATAAAGCCCAATAATGTCCAAAACAATAGATAATATAGCATGGAGCAATCAAAAATTATAGATACGTTGGAGACGTATCAGTAAGAAATGTTCTTGCTAGAAACCCATAGCAGCCACGTAAAACATGCAACAACAATTAGAGGACGTCTAAGTTGTTTTTGCAGGGTATGCTATGTGATGTGATATGGCCAAAAGGATGTGATGAATGATATATGTGATGTATGAGATCGATCATGTTCTTGTAATAGGAATCACGACTTGCATGTCGATGAGTATGACAACCGGCAGGAGCCATAGGAGTTGTCTTAATTTATTGTATGACCTGCGAGTCAATGAAAATGCCATTCATTACTAACCGTTAGCCATAGTAGTAGAAGTAATAGTTGGCGGGACAACTTCATGAAGACACGATGATGGAGATCATGATGATGGAGATCATGGTGTCATGCTGGTGACGAAGGTGATCATGCCGCGCCTCGAAGATGGAGACCAAAGGTGCAAGATGATATTGGCCATATCATGTCACTTTATGATTTGCATGTGATGTTTATCATGTTTACATCTTATTTGCTTAGAATGACAGTAGCATAAATAAGATGATCCCTCACTAAAATTTCAAGAAATGTGTTCCCCCTAAATGTGCACCGTTGCGAAGGTTCGTTGTTTCGAAGCACCACATGATGAATGGGTGTGATAGATTCTAACATTCGCATACAACGGGTGTAAGCCAGATTTACACATGTGAAACAGTTAGGTTGACTTGACGAGCCTAGCATGTACAGACATGGCCTCGGAACATGAGAGACCGAAAGGTCGAATATGAGTCGTATAGTGGATACGATCAACATGGAGATGTTCACCGTTGATGACTAGTATGTCTCACGTGATGATCGGACATGGCCTAGTCGATTCGGATCATGTATAACTTAGATGACTAGAGGGATGTCTATCTGAGTATGAGTTCATTAAATAATTTGATTAGATGAACTTAATTGTCATGAACTTAGTCTAAAATATCTTTACAATATGTCTTGTAGATCAAATGGCCCACGCCAATGTTGCCCTCAACTTCAACATGTTCCTAGAGAAAACCAAGCTGAAAGACAATGGTAGCAACTATACGGACTGGGTCCATAACTTGAGGATCATCCTCATATCTGCCAAGAAAGCATATGTCCTTGAAGAACCGCTAGGTGACGCACTGAAAGTGCAACTATCCCTAGGTGGTTTTGGTAATTCATAACAACATATAGCTCATTGAGCTAATGCTATTCCAAGACTATTGTTTCAGGAAAGCTCAATGAATGGCATGGCATGGATGATGAAAGTGGATCCTCAAAATACTAAGGACAAAGGATTGGCTCAAGCTCAAAAGCTCAAGACTCTTCATTTTACATTTTGGCGATCCAAGATCACATTGAGTCTATAGGAAAAGCCAATACTATCAAGAAGGGATGATGTGTTGCTTAATGAGCCTCTTGCTTCATGTGCTTAGTGATATGCTCCAAAACCCTCAACTACTTTCCCACATCCACAAATGACCTAAACCTAAAGCCAAAATCGGTCACACCGATTCTTTCTATCCGCGCCACCGATTCCAAAAGTCATAGCCACTGCCACAAACCCTAAGCAAATCGGTCTTACCGATAGGGATCTCGGTCTCACCGAGATGGGGTTGCAATCTCTCTGTTTCCCTTCATAACGTTTCGGTCTAACCGAAGTGAGCGATCGGTCCCACCGAGATTGCAATGTAAACTCTCTGTTTCCTTTTTGTAACATTTCGGTCTCACCGAAAAGAGCAAATCGGTCCCACCGAGTTTACCGGACCAACTCTCTGGAAAGCTTATTACCAAATCGGTCTCACCGAGTTTGTGTAATCGGTCTCACCGATATTAAGTTATGCCCTAACCCTAACCGAATCGGCCTCACCGAGATGCATGTCACCCCATCAAAATCACTAACGGTCACTAGGTTTACTAAATCGGTCCGACCGAAGTTTAACGATTCGGTCCCACCGATTTTGGTAAATTGTGTGTAACGGTTAGATTTTGTGTGGAGGCTATATACCCCTCCACCTCCTCTTCATTCGTGGAGAGAGCCATCAAAACGAACCTACACTTCCAACTTACCATTTCGAGAGAGAACCACCTACTCATGTGTTGAGGCCAAGATATTCCATTCCTACCATATGAATCTTGATCTCTAGCCTTCCCCAAGTTGCTTTCCACTCAAATCCTCTTTCCACCAGATCCAAATCCTATGAGAGAGAGTTGAGTGTTTGGGAGACTATCATTTGAAGCACAAGAGCAAGGAGTTCATCATCAACGCACCATTTGTTACTTCTTGGAGAGTGGTGTCTCCTAGATTGGCTAGGTGTCACTTGGGAGCCTCAGACAAGATTGTGGAGTTGAACCAAGGAGTTTGTAAGGGCAAGGAGATCGCCTACTTCGTGAAGATCTACCGCTAGTGAGGCAAGTCCTTCGTGGGCGATGGCCATGGTGGGATAGACAAGGTTGCTTCTTCATGGACCCTTCGTGGGTGGAGCCCTCCGTGGACTCGCGCAGCCGTTACCCTTCGTGGGTTGAAGTCTCCATCAACGTGGATGTACGATAGCACCACCTATCGGAACCATGCCAAAAACATCCGTGTCTCCAATTGCGTTTGAATCCTCCAAATCCTTCCCTTTACTTTCTTGCAGGTTGCATGCTTTAATTTCCGCTGCCTATACACTCTTTGCATGCTTGCTTGAATTGTGTGATGATTGCTTGACTTGTCCTAAAATAGCTAAAATCTGCCAAACTCTAAAATTGGGAAAAGGTTAAGTTTTTATTGGTCAAGTAGTCTAATCACCCCCCTCTAGACATACTTCAAGGTCCTACAAGTGGTATCAGAGCGTTGGTCTCCATTTGCTTTGATTTCCATAGCTTTTGGTGGTCATAGCCTTGGTTTCACAACCTAGGAGATTATGGCGTCTAGCAAGGGAAATTATCACCATAGAGGTCCTTACTTTGGTGGTACTAATTTTGCTAGTTGGAAGCATAAGATGAAAATGCATATTCTTGGACATAACCCCGCCGTTTGGGCAATTATTTGTATTGGCTTGCAAGGTGAATTCTTCGATGGGAGAGAACCGAACCGTGAAGCTAATGCAGAAGAATTGAAGATGCTGCAATACAATGCTCAAGCATGTGATTTCATCTTCAACGGATTGTGCACCAAAGAATTCAACAAAATCAGCCGTCTTGAGAATGCAAAGGAAATTTGGGATACTTTGATTGATATGCATGAAGGTACCGAATCCGTCAAGGAATCCAAGTTGGATGTGCTCCAAAGTCAGCTTGACAAGTTCAAAATGAAGGATGGTGAAGGTGTCATTTGAAATGTACTCTAGGCTTGCTCTTATCACAAATGAGATTGCCGGCTTAGGGAGTGAAGAGATGACCGACAAATTCATCATCAAGAAAATCCTAAGAGCATTGGATGGAAAGTATGATACCGTGTGCACATTGATCCAAATGATGCCAAACTACAAAGATCTCAAGCCAACGAAAGTCATTGGAAGGATTGTTGCTCATGAGATGTCACTCAAGGATAAGGAGGAACTTCATAACAAGTCAAGTGGTGCTTACAAAGCCTCAAGTGAAGCCCCACATCATCAAGTGAGAAACCAACCTTCAATGAAGAATTGAGCTTAATGGTGAAGAACTTCAACAAATTCTACAAAAGTAGAAGCAAAGAAAGAAGCTCCAAGTCAAGGTCTTACAATGACAAGAGATCTTCTAGTCGAGAGCGCAATTGCTACAATTGTGGGAGACCGGACACTACTCCAATGAGTGTACGGCACCCTACAAAAGAAGAGAATATTCTCCAAGAAGAAGGAGCAAAAGAGAAGAATCACCACCAAGAGAGAGGGCGAGTAGAGATGATCGTTCTGAGCGAAGACCCTCACGGAGAAGTAAGGATTCGGAAAGAAAGGACAAGTCATCAAGGAGCTACACAAAACGAAGACATCAAGCTCATGTTGGTGAATGGGTTTCCGGCTCCGACTCCGACAATCACTCTGAGAAAAGCTATCACTCCGACTCCGAATATACTCAAGATGAAGGTGTTGCCGGACTAGCACTTGTGTCAACCAACTCCTACGACATATTTAACTCACCAAATGAAGGTGTTGGAAGATGCTTCATGGCCAAAGGTCCAAAGGTAACACATCCCGAGTATGTTGATTTTAATAGTGATGAAGATGACTTGCTTGTGGATGATGATTTACTTGTTGACAACTCTAGTGATGAATACTATGATGAAACATCAATTAATCATGCTAATCAAACGAATGACAATGATAAGGAGAAAATTGAGCTTCTAACTAAAGAACTAAACACTCTTAAGTTGGCTCATGAAACTATCTTCAAGATCATCGAGAACTTTTAAGGGCTCATGAGAAGTTACGCTTTGAAAAGCTCAATCTTGAGCAAGAGCATGAGTTCTTAAAGGCAATCAATGATGATCTCCGCAAGAAAAGTTCTTCTTACATTGCCAAGCGTTTACACTTATCTACTTACATGCCTCAAGTCAAGTCTAGTAGCAAGTACAAGAAAGATACTTCCTCTAGTAGTAACAATAATAATTTCAAATCCAATGTTGTTGCTTCTAGTAGTTCTCTTGATTCCACTAATGATTCTCTTAGCCAAGTTACACTTGAGCAAGAAAATAGTTTATTGAAGGGAATTATAGAGAAAGGTGTTTACAAGAGCCTTGCCGGGAGTAAGCAATTCGAGGAAATTGTACACAAGCAAGGAAGGCACCGGAAGAATCAAGGTGTTGGTTTTGAACGAAAGTTCAACGCCAATGGAGTTGAGTGGGAAGAAGATCAATACCCCAAGACAAAGTTTGTTCCTCAACAAGAGAAGTATGATCCTACTTCCTTCAAGGGGACACAAGCTCAAGATGATCTTCCACCACAAGACCACAAGAACAAAGGCAAGGACAAGCTTCAAGAAGATATTGATGCATTTGAAGAAGCACCTAAAGCCTCGTTCAAGTGGGTCCCCAAGGCTACGTCAAGTTGTACTTCATCAAGTACAACTACAACTTCAAGGATTCCCATCAAGATGATGTGGATCCCGAAGAAGAAGAACTAGAGAGTTCTTGAGGGTGACTCCGCCAACATTCTTCACTCATATCATTTTGGCAAGAACAAGTGCAATCAACTTTCACATCTTTCACTAGTTCAAGGAGTCACAAACCCTCATGTTGGTAAGGCTAGGGACAAGGTAACCTAATGTTTTCATGGACATCATCTTGTGTGTGCATCACTCTATGTCTATGGATATTCTTGTTTGTTCCTTGGGACTAACCCATGTAGGCAAGTTGAAAGTGCAACTCACTCCAAAGGATTGCTCCAAATGATCTACATCAACATTGAGCATCTACATCTTCAACACCTACATGAAGTCATCATCGACAAAACCCAAGGTTAGTTCATCCCTCTAAGGGGGGATCTCACATCTAGGGGAGCTTAACTCAAAGAATTGAGTCAAAGCAACTCTAATGGTGTGAACACATCAATGCATTATGTAAAAGTGGTAACCCCAATTCGAGCTTAAACGAAGAGTATGACCTATGATCAAATGTTCTCATTTGACTCCTAAGTCAATATACTCATATATAGATGACCTAGTCATTGCCAACTGCTTGATAGATGCTAAAATTGGTTGTGCATGCTTTGCCACATATTTCAATTGCCATCTTATTGTGTGAGCATGTTGGTGCATATTTTACTCATTCAAGGACATCCACTTGTTGTTTTGTTTGTTTGGATTCTTTTCTTTGTGCCAAGTGGATGGACAAGAATGCCTAAGAACCTTCTTTAGCTATCTATGCTTTTCTTGTCTCAAACTCTATTCATGCTACATCACAAAATTTGATCAAGTCAGATTCGAACCACTCTGTGTGAGGAGCACTCGGAGTCCCCGATTCGTCATAGACTTAAACTTCCAATACCTCTTAGTGATTCTCGGTCTGACCGATCCTTCCATTTCGGTCCTACCGAGATCATCAAGTTGATCTGAGTTTTCAATTTGATTGCAACCGATTTGAACTTTCGGTCTCACCGATTTGCTGTAATCGAACACAAGTTATGCATCTCGGTGCCACCGAGTTGTTCCACTCGGTCACACCGACAGGGTTGAGCTATATATATAGCCACGGGCAAAATTTTGGAAATTTCTCCGAAACCCTTCGCCCGCGCAACAGCTCGCTCTGCCATCATGGTCTCCGGATCGTCTCCTCGTCGCCAGCCTCCGTCATTTGGTCTCCGCCACCGTCAACGGATTTCGTCCCCGCCACGTTGCCGCCGTAGCAAGTCCACCGCCAAGTTAGGGTATGGACTTAATCTTTGTGCTATCCACGTCGATTCACGGCACATTGTTTTCATATTGATTCTTGCCATGATTGAAACTCTTCTATCCAGCCAAAGTAGTTCATATATTAGATGTGATTCAAATTTTTAGGGTTAGGTTTCCGCCGAAACCATCTCGGACCCATCGAGTTGAAAAACTCGGTCTCACCGATTTGGCTTATGCCATTGCACTAGTGACTCTCGGTCTGACCGAGAATTACTAATCGGTGCAACCGATTTGAGGATTCTGTGAAACCCTAGCAGTCTCGGTACCACCGAATCAAACTCGTCCAACCGAGATCATCAATTTAGGTTCCAAAACTGCTTCGGTATCACCGAGTTTGAAAATTGGTGGATCCGAAATGCTTTCTGTGGAAAACTAAGACTGAACTTTTGAGTCATTCTTTTACAAAAACCTCTGCATTTTGTGATGCTCATCTTTTCTATCTCATCTATAACTCTTCACAGGTCGTGATCAGCTTTTGCGGTATGTCCGATCAAAGTGGACGAGCAGTCAGACGAGCAGATGGACTTGAGTGAGGGCACTAGACCCTCAACTTCAGATGAAGGGAGCAGAATTACTCCTAGCAATTTTCCTAAGGCTGCAACTAGGCAAAGGAGGAAAAGAACTTCAGATTCAGAGGATGAAGATTACAAAGCTGAGGAAGATGAGGCTACTTCCAAGAAAGAGGTGCTCAAGAAGGAATATGGCTCAAAGAAAGAATACAAAGCCGTGCATGTAGACCAAAAGGCCTGCAGGAAGACAACCAATATCCAAGGCCAGAGCATCAACTCAACTGCCTAAAAGGCCTGATCCCAAAGAGCCAGCTGCTGAAGGAAAGAAGAGGAAGGAAAGGGTCAAGAAGACCATGGCCAAAATTGTTGGTCAACCTTCCATGATGGAAGAGGAAGAGCTTGCTGCACCAGCTCCAAAGGCAGCTAAGTTTATGGGAGATGCAATCAGATCAGGGGGTGCAACATCCAAGCCCAAGGAAACACCCAAAGCTGCCTCCAAGGCCAAGCAAGTTCCAAATAGGAATACTAGGAGTATTCAATTTCTTTGAGAAGAACAAGGCCCCAAAGGCCCAATGTTGCTGAAGATTCAGAAGAAGAAGGACAGGTTCTAAGAAAGCTCAAGCCCAAGATACCAGACCACAATGATGCCCATCCTGTGGCTGAGGACATGAGAATCAGGAAGGATTCAGGGCTGAGACTGTGGAGAATGGAAGATCCATATGCTTCAAGAAGAAGAACTGCTGTTGACTACATGTTCCACACAAAGGAACAACAGGACTTCTATGAAACAATTCTGTTGGACAAGAAGCCCATAGTCTGTGACATGAGGTGGGTTGGACTGAAATTCATCAAGGAAAATGAACAACACTATCCTGGAGTGCAAGACAACTTTGTTGCTTGTGGAGTTGCATATTTTGTTGGCCAGAAGTTCACCAACTGGAATGATGAGCTTATCATGCAGTTCTACTCCACAACACACTTTTACCCAGATGGAAGAATAGTTTGGATGTCCAAGGTACAAGGTGCAGTCCACTATTGAAGAATGGGCAAGTCTGATCAATGCCCCCAAGGAGAATGAGGATGACCTAGACATTTATGCAAAGAATAAGTTGGGTCACAATTCAATGGCTCACATGTACAAGGAAATTCCAAACAAGGCATTAGAGACTCACAAGTTTGGAACAGTTCACTTTTCTGCATCGGGGTTGCCAACCATAAATTGGATTCTCGAGGCACACTTTATTGCCCAAGTCCGTGACCATAATATGATCAGAGGGCATGCCATCAACATGTTGCATGTGTTTGATGTGCCACGAAGTTCAAAGTCATGAGCCCGATCATTGAAACAATCAAGAGGACTGCAGCAGATCGTAAGAGGAGCTGTGGATATGCACCTCAGATTCAAGAATTGATAAACTCAAAGATGGGCACAGGAAAATATCAGTTGGATAAGGAACACTTTCCACTTTATCCAGACTTTGAGGACAATGAGGTTGTCATGAATGAAGATGATCCACAATCAGTTCAAGCTCAAGAGAAGAAGGAGAACGCAAAGAGGGAGAAGGCTGCCAAGATTCCAACTCAAGAGGAGGCATCTGAATATTTCTTGAAAACCAAACAGGAGCAGCTTGGTTACTTGATAGCATCATCTTTGAGGATTGAGAAGGGGTTGGCCACCCTAACTCAAAACCAGGAGAGCACGGAAAGAATCATGGAACAAAAATTCTATGATCTAGATGTCAAGGTAACTGAGATTGATCGGTTGTGGAGCAGCTGCAGGATGACATGCATGAGAGGAAGGGCAAGACTACCACCAATGTGTTTGCCAGAGTGCCCAGAGCCCAGAGGTCAGTTGCAGTGCCAGTGACAGACACTAGAGCAACAATTCAGCACGAGTGTCAGGGAGGCCGATCGTACCCACGGACACCTATGGGGCCGGCGGAGCAGGCCCCTTGTGGTTCGGAGGGGGGCGGAGGTCGCACGAAGAGAGGATCGAGGCGATGCACGCGAGCGGTTTACCCAGCTTCGGAGCTCTCCGGAGAGATAAAACTCCTACTGCTGCTTGTTTGATCTATTGTGTTCTTGCTAGGGAGCAATGCGGGCTACAAAACCTAGCGTGAGTCTATCTGGTCTCTAGTGGGTCGAATGAACCCAACGAGACGAAACTGGCCTACTGAGCTGGACGGAACCGAACCCAAACCTCCCGAACCCTACCTACGTTGCACTCGGGCCTCCTTTTATATGGTCAAGGGGTCTCCGACAGGTGGCAACATAGGCGGGGGTACAAATGTAAAAACATGGGTTGGTACACCTACTTGAACAGTGTACAGTGCAAAATACCTAACTCTGACGGCAAGGGACAAAAGCAATAAATGCCCATCGTTGTCGCCCAAACAAAGGTAACAGAGACCGTCAGTGCGCCTCCGCCGCCACGATGGCGAGCCTGTCAGCCGCTTATCGCTGCTCTCCGCTGGCTGCACAGCCGCCGACACGCCGCCCATGGAACGGTCCCATGGCGACACGTCAGGGTGGGCTGGAGCGGAGACGGAGAGAGTTGCATGCCGCAAGCGCCTTGCCGCCCGAACCTGTCGCGCCCGGAGGCTTGTCGCGCTCGGGCCTTCCCGGCAAGCTCCTCTTGCCGGGCCTTGTCTTCCGTGGTGTGCAGGTGGCCTTCCCGACAAGCTCCTCTTGTCGGGGCCTTGTCTTCTCAATCTAATACTTTGTTCTTGAATGGCTCCAAGGGAGCCACGAAGGAGATTGGCGGTGACGAGGCAAACCTTGCCGCGGGGTGCTGCAGCCGTCCGTGCATGAGTACGGGATACTAGGGTACCCCTACTCTAGTACACCGACAGGAGCCCCCGGGCCTGGCCGCATACGGTGCCGAAGCGCTTGTCGGGCCGTGCCTGTAATCGCAGACGGACACGCTGCCTCGACCACGCCGCAATTCCGCCCGGACCCACCACGATCCCCACTAACGGCACGCGCGGGCGTGGCGTCGTCACGAGATCGTGGGCGCGGTCGTGGGGGGTTCTTTATTAATATAAGCGGAACGTCCGCCCCCTCCCCCCCTTTATAAGCGGAGGAAACAGAGGCAGGCCGACCACTCCTGCCATTGCCGTCTTGTCAAGAAACCACCGCCGCTCCCTCGTCTTCTCCGGTCTGCGAAGAGAGCAGCGCCCGCCTTCGCCACAAGCACACTCACCGCCGACCTCCTCCGCCTCGCCATGGCCCCGAAGGCCGATAAGGAGAAGGGCGCGTCAAGTCGGCCGAGCAGCTGTCATGGCGTGCAAGGAGCGAAGCCGTCTTCCCCTGCAGCTCGGCGCACGGAGCTGCGGGGCGTCTACTATCTTTTTCTGGTCGACGGAGACTCAGCGCATCCAGACGAGGGTGCTCCCGCCTCCGCCGCTGATCCGGCCTCAACAGGTACCCTTTCTTCGCCTTTTCTTCTATTGCGGTCTTTGCCCGCCAGATTCGGAAGTTCTTTTGCGACATAATGAACACCTTTGGCCTCCGCCTCCTTGATTTCACCCCCAACGCCATCTTGACCATGGCAGTTTTCAAGATTTGTGCGAAAACTTTGTCGGAGTCCACCCGAACGTGGCACGCTTCCGCCATTTCTTTGTTCCCCGCCGAGAGAGGAGAGCCCCTTGCCGAGGGATAGCTCTGGTCTCTAGGATCGGCAAGAAAGAGGCCTACCTAGAGGGGAGTTCCGGAACAAGTGGGAGGAGTGGAGAGACAATTGGTGCTGGGTCGTGAGGAGGACCCACAGCCCTTCACCGTCAGGCGCCAAACCCCAATTGCGCTGCAAGGATTGGAGTAACTTACGCCGGAGGATGCGAGGTCAAGATAGTCAGTGACCCGAATTCTGCACCTCGGGCTTGCCGGGTTAACTGTTGGCGCGGTTGGCGCAGACTTCATTCGCCGCCGCATCGCTTCCCTTGCAGAGAAAGGAGGAGGCCTGCTTGGGAGTTCCGAATGCGGCGGACATCATGAGGCTGCGCCGGGCCTGAATTGGAACTTCACCGTCATGGAGCTGGATTCGATCTTTGCTCGAGCTGTTCAAGAATGACCCGAACATCCAGAGTGGTTCAGGTTGCGCGAGGGGTCGCCCCACTGCAAACTCGGCCGACCGCATCCGCGCCATGATGCCACCGTCACGACTCCACGGATCGCCCCGACCTGGCAGGAGCCCCGACGAGGTCGTGCAGCAATTCTTCGACAACTTGCAAGAGGTGCCGATCCGCCCGACGAAAGCGTAAGAGGCTCACCCGCCGACACCACCGACCAGAGATGGCGTGGATCGCCACCAGAGCGGAGGAGGCGGCGAGCCGCTGCCGCCGGAGCCTTCGGGTTCACCGTGGAGGAGCCGGACGCGCGAAGGCGCGGCAAGCTCGCCGAGCGAGGGAGGTCGCCGGGCGAGGACGAGCTTGTCGAGCTCGAGGCCGGGACGAGTGGACCCGCCGAGGGCGCTTCTTCCCGCCGCCAAGCGACTTGCCACCAGCGGAGCTCCTGCCCGCTGAGGAGGCGTCTCCGCAGGGCTGGAGACGAGCTGGGCGACAGTCGGCCCACAGCTGCAGCGCCGCCGACGCTCCACCGCTGCAAGCGAGGTTGAGCGCCTAAACCTGCAGCGACAATCGGGCGGAATCTTCTCAAAGCCGCCACGACTCCTCCGCCAAGCGGCCAAGAGAGCCCACTCCCCCGCCTCATCGCACCGGAGGCGGGCCGGAGTTTGACTTCTCTGCGCTCAGCTCCGAGGAGGAAGGCGAAGAGTAAGCTTCTCGAGCGTGTGCTTGTATGTCTTCAATTTTTATTGCTTCATCTTGAATCTGATTTGCTTCGTTCGACTCTTTCCTTTTCGTGACGCCGCCTGTAGAGCGGTGAAGAGGGCCAAGATCCCGATGGTCGTCGTTGAGGACGATTCTCCGTGGCGACGGGGACGCGGCCCGAGACCGCTTTGCCGGACCCGCAACCCTTCCCTGTAGCAGCCCCCAAAGACAGCCCCCTGCAGTAAGCGTGCAGTTTTCTTCTTGCTATTAGGCGTGCGGGGTGCCCTTCTTTGTTGATATTTGATGTGTCCTTGTGCAGAGCAGCAGTCTCATCGGGAGGGCTCGGAAGCCGCCTCGAGATCTGCCCGCTGCCACTCACGCCGCCAAGGGAGGACTCCCGGCAAGGGAGCTCCCTCCGACAAGGGAGGCCACCCCAGCAAGGGAGGCCACTCCGCAAGGGAGGCTACCCGGCAAGGACGGCGCCAATGACCCTCCAGTGGTCGAGGCCATGGCTGTGGATCCTGCGGGTAACTCCCTTACACGAAAATCTCCCTTGGGCTTGCTTCCTTTTGTTTCTCTTTTTGGATATCTGCTTGATCGCTTCTTTCTTCGTCGACGCAGACCCGATGGAGGTTGAAATCGCCGCGAGGAAGAACGCAGCAACACCGACGCAGGCCGTCGAAGAAGAAGAGGTCATCGTCGTGGAAGAAGAGGTTGCCGCCGACGAGCCTGTTGGTAGGAGGCCACCGAGGCTGCCGACGTAGAGGCCGGCGAGGGGTCGGACGGTCGTACTGACGGCCCTGAGGCCGCAGGAGCGGCAAGCACTACACCGACAGCCGACTTCGCTATCAGCCAAGGCGCCAGTTCGAGGAGCCCCAGCCCGTGCCTACCAAGGCCGCGGCGTCTTCATCAAAATCCCACAGGAGCCGAGCCTCAGGCGCCGAGGGCGAGACCTTCGACGGCGAAGCTACTCGCCTCATTGGCTGACGCCGTGGACGCCAAGTAGCAGCAGCGGCGAGTCCGAGGAGGAGCAGCTGAAGAGGCTGTTGTCGCTCTATCGCGCTTCCGCCAGCGTTAGAGACCGGGAAGCCCTTGTCGCGAGGGCGGGGCGGACATGGAGAAACGCGCCGAGGAGCTCCGAGCGCCAACAAAGAAGCCCTCCATGACGTGGCGGACGCGGGCACATCTCAGAAGAACGCACGGCCTTCATCCTTGAGAAGGCCGCGGTGATGAGGGAGCAGCGGCCGCTGCCGAGAAGCTCGCCGCAGCAGAAAGCGAAGTTGGCGCAGCGGAAGGTCAACCTGGACAGCCACGAGGAGGACCTTGCCGCAGCGTGAGGAGTCGCTTGGCGGGCGCCAGGAGCGGCGACGCTGCCGCAGCCGCCGAGGCCGCCAAGGAAGAGCTGAAGGCGAAGGTGGCACAACCGGAGGCCACCCTCAAGAAGAGCGGCGAAGAGCTTGCCGTGCTCAAGCGTGAGCGAGAAGGACGCCCATACACCGGGCGAAGCTGCAGGTCCGCTCTCGGCCGACAGGCTAAGGAGCTCGACGCCGCCAAGGACTCCAAGGCGGATCTGAGCTGGCCCGGCCACTCGGACGCAGACGTTGGATGGTGCCAGAGAGCGGGAGACGGGCTTGTTGGAGGCGATCAAGGACAAGGAGGAGCTGCCGGGCGAATGCTGCCTCCGGCCCGTAACACCTTGAGGGAGAGCGTGGAGCACCGACCGAAGGTCTTGTGGACACCGCCACGACATCCACAACGAAATGATAGAGTTGGGGATGGCGGACCTTGCATTCTCCTCGACGAGCATCTCCAACCCAGCGTCAAGGTTAGCCTATTCTTCAAAGGCGTGGTGGCGGGCCTCCGCGACTCGGGAGGAGGTCCCAAGCAGCTGGCCGAGGAATCGCGCCAAGTTTGTGCGGGGACCTCGAGAAGGTGTTGATGAAGGTGGCCTTCCGCAACCCGGCCTCAACCTTAACGGCGCCCTTAGATCCTTGCCGTCCAAGCCAACGTGGAGGAGCTCAAAGCCCTTGTCGCACCCATTGTGGACAAGGTGAACAAGATCAAGCGGATCGAGGGCGACCGCGTGGACTAGGCCGCCGCCCTTATCTTTCCCTTGTCGCTGCTGATCATGTTTAGAAAACTTTGTTAGATCAGCGACTAATTATTCTATAATATACTCTATCTTAGGCGAATCGATCAATGCAACGTTATTTCCTCTACTTGATTCTTCCTTTGTACGTTATTGCCCTACGCTTTTCAGGGAAACTTGCCGGTGCAGGCACCCTTGCCGCGAAGCGCCGAAAGTGCGTAACTTCAAGAGACCGGCAAGGGTCGCCACCGACAAGCAACCTTGTCGCGGACCAGCCGCAGCTCACTTAAGTTGTTGAGTGGACTCGAAACAAAGTAAGGGCGCCGACCAGTCACGATTTGGTTCCTCTGCGATACAGGTTTTCCATACAAAGTACTATCGTTCGAGGAAGATAACTTGAAAACTTAAAAATTGATTGCTCAAACTTTGGCAACTTAGCTTTTCTGTTTCTTGCTTCCCGATTAGGTGAAACTTCCTCGAGCGGTGCCTGGTCCATAGTAGTATTATCTCCTCCTCCCCCCTGGTTAACTTGTGCGCGAGGGAGCCTTCTTTCCTTTGAGAAAAGAAAAAGAAGAGGAAATAACATTTATGGAGCCTAGCGGCTCGATTCTGCTTACCGGGTATGGTTGCTGCACAAAGTGTTAGGCAAAGCATGCAATAAAATGATGAAAGCATGAACTTGACAAGCTGTGCGCAACACACGAGCTTTACTGATGCACGGGGTCTACGCCCGGCTTTGTACGAAGGATTACATGCAACAGCGGCAAGACTTGTACAAAAGGTGGTTGCCGGAACGGATTCCGACAACCGCGCCTTATGGGTAAAACTTACGAAGATGCTCAATGTTCCAGGAGTTGCTCACCGGAATGCCATCTTCGGTCTCAAGGCGGACAGCGCCAGGCCTAGTGACTCGTTTCACCCGATAAGGGCCTTCCCACTTCGGCGTCAACTTGTTTGAATTCTTGGCGGACTGAGCGCGCCGAAGAACAAGGTCGCCTTCCTCGAGACTTCTGGCGCTAACCCTGCGGCTATGGTAGCGACGCAGGGCTTGCTGGTAGCGAGCGGCTCGCACAGCGGCCTGAAGACGATCCTCCTCGAGGAGCAGCGCGTCATCTTGTCGCAGCTGCTCTTGCTCAAGCTCATCATAAGCGAGTACTCGAGGCGATCCATATACGAGTTCCGTGGGAGAACTGGCTCGCTCCATAGACTAGAGCAAAGGGTGCACGGCCGATGGCTCGATTTGGCGTCGTTCGATCGACCAAAGAACCACCGCAGCTCCTCGATCCAGCTTTCTTCCGCACTTGTGCAGCCTGTCGAAAGTTACGGTCTTGAGTCCGTGCAGCACTTCAAAGATTTGCCCTCTTCGCTTGACCGTTGCTTCTCGGGTGAGCAACGAAAGCGGCGAACCTTGGCGCCAAGGTCTTGGACGTCTTGCATGAAGGTGCGACTCGTAAATTGTGTGCCGTTGTCGGTGATGATCCTGTTAGGTATTCTAAACGGCAAACAATCGACCAAGAACTTGACTGGCCGACCGGCTGTCACCTTCCTCATCGCTTCCACTTCCGCCACTTTGTGAACTTGTCAATGGCGACGTACAAGTACTCAAAGCCCCCGACAGCTCGGGGGAAGGGGCCGAGGATGTCGAGCCCCCAGACCAAAAATGGCTAGGATAAAGGGATCGTCTGGAGAGCTTGAGCTGGCAGGTGTATCTGTTTGGAATGGAACCGCACGCTTCACACTTGGTTACTTGTGCAGTTGCATCCTCGGAGGGCTGTCGGCAGAAGAAACCTTGCCGGAAAGCTTTGCTTGCAAGTGCTCTTGCGCCAATGTGGTGACCACATATGCCTCCATGTATCTCTGCCAACAGCTTCATCCATCTTCCCCGGGAATACACTTCAATTTCACACCGTTGAGTCTTCTTACATGCGGTATGTTGTCGACAAACTGGTACATACTTGATCGCCGGGCTACTCTTTCCGCTTCTTCCCGCTCTTCGGAAGTTCTCCTGTCTGAAGGAAATGGACAATCTGCTGCGCCCATGTTGGAGCTTGTGGCTCGACAACAAGGACTAAAGGCTCATCTGCTGCTGCGGAACATCAGCTTCTACGGCAAGAGCCTCGTGGCTCTCCGAGTTAGATGCTCCCCGGCTTCTTGCCGAACAAGACTTGTCGGGAGCGTCTGCTACAACGAAACAAACCACAGGTCTGCTTGAGCAGACCGCTCCTCAAGACTGTTGGTGTTGATCTTGGGGACCTTTGCAACGACGGCTTCGGGAAGCTCTGCCGGAAAGTAGTCACCAGAGGCCAACTTCCTCTTCTTGCTCTGTCCAAATGATGGTGTTACGGTTATCGAGTCGACTTGAGCACGAAAATCCACTGGTTCCACGTGTAACTTAAGCGCAGCCGCACTTTGACAGCCGTCAACAATATCATTCTCGAGCTCTTGGAACATGTTCCATTTGCAGGCCGTCAAAGTGCTCTTCTAGCTTCCTCACTTCATCGACGAGGCTTCCATCAATGGACTCGTAATCTTTGTTGACTTGACGGACGACGAGTTGCGAGTCACCCCCGACAATAAGCTTCTTGATCCCAAGGTCCATCATGATCCCGAGACCGCAAGCAAACCTTCATACTCTGCAGTATTGTTTGTCGCTTGCTCCTTGGGAAAGTGCATCTGGACGACGATTTTGAGGTGCTCTCCGGTGGGTGCGATAAGCAAGACGCCGCACCGGCGCCTTTGCAGCGAGAAGGCACCATCAAAGTACATCAGCCACTCTTTGCTTGCTTCTTTGACGGGATGCTCGTCTCCTAATCTCTTCATCTGGCGTTGGCGCCCATTCTGCTATGAATTCTGCCAATGCTCGCTTTGGATAGTTGATGTGCTTTCAAACTTAAGACCAAAGCTTGACAGCTCCAGTGCCCACTCGACAATCCCGCCTGCCGCACGGATTCTGCAAAGATCCTCTTCAGGGAAAGCGAGTGACAACTGTGATCTCATGTGCTTGGAAGTAATGGCGCAGCTTTCTCGAGGCCATGAGGAGGCCGAGCAATTTTGCACACCAGAGTACCTTGACCTAGCCCCTTGTAGGAGGGAATCGACAAAGTAGACTGGGCGCTGCACCACCCTTTTCGCATCTGTTCACGCTGCGTCTTCGGACTCGTCCTTGTCGGGACCAGAGCTTGTCGTGAAGCCCCCGCTTGTCGCTGGATGTGTTTGCTGCGATTGCTGGCTCGTCATCCGCCTCCCTCTCCGCCACTAACGCAGCACTAACCACTTGATTGGTTGCCGCTATATATAGCAGCAACTTCTCTTGTGGCCTAGGCGCGACAAGTGTTGGAGTGGAGGACAGGTATCTCTTTAAGTCCTGCAGCGCAGCCTCCGCTTCGGGAGTCCATTTTACTGGACCTGCCTTTTTCAAAATCTTGAAAAATGGCAGGCGCTACCAAGAGACCTAGAAATAAACCTGCCGAGAGCAGCCACGCAACCGCAAGTCTTTGTACATCCTTGACGCGCTTTGGCGCTTCAATCTGCTCAATGGCCTTGATCTTTGTCAGGTTAGCTTCAATCCGCCGAGACACGAAGAACCCGAGAAGCTTGCCGGAAGGGACTCCAAACATGCACTTCTCGGGGTTGAGCTTGAGGTTGATCTTGCGCAGATTTGCAAAGGTCTCGTCCAAATCTTGAACCAAAGTTGCTTTGTCCTTGCTCTTGACTACTATGTCATCCATGTAGGCTTCTACATTTCTGTCCATTTGCGGCTCAAAAGCGTCATGGACTACCCTTGCAAATGTTGAACCAGCATTCTTCAAACCGAAAGGCATCCGTATGAAATAGTATGTGCCACATGGTGTGATGAATGCGGTCTTCTCCTCATCTTCATCCTTGTCGCGGCCGCGGGGAGGTCGATCTCCTTGTCGCTGCTTGACTTTGCCGCGGCGTCCTCCCCGGCCGGGACGTTTCTTGCTTGCTCCCCCTGCACCTTCCTGGGCCTTCTCCTTGTCTCGCCGCTCGTACTCAGCTCTCTGCTGTTCGATGAGCTGCTCGACCTTCTTGCAGCTCTGGAGGTCGTGGCCCTTGGTGCGGTGGATCTTGCAATACTGCTTGTCGGAGCCGTCCTGCTTGTCGGCGGCCGCCACCGACTGGTGGTTGGCGTCGGCGGCAACCTACTTGCCGGAGCCACCAACCTTGGCGTTCTTGTCGCCGCCTCCGTTGCCGGACTGCTCGACAGCTAGCACTTCTCTGCTTTTCTTCTTCCTGTTGCCTCGCCGCCGGCCCTTCTTTGCCGGGGCGGTGTCATCACTGTCTGATCCCGTTTCTGCATTCTCTCCAGGGAGTCTCCTCCCTTCCTCAGCGCGCGCACACTTGTCTGCCAAGGCGTACAGCTCACTGACGTCCTTGACTTTGCTCATCGCCATCTCTCCCCTCATCCCGCGGTTCCGCACATTCTGATGAAATGCGCTGATCATCGCGGCAGGGTGGACGTCTGGGATGTTGTAGTGCACGCGGCTGAATCTCTGGATGAACTTGCGCAGGGACTCTCCTTCCTTCTGGGCGAGCAAGTGAAGGTCACCCTCTTGGCCATGGGGTTTGTGGCCACCTGTGAAGGCGCCAACAAACTGATGGCATGATCTGCCCAAGAGGATATGGAGCTGTCCGCAAGTGCATGAGCCAAGATCCGACGTTGGGCTTGAGCACGAGCGGGAAGTAGTTGGCGAGGATCTTGTCGTCCCCGTCCCCGCAGCCTGCACCGCGATGGTGTAGATGCCAAGGAACTCCGACGGGTGCGCCCTGCCATCATACTTCTCGCACGCGTCTGGTTTGAAGTTTTTACGGCTGGGCCATGGACTTGCCGCAGCTCACGAGTGAACGCAGGGCAACCTACCGCGTCTGACGCAAGTCGCCTGGCTCCTCCGGGCGTGCATGTCAGCGAAGGCCCAGCGCTTTGTCGGATCGACGCCACGCTTCTCTTGGCGCCGATGCGAAGTTTGAGCGCCCTCTTGTTGTCGCTCATGAAGAACTTGGCGCTGGTCGCGGCGAAGCGCGCGGATCCGACGACGGTGGAGTCATCGTCGAGATGGATCCGTTGGCTCGGCGATCTTGGCCTTCTTGGCGGAGAGTGCACGGTGGTTGCACCTCCGACAGCCTCGCCGCCACCGGCTCGTGCCTTGTCGCCCGCCGCGGCAACGATGGGGTTGGTTGCCGCGAGCGTCGCTGCTGGCAAAGCCGATGAGGCTTTGGATAGTGGCCTCCACTCGTCGACCTTGTCGGCCGTTGGAGGGTAGTCGAGGAGCGCTTGAGCTCTCGCCAGAAGCTTCGCCGGAGTAGTAGGCAGCATTGGAGAACGGTGCGAGGAGCGGACACGCCGGACTTCTAACTACGTTAGAAGGAGCAGCGCCCGTCCGGCGATCAGATCTCACTAGCGCCAAAGATGTTGGCGCGCATGCTGGTCTTGAGGGTCTCGATCCAACGAGCGTATGGCGCCAGAACGCCATGACGTTGTTGGTCCCGTGTTCCCCGAGATGGGCGCTGGGGATGCGCGGACGCCGAGGTTTGCGGTGCCTTGTCCTTGGACTTGGCAACGCCGCGAGCACCTTCGCCGGCGCCCGTCCCTCCGCCAGCGCTCGCTTCCACCACCCGTCTGCTGCGGTGAGGGTGGGCACGACGCGACGGTCTGCTGCCGCCAAGCCTTCTTCTTCGTGGCATGTTGAGGAAGATGTTGATGATGCTGCTCGCGTGAACGCCGGATCGGATTCACACGGCCTCGACGCCTACCGGGCGTGCGTAGATGTCGGGAGGCCGATCGTACCACGGACACCTATGGGGCCGGGCGGAGCAGGCCCCTTGTGGTTCGGACAGGGGCGGAGGTCGCACGAAGAGCGGATCGAGGCGATGCACGCGAGCGGTTTACCCAGCTTCGGAGCTCTCCGGAGAGATAAAACTCCTACTGCTGCTTGTTTGATCTATTGTGTTCTTGCTAGGGAGCAATGCGGGCTACAAAACCTAGCGTGAGTCTATCTGGTCTCGAGTGGGTCGAATGAACCCAACGAGACGAAACTGGCCTACTGAGCTGGACGGAACCGAACCTAAACCTCCCGAACCCTACCTACGTTGCACTCGGGCCTCCTTTTATATGCTCAAGGGGTCTCCGACAGGTGGCAACATAGGTGGGGGTACAAATGTAAAAACAGGGGTTGGTACACCTACTTGAACAAAGGTAAAGGTGCAAAATACCTAACTCGACGGCAAGGGACAAAGCAATAAATGCCCGTCGTTGTCGCCCAAATAGTGTAACAGAGACCGTCAGTGCGCCTCCGCCGCCACGATGGCGAGCCTGTCAGCCGCCGCTTATCGCTGCTCTCCGCTGGCTGCACCCCGCCGACACGCGCCCATGGAACGGTCCCATGGCGACACGTCGCGGGTGAGCTGGAGCGGAGACGGAGAGAGTTGCATGCCGCGGCAAGTGCCTTGCCGCTGCCGGTCTTGTCGCGCCAGAGGCTTGTCGCGCTCGGCCTTCCCGGCAAGCTCCTCTTTCCGGGCCTTGTCTTCCGTGTGTCCTGAGGGCCTTCCCGACAAGCTCCTCTTGTCGGGCCTTGTCTTCTCAATCTAATACTTTGTTCTTGAATGGCTCCAAGGGAGCCACGGAGGAGATTGGCGGTGACGAGGCAAACCTTGCCGCGGGGTGCTGCAACCGTCCGTGCACGAGTACGGGATACTAGGGTACCCCTACTCTAGTACACCGACAACGAGCCACTGCCCCTACAGTTCCAGTGCAACCAGCTCCAACACCAACTCCTCCAGCTCCATCCACTTCAACTGAAGCCTTCATCCAAGGAGCCATCTCTACACCACCACCGTAAGATCAAGCCCGAGAGTCGATCTAGCACTATGCATTTTCTATGAACTTTTGGTAACTTGTTGCCAAAGGGGGAGAAAAATGTATAGATCATAGGCTTCGAGAGAGAGAGAGAGTGTTGCTTTTGTTCTCTCTTGCTTTATTTGGTGGTTTTTCAATCTTTGTTTGCTTTTGGTTGAGATACTATGCTTGTGAGACATTGATGATCATGTGTTTGATCATAAGCTACACTTATGCATGCTTGATATTATCCTATCTATCTTATGTGATCACTCACTATGCTTGGTGATGAGTGCATGTATTCATTGTTTATTATTTTGAGCGCTTCCACCAAGATGTATGTGACATGGAAGAGTAACCCATGAACCTAATTCATTGTGCATTTGCAGTCCAAAGAAAATCTAAAACTATGCACAAATTTAGGGGAGCTCTTGCTTATCACATACTTCTCAAAGCTTACGATGTTATTTAAATTTTATTATCATTTGTCGAAGCTTTTGATCTATATGTTGTCATCAATTACCAAAAAGGGGGAGATTGAAAGTGCAACTATCCCTAGGTGGTTTTGGTAATTCATAACAACATATAGCTCATTGAGCTAATGCTGTTCCAAGACTATTGTTTCAGGAAAGCTCAATGAATGGCATGGCATGGATGATGAAAGTGGATCCCTCAAAATACTAAGGACAAAGGATTGGCTCAAGCTCAAAAGCTCAAGACTCTTCATTTTACATTTTGGCGATCCAAGATCACATTGAGTCTATAGGAAAAGCCAATACTATCAAGAAGGGATGATGTGTTGCTTAATGAGCCTCTTGCTTCATGTGCTTAGTGATATGCTCCAAAACCCTCAACTACTTTCCCACATCCACAAATGACCTAAACCTAAAGCCAAAATCGGTCACACCGATTCTTTCTATCCGCGCCACCGATTCCAAAAGTCATAGCCACCGCCACAAACCCTAAGCAAATCGGTCTTACCGATAGGGATCTCGGTCTCACCGAGATGGGGTTGCAATCTCTCTGTTTCCCTTCGTAACATTTCGGTCTAACCAAGTGAGCGATCGGTCCCACCGAGATTGCAATGTAAACTCTCTGCTTCCTTTTGTAACATTTCGGTCTCACCGAAAAGAGCAAATCGTCCCACCGAAGTTTACGGACCAACTCTCTGGAAAGCTTATTACCAAATCGGTCTCACCGAAGTTTGTGTAATCGGTCTCACCGAGATTAAGTTATGCCCTAACCCTAACCGAATCGGCCTCACCGAGATGCATGTCACCCCAATCAAAATCACTAACGGTCAATAGGTTGACTAAATCGGTCCGACCGAGTTTAACGATTCGGTCCCACCGAGTTTGGTAAATTGTGTGTAACGGTTAGATTTTGTGTGGAGGCTATATATACCCCTCCACCTCTTCTTCATTCGTGGAGAGAGCCATCAAAACGAACCTACACTTCCAACTTACCATTTCTGAGAGAGAACCACCTACTCATGTGTTGAGGCCAAGATATTCCATTCCTACCATATGAATCTTGATCTCGAGCCTTCCCCAAGTTGCTTTCCATTCAAACCCTCTTTCCACCAGATCCAAATCCTATGAGAGAGAGTTGAGTGTTGGGGAGACTATCATTTGAAGCACAAGAGCAAGGAGTTCATCATTAACGCACCATTTGTTACTTCTTGGAGAGTGGTGTCTCCTAGATTGGCTAGGTGTCACTTGGGAGCCTCCGACAAGATTGTGGAGTTGAATCAAGGAGTTTGTAAGGGCAAGGAGATTGCCTACTTCGTGAAGATCTACTGCTAGTGTGGCAAGTCCTTCGTGGGCGACGGCCATGGTGGGATAGACAAGGTTGCTTCTTCGTGGACCTTTCGTGGGTGGAGCCCTCTGTGGACTCGCGCAGCCGTTACCCTTCGTGGGTTGAAGTCTCCATCAACGTGGATGTACGATAGCACCACCTATCGGAACCACGCCAAAAACATCCGTGTCTCCAATTGCGTTTGAATCCTCCAAACCCCTCCCTTTACTTTCTTTCAAGTTGCATGCTTTAATTTCCGCTGCCTATACACTCTTTGCATGCTTGCTTGAATTGTGTGATGATTGCTTGACTTGTCCTAAAATAGCTAAAATCTGCCAAACTCTAAAATTGGGAAAAGGTTAAGTTTTTATTGGTCAAGTAGTCTAATCACCCCCCCTCTAGACATACTTAAAGATCCTACACGCACCCATTTTCCCAGCAACTCAAGATGTTATGAACGCCTTGCAGTCACATAGTGATGATTACTCCCTGGTTCAGTGCGGCATGCTTTACAGCTTAGAACCGGGGCTCCAAAAGCGTTTTGAACAACACGGAGCATATGAGATGTTCCAAGAGCTGAAAATGGTTTTCCAAGCTCATGCCCGGGTCGAGAGATATGAAGTCTCCAACAAGTTCTACAGTTGTAAGATGGAGGAAAACAGTTCTGTCAGCGAGCATATACTCAAGATGTCTGGGTTGCACAACTGCTTGTCTTAGCTGGGAGTTAATCTTCTAGATGACTCGGTCATTGACAGGATCCTCCAGTTGCTTACACCTAGCTACAAGAGCTTTGTGATGAACTACAATATGAAAGGGATGGAGAAGTCCATTCCTGAGATCAATGCTGAAATCAGCGGAGGTGGAAATCAAAAAGGAACATCAAGTGTTGATGGTGAATAAGAACACTAGTTTCAAGAAAGGCAAGGGTAAGAAGAACTTCAAGAAGGACATCAAGGGAGTTGCCGCGCCCGGTAATTCAGTTGCCGGGAAGAAGCCAAAGAATGGACCCAAACCTAAGACCTAGTGCTTTTATTGCAAGGGAAATGGTCACTGGAAACAGAACTGCCCCAAGTACTTAGCGGATAAGAAGGCCGGCAACGCCAAAGGTATATATGATATACATGTTATTGATGTGTACCTTACCAACACTCATAGTAGCTCCTGGGTATTTGATACCAGTGCTATTGCTCATATTTGTAATTCAAAAAAGGAGCTGCGGAATAAGCGGAGACTGGCGAAGGACGAGGTGGCGATGCACGTTGGGAATGGTTCCAAGGTCGATGTGATCGCCGTCGGCACTCTACCTCTACATCTACCTTCAGGATTAGTTTTAAACCTCAATAATTGTTATTTAGTACTGGCTTTTAGCATGAACATTGTATATGGATCTCGTTTAATGCGAGATGGCTACTCATTTAAATCCGAGAATAATGGTTGTTCTATTTATATGAGAGATATGTTTTATGGTCATGCCCCGCTGGTCAATGGTTTATTTTTATTGAATCTTGAACGTGATGTTACACATATTCATAGTGTGAATGCCAAAAGATGTAAGGTTGATAATGATAGTCCCACATACTTGTGGCACTGCTGCCTTGGTCACATTGGTGTCAAACACATGAAGAAACTCCATGCAGATGGACTTCTGGAGTCTCTTGATTATGAATCATTTGACACGTGCGAACCATGCCTCATGGGCAAAATGACCAAGACTACGTTCTCCGGAACAATGGAGTGAGCAACCAACTTGTTGGAAATCATACATACTGATGTGTGCGGTCCAATGAGCGTTGAGGCTCGCGGTGGCTGTCGTTATGTTCTCACCCTCACTGATGACTTAAGTAGATATGGGTATGTCCAAATGAAACACAAGTCTGAGACCTTTGAAAAGTTCAAGGAATTTTAGAGCGAGGTAGAGAATCAACGTGACAGGAAAACAAAATTCTTACGATCAGATCATGGAGGAGAATACTTGAGTCACGAGTTTGGAATGCATTTAAGGAAATGTGGAATTGCTTCACAACTCACGCCGCCTGGAACACCTCAGCGTAATGGTGTGTCCGAACGTCGTAATTGCATTCTATTGGGTATGGTGCAATCTATGATGTCTCTTATTGATCTACCGCTATCATTTTGGGGCTATGCTTTAGAGACTGCCGCATTCACTTTAAATAGGGCTCCGTCGAAATCTGTTGAGAAGACATCGTATGAATTATGGTTTGGGAAGAAACCTAAGCTGTCGTTTCTAAAAGTTTGGGGATGCAATGCTTATGTCAAGAAACATCAACCTGAAAAGCTCGAACCCAAGTCGGAAAAATGCATCTTCATAGGATACCCTAAGGAAACTATTGGGTATACCTTCTACCTCAGATCCGAAGGCAAGATCTTTGTTGCCAAGAATGGATCCTTTCTGGAGAAAGAGTTTATCTCGAAAGAAGTAAGTGGGAGGAAAGTAGAACTTGATGAAGTACAACCTCTTGAACCGGAGAGTAGCGTAGCTCAGGAAAATGTTTCTGTGGTGCCTGCACCAACTAGAGAGGAAGTTAATGATGATGATCATGAAACTTTGGATCAAGTTGTTACTGAACTTCGTAGGTCCACAAGGAGACGTTCCGCACCAGAATGGTACGGCAATCCTGTTCTGGAAATCATGTTATTAGACAACGGTGAACCTTCGAACTATGGAGAAGCGATGGCGGGCCCGAATTCCAACAAATGTCTTGAAGCCATGAAATCCGAGATAGGATTCATGTATGAAAACAAAAGTATGGACTTTGACAGACTTGCCTGATGATCGGCAAGCCATAGAGAATAAGTGGATCTTTAAGAAGAAGACTGACGCGGATGGTAATGTGACCGTCTATAAGGCTCGACTTGTTGCTAAGGGTTATCGACAAGTTCAAGGGGTTGACTACAATGAGACCTTCTCACCCATAGCGAAGCTGAAGTCCGTCTGAATCATGTTAGCAATTGCCGCATTCTATGATTATGAGATATAGCAAATGGACGTCAAAACGGCATTCCTTAACGGCTTCCTTAAGGAAGAATTGTATATGATGCAGCCGGAAGGTTTTGTCGATCCTAAGAATGCTGACTAGGTATGCAAGCTCTAGCGCTCCATCTATGGGCTGGTGCAAGCATCTCGGAGTTGGAACATTCGCTTTAATGAAATGATCAAAGCGTTTGGGTTTATGCAGACTTATGGAGAAGCCTGTGTCTACAAGAAAGTGAGTGGGAGCTTCATAGCATTTCTCATATTATATGTGGATGACATACTATTGATGGGAAATGATATAGAACTTTTGGAAAGCGTAAAGGCCTACTTGAATAAATGTTTTCAATGAAGGACCTTGGAGAAGCTGCTTACATATTAGGCATCAATATCTATAGAGATAGATCGAGACACCTTATTGGTCTTTCACAAAGCACATACCTTGACAAGATATTGAAGAAGTTCAATATGGATCAGTCCAAGAAGGGGTTCTTGCCTGTATTGCAAGTTGTGAGATTGAGCACGGCTCAATGCCCGATGTCGGTGTCAAAACCGGCGGATCTCGGGTAGGGGGTCCCGAACTGTGCGTCTAGGCGGATGGTAATAGGAGACAAGGGACACGATGTTTTTACCCAGGTTCGGGCCCTCTCGATGGAGGTAATACCCTACTCCTGCTTGATTAATATTGATGATATGGGTAGTACAAGAGTGGACCTACCACGAGATCAAGGAGGCTAAACCCTAGAAGCTAGCCTATGGTATGATTGTTGTTCGTCCTACGGACTAAAACCCTCCGGTTTATATAGACACCGGATAGGTTAGGGTTACATAGAGTCGGTTACAATAGCAGGAGATCTACATATCCAGACGCCAAGCTTGCCTTCCACGCCAAGGAAAGTCCCATCCGGACACGGGACGAAGTCTTCAATCTTGTATCTTCATAGTCTTGGAGTCCGCCGTGACGATAGTCCGCTATCCAGACACCCCTAGTCCGGGACTCCTCAAGAGCCCTCGAACCAGGCTTCAATGACGATGAGTCCGGCACGTTGATTGTCTTCGGCATTGCGAGGTGGGTTTCTCCTCCGAATACTTCATAGAAGGTTTTGAACACAAGGATAATGTCCGGCTCTGCAAAACAAGTTCCACATACCACCGTAGAGAGAATAACTTTTGCACAGATCTGCTGACGTATTCCGCGGCGTGACATCACACCACGGCCAGGCCTTTATATGAATCGTTTTTTTATCGTTCCACCTTAATGCGTTTAGCGAGGCGGTTTCCTTGGCACGTCTTATCAAAGCATAGATCGTGCCCCCTTATTCCGGGATTCTCATCAATACAGACGTGGGTAACCCTACCGTGCCCGTTGGCACGCCTCCCCTATCAAAGGCGAGTCCTAATCGACCACGGGGTGGGCTCTTGGTATTCAACCTCTTTATAATGAGACCAAGGCCCTCCTCTTTTTACACCCTCCATCGAGTTCGCCCCGTGCTTCGAGTTCCAAGACCCAAAGCTTCAGATTTAGGCGCTTCGGACCTTCGACGATGTCCGGCTCCGACCAGCACGGCCGATGGATGTCTTCCTCAATCACAGAAGAAGATGTGCTAAAGCTGCGAGACGCGAGGTATCTAACCGGCGAGATCTCGCATAGGCTACCCGCCTGTGGCAGGTCATTCCCACTCTGAGCCCGGCGAGAACGTGGTGTTCGTGGTTTCACTTCCTTCGGGTTTAGGCTTCCCGATGGATCCCTTTGTGCGGGGGCTCATGTTTTATTATGGGCTGGATTTCCATGACTTGAATCCGGAGTCCATCCTCCATATCTCGTCATTCATTGTCATATGTGAGGCCTTCCTCCATATCACCCCCCACTTTGGATTGTGGCTCAAGACCTTCAAGGTGGAGCCAAAGATGACCGGGGGGCAACAAGCAGAGTGCGGAGGGGTGGTCATAAGCAAATGTGCTGATGCTCCATGGCCCGAGGGCTCTTTTCAATAGGAGCTTGGTTTGTGGCAACGGGAGTGGTTTTATATCACCGCTCCCCGGGGCACCAAATGGGCGGCGATCCCCGCTTTCCGCTCAGGTCCACCACAGCGGCTGGCATCATTGGTCAACAAGGGGCTCGACTGGGGTCGTCCAAGGACGTTCCCTCGCTGCAGGGCCGTATTCGAGACTTCCAAGAGAGGGAGATCAATCTGATTGTAGTGGCACAGGTTATGTTGATCCGGCGCCTTCGGCCCTGCAAACGTCGCCCCCTCCGCCTGTGGGAATTCAATCCGGAGGGACCACGAGCTCTCCAAAATTTTATGGGCACGACGCCCCTGGAGATGTATAAACTGTTCTTCGGATCACAAGAGAAGTGTCCGGACCTGACTGAGGACACAGGACTAAGCTGCAATCGCCCCGATACTCAAGTAAATAGTCCTGTAACCGGACAAATTGTTCACTCATTTATCATATATACATGCCCTTTAAAGGAGCCGTTTCTTGAGCAGGAGTGGGTAGCCAAGGCAAAGTTAATAAGGTGTCCGGCCCCCCTCCCGGAGACCACGCCGGATCCCATGCTGACCAAGATGTTGAAGGTCGCACCTTTTGAAGAAGGCGAAGGAGGGAGCGGGAAAGCAACTGCCTCTACGAAGGAGGCTATCTAGGAAGGAGGGATTAAAAGTCATGTCTTTCGAGGAGAGAAGAGGACCGCTTCGGAAGATCCGGAGGTCAAGGCCTCAAAGAGGGGAAGGGAATCTTCGTCGGAGAGTCCGGCGCTGGGAAGTAACCCAGCCGCACTATTTCCTCAAGGGGATCAGCCCTCCAACGAGCCGTAAGTAAAAAGAAGGGGTCTTGTAGATAAGGAATATCCCTGTATTTATTTATGAAGATAACCGAAACTGTACCTTGTAGTTCGGACCTCAGCCCTTCTCAGCAGAGCTCGTCTTTGGGGGATCTTCTTCCGGAGATGATGGAGAGCAAAACGCCTCCACCTGTCGCACCCTCATGTGAAGCGGACGACCCGGAGGTGTCGTCGCGGAGGGTTCCCCAAGTCCGGCGGGCCGGAAGGTCCCGCCAAGTGGTGTGCGGTCGGAGGCTGAAGGATCTGCTCGGGCGGCGGTTATCTCGTAAGATCACCGTGCTCTAATGGGTACGGTGATTGAAAGAATTGCATCCGCGGAGAGCGGTTTGCATGAAGCCGTCGAAGCTTCTTGTGACGGGGTTTGAGGTACGCAAAAATGATGTACCTTCTGACAGTTATGCATATAAGATGCGCCCTGTATAGATAGTAGCCCATGAGACTCGGTATGCTGTCAAAATTGACCACGTGCCAAGGATCAAATTCTCAGTTATAACATATCGCCGCTCCTAAACAGGTGGCGGGGCGTCCGGTGGCCAGCCGGACTGATGAATATGCCGAACTAAAGCGGCAACTTGACGAGGCGGATGTAGACATCGCGCTGGTCAACAAACGGTTTGACGAGTCACAAGGTATGCGACTTCTATGCGGACACCTGGTAAGGGAGCTTGACGCCCATGTCTCACTATTCGTATGCTTAATGCAGATGGTGCCGCTGCTGTGGAGGAGCTACGGGCGGAGCTCGCCCGAGCGAAAGAGCAAGCCAGGAATAGTGATGCGGCCGCTTTAAAGGCGGCCGAAGAGCTAGAAGCCGAACGGGCTGCTCACTGCCGAAGCAAAGAGGAAATGGCCGATATGGCCAGAAAGTTGAGGGATACTACCGATCGCTGCGAGGTTCTTGAAAAAGAACGTTAAGCGGAACAAGAGGGCCAGAAAAAGGCCGCTGAATCCAAGAATGCCCAATCGGCTTTGAGAGCTGCCAAGGAGGAGCTGAGTCGGGCCGGGCAATTGCGGCTAGAAAACCGTTTACTGCGGAGGAAATATCTGGATCCAAAGTATGCTCGGTTGGATAAGTTGTGGAGTTTGGAGGATGCTTATCTGGACTTGGCGGCGAAGCGCCAGGACGCGGTTGAGCACTTCCGGGGCCAGAAGGGGCACAGAAGGGAGGAGCTATATTGGTCGCAATTCCATAGTCCGGAGCGTCCTCTGCCGCTTACCGATCGGTTGGCAGAATGGGCCGAGCGGAATCGACTGTCCGGATTTGCCATGAAGCATGTCTTGACTCACTTGTGGCCGGGCGGACCCGGTAGAAGAGCTATTTTGGTTTAGTGCAGCAGTTCCTTGGTGCGGTACCGCGTGACGACGCAATGAAGCGAACGGCAGCGTGTATTGAGGAGCGCGGATGGCTCTGGCCGATGTCAAGACATACTTGGCAGAGATGAAGGCCACCGACGTTGCATCCCGAGATTCGCATGAAGCCGAGTACCGCCGAGCACTACTTTGAAGAAGTCTGCCGGGCGCTGTTTAATAGAGACGCAGTGCTCGAAGGATATTATGTTTAAATGACATGTATGATTTGTGAAAACAATGTTTCAATATAATATAAGAGCTTTTTATACTTGTCCGTTCAAGTAGTAAACTACTCCCTGTCCGGCCGTTTATGTATATATGTATATAACCTGAAAGATGGCAGTCCTTGGTTTAACCCCCACGCACAAAGTGCGGGGTGTTTGCAAAGAAAGCGCTTTTTCACACTTAATCCAACATCTTGGTCCTGTTAAGGAGGTGATAGCGTAGCAAACCGAACAACCGGACTATAATGCTTTATCACTTTCACTTAGCCATAGGAGTTCGAGGGTGGGGCTACTATATAGCCCCTGGGGCACCGCACTCTCCCGAATTGAAGTGCGTATGTGCTTGACCGAAAACCGGTCCTTCGTTAATGCGGAGGAATCCTAAACATTCCGATGAGTCATCGAGTGGTTGACCAGTCTCTCTCTATATCATGACGATCGGTTTCGGCTTTCTCTCGAGGTGCTCGCCCGGCCGAACCGGGCACAATCGCGATAGTTCTCTCCGGTGCCGCGTTAGCCGTGAAAGCGGAACGTAAGGCAGCAAAACACAGGAGCCGGGCAACCCAACATTTGACCCAAGACATGATTCAGAGCTGATGCATATAAGGCCTAACTCGAGACGCCCAATACTCCCTAACGTATTCGGTCTTTATGAAAATGGGCAGAATAATGCCCTAAGCCCCTGGTGTCCACGTACGCGCAAAAATTCTGGTGCGGCCAATGCCAAAGCGCCAGCCTCCTCCTCGGTTATAGTAAGGAACCGGGGATGTATATCAACAAGAGACAGTAAAAAAGGTTTACGCAGGGTCTTTATCTAAAAGAATCCTTGCAACGGGTCCCTCACGCGTCGCGCTGTGTCTCCGTTGTGTCGTATCTCGACGGGTGTAGCACGCCGTCGTTCACTGTAAAAGAGAGAAACTTAGTTTTTTAAAAGAAAAAGGATCGTGCAAAAGATGTACTATACATTAAATAAACAGAGTACGAATCGAAGAAGTGAATAAAATTGAGCTTTAGTGTCTCTTATGATATATGCGTGCAGCCCCTTGTATGGGGTATGCCGCTAGTAGGCGCCGGACTCGTCTAACCGTGTCCGGGGTTTGAATTACCAATTCAGGTTCTTTGCCTAGCGGAGCCGGATAGGTGTGGGGCTGTTAAGGCAGTCTCCCGTTCTTCCGTGCTCGAGTAACACTTAATACTTCCTTTTAACGAGATGATGCCGCGTCGACCGGGCATTTTAAGTGTTAGAGATGCGTAATGCGGTATTGCGTTAAAGCGGGCGAAAGCTTCGCGTCCCAATAGTGCTTGATGGCTACTTTTGAACGGGGCGACATGGAAGATTAACCTTTCGCATATAATGGGCATATGGGCCTGGCATTACTCCTTTAAAGGAGGTGTTGCTATGGTGAATTTTGGTTGGGTTTATCCCCATCCTGCGGATTGTGTCCTGATATATCAGGTTTATGTCACTGCCGCCATCCATGAGGACTTGTGTAAATTGGAATCCGTCGATTATAGGATCCAATACCAAGGTAGTCCATCCTGCGTTCCGGATATTTTTGAAATAGTACTGATGGTCGAAGGTGATTGGTTTTGACCACCAGTGTGCGGCGCGCCTTTTAGTGGGAGCCGCTCTGTTTTTCCCTTTGATCACGTGAAGTGAGTTTACTGTTTTAACCTCTTGTGGGTAAGTCTTTTGTTTTCCGGGGCTCTGCTTGTGGTGCTCGTCGTCATCTTCACTTGGTGTGTCGAGCCCCTTGTGTTCAGCGTTCAGTCTGCCGGACTGTTTGAAGACCCAACAATTTCTGTGGGTATGGTTAGCAGGCCTCCCAGGAGTACTGTGGATTTGACATATCTTGTCCAAGATTTTGTTGAAGTTGGATAGCTCATCGCTATTGTCCTTAAGGGGCAGTTTTTTGTTGTTCTGCCTTGAGCTTTTGAATCCGGCGTTGACCGCCGCGCTCTTTGGACCGTTCCCTTTAATCAGGCGTTGGTCCTTGTTGCGCCGTGGTTTCCCGTTTCCATCCCTGACTTCGGATGTACTTGGGTCGCTGGTACTGCATCTTGCTAGCCATCTGTCCTCTCCCGCGCAAAAGCGGGTCATGAGGCTTGTTAATGCGGCCATTGTTCTTGGTTTTTCTTGGCCGAGGTGTCTGGCGAGCCATTCGTCTCGGACGTTGTGTTTGAAAGCTGCTAAGGCTTGGCGTCCGCCTGATCGACTATTTGGTTCTTTTAGTAAGGAACCTGTTCCGAAATTTCCGGCTGACTCTCCGGCTGTTGAGTTATGTGACTTAGATAAATACATCCGGAGGCGGACATAGGTCCCCGAAAATTTGCCCAAACGCATCCTCGAGCTCTTCCCGGCTTCCAATGGTATTTTTCGGGAGGCTTTTAAGCCAATGCCGAGCTGGCCCTTTGAGTTTAAGGGGTAAGTATTTTATGGCGTGGAGATCATCTCCTCTAGCCATGTGTATGTGGAGGATGTAATCCTTGATCCGAGACTCGAAGTGCATTGTTCCGTCGTATGCCTCTATGTTTACGGGTTTGAATCCTGCTGGGAATTCATGATCCAAAGACCTCATCGGTAAAACATAGTGTGCGGCACCCCTGTATTTGGGTGTGCCGTGATCTTGAATTTGGGCGTGTTGCATTGCTTTGTGAGCACCTTTCTTGGCCCATAGATGGACCTAATCGGGCCATCCTTTTGATGTGAATCCTTATGCGGATCGCATATTGGCTTGTGTCTTGGCGCCATTCGCTGCTCTCTTTTGCCATCCGACCGGTGGCCTTCTTACTTTTTAATTGTGGGGGCTCTAAGGCCTTCTCGTCAATTCGGGCAGTAGCTTTCTTTTTGGGTAGCTCTTAGTTCGGGCGATCGTCATGCATTATCTGCGGTGCTGAATATTTTGCTCCATCGGATCCTGAGTGCATCTTCCGCTGTTTTGAGCTTCCGCTTATGCTTTTTAAGTCTACGCGAAGAGGCGACGAGCCTGTTCTGGAGGTCATTTTGCTCCAATAGTTTGTCCGACGGGAGATCGTCCGGATCGTTGTCTTCGCCGTGGGATGATTGTTTATCCAAGTTGTCTTGTTTGGATGATTGCTTTCGATAGCTTGTTCGTTGTCCACCGGTTCGCCTGCTCTATGGCTGGGTCTTTGTTGAGGCGGGATTTTGTTCGGGCGTTTACGTTGTCGTTTATTTGCTTTTCGAGGGATTTATCCTTCGTAGCGTCCCGTTGTTCCTCGTCTTCAATTCCTTTAGGTGTATCCACCATGTATACATCATGGGATGAGGTGGTTGTCCAGCATCCTATAGGTGCTGGTTCATGGTTGTCTCCTACATCGTCGTCCATACAGTTGATGTCTTCGGAGTCGAAATCGAGCACGTCGTGTAAGCTTTCGACAGTGGCTATGAAGTGGGTGGTGGGTGGGTGTTGAATTTCTTCGTTGTCCGCATCCCAACCTTCCTGGCCGTAGTCCGGCCAGGGCTCTCTGGATAAAGAGAGAGACTTTAGTGAATTCAGGATGTCGCCAACGGGCGAGTCTTTGAAAAGATGTCCGCGTCCGTGAACTCCATGATCGGCGCCCAATCGGATTCGATTAGCGGTATGGAGGGTTCGGAGTCCGGAAAGAAGTCCGGCATCCTGGAGTCGAGGTCTTTGCAAAGGACAGGGATGGAGTTCGGCTCAATCGCCGTAGAGATTGTAGCCCCCGAGGCGGTGTCCGACCACTCGTCCTCGGTCGGGGAATCCGTCTTCGGATTAAGGGTCGGAGCAGATGCTGGTGCGGCCTCCAGGGCACTGTTCGGCTGCAGAGCTAGATCATGCCCATCGAGACAATCGGCATCGCTGCGGCTCGAATCCGTCGAAGATCAAGTCTCCGCGGATACCGGCCGTATAATCCAAACTTCCAAATCTGACCTGATGGCCAGGGGCGTAGCTTTCGATCTGCTCCAGATGCCCAAGCGAATTGGCCCGGAGTGCAAAGCTGCCGAATACGAAGATCTGTCCGGGGAGAAAAGTCTCACCCTGGACCGCGTCATTGTTGATGATCGAAGGAGCCATCGGGCCTATCGGTGACGACACAGAGGAACTCTCAATGAAAGCACCAATGTCATTTGTCAAAACCGGCAGATCTCGGGTAGGGGTCCCGAATCATGCGTCTAGGCGGATGGTAACAGGAGACAAGGGACACGATGTTTTTACCCAGGTTCGGGCCCTCTCGATGGAGGTAATACCCTACTCCTGCTTGATTAATATTGATGATATGGGTAGTACAAGAGTGGATCTACCACGAGATCAAGGAGGCTAAACCCTAGAAGCTAGCCTATCGTGATGATTGTTGTTCGTCCTCTACGGACTAAAACCCTCCGGTTTATATAGACACCGGATAGGTTAGGGTTACACGTAGTCGGTTACAATAGCAGGAGATCTACATATCCGTATCGCCAAGCTTGCCTTCCACGCCAAGGAAAGTCCCATCCGGACACGGGACGAAGTCTTCAATCTTGTATCTTCATAGTCTTGGAGTCCGGCCGTGACGATAGTCCGGCTATCCGGACACCCCCTAGTCCGGGACTCCCTCACCCGACCTCTGCAGAAGATAAAGAAAAGATGAGTGTCATCCCCTATGCCTCAGCCATAGGGTCTATTATGTATGCCATGCTGTGTACTAGACCTGATGTGAACCTTGCCGTAAGTTTGGTAGGGAGGTACCAAAGTAATCCCGGTATGGAACACTGGACAGTGGTCAAGAATATCCTGAAGTACCTTAAAAGGACTAAGGATATGTTTCTCGTTTATGGAGGTGACGAAGAGCTCGTCATAAAGGGTTATGTCGATGCTAGCTTCGACACAGATCTGGATGACTCCAAGTCACAAACCGGATACATGTACTTGTTGAATGGTGGGGCAGTCAGCTAGTGCAGTTGCAAGCAAAGCGTTGTGGCGGGATCTACATGTGAAGTGCAGTACATAGCAGCCTCGGAGGAAGCACATGAAGCAGTCTGTATGAAGGAGTTCATCGCCGACCTAGGAGTTATTCCCAATGCGTTGGGCCTGATGACTCTCTTCTGTGACAACACTGGAGCTATTTCCCTTGCCAAGGAGCCCAAGTTTCACAAGAAGACTAGGCATATCAAGTGTCACTTCAACTCCATTCGTGAATATATTCAAGATGGAGACATAGATATTTGTAAAGTGCATACGGATCTAAATGTCGCAGATCCGTTGACTAAACCTCTTCCACGAGCAAAACATGATCAACACCAGAACTCTATGGGTGTTCGATTCATCACTATGTAACTAGATTATTAACTCTAGTGCAAGTGGGAGACTATTTGAAATATGCCCTAGAGGCAATAATAAAGTGGTTATTATTATATTTCCTTGTTCATGATAATTGTCTGTTGTTCATGCTATAATTGTATTAACCGGAAACCGTAATACATGTGTGAATACATAGACCGTAATATGTCCCTAATAAGCCTCTAGTTGACTAGCTCGTTGATCAATAGATGGTTGTGGTTTCCTGACCATGGACATTGGATGTCGTTGATAACGGGATCACATCATTAGGAGAATGATGTGATGGACAAGACCCAATCCTAAGCATAGCACAAGATCGTGTAGTTCGTTTTGCTAGAGCTTTAGACCATGAGATTGTGCAACTCCCGGATACTGTAGGAATGCTTTGGGTGTACCAAACTTCACAACGTAACTGGGTGGCAATAAAGGTTCACTATAGGTATCTCCGAAAGTGTCTATTGGGTTGGCATGAATCGAGACTGGGATTTGTCACTCCGTATGACGAAGAGGTATCTCTGGGCCCACTCGGTAATGCATCATCATAATGAGCTCAATGTGCCTAAGGATTTAGCCACGGGATCATGCGTTACAAAACGAGTAAAGAGACTTGCCGGTAACGAGATTGAACGAGGTATGAGGATACCGACGATCGAATCTCGGGCAAGTAACATACCGATAGACAAGGGAATTGTATACGAGATTGATTGAATCCCCGACATTGTGGTTCATCCGATGAGATCATCGTGGAACATGTGGGAGCCAACATGGGTATCCAGATCCCGCTGTTGGTTATTGGCCGGAGAGATGTCTTGGTCATGTCTGCATGGTTCCCGAACCCGTAGGGTCTACACACTTAAGGTTCGGTGACGCTAGAGTTGTTATGGGAAATTGTATGTGGTTACTGCAGGTTGTTCAGAGTCCCGGATGAGATCCTGGATGTAACGAGGAGTTCCGGAATGGTCCGGAGGTGAGGAATTATATATGGGAAGTCTAGTTTCAGTCGTCGGAATAATTTCGGGTGTTATCAGTATTGTACCGGGACCACTGAAAGGTGTCCGGGGGTCCACCGGGTGGGGCCACCTTCCCCAGTAGGCCAAGTGGGCTGAACAAGGGTGGGAACCATCCCCCTAGTTGGCTGGTGCGCCCCCCAAGGGCCCAAGGCACCTAGGGTTAGAAACCCTAGGGGGTGGGGGTGCCTCCCACCAAACTTGGGGGGAAAGTTCCCCCCTTGCCGCCGCCCCCCTTGTAGATGGGATCTAAGGGGGCCGACCCCTTTCCCCCTTCACCCTATAAATAGAGGGGGGGGGGTTGGGAGGGCAATAGCACCCCCTTCCCTGGCGCAGCCCTCCCCCTCTCCAAAACCTCCTCCTCTGTAGTGCTTGGCGAAGCCCTGCCGGAGAACCACGAACTCCGCCACCACCACGCCATCGTGATGTCGGAGTTCTCCCTCAACTTCTCCTCTCCCCTTGCTAGATCAAGAAGGAGGAGACGTCCCCGGGCTGTACGTGTCTTGAACGCGGAGGCGCCGTCCGTTCGGCGCTAGATAGGATCTTCCGCGATTTGAATCTCCGCGAGTACGACTCCATCATCCGCGTTCCTTGTAACGCTTCCGCTTAGCGATATTGAAGGGTATGAAGATGCACTCCCTCTCTCTCGTTGCTAGCATCTCCTAGATTGATCTTGGTGACACGTAGGAATTTTTTAAAATTATTACGATGTTCCCCAACAAATATTTCAAGCAAATGCCCGAATTGAGAGATATGAAGTCTCCAATAAGTTCTATAGCTGCAAGATGGAGGAGAATAGTTCTGTCAGTGAACATATACTCAGAATGTCTGGGTACCACAACCACTTGACTCAACTGGTGTAACACCCTCGATGCGGCTATATCTCCCACGTGTCGAAGCACGACTTAGAGGCATAACCGCGTTGAAAGCAATGTCGCAAGTGAGGTAATCTTCACACAACCCATGTAATACATAAGGGAAAGAGATACATAGTTGGCTTACAGTCGCCACTTCAGCAACACATAAATAAACATCCATCATCCAGATTACACTCAAGGTCCGACTACGGAACCAAAATAAAAGAAGACTACCCCAAATGCTACACAGATCCCCGATCGTCCCAACTGGGCTCCACTACTGATCATCAGGAAAAGACACATAGTAACGACCACGTTCCTCTTCGAACTCCCACTTGAGCTCGGTTGCGTCACCTACAATGGCATCGTCGGCACCTGCAACTGTTTTGGTAGAATCTGTGAGTCACGGGGACTCAGCAATCTCACACCCGCGAGATCAAGACTATTTAAGCTTATAGGAAGGACAGAGTTGTGAGGTGGAGCTGCAGCAAGCGACTAGCATATATGGTGGCTACATTACGCAAAAGAGAGCGAGAAGAGAAGCAAGGCACGGTCGTGAAGCTAGTAGCGATCAAGAGGTGATCCTGAAACTACTTACGCCAAACATAACTCCAACACCGTGTTCACTTCCCGGACTCCTCGAGAAGAGACCATCACGGTTACACACCTTGATTGATGTATTTTAATCAAGGTCAACTTCGGGTTTTCTACAACCGGACATTAACAAATTCCCATCTGCCTCATAACCGCGGGCACGGCTTTCGAAAGATAATACCCTGCAGGGGTGTCCCAACTTAGCCCATTATAAGCTCTCAGGGTCAACGAAGGATATTCCTTCTACCGGGAAGACCCGCTTAGTCTCGGAATCCCGGACTACAAGACATTTCGACAATGGTAAAACAAGACCAGCAAAGCTGCCCGAATGTGCCGACAAATCCCGATAGGAGCTGCACATATCTCGTTCTCAGGGCACACCGGATGAGCAGTCCGTACAACTAAAACCATACCCCAAGTTTCCTTGAGGGGCTGCAAAGCGCTCTAGTTTGGGCCAACACTCGAGGAGCATTGGCCCGGGAGGGGGTTAAATAAAGATGACCCTCGGGCTCGCGAAAACCCGGGGAAAAAGGCTTAGGTGGCAAATGGTAAAACCAAAGTTGGGCCTTCTTTGGAGGAGTCTTATTCAAAGCAAACTGTCAAGGGGGTCCCATAAATCACCCAACCGTGTAAGGAACACGAAATCAAGGAACATAACACCGGTATGACGGAAACTAGGGCGGCAAGAGTGGAACAAAACACCATGCATAAGGCCGAGCCTTCCACCCTTTACCAAGTATATAGATGCATTAATTAAATAAGAGATATTGTGATATCCCAAAATATCCATGTTCCAACAAGGAACAAACTTCATCTTCACCGCAACTAGCAACGCTTATAAGAGGGCTGAGCAAAGCGGTAACATAGCCAATCAACGGTTTGCTAGGAAAGGATGGTTAGAGGTTTGACATGGCAATATGGGTGGCATGATATAGCAAGTGGTAGGTAACGTAGCATAGGCATAGCAAAAGAGCGAGCATCTAGCAAGCAAAGATAGAAGTGATTTCGAGGGTATGGTCATCTTGCCTGCAAGGTTCTCAGAGTTGTCGAAAGCTTGATCCTCGTAAGCGTTCTCAACAGGTTCCTCGTTCAAGTACTCGTCTCCCGGCTCTACCCAAAGCAAGAACACAAGCAAAGGACCATCAATCAATCACGGGCGATGCACAAACAACATGATGCAAAACATGGCATGATATGCGAGATGTGAGATGCAATGCATATGCGTGCTCCGGAAGGAAAATGATGAACAAGGCATCAACTTGGCAAACCAAGTATGCCGCTGGAAAGGTGAGATGATTTCGGTTGAAATCGATATAAGGCATGGAACGAATCTACTCAAAGCATAGATCAAAAGTCCTTTACTGACCATGAGCCAAAAAGGATCATAAGAAATGATGGCACCCATGTAAACATAGCAAGTTTAGATTATGATTCAGAAAGCAGGCATGACATTGACAGAATTATGAAGGCATCTTCGCGAGCTCGATGCACTCACTACAGAGCATTTCATGATAAACTAAGCATACATCCATCAAGAAGACATAGAATAGAAGCTATACATGGCAATAACAACATCATAGCATACACGGATCAACTACAACAACCTTGGCAAAATTGAATAACATGTAAACAATCTGCCAGGAAACATTTTCTAGAAAAAGTAGAGCTCGATTGACTCAAGCTAGACTACTCCATAATTACAAACAGGGGCATGGATGGATAAAGCATAACCATATGCTCAAAACATCCTTACCGAAGTATCTCAAAATAAGCATGGATCTCTTTGTAGCATCAAGTTTACGTGGCATAAAAATAACAACAGAACAGGGCTGAAATCAGCAACATCACGAAGCCTAGTTTGCATGCTTGTGCTAGTCACCACAGAGATCAAAAAAATACATGACATACACCCTTGTAAATATGGCATGGCATATTACAAAACACATGTAGGGCTCAAGTTCATAGGGTGCACACATCAATCATGGCAAAAATGACAAAAGTGCATGTTCTGATAAGAATCTGAAACTAACATCACATAGCCCTCTATTAACAGCATTTCGGGCATCAAGATGAGCTCAAATGAAAATGATGCAATGAGATGACATGATTTATTCTTCGAGGCGAACAATCCGGTATGCTACACGCCCAAAACGGAGCCACGGGTGCAAAGTTGTGGTGCAATGAACATGCTACAGAATTAATGACAGATAAGGACTTGGACGAAAATAGGGGAAGAAAAGTCAACCGAGGCTTCGATCGGATCTGGCTGCTGAGCTTGAGGTTCGCCACCGGAGCTCGGGAAGCCGGAGGAGGATGGAGGAGAGGCCGGGCGGCCGGATCTGGCCGGATCCGGCCGGCCGTCGGCGGCGCGACGCGACGGGCCGGGCGTCGAAGTGGCGGCGGCCGGCGCGGCCAGCGACGGACGGTGGCCGAGCGGGAAGGCGGCGGCGGGCGGAGGAGCGGGCGCGGGCGGCGCGGATCTGGGCTGAGGGCCCGGGCGGGCTCCATGGTCGGCGGCGATGTGGCTGTGAGCTCGCCCACGTGGCGGCCGCGGATTGGCCGGGGCGGCGGCGGCGACGTTGTCCGGCCGGACCGGACGTGTCCGGCGGCGCGGAGAGGAGCGGGGCTAGGGTTAGGGGTGGATTTGATCTGGAATTTTGGGGGAGGAGGTGTTTTTATAGGTAGGAGGAGTTAGGAAGCTCCAAATGAGGTGCGGTTTTCGCCCACACGATCGTGATCGAATGGCGGTAGACATGGAAGTGACTTAGATGGGTTATTGGGCTGTTTTGAAGGGGTGTTGGGCTGCAACACACAAGAGACCTTCCGTTTACCCGGTTAACCGTTGGAGTATCAAACGACCTCCAAATGGCACGAAACTTGACAGGTGGTCTATCGGTGGTGTACCAAGGCCACTTGGCAAGCCTCAGTCCATTCCGAGAACATTTAACACCCGCTCACGAAAAAGAGACAAGAGGGGTGCGCCGGTGCATGTAGGAGTGTCGGATTGCAAAAGCGGACAACGGGTAAATGCTCGGAATCATGAGACGAACACGTATGCGAATGCGATGCACATGATGACATGATATGAAATGCATGACATGGACAAAATGCAAAATTAAGCAAAACCCAACCACGGAGGGAAAACCATAGCACATAGCCGAAAATGGCAAGAGTTGGAGTTACAAATATGGAAAGTTACATCCGGGGTGTTACAACACTCCACCACTACAAGAGGATCTCGTCCCGAGATCTAGGACTGAAAGAACTCCGAATATTCGGAACGGAGGTGATCCTCGCGCTCCCCGGTGGCTTCTCTGTCGGAATGGTGTGACCACTTCACTTTCAGGAATTTGATTGACTTGTTGCGAGTCTTGAGCTCGGTTTCTTCAAGAATAGCAACGGGGTGCTCATGATAAGAGAGATCTTCTTGGAGGTCAATTTCTTCGAAGTTGATGGTGCGCTTAGGAGTCTTGAAGCACTTGCGAAGCTGTGACACGTGAAACACATCGTGCATGTTCGCGAAGTTGGACGGAATTTCAAGTTGATAGGCGAGATCGCCTATTTTGACAATGATCTTGAAAGGACCCACGTATCTAGGGGCAAGCTTCCCTTTGATACCGAAGCGACGAGTGCCTTTCATTGGAGAGACGCGGAGGTAGACATGGTCTCCAATTTCAAAAGCCACATCATGGTGCTTGTCATCATAATAGCTCTTCCGCGCGATTGCGCGGCTTTGAGATTCTCACGAATGACTTTGCACATTTCTTGACTTCGTGATCAAGTCGTTGCCAAGAAGTTGGCGTTCACCTGTCTTGGACCAATTGAGAGGAGTACGACACTTTCGCCATAGAGAATTTCGAATGGGGCCTTGCCGAACTCGCTTGGAAGCTGTTGTTGTAGGAGAACTCGGCATATGGAAGACAATCTTCCCACTTCATACCGAAGGAAATGACACAAGCCCTGAGCATGTCTTCGAGGATTTGATTGACTCGCTCGACTTGGCCACTTGTTTGAGGATGGAAAGCTGTGCTGAAACGAATGTTTGTGCCCATGGCCTTCTGAAAGGAGTCCCGGAACTTAGAGGTGAAAATGCTTCCACGGTCTGAAGAGATCAATTGTGGAATGCCGTGCAAGGAGACAATTCTGGAGGTGTATAGCTCTGCCAACTGAGCTGCTGTGATGGATTCTTTGATAGGAAGGAAATGAGCCACTTTAGTAAGCTTGTCAATGACAACGAAGATAGCATCATTTCCACGCTTGGACTTAGGAAATCCAGTTGCGAAATCCATCTCGATATGATCAAACTTCCATTCTGGAATAGCAAGAGGTTGGAGGAGACCAGCTGGTCGTTGGTGTTCTGCTTTCACTCTTTTGTAGACATCACACTCATTCACGAATTGAGCAATTTCTCGCTTCATTCGAGTCCACCAATACGACTGCTTGAGGTCATGGTACATCTTCGTACTTCCAGGATGAATGTATAGAAAGGAATTGTGCGCCTCGTTCATAATGACTTTACGTAGATCACCCTTAGGAACCACAACCCGGTCCTCGAAGAAAAGAGTATCTTTGTCATAAATGTGGAAGCACTTGTACTTGGAAATGCCCTTGTCGATACCACGTTTCACCTTTTTCACCTTGGTATCCAGGTGTTGTGCCTCACGAATTTGATCTTCCAAAGTAGGAGATACTATTATGTTTTCAAGAATTCCTTGAGGAAAAAATTGAAGAGTCAGCTTTCGGAAATCTTAAAAGATATACTGTTGGAAGGGCTTGAGGATTAAACTGTTGCAATAAGCCTTCCTGCTCAAAGCATCTGCAATGACATTGGCCTTGCTCGAGTATATTCAATACTCGGGTTGTACTCTTGAATCTTTTCGACCCATCGAGTTTGCCTGAGGTTGAGGTTGGGTTGAGTGAAGATATACTTGAGACTCTTGTGATTGGTGAAAATGTCCACTTTCCTTCCCAACAAGAGATGTCTCCATGTTATGAATGCATGGACAACTGCCGCCAACTCAAGATCGTGAGTGGGGTAGTTCTTTTCGTTGGGCTTCAGCTGACGAGAGGTATAGGCCACAACTTTCTTCTCTTGCATTAACACAACACCGAGACCTTAAAGAGAAGCAACACCGAAAACTTCGAATGGCTTGGATTCATCAGAGGAGTTAAGATGAGCTGTGACGAGTTTCTCTTTGAGAGTATTGAAAGAAACGTCACACTCGGGGACCGTACATACTTGACATGCTTCGGAGGAGGTTGGAAAGAGGCTTTGCAATCTTAGAGAAGTTCTCAACGAATCTTCGCAATAGCTTGCAAGTCCAAGAAAACTGCGAAGTCGCTTGACATTCGAGGAGGTTCCCAATTCACAACTGCGGACACCTTCTCGGGTTAACAGCGATGCCCTTGGCGGAGATGATGTGACCAAGATAAAGCACTTCATCAAGCCAAAATTCACATTTGGAAAACTTCGCATAGAATTGATGCTCTCTGAGCTTGACGAGCACCAATCGCAAATGTTTGGCATGATCCTTCTTATTCTTGGAGAAGACCAAAATATCATCGAGATAGACCAAGACGAATTCATTGGTGTAGGGTTGAAGATGAAGTTCATCATTCGAGAGAATGTTGGAGGATCATTGACAAGGCCGAAAGACATGACAATATACTCATAAGAACCAAAACTTGTTCTGAATGCTGTCTTGGGAATATCTTGTTCACGAATGCGAATTTGATGATAACCCATACGAAGGTCAAGCTTGGAGAACACTTTAGCACCTTTGAGTTGCTCGAAAAGCTCATTGATGTTGGGAAGTGGACTTGTTCTTGATTGTCTTCTTATTCAATGGACGGTAATCGACGCACAGTCGGTCCGTGCCATCCTTCTTCTGGACAAAAAGAACTCCACAACCCCATGGAGATGAACTCGGTCTGATCAGACCCAGACGCTCTTGTTCATCGAGTTGTTTCTTCAATTCCTTCAGCTCATTAGGTCCAAGCTTGTATGGACGCTTGCAAACGGGTTCCGTGCCAGGCTCAAGATCGATAACGAACTCAACTGGCCGGTGAGGAGGCATACCCGGGAGCTCTTCTGGAAAGACATCTTGATACTCACAAATGACTGGAATCTGAGAGATAGCATCCAACTCGCCCTTCTCATTGAGAGAAAACAACCTAATGGTTTCATCACGAGCGGCATAGATGATCACATCCTCAGAAGAGTGTGTCAATTGAATTTCCCTGGCAGCACAATCAAGTTGAGCTTTGTGCTGAGAAAGCCAGTCCATGCCGAGAATAAGATCAATATCCGAGTCACCAAGAACAATTGGTTTAGCCAGAAATTTATAGTCGCCCATCTTGATGGAAACATCCGGGACATAATTATTAGCTGTCATTTGCTTACCCGGGGACACAACTGATAAAGGACTAGGCAATTCTTGATAACCCAACTCATGCTTAGATGCAAAAGGTCTTGAGATGAAACAATGCGATGCACCGGATCAAATAAGACTTTTGCAGAATATCATTAATCGAGAGATTACCCATTATCACATCAAGAGATTCCTCCGCTTGAGCTGCATTCATCATGTTCACCTTTGCGGACTTGGGATTATGCTTGACCACTGCATTGCCGGAAGATCTCACAGGAGGAGGAGGCGGAAGGCGCCTTTGGTTGAAGCACTTGTTCGCATAGTGACCTTCTCACGACATTTGTTGCAAGTCACCTCTGAGAGCGGATGATGATCTGAGCATTTGACCTTGGAGCTTGAGAATTAGACTTGTTCTGATAGCCTGGGTTGGGTGGGTGGGAAGATCCATGGCCACCTTTGTTCTTCTGCTGGTAAGGCTGACGAAACGGAGGAGGAGGAAGGTAGAACTTCTGCTACTTAGCTGCCACTTGAGAGGAAGAAGAAGACTGAATCGCATCCTGATTCTCTTCTTAGAAGCCTCACATTTGAGCTGGGCAGCTTCTTGCTTCGTGCCATGTTGTAGAATTCATCATACTTTTCCGCTCAAAAAGCACGAGAGCTAATTGCAGATCTTCTCCGAGGCCACCTCTGAATTGATAGATCATACTCTTTTCATCAGGGACGTCTTGCTTAGCGAAGCGAGCGAGTTTCTGGAACTGGATATTGTATTGATACACAGACATGCCGCCTTGCTTGAGATTGCGGAACTCCTCACGCTTGCTCTCAACAACACTTTGCGGAATGTGGTGAGCTTTGAAGTCTCGGCGGAACTCATCCCAGGTAATTGCACGACCTCCTCTGGAATCTTTGTATTGCTGATACCACTCGGCAGCTTGGTCCTTGAGTTGAAATGAAGCAAACTTGACAAAGTCCTCGTGTCGACATTGCTACATTCAAAATGTTTGCAGATGTCCACAAGCCAATCGTCGGCGTCTGTGGCCTCGGCACGTGGTTGAAAGACTTCACCGATTAGCGAGGAACTGATTGAGGGTAGCGAAATGCGGCTGACTGTTGCCTTGGCCTTGATTTCCTTGGTTGCCTTGCCCTTGGGTACGCTCTTGCAAGAGTTGCAAAATCATCTGAGCATTTGCGTTGGTGGCTGCCATGATAGCTTGCCATGCCTCCGAAGGCGGAGGTGGAGGTGGAGGGTTCGACTGACTCCCATCATTGCGTTCCGGATTCAGACGCGTTGGCGGAGCCATCCTGAAGAGGGTGACATCCGTTAGCACTTTGATAGACAAATAGACAAGTTGAATCAACGGATAGAAATTGCAACATATAGTCTTCACAATAAACATTCGAACAAGGATGAACGAATGAATTCCAAAGCTAACATCACACGTCCATTAAGGTGAGAAGCCACTTGATTAAGGGTTGATGAAAAAAATAACAAGGTACGACTGGAACAAATAAGTGGTAAGGATTACCCAATCGCAAACCAAATATCTGCGGGAAGAAATGCTAAGAGCTACTTGAATCCCACCTATAAACTCCCGAAACTTTCTGGTTATGCAATCAGGTGTTGGGGATACAGGGGACACAAAATATATCACCCAAACTAACAATACCTAGATCCAAATTGTATCCATTCGTCAACACATAACCAAGAAACCTTCGGAAATCGTGGTACCTCGACCTTCAAAAAGCATCCGTTATCTGAGTCATGGCAATACTCCCGAGCTCGCCCAAAGATCTTGGGTTATCGTGGTTATCTCACCAACAACTGTACAAAAGAGATTTTTGATGTCGGCAAAGCTCGGTATTCCAGAATCGCAACGATAAAATTGTGACGACAACACCTCGAGCTCAACTCCCGGGACACCGCCACAACCCCTAAATGTCGGGAGGCACCAAGAACAATGTTCTCGTCCACAAAACCATCGTAACGATTCCAAGATACCCGCGTGATCCTAAAATTTTTTAGTGAAATTTGAGGAGAGGAGAGTCAAAACTTCTACGTCAGAGACCTCACCAGAGCGACGAAGGACTGGGGAGTAAAAAGAATCCTACTCTCGATATATATAATCCTAAGACTCAAAACATTTTTGTTCTAGACTCAACAACGCCAAAGAAACAATCAAGCGAGGGCTCCTAAGTCGGGGATGGCTCGATTACCAACTTGTAACGCCCTCGATGCGGCTATATCTCCCACGTGTCGAAGCACGACTTAGAGGCATAACCGCATTGAAAGCAATGTCGCAAGTGAGGTAATCTTCACACAACCCATGTAATACATAAGGGAAAGAGATACATAGTTGGCTTACAGTCGCCACTTCACGCAATACATAAATAAACATCCATCATCCAGATTACACTCAAGGTCCGAAAACGGAACCAAAATAAAAGAAGACTACCCCAAATGCTACACATATCCCCGATCGTCCCAACTGGGCTCCACTACTGATCATCAGGAAAAGACACATAGTAACGACCACGTTCCTCGTCAAACTCCCACTTGAGCTCGGTTGCATCACCTGCACTGGCATCGTCGGCACCTGCAACTGTTTTGGTAGAATCTGTGAGTCACGGGGACTCAGCAATCTCACACCCGCGAGATCAAGACTATTTAAGCTTATAGGAAGGACAGAGTTGTGAGGTGGAGCTGCAACAAGCGACTAGCATATATGGTGGCTACATTCGCAAAAGAGAGCGAGAAGAGAAGCAAGGCACGGTCGTGAAGCTAGTAGCGATCAAGAGGTGATCCTGAAACTACTTACGCCAAACATAACTCCAACACCGTGTTCACTTCCCGGACTCCGCCGAGAAGAGACCATCACGGTTACACACGCGGTTGATGTATTTTAAATAAGGTCAACTTCGGGTTTTCTAAAACCGGACATTAACAAATTCCCATCTGCCTCATAACCGCTGCACGGCTTTGAAAGATAATACCTGCAGGGTGTCCCAACTTAGCCCATTATAAGCTCTCACGGTCAACGAAGGATATTCCTTCTACCGAAGACCCGTCGATCTCGGAATCCCGGACCACAAGACATTTCGACAATGGTAAAACAAGACCAGCAAAGCCGCCCGAATGTGCCGACAAATCCCGATAGGAGCTGCACATATCTCGTTCTCGTGGCACACGGATGAGCAGTCCGTACAACTAAAACCGGACCCCAAGTTTCCTTGAGAGGGCACTTTGCCAAAGCGCTCTAGTTTGGGCCAACACTCGAGGAGCATTGGCCCGGGGTTAAATAAAGATGACCCTCGGGCTCATGAAAACCCGGGGAAAAAGGCTTAGGTGGCAAATGGTAAAACCAAAGTTGGGCCTTCTTTGGAGGAGTCTTATTCAAAGCGAACTGTCAAGGGGTCCCATAAATCACCCAACCGTGTAAGGAACACGAAATCAAGGAACATAACACCGGTATGACGGAAACTAGAGGCGGCAAGAGTGGAACAAAACACCATGCATAAGGCCGAGCCTTCCACCCTTTACCAAGTATATAGATGCATTAATTAAATAAGAGATATTGTGATATCCCAAAATATCCATGTTCCAACAAGGAACAAACTTCATCTTCACCTGCAACTAGCAACGCTATAAGAGGGGCTGAGCAAAGCGGTAACATAGCCAATCAACGGTTTGCTAGGAAAGGATGGTTAGAGGTTTGACATGGCAATATGGGTGGCATGATATAGCAAGTGGTAGGTAACATAGCATAGGCATAGCAAAAGAGCGAGCATCTAGCAAGCAAAGATAGAAGTGATTTCGAGGGTATGGTCATCTTGCACGCAAGGTTCTCGAGTTGTCGAAAGCTTGATCCTCGTAAGCGTTCTCAACAGGTTCCTCGTTCAAGTACTCGTCTCCGGCTCTACCCAAAGCAAGAACACAAGCAAAGGACCAACAATCAATCAGGCGATGCACAAACAACATGATGCAAAACATGGCATGATATGCGAGATGTGAGATGCAATGCATATGCGTGCTCCGGAAGGAAAATGATGAACAAGGCATCAACTTGGCAAACCAAGTATGCTGCTGGAAAGGTGAGATTATTTCGGTTGAAATCGATATAAAGATCACCGGAATCGGATGCACGGTTTGCAAATGACAAGCAAAACAAGAATGACACAATTCTGCCATTAACAGCATGATACCACATAGAAAGCAACAAGAAATTAAGCTACTGCACCCAAACGTACCAGCAAAGCATATGGCAGCGATCTACTCAAGATGCTTCACAAAAGATGAACAATGATCTACGGCTAAATAACAACATAACAGGTCCAAACAAGCATGGCAAAAGTGCAAAATATATCAGCTTCACAGACAGTGAAAATACTAACATGCCAGAAATTAACAACAGGAAGGCATGTTTAGAGCAAGCAAACCACCTGCTACAGGAACAAGACATAGCAAAACAAGGCAGGGAATGAATCTACTAAAAGCATAGATCAAAAGTCCTTTACTGACCATGAGCCAAAAAGGATCATAAGAAATGATGAAACCCATGTAAACATAGCAAGTTTCGTTAACAGATTCAGCAAACAGGGCATGACATTGACAGAATTATGAAGGCATCTTCGCGAGCTCGATGCACTCACTACAGAGCATTTAATGATAAACTAAGCATACATCCGACAAGAATACATGGCATAGAAGATATACATGGCAAGAACAACATCATAGCATACACGGATCAACTACAACAAACTTGGCAAAATTTAATAACATGTAAACAATCTGCCAGGAAATATTTTATAGCAAAAGTAGAGCTCGATTGACTCAAGCTAGACTACTCCATAATTGCAAACAGGGGCATGGATGGATAAAGCATAACCATATGTTCAAAACATCCTTACTGAAGTATCTCAAAATAAGCATGGATCTCTCTGTAGCATCAAGTTTACGTCGCATAAAAATAACAGCAGAACAGGGCTGAAATCAGCAACATCACGAAGCCTAGTTTGCATGCTTGTGCTAGTCACCACAGAGATCACAAAACTACATGGAATACACCTCTGTAAAGATGGCATGGCATATTACAAAACACATGTAGGGCTCAAGTTCATAGGGTTTACACAACAATCATGGCAAAAATGACAAAAGTGCATGTTCTGATAAGAATCTGAAACTAACATCACATAGCCCTCTTCTAACAGCATTTCTGGCATCAAGATGAGCTCAAATTAAAATGATGCAATGAGATGAAATGATTTACTCTTCGAGGCGAACAATCCGGTATGCTACACCCCCAAAACGGAGCCACGGGTGCAAAGTTGCGGTGCAATGAACATGCTACAGAATTAATGACAGATACGGACTTAGACGAAAATCGGGGAGGAAGAAAAGTCAACCGAGGCTTCGATCGGATCTGGCGCGCGCGGGCATTGAGGTTCGCCGGCCGGAGCTCGGGAAGCCGGAGGAGGACGGAGGAGAGGCCGGGGCGGCCGGATCTGGCCGGATCGGGCGCCGGTCGGTGGCGGCGGACGCGACGGGGCCGGCGGCGTCGGCGGCGGCGGCGCGGCGCGCTTGGCGCGACGGGCGGTGGCCGAGCAGGAAGGCGGCGGCGAGGCGGAGGAGCGCGGGCGGCGGGCGGAGGAGCGGGCGCGGGCGGCGCATGGGGCCCGGGCGGGCTCATGGGCCGGCGATGTGGCGTGGGCTCGCCGCACGTGGCGGCATGGAATGGCCGGGCGGCGGCGACAAGAACCGCCGACTGGACATGTCCGGCGGCGCGGAGAGGAGCGGGGCTAGGGTTAGGGGTGGATTTGATCCGGAATTTTGGGGGAGGAGGTGTTTTTATAGGTAGGAGGAGTTAGGAAGATCCAAATGAGGTGCGGTTTTCACCCACACGATCGTGATCGAACAGCGGTGGACATGGAAGTCACTTAGATGGGTTATTTGGCTGTTTTGAAGGGGTGTTGGGCTGCAACACACAAGAGGCCTTCGCGGTTACTCGGTTAACCGTTGGAGTATCAAACGACCTCCAAATGGCACGAAACTTGACAGGTGGTCTATCGGTGGTGTACCAAGGCCACTTGGCAAGCCTCAGTCCATTCCGAGAACATTTAACACCCGCTCATGAAAAAGAGACAAGAGGGGTGCGCCGGTGCATGTAGGAGTGTCGGATTGCAAAACGGACAACGGGGAAAATGCTCGGAATCATGAGACGAACACGTATGCGAATGCGATGCACATGATGACATGATATGAAATGCATGACATGGACAAAATGCAAAATGAAGAAAAACCCAACCACGGAGGGAAAACCATAGCACATAGCCGAAAATGGCAAGAGTTGGAGTTACAAATATGGAAAGTTACATCCGGGGTGTTGCAACTGGGAGTTAATCTTCCTGATGATAGCGTCATTGACAAAGTTCTTCAATCACTGCCACCAAGCTATAAAAGCTTCGTGATGAACTATAATATGCAAGCGATGGATAAGACGATTCCTGAGCTCTTCGCGATGCTAAAGGCTGCGGAGGTAGAAATCAAGAAGGAGCATCAAGTGTTGATGGTTAACAAGACCACTAGTTTCAAGAAAAAGAGCAAATGGAAGAAGGGGAACTTCAAGAAGAACGACAAGCAAGTTGCTGCTCAAGTGAAGAAGCCCAAGTCTGGACCTAAGCCTGAAATTGAGTGCTTCTACTGCAAAGGGACTGGTCAGTGGAAGCGGAACTACCCCAAGTATTTTTGCGGATAAGAAGGATGGAAAAGTGTAAGGTATATTTGATATACATGTTATTGATGTGTACCTTACTAATGCTCGTAGTAGCGCCTGGGTATTTGATACTGATTCTGTTGCTCATATTTGCAACTCGAAACAGGGGCTACGAATTAGACGAAGATTGGCTAAGGACTAGGTGACGATGCGTGTGGGAAATGGTTCCAAAGTCGATGTGATCGCCGTCGGCACACTACCTCTACATATACCTTCAGGATTAGTTTTAGACCTGAATAATTGTTATTTGGTGCCAACGTTGAGCATGGACATTATATCTGGATCTTGTTTGATGTGAGACGGTTATTCATTTAAATCATAGAATACTGGTTGTTCTTTTTATATGAGTAATATCTTTTATGGTCATGCACCCTTGATGAGTGGTCTATTTTTATTGAATCTCGATTGTAGTGATACACATATTCATAATATTGAAGCCAAAATATGCAAAGTTAATAATGATAGGGCAACTTATTTGTGGCACTGCCGTTTAGGTCATATTGGTGTAAAGCGCATGAAGAAACTCCATGCTGATGGGCTTTTGGAATCACTTGATGCTTGCGAACCATGCCTCATGGGCAAGATGACTAAGACTTCGTTCTCCGGAACAATGGAGCGAGCAACTGACTTGTTGGAAATAATACATACTGATGTATGCGGTCTGATGAGTGTTGAGGCTCGCGGCGAGTATCGTTATTTTTTGACCATCACAGATGATTTGAGTAGATATGGGTATATCTACTTAATGAAACATAAGTCTGAAACATTTGAAAAGTTCAAAGAATTTCAGAGTGAAGTAGAAAATCATCATAAAAAGAAAATAAAGTTTTTACGATCCAATCATGGAGGTGAATATTTGAGTTATGAGTTTTTTCTTCATTTGAAACAATGTGGAATAGTTTCGCCACTCACGCCACCTGGAACACCACAGCGTAATGGTGTGTCCGAATTTCGTAACCGTACTTTATTAGATATGGTGCGATCTATGATGTCTCTTACCGATTTACCACTACTATTTGGGGGTTATGCTTTAGAGACAGCTACATTCACGTTAAACAGGGCACCATCTAAATCCGTTGAGATGACACCATATGAATTGTGGTTTGGCAAGAAACCTAAGTTGTCGTTTCTTAAAGTTTGGGGCTGCGACGCTTATGTGAAAAAGCTTCAACCTGATAAGCTCGAACCCAAATTGGAGAAATGTTTCTTCATAGGATACCCAAAGGAGACTGCTGGGTACACCTTCTATCACAGATCCGAAGGCAATATATTCATTGCTAAGAATGGATCCTTTCTAGAGAAAGAGTTTCTCTCGAAAGAAGTGAGTGGGAGGAAAGTAGAACTTGATGAGGTAATTGTACCTTCTCCCAAATTGGAAAGTGGTTCATCACAGAAATCAGTTCCAGTGATTCCTACACCAATCAGTGTGGAAGCTAATGATAATGATCATGAAACTTCAGATCAAGTTACTACCAAACCTCGTAGGTCAACCGGAGTACGTTCCGCACCAGAGTGGTATGGTAATCCTATTTTGGAAGTCATGTTACTAGACCATGACGAACCTACGAACTATGAGGAAGCGATGATGAGCCAAGATTCTGAGAAATGGCTTGAGGCCATGAAATCTGAGATGGGATCCATGTATGAGAACAAAGTGTGGACTTTGGTTGACTTGCTCGATGATCGGCAAGCCATAGAGAATAAACGGATCTTCAAGAAGAAAACTGACGCCGACGGTAATGTTAATGTCTACAAAGCTCGACTTGTTGCGAAAGGTTTTCGACAAGTTCACGGAGTTGACTACGATGAGACCTTCTCACCCGTAGCGATGCTTAAGTCTGTCCAAATCATGTTAGCAATTGCTGCATTTTATGATTGTGAAATTTGGCAAATGGATGTCAAAACCGCATTCCTTAACGGATTTCTTAAAGAAGAGTTGTATATGATGCAACCAGAAGATTTTGTCGATCCTATAGGTGCTAACAAAGTGTGCAAGCTCCAGCGATCCATTTATGGACTGGTGCAAGCCTCTCGGAGTTGGAATATACGCTTTGATAATGTGATCAAAGCATATGGTTTTATACAGACTTTTGGAGAAGCATGTATTTACAAGAAAGTGAGTGGGAGCTCTGTAGCATTTCTAATATTATATGTGGATGATATATTGTTGATTGGAAATGATACAGAATTTCTCGATAGCATAAAAGGATACTTGAATAATAATTTTTCAATGAAAGACCTCGGTGAAGCTGCTTATATATTAGGCATCAAGATCTATAGAGATAGATCAAGACGATTAATTGGACTTTCACAGAGCACATACCTTGATAAGATTTTGAAGAAGTTCAAAATGGATCAGTCAAAGAAAGGGTTCTTGCCTATGTTACAAGGTGTGAAGTTGAGTCAGACTCAATGCCCAACCACTTCAGAAGATAGAGAGAAAATGAAAGTCATTCCCTATGCTTCAGCCATAGGTTCTATCATGTATGCTATGATGTGTACCAGGCCTGATGTGTGCCTTGCTATAAGTATAGCAGGGAGGTACCAAAGTAATCCAGGAGTGGATCACTTGACAGCGGTGAAGAACATCCTGAAGTACCTGAAAAGGACTAAGGATATGTTTCTCGTTTATGGAGGTGACAAACAACTCGTCATAAATGGTTACGTCGATGCTAGCTTTGACACTGGTCTGGATGACTCTAAGTCACAAACCGGATACGTATTTATATTGAATGGTGGAGCTGTCAGTTGGTGCAATTCCAAGCAGAGCGTCGTGGCGGGATCTACGTGTGAAGTGGAGTACATAGCTGCTTCGGAAGCAGAAAATGAAGGAGTCTGAATGAACGAGTTCATATCTGATCTAGGTGTAATACCTAGTGCATCGGGTCCAATGAAAATCTTTTGTGACAATACTAGAGCAATAGCCTTGGTGAAGGAATCCAGATTTCACAAGAGAACCAAACAAATCAAGAGATGCTTCAATTCCATCTGCGATCAAGTGAAGGAGGGAGACATAGAGATTTGCAAAATACATACGGATCTGAATGTTGCAGACCCGTTGACTAAGCCTCTTCCACGAGAAAAACATGATCAGCACCAAGACTCCATGGGTGTTAGAATCATTACTATGTAATCTAGATTATTGACTCTAGTACAAGTGGGAGACTAGAGGAAATATTCCCTAGAGGCAATAATGAAGTTGTTATTTATATTTCCTTATATCATGATAAATGTTTATTATTCATGCTAGAATTGTATTAACCGGAAACTTAGTACTAAAGGAAATATGCCCTAGAGGCAATAATAAAGTTGTTATTTATATTTCCTTATATCATGATAAATGTTTATTATTCATGCTAGAATTGTATTAACAGGAAACTTAGTACATGTGTGAATCAATAGACAAACAGAGTGTCACTAGTATGCCTCTACTTGACTAGCTCATTGAATCAAAGATGGTTAAGTTTCCTAGCCATAGACATGAGATATCATTTGATTAACGGGATCACATCATTAGAGAATGATGTGATTGACTTGACCGATTCCGTTAGCTTGGCACTTGATCGTTTAGTATGTTGCTATTGCTTTCTTCATGACTTATACATGTTCCTATGACTATGAGATTATGCAACTCCCGAATACCGGAGGAACACTTTGTGTGCTACCAAATGTCACAACATAACTGGGTGGTTATAAAGGTATTCTACAGGTGTCTCCGATAGTACTTGTTGAGTTGGCATAGATCGAGATTCGGATTTGTCACTCCAATTGTCGGAGAGGTATCTCTAGGCCCTCTCGGTAATGCACATCACTATAAGCCTTGCAAGCAATGTGACTAATGAGTTAGTTGCGAGATGATGCATTACAGAATGAGTAAAGAGACTTGCTGGTAATGAGATTGAACTAGGTATTGAGATACCGACGCTCGAATCTCGGGTAAGTAACATACTGATGACAAAGGGAACAATGTATGTTGTTATGCGGTTTGACCGATAAAGATCTTTGTCGGTGTCAAAACCGGCGGATCTTGGGTAGGGGGTCCGGAACTGTGCGTCTAGGCGGATGGTAACAGGAGACAAGGGACACGATGTTTTTACCCAGGTTCGGGCCCTCTCGATGGAGGTAATACCCTACTCCTGCTTGATTAATATTGATGATATGGGTAGTACAAGAGTAGATCTACCACGAGATCGAAGAGGCTAAACCCTAGAAGCTAGCCTATGGTATGATTGTTGTTCGTCCTACGGACTAAAACCCTCCGGTTTATATAGACACCAGATAGGGTTAGGGTTACACAGAGTCGGTTACAATGGTAGGAGATCTACATATCCGTATCGCCAAGCTTGCCTTCCACGCCAAGGAAAGTCCCATCCGAACATGGGACGAAGTCTTCAATCTTGTATCTTCATAGTCTTGGAGTCCGGCCGTGATGATAGTTCGGCTATCCGGACACCCCCTAGTCCAGGACTCCCTCAGTAGCCCCTGAACCAGGCTTCAATGACGACGAGTCCGGCGCGCATATTGTCTTCGGCATTGCAAGGCGGGTTCCTCCTCCGAATACTTCATAGAAGTTTTTGAACACCAGGATAGTGTCCGGCTCTGCAAAACAAGTTCCACATACCACCGTGGAGAGAATAATTTATGCACAGATCTGCTGACGTATTCCACGGCGTGACATCACACCACGGCCAAGCTTTTATACGAATCGTTTTTTTACTGTTCCACCTTAGCGCGTTTAGCGAGGCGGTTTCCTTGGCACGTCTTATCAAAGCATAGATCGTGCCCCCTTATTCCGGGATTCTCATCAATACGGACGTGGGTAACCCAACCGTGCCCGTTGGCACGCCTCCTCTACGGCGAGTCCTAATCGACCACGGGTGGGCTCTTGGTATTCAACCTCTTTATAATGAGACCAAGGCCCTCTTCTTTTTTACACCCTCAATCGAGTTTGCCTCGCGCTTCGAGTTCTAACACCCAAAGCTTCAGATTTAGGCACTTCGGACCTTCGACGATGTCCGGCTGCGACCAGCACGGCCGATAGATGTCTTCTTCCGTCACAAAATAAGATGTGCTAAAGCTGCGAGACACCAGGTATCTGACCGGCGAGATTTCGCATAGGCTGCCTGCTCCAGGGCAGGTCATTCCCACTCCCAAGCCCGGCGAGAGCGTGGTGTTCGTGTCACACTTCCTTCGGGGTTTAGGCTTCCCGACGGATCCCTTTGTGCGGGGGCTCATGTTTTATTATGGGCTGGATTTCCATGACTTGAATCCGGAGTCCATCCTCCATATCTCATCATTCATTGTCGTATGTGAGGCCTTCCTCCATATTACCCCTCACTTTGGATTGTAGCTCAAGACCTTCAAGGTGGAGCCAAAGATGATCGAGGGGCAGCAAGCAGAAAAGTGAGGGGCGGTCATAAGCAAGTGTCTTGATGCAACGTGGCCCGAGGGCTCTTTTCAAGAGGAGCTTGGTTTGTGGCAACGGGAGTGGTTTTATATCACCGCTCCTGTGGGCACCAAATGGGTGGCGCCACCCGCCTTTCGCTCAGTCCACCACAATGGTGGCGTCATGGGTCAACAAGGGGCTCGGCTGGGGCCGTCCAAGGACGTTCCTCATTGCGGGGCCGTATTCGAGACCTCCGGGAAGAGAGATCAATCTGGTCGCGATGGCGCGAGTTATGTTGATTCGGCGTATACATACCTGCAAACGCCGCCCCCTCGTCTGTGGGAATTCAATCCGGAGGGACCACGAGCTCTCCGGCATTTTATGGGTACGACACCCGTGGAGATGTATAAACTGTTCTTGGATCACAAGAGAAGTGTCCGGACTGACCGAGGATGCAGGACTAAGCTGCAATCGCCCAGATACTCAAGTAAGTAGTCCTGTAACCGGACAGGCTGTTCATTCATTTATCATATACATGCCCTTTAAAGGAGCCGTTTCTTGAACAGGAGTGGATAGCCAAGGAAAAGTTAATAAGGTGTCCGGCTCCCCTCCGGAGACCACGCCGGATCCCATGCCGACCAAGATGTTGAAGGCCGCGCCTTTTAAAGAAGGCGAGGGGGAGCGGGAAGCAACTGCCTCCATGAAGGAGACTTTCGAGGAAGGAGGATCAAAGGTCCCACCCTCCAAGGAGAGAAGAGGACCGCTTGAAGATCCGGAGGTCAAGGCCTCAAAGAGGGAAAGAAATCTTCGTCGGAGAGTCCGGCGTTGGGAAGTAACCCAGCCGACTGTTTCCCCAAGGATCAGCCCTCCAAAGAAGCCGTAAGTAAAAAGAAGGGTCTTGTAAATAAGGAACATCCTGCATTTATTTACGAAGATAACCGAAATTGTACCTTGTAGTTCGGATCTCAGCCCTTCTCGTGAGCTCGTCTTGAGGATCTTCTTCCGGAGATGATGGAGAGCCAACGCCTCCACCTGTCGCACCTTCATGTGAGACGGACGCCCTGAGGTGTCGTCGCGAGGGTTTCCCTAGTCCGTGAGGCGGAAGGCCCAGCGCCAATCGGCGCGTCTTGATCGGAGGAGCTGAAGGATCTGCTCGGGCGAGCGGCTATCTCAGAAGATCACCTGCTCTAATCGGTACGGTGATTGAAAGAATTGCATCCGCTGAGAGCGGATTGCATGAAGCCGCCAGAAACTTTCTGACGGGGTTCGAGGTACGCAAAAATGATGTACCTTCGGCGATTATGCATATAGAATGCGCCTGTATAGATAGTAGCCCTTGAGACTCGGTATGTTGTCAAAATTGACAGCGTGCGAGTATCATAATCTCGATTATAACATATCGCCGCTCCTAAATAGGTGGCGGGCGTCCGTGGCCAGCCGGATCGATGAATATGCCGAACTAAAGCGGCACTTGACGAGGCGGATGCGACATCGCTACCGTCAATAAACGGTTTGACGAGTCATAAGGTATGTGACTTCTATGCGGACACCTGGTAAGGGAGCTTGACGCCCATGCCTTACTACTTGTATGCTTAATGCAGGTGGTGCCGCAGCTGTGGAGGAGCTGCGGGCGGAACTCGCCAGAGCGAAAGAGCAAGCCAGAAATAATGTCACGGCCGCTTTAAGGCGGCGAAGAGCAAAAAGCGAACGGGCTGCTCCTTTGCCGAAGAAGAGGAAATGGCCGATATGGCCAGAAAGTTGAAGAATACTATCGACCGCTGCGAGGTTCTTGAAAAAGAACGTCAAGCGGAGCAAGAGGGCCTGAAAAAGGCCACCGCCGAATCCAAGGATGCCCGCGCCGCTTTGAGAGCTGCCAAGGAGGAGCTGAGTCAGGTCGGGGCTATTGCGGCTGGAAAACCATTTCTCCTGCGGAGGAAATATACGGATCCGAAGTATGCTCAGTTGGACAAGTTATGGATTTCGGAGGACGCTTATCTGGACTTAGCGGCGAGCACTGCGGACGCGATGGAGCACTTCCGAGGCCAGAAGGGGCACAGAAGGGAAGAGCTATATTGGTCGCAATTCCATAGTCCGGAGCATCCTCTTCCGTTGACCGATCGGTTGGGCGAATGGGCCGAGCTGAATCGATTATTCTGGACTTGCCATGAAGCATGTCATGACTCATTTCTGGCCAAAGCGGACCCCGGCCAAGAGTTATTTTGGTTTAGTGCAGCAGTTCCTTGGTGCGGTACAGCGTGTCGGCGCAATGAAGCGGTCGGCATGTATTGAGGGCCGCGGATGGCTCGCCCGTGTCAAGACATACTTGGCGGAGATGAAGGCCACCGATGTTGCATCCCAAGATTGAGACGAAGCCGAGTACCTACCGAGCACTATTTTGAGGAAGTCTGCAGGCGCTCGTTTAATAGAGACGCAGTGCTCGAAGGATATGATGTTTAAATGACATGTATGATTTGTGAAAACAATGTTTCAATATAATATAAGAGCTTTTTATACTTGTGCGTTCAAGTAGTAAACTACTCCCTGTGCAGCCTTTGATGTATATGTATATATAACCGGAAAGATGGCAGTCCTTGGCTTCAGCCCCCACGCACATAGTGCGGGGGTGTTTGCAAAGAAGGCGCTTTTTCACACTTAATCCAACGTCTTGGTCCTGTTAAGGAGGTGGTAGCGTAGCAAACTAGGCAACCAGACTATATTGCTTTATCACTTTCACTTAGCCATAGGAGTTCGAGGGTGGGGCTACTATATAGCCCCTGGGGGCACCGCACTCTCCCGAATTCGGGGTGCGTAAGTGCCTGACCGAAAAACGGTCCTTCGTTAATGCGGAGGAATTCTAAACATTCCGGTGAGTCATCGAAAGTGGTTGACCAGTCTCTCGCTATATCATGAATGATCAGTTTTGGCTTTCTCTCTTTGAGGTGCTCACCTGGCCGAACCGGGGCACAATCGTAGTAGTTCTCCTGGTGCCGCGTTAGCCGATAGAACGGAACGTAAGGCAGCAAAACACAAGAGCCGGGCAAACCCAACATTTGACCAAAGACATGATTCGGAGCTGATGCATATAAGGCCTAACTCGAGACGCCGAACACTCCCTAAGGTATTCGGTCTTTATAAAACGGGCAGAATGATGCCCTAAGCCCTAGTGTCCAGTGCACGCAAAAATTCTAGTGCAGCCAATGCCAAACGCCAGCCTCCTCCTCGGTTATAGTAAGAAACCGGGGATGTGTATCAACAAGAGATAGTAAAAAGGTTTACGCAGGGTCTTAATCTGAAAAGAATCCTTGCAACGGGTCCCTACTGCACGTCTGTGCCTGTGTCTCCGTTGTGCCGTATCCTGGACGGGTGTAGCACATTGTTCATCTGTAAAAGAGAGGAACTTAGTTTAAAAGAGAAAAGATTGTGCGAAAAATGTACTTTATATTAAATAAAGAGAGTACGATTCGAAGAAGTGAATAAAATTGAGCTTTATTGTCTCTTGTTGTACGTGCGTGCAGCCCCTTGTATGGGGGTATGCCGCTAGTAGGCGCCGGACTCGTCTAGCCATGTCCGGGGTTTGAATGACCTATTCAGGTGCTTTGATTAGTGGAGCCGGATTGGTGTGAGGCTGTCAAGGCAGTCTCACGTTCTTCCGTGCTCGAGTAACACTTAATACTCCCTTTTAATGAGATGATGCCGCGTGGACCAGGCATTTTAAGTGTAAGAGATGCATAATGGGTATTGCGTTAAAGCGGGCGAAAGCTTCGCGTCCCAATAGTGCTTGATGGCCACTTTTAAATGGGGCGACATGGAAGACTAACTTTTCGAGACGGAAGTTGTCGGATGAACCGAACACAACTTCTAGCAGTAGGGAGCCCGTACAATGGGCATATGGGCCTGGCATTACCCCTTTAAAGGAGGTGTTGCTATGGCAAATTTTGGTTGGGTCTATCCCCATCCTGCGGATTGTGTCCTGATATATCAGGTTTATGTCACTACCGCCATCCATGAGGACTTGTGTAAATTGGAATCCATTGATTATAGGATCCAATATCAAGGCAGTCCATTCTGCGTTCCGGATACTTTCGGAGTAATCCTGATGGTCGAAGGTGATTGGTTTTGACAACCAGTGTTGGTGCTCCGCTAGGGTAGTATGTGCGGCGCGCATCTTAATGGGCGCCGCTCTGTTTCTTCCTTTTATCACGTGAAGTAAGTTTACTATTTTAACCTCTTGTGGGAAATTCTTTTGTTTTCCGGTGCGCTGCTTGTGGGGTTCGTCATCATCCTCACTTGGTGTGTCGAGCCCCTTGTGTTCGGCGTTGAGTCTGCCGGACTGTTTGAAGACCCAACAATCTTTGTGGGTATGGTTTGCAGGCTTCCCAGGAGTACTGTGGATTTGACATATCTTGTCCAAGATTTTGTTTAAGTTAGATAGCTCATTGCTATTGTCCTTAAGGGGCAGTTTTTTATCTTTCTGCCGTGAGCTTTTGAATCCGGCGTTGACTGTCGCGCTCTTTGGACCGTTCCCTTTAATCCGGCGTTGGTCCTTGTTGCGCCGTGGTTTCCCATTTCCATCCCTGACTTCGGATGTACTTGGGTCGCTGGTGCTGTATCTTGCTAGCCAGCTATCCTCTCCCGCGCAAAAGCGAGTCATGAGGCTTGTTAATGCGGCCATTGTTCTCGGCTTTTCTTGGCCGAGGTGTCTGGCGAGCCATTCGTCTGGGACATTGTGTTTGAAGGCTTCTAAGGCTTCGGCGTCTGGACAGTCGACTATTTGGTTCTTTTTGGTGAGGAACCTGTTCCAGAATTTGCGGGCTGACTCTCCGGGTTGTTGAGTTATGTCACTTAAATCGCTGCGCATCCGTGAGGACGGACATAAGTCCCTTGAAAATTTGCCCGAAAAGCATCCTCGAGCTCTTTCCAACTTCCTATGGTATTTTCAGGGAGGCCTTTGAGCCGATGCCGGGCTGGCCCTTTGAGCTTGAGGGGTAAGTATTTTATGGCGTGGAGATCATCTCCTCTAGCCATGTGTATGTGGAGGATATAATCCTGAATCCGCACTGTGGTCTGTTGTTCCGCCGTATGCCTCTATGTTTACGGGTTTGAATCCCGCTGGAAATTCGTGATCCAGCACCTCATCGGTGAAACACCGGGGGTGTGCGGCTCCGCTGTACTTGGGTGTGCCGTGATGTTCGGATATTTGGCGTGTTGTATTGCTTTGAAGAGCTTGCTTTCTCGGCCCATAGATGGACCTAACCGGGCCATCCTTTTGATGTGAATACTGATGCGGATCGCGTACCGGCTTGTGTGCGGTGCCATTTGCCGCTCTCTTTTTGCCGTGGGGTCGTCCATCCGACCGGGTGGCCTTCTTACTTTTTGATTGTGGGGGCTCTAAGGCCTCCTCATCAAATTCGGGCGATAGTTTTCCTTTGGGTAGTTTCTTGTTCGGGCGACTATCGCCGTATTTGTCTCATGATGTTGAATACTTTGCTCCATCTGATTCTGAGTGCATCTTCCGCTGTTTTGAGCTTCCGCTTCTGCTTTTTCAAGCTACGCGCAGTGGCGACGAGCCTTTTGTGGAGGTTATTCTGCTCCAACAATTTGTCCGTCGTGAGATCGTCCGGACTGTTATCTTCGCCGGGGACGGGTTGTTTATCCAAGTTGTCCTATTCGGACGGTTGCTCGATAGCGTATTCGTCGTCCACCGGTTCGCCCAGCTCTATGGCTGGGTCTTTGTTGAGGCGGGACTTGGTTCGGCGTTTACGTTGCCGTTTTGACTGCTTTTCGAGGGATTTATCCTTCGTAGCATCCTGTTGTTCCTCATCTTCATTTCCTTTAGGTGTATCCACCATGTATACATCATAGGATGAGGTGGTTGTCCAGCATCCTATAGGCGCTGGTTCATGGTTGTCTCCTACATCGTCGTCCATACCGTCGATGTCTTCGGAGTCAAAATCGAGCACGTCGTGTAAGCTTTTCGACGATTAGCTACGAAGTGGGTGGTGGGTGGGCGTTGAATTTCTTCGTCGTCTGCGATCCCAACCTTCCTGACCGTAGTCCGGCCAGGGCTCTCCGGATAAAGAGAGAGACTTTAGTGAATTCAGGATGTCGCCAAAGGGCGAGTGCTGAAAGATGTCCGCGGCAGTGAACTCCATGACCGGTGCCCAATCGGATTCGATTGGTAGGGGCGCGGAGGGTTCGGAGTCCGGAGAGGAGTCCGACACCTGGGAGTCATGGTCTTCGCAAAGGACAGGGATTGTGTTCGGCTCAATCTCCGTAGAGATTTCAGCCCCCGAGGTGGTGTCCACCCAACCATCCTCGATCGGCTCCGAATCAATGTTCGGAGCAGACACTAGTGCGGCCTCCAGGACACTGTTCGGCGGCAGAGTTAGATCATGCCCATCGAGACAAGGCGGTAGCGGCTTGGCTGTGGCTCGAATCCGTCGGAGATCAAGTCTCCGCGGATGTCGGCCAGATAATTCAAGCTTTCCAAATCTGACCTGATGGCAGGGGCGTAGCTTCGATCTGCTCTAGATAGCCAAGTGAATTGGCCCGCAAAGGCAAAGCCGCCCGAATACGAAGATCTGTCCCGCGTAAAAGTCTCACCCTGGACCGCGTCGTTGTTGATGATCGAAGGAGCCATCGGGCCTATTGGTGACGACACAGAGGAATTCTCAATGAAAGCACCAATGTCGGTGTCAAAACCGGCGGATCGCGGGTAGGGGGTCCCGAATGCGTCTAGGCGGATGGTAACAGGAGACAAGGGACACGATGTTTTTACCCAGGTTCGGGCCCTCTCGATGGAGGTAATACCCTACCGTGCTTGATTAATATTGATGATATGGGTAGTACAAGAGTAGATCTACCACGAGATTAGAGAGGCTAAACCCTAGAAGCTAGCCTATGGTATGATTGTTGTTCGTCCCACGGACTTAAACCCTCCGTTTATATAGACACCGGCTAGGGTTAGGGTTACACAGTCGGTTGCAATGGTAGGAGATCTACATATCTCAGACGCCAAGCTTGCCTTCCACGCCAAGGAAAGTCCCATCCGAACACGGGACGAAGTCTTCAATCTTGTATCTTCATAGTCTTGGAGTCCGGCCGTGATGATAGTTCGGCTATCCGGACACCCCCTAGTCCAGGACTCCCTCAATCTTCGTATAATATGTGGGAGCCAGTATGAACATCCATGTTCCACTATTGGTTATTGACTGGAGATGAGTCTCGGTCATGTCTACATAGTTCTCGAACCCGTAGGGTCCGCACGCTAAACATTCAGTGACAATCGATATTATGAGTTTATGTCTTTTGATGTACCGAAGATAGTTCGGAGTCCCGGATGCAATCACGGACATAAATAGGAGTCTTGAAATGGTCGATACATAAAGATTGATATATTGTATGACTATATTCGGACACCGGATGAGTTCCGGGGGTCAGCGGATAATTATCGGAGTGCCGGGGGGTTATCGGAACCCCCGGGGGAACCAATGGGCCATCATGGGCCTTGTGAGAGAGAGAGGAGGGGACCTTAGGGCTGGCCGTGCCCCCCCCCCCTTGAGGAGTCTGAATTGGACAAGGAGGGGGGCGGCGCCCCCTCTTTCCCTCCCTCTCTCCCTGTCCTTCCTTCCCCCTTCCCCCTCCTAGTTGGACTAGGAAAGGGGGAGTCCTGCTCCTACTAGGAGGAGGACTCCTCCCCTCCTTGGCGCGCCCTAGGGACGGCCGACCTCCCCCCTTGCTCCTTTATATACGGGGGCAGGGGGCACCCTAGGACACACAAGTTGATCATTGATCTCTTAGCCATGTGCGGTGCCCCCCTCCACCATAATCCACCTCGGTCATATCGTTGCAGTGCTTAGGCGAAGCCCTGCGCCAGTAGCTTCATCATCACCGTCATCATGTCATTGTGCTGACGAAGCTATCCCTCGACACTCAGCTAGATCGAGAGTTCATGGGACATCACCGAGCCGAACATGTGCAGATCGCGGAGGTGCCGTACTTTCGGTACTAGGATCAGTCGGATCATGAAGACGTACGACTACATCAAGTGTGTTGTCATAACGGTTCCGCTTATGGTCTACGAGGGTACGTGGACTACACTCTCCCCTCTCGTTGCTATGCATCACCGTGATCTTGCGTGTGCATAGGATTTTTTTTGAAATTATTGCGTTCCCCAACAAATACATGTGTGAATACATAGACAAAACAGAGTGTCCCTAGTATGCCTCTACTTGACTAGCTCGTTAATCAAAGATGGTTATGTTTCCTGACCATAGACATGTGTTGTCATTTGATGAACGGGATCACATCATTAGAGAATGATGTGATGGACAAGACCCATCCGTTAGCTTAGCATAATGATCGTTTAGTTTTATTTCTAGTGCTTTCTTCATTCCTTATACATGTTCCTCTGACTATGAGATTATGCAACTCTCGAATACCGGAGGAACACCTTGTGTGCTATCAAATGTCACAACATAACTACGTGATTATAAAGATGCTCTACAGGTGTCTCCGAAGGTGTTTGCTGGGTTGGCATAGATCAAGATTAGGATTGTCACTCCGACGGCGCGGCGGTTCCCAGCGCCGGCGGGCTTACGGTGGTGCACGGGCACCCAGCTCCATGGGGTGTGGGTCTACCGGCAACGTGGCGGCTCCCGGCGGAGGCGGGATCGGGCGATGACAGGTTGGGTGATGGCATGGGCCATGCGGCGGCGGATCTTGTCGCTCCGGTCAGCACGGAGGAATCTGGATCTGGGCGGTGGCCCTGGTTAGCATGGCGACGACGCCCTCAGCTGGTGGCGCTCGCAGGTGGTGGATGGACGATGTCTTGACCATGTGGGTGGTGAGTTGCCGATGGATCTCTGAGGGAGTCCTGGATTAAGGTGTCCTCGTATGGTCGGGCTATGAGACGTGGGCCGAACTAATGGGCCATGAATATACAATATGGAAGGCCTTTACCTGTGTCTGGATGGGGCTCTCCTCAGCGTTGATAGCAAGCTTGGCGGCAAGTCATGTAGATTACTCTCTCTATAGACCGACTTTGTACAACCCTGGCCCCTTCCGGTGTTTATATAAACTGGAGGGGTTAGTCCGTAGAGATGATCACAACCATACAGGCTAGGCATCTAGGGTTTAGCCATCACGATCCCGAGGTAGATCGAATCTTGTAACCCATATACTCATCATAGTCAATCAAGCAAGAAGTAGGGTATTACCTCTGTTAAGAGGGCCCGAACCTGGGTAAACATCGTGTCCCCCGTCTCCTGTTACCCTCTGAGGGAGTCCTGGATTAGGGGGTCTCCGGACAGCCGGACTATATCCTTTGGCCGGACTGCTGGACTATGAAGATACAAGATTGAAGACTTCGTCTCGTGTCCGGATGGGACTCTCCTTGGCGTGGAAGGCAAGCTTGGCAATACGGATATGTAGATCTCCTCCCTTGTAACCGACTGTGTAACCCTAGCCCCTCCGGTGTCTATATAAACCGGAGGGTTTAGTCCGTAGGACAAAAACAATCATACCATAGGCTAGCTTCTAGGGTGTAGCCTCTACGATCTCGTGGTAGATCAACTCTTGTAATACTCATATCATCAAGATCAATCAAGCAGGAAGTAGGGTATTACCTCCATCGAGAGGGCCCGAACATGGGTAAACATCGTGTCCCCCGCCTCCTGTTACCATCCGCCTTAGACGCACAGTTCGGGACCCCCTACCTGAGATCCGCCGGTTTTGACACCGACGTTGGTGCTTTCATTGAGAGTTCCACTGTGTCGTCACCATAAGGCCTGATGGCTCCTTCGATCATCGGTAACGATGCGGTCCAGGGTGAGGTTTTCCTCCCCGGGTAGATCCTCGTATTCGGCGGCTTCGCACTGCGGGCCAACTCGCTTGGCCATCTGGACCAGATCGAGAGCTACACCCCTGGCCACCAGGTCAGGTTCGGAAACTTGAATTACACTTCCGACACCCGCGGAGACTTGATCTTCGACAGATTCGAGCCCATGCCAGGTGCGCTGCTGACTCACGACGAGCATGATTTAGCTTTGCCGTCGGACAGTGTTCCGGAGATCGCACCGGCAACTACTCCGGCCTTCAATCCGGAGCCAATTGCGCCATCCGAGGACGGGCGGATAGACCCCGCCATGGAGGCCGCACTCTCAGCGGCGATAGAGCCGGATACTGACTTTACTCCTGAAAGCACAAGTGCTCCCTAGGTGGTTTTGGTAATTAATGTCAACATATCTCTTGTTGGACTAACACTTTTATCTAGTATGTTTCAGATAAGTTCAACAATGGAGTGGCATGGACTAAAGGATGTGGGAACTCCTTCAAGATGCTAAGGACAAAGGATTGGCTCAAGCTTCAAGCCCAAGACTCTACATTTTACATTTTAGTGATCCAAGATCACATTGAGTCTATAGGAAAAGCCAATACTATCAAGGAGGGATGAGGTGTTGCTTAATGAGCCTCTTGCTTCATGTGCTTAGTGATATGCTCCAAAACCCTCAACTACTTTCCCACTTCCACACATATGACCTAAACCTAAAGTCAAACTCGGCCCTACCGATTCTTTCTATCCGGCGCCACCGAGTTCAAAATGTCATAGCCACTGCCACAAACCCTAGGCAAATCGGTTTCACCGATAGGGATCTCGGTCTCACCGAGATGGGATTGTAATCTCTCTGTGTATTTCCATCACCAAAATCGGTCTCACCGAGTTTGTGCAATCGGTACTACCGAGTTTACAATGCAAACTTTCTGCTTAGCTTATTACCAAAATCGGTTCCACCGAGTTTGAGTAATCGGTCTCACCGAGTTTGCTTGACCAACTCTCTGGTTAGCTAATTACCAAAATCGGTCTCACCGAGTTTGTGTAATCGCTCTCACCGAGATTACGTTATGCCCTAACCCTAACCATATCGGTCCTACCGAGATGCATGTCGATCCTTGAAAAACCTAACGGCCACTAGGTTTACTAAATCGGTCTGACCGAGTTTGTTGATTCGGTCCCACCGAGTTTGGTAAATTGTGTGTAACGGTTAGATTTTGTGTGGAGGCTATATATACCCCTCCACCTCCTCTTCATTCGCGGAGAGAGCTATCAGAACAAGCCTACACTTCCAGCATCCTATTTCTGAGAGAGAACTACCTACTCATGTGTTCAGGCCAAGATATTCCATTCCAACCATATGAATCTTGATCTCTAGCCTTCCCCAAGTTGCTTTCCACTCAAATCTTCTTTCCACCAGATCCAAATCCTATGGGAGAGAGTTGAGTGTTGGGGAGACTATCATTTGAAGCACAAGAGCAAGGAGTTCATCATCAACACACCATTTGTTACTTCTTGAGAGTGGTGTCTCCTAGATTGGCTAGGTGTCACTTGGGAGCCTCCGACAAGATTGTGGAGTTGAACCAAGGAGTTTGTAAGGGCAAGGAGATCGCCTACTTCGTGAAGATCTACCGCTAGTGAGGCAAGTCCTTCGTGGGCGACGGCCATGGTGGGATAGACAAGGTTGCTTCTTCGTGGACCCTTCGTGGGTGGAGCCCTCCGTGGACTCACAAGAACTGCTACTCCCTCGTGGGTTGAAGTCTCCACCAACATGGATGTACGATAGCACCACCTATCGGAACCACGACAAAAACATCCGTGTCTCCAATTGCATTTGAATCTTCCAAACCCTTCCCTTTATATTCTTGCAAGTTGCATGCTTTACTTTCCGCTGCTTATACACTCTTTGCATGCTTGCTTGTTATGTATTGTGAATGTTGAAATTGTGCCTAAAACTTCACTTAAACCTAAAGAGATTAAAAACTGCAACTTTGGTACTTAGTGTCTAATCACCCCCCCCCCTCTAGACACCTCTTCTCAAGATCCTACAAGTGGTATCAGAGCATTGGTCTCCATTGCCTTGGTTTAATCACCATTGGAGGAAGATAGATGAGTCTACTTTGGGGAGTCTTAGACATAGAGTGCCTATTCTTGACGAAGAGTATTTTCATGAGTGGAAAAATGAGATGCTTGTAATTTTCAATCAATATCAATTGAACAAGTACATTGCTAGCCCTTGTGCACCTCATGTTGATCCTATGCATCCTACCCTTGATGAATCTATTGACATGACTAGAAATCTTAGAACTGTTAATCTTACCACTAGAGGCTTGCCTAGAAACTGGATTAGAATCTTGCCTACTTTTGAGTGTGCCTACACTATATGGAAATTTCTTGAGGAACGCTTTCCAAATTATTCCTTGTAAAATCTAGATGAGATTCTCTATAAGTCTATTGCCTTGAGTAAGTTGAATACTAGTGATCCTATGTTTGGTGATCGTCTATTTGAACTCACCGACCTTATGCGTGCCAAAGGAGATGTTGGAATTATTGGTGATATTATTTCAAGCTATAAGAATTCATAAGCAAGATCATTGTCAAACACACTCTAATGAATTACCCTCTCTAGGACTTGATCCACCACATGACGATGTTGAACATGGATACTATGATGAGGATGATGATAGTGACTTCGATCTTGATGATGCAATGAGACACTTTGGTCTTATGGCAAATCTTCGGGGATATGTGTCAGGAGGAAAGGAATGGGTTCTTGACAGTGGATGTACCGATCACATGACCGGAGATAAAGACATGTTTCGTGAGCTTGCTAAAAATGATAGTCCTCGAAAGTATGTCACTTTCGGTGACAACTCAAAGGATAAGGTGGTTGGCCTCGGTAAGGTGGCCATCTCACATGATAGCTCCATTCAGAATGTCATGCTCATTGAATCTCTTGGCTACAACTTACTTTCAAAGATTATCTAGACTTGCTGATTTCGGTTTCAATGTCCTATTTATCAAGTAGATTGCCAAGTGTTTCGTCGAGACAACCATAAAATGGTCTTTACCGGTAATGAGAGGTGATCTTTACATTGTTGATTTCTCTAAAAGGCACAACCTAAAACTTGCTTCATTGCTAAATCCTCCAAAGGTTGGTTATGGCATAGACGACTAGGCCACGTTGGCATGAGAAACCTTGACAAGCTTATCAAAGGAAATCATATCCTTGGAGTTAACGATGTCATATTTGATAAGGATAGACTGTGCGGTGCTTGTCGTGCAGGTAAACAGGTTGGAGGAAGGCATCCCGTGAAGAACATCATGACCACAAGGAGGCCACTCGAGCTTCTTCATATGGATCTCTTTGGTCCCAACGCTTACAAAAGTCTCGGTGGAAACTCTTTTGGTCTAGTTATAGTTGATGATTTTTCAAGATTTACGTGGGTGTTCTTTCTCGATGATAAATCGCAGGTCCAAAAGATCTTCAAAAACTTCGCTAGGAAGGCCCAAAACCAATTTTAAGTGAAGATCAAGAAGGTTCGCAGCGACAACGGAACGGAGTTCAAGAACGCAAATGTGGACACCTTTCTTGACGAAGAAGGGATTTCACACGAGTTCTCATTACGCATACACCTCAACAAAATGGAGTTGTTGAGAGGAAGAACCGGACGCTCATCGAAATTGCGAACGATGCTTGATGAGTACAAGACGCCGAAGCACTTTTGGGCGGAAGCGGTTGAGACAGCTTGTCATGCAACAAATCGCTTGTATCTTCACAAGCTACTCGGCAAGACGGCATACGAGCTCCTCACCGGTAACAAACCCCAAGTTGGATACTTACGAGTATTCGGCTCAAAGTGCTACATTCTTGATAAGCATCGTCGTTCAAAATTTGCTCCTAAATCTCATGAAAGTTTCCTACTTGGTTATGGCTCAAACTCTCACACTTACCGTGTCTACAACAATTTCACCCGAAAGGTTGAAGAGACGATAGATGTGAAGTTTGATGAATCTAACGGCTCGCAAGTAGTGCAATTTCCAATTGATGTAGGAGACAAATACCCTTCGGAAGCAATCCAAGACTTGTCTATTGGCAAGGTCCGTCCAACGGAGGTGAAGGAGAGTACCTCGTCTGTCCAAGTGGAAGCTTCTACTTCACGACAAGGTGAACCAAGAGTTGATACGGAAGCATTCACAAGTGGAACACACCAAGATGAAGAAAACGAGGAAGAACATCATGAACGTCAACAACCTCCTTCTCCACCACGACAAGAGAACAACGACGCCAACAATCAAGAAGAAGAAGAAGAAGAAGAAGAACAAGATGAAGAAGATGTTCAAACGAGACCCAAGCAAAAGCTTTCACGAGTTCAAGCAAGAATTTCTAAAGACCATCCCGTCGAGCAAATCTACAATGATATTCAAACCGGGAGAATCACTCGCTCTAAAACTCGTTTAGCTAATTTTTGTGAAAACTATTCTTTCATCTCTAGCATTGAACCTATGAAGGTCGAAGAAGCATTGGAGGATCCGGATTGGATAAATGCTATGCATGAAGAGCTACACAACTTTAAGATAAACCAAGTTTGGACATTGGTTGAGAAGCCTGACAACAACCACAACATCACTGGTACCAAATGGGTGTTTCGCAACAAGCAAGATGAAGATGGACAAGTAGTTCGCAACAAAGCACGTCTCGTCGCCCAAGGCTACACACAAGTCGAAGGTATGGACTATGGTGAGACTTATGCTCCGTTGCTAGACTTGAGTCCATTCAAGCATCTTACTTGCCTATGCTAATCACCATAATATCACCTTGTACCAAATGGACATTAAAATTGCTTTTCTAAATGGTGAAATAGAGGAGGAAGTTTATGTTAAACAACCTCCCGGCTTTGTCAATCCTAAGAAACCAAATCATGTTTGCAAACTTCACAAAGCTCTTTATGGTCTTAAACAAGCTCCTAGAGCTTGGTATAAATGCTTGACCAAGTTCCTTATTGAAAAAGGCTTTGAAATTGGGAAAATTGATTCCACACTTTTTACTAAAAGGGTTAATGGGGAACTATTTGTATGCCAAATTTATGTTGATGATATTATATTTGATTCAACTAACCCTCATTTTAGTGAAAAGTTTGGAAAGCTAATGTCGGAGAAGTTTGAGATGTCAATGATGAGTGAACTCAAATTCTTTCTTGGGTTGCAAATCAAACAAACTAAGGAAGGTACTTTTGTGTCTCAAACGAATTACACTAAGGACTTATTCAAGAAGTTCAATATGCAAGAGTGCAAAGGTATGTCTACACCCATGCCTACTAGTGGACATCTTGATTTGACCAAAGATGGTAAACCCGTTGACCAAAAAGTTTATCGCTCTATGATTGGTTCATTGTTATACCTATGTGCTTCACGTCCCGATATTATGCTAAGTGTGTGCATGTGTGCAAGATATCAAGTTGCTCCTAAAGAATGTCATCTTAAGGCCGTAAAAAGGATAGTGAGATACTTAATTCATACACCAAATTTTGGCATTTGGTATCCTAAGAGGGCCTCTTTCGATCTTGTTGGCTATTCCGACTCGGACTATGCCGGAGACAAGGTTGATAGAAAGTCCACTTGGTACTTGTCAATTTCTTGGTAGATCTCTTGTGTCTTGGTCCTCCAAGAAACAAAACTCGGTATCCTTATCTACCAAGCGGAGTACATTGTCACCTGGTTCATGTTGTGCTCAATTATTTTGGATGACCCAAACTCTTAAAGATTATGGGATATATGTGAAACATGTTCCGTTGCTTTGTGACAATGAAAGTGCTATCAAAATTGGTCATAATCCCGTACAACATTCTCGAACCAAGCATATTGAAGTTCGTCATCATTTCATTCGAAATCATGTTGCTAAGGGTGACATTAATCTTAAGCATGTTCGCACCGAAAAGCAATTAGCAGATATATTCACTAAACCCCTTGATGAGAAAGTGTTTTGCAGGTTGAGAGGAGAATTGAACATCATTGATGCTTCAAACTTGGAGTAGAAACTCCATTTGATACATGCAAGACATGAGCTTATGACTAATCCATGATATCTCTCTTATGATGAAAATATTATATCTTGGATATATTTGCATCTTGCATGTTATCTAACCCATGTAGGTACTTGGTTGAAACAAATTCCATGAGATGGTAATCCACTCACATCTTGAGCAATCTCTACATCACCAAGTCTCTACACTATGGTGGTTGATGTCAAGGAAGCACGGAATCTTTCAAACATATCCTTTGACAATCTCTATGATTGAGCTTCATGATTAAATTTTCTTTTACACAAGTGCTACTCCTTGCAAGAACTAACCCATGTAGGTAGATGGACTCAAGTTCCATGTGGTGCTCCAAACTCTTGATGAGCTACATCAACCTCGAGCAACCCACACAAGTTCAACTACATGATCAACACCACCAACCAAGGTACGTTATTCCATCTTAGAGAAGCTTTACTCCGAGTCATGAGCTAAAGCAACTCAACAAGATGTGAATACGTCAAGATGCTTAAACGAAAAATGGTAACCCCATTTTGAGCTTAAACAATGAGTATGCCCCATGATCAAGTGATCTCACTTGACTCCTAAGTCAATATACTATAACATAGGTGACTTTGTCACCGACCATCTCTAGATGAAGTTCTCTCGTGTTCTTATTTGTGTTTTTGCATTTGGCTCATGCATATTTGTTTCCCCTTTAAAAAAAACTTCATCTATATTTCCTTCTTTCTTTTCAGTTGCTTTGCATTTCCTGCATCAAATTCATTGCACATCCTTCAGTTAATTCCTTGCAAATATTTGTGAGATCTTACTAGTCTAGTGGGCTGAGGTGACAAGTGTTTTCTCTGTGATGAACTCGGTTTCACCGATTTGTTGTTTTCGGTCCAGCCGAATCCTCTCGGTGCAACCGAAGCATACCACTCGGTGCCACCGACTTCACAACAGGAAGAACCGTTTTCCACTTGTTCTATGTTTCTTCTGATCCAGCTCCACACAATGAATCTTGTCCTCTACAAGCATCACAATTTTATCCAAAGGCTTTGTGTCGTGACTCAAGGACCAAACCCATTCACAACAAATTCCGAGACCCTTCTTGGAAATTGATGTCAAAGGGGGAGAGAGAGATCACATCAAAGCTTATCACTTCCAAAAGGGAGAGAGTATTAAGGGGGAGAAAGAGATCTCCAGGGGGAGAGAATACTAAAAGTATTTCTCAAGGATCCCAGATGCTTGATGTTCAAGAGGAGAGATGCCACATGTCTTTTTTGGGGGAAATACATGTTCATATGTGCTTATTTGCACTAAGCTCTGTTCATTTATATCTTTCAGCTCTGATTTTCTGTTCCCTATCTTCTCCCAATATCCCATGCTAGATTCAGGGGGAGCAAGACATCTAAGGGAAAGAAATCATTTAAATTCACTGCATATCCTTACTCTAGGGGACATGTCTAATCCAATGTGGTACTTAGTACTCACTTTCTACATGTCATCCTAGTCTTGGTATTCTTGTGGTTTCTTTTGTTTGCTCTGGCTAGTAGATGTACCTGTGTTATCTAACCTTGTTTGTGCAGGTTCATTCCATCCTAAGACAACTCAAGACTACAAGGTAAGTATATGCATCACAATCATGTGTATGAGGAATTCTTGCTGATGTACATACTCTTTGCAAGAAGGACTCATGAGCATGAAGGTATTTTCCTTAATAATCTTTTGCTCTGATGCATATGGCCAAGATACATGTAACACATTGCCTACTCTATCATGGTTATGCTCTCATATGCTTCTATATTCCATAATTCACATGATTGCATACATGTAGGGGGAGCCTATGTTTGTTACATGTCTTTCCGAAGCTTTACTTGCTACTCTTTATATCTTTGTCTAAAGCTTTGATGTATGTTGCCATCAATTACCAAAAAGGGGGAGATTGAAAGCACAAGTGCTCCCTAGGTGGTTTTGGTAATTAATGTCAACATATCTCTTGTTGGACTAACACTTTTATCTAGTATATTTCAGATAAGTTCAACAATGGAGTGGCATGGACTAAAGGATGTGGGAACTCCTTCAAGATGCTAAGGACAAAGGATTGGCTCAAGCTTCAAGCCCAAGACTCTACATTTTACATTTTAGTGATCCAAGATCACATTGAGTCTATAGGAAAAGCCAATACTATCAAGGAGGGATGAGGTGTTGCTTAATGAGCCTCTTGCTTCATGTGCTTAGTGATATGCTCCAAAACCCTCAACTACTTTCCCACTTCCACACATATGACCTAAACCTAAAGTCAAACTCGGCCCTACCGATTCTTTCTATCCGCGCCACCGAGTTCAAAATGTCATAGCCATCGCCACAAACCCTAGGCAAATCGGTTTCACTGATAGGGATCTCGGTCTCACCGAGATGGGATTGTAATCTCTCTGTGTATGTCCATCACCAAAATCGGTCTCACCGAGTTTGTGCAATCGGTACTACCGAGATTACAATGCAAACTTTCTGGTTAGCTTATTACCAAAATCGGTTCCACCGAGTTTGAGTAATAGGTCTCACCGAGTTTGCCTGACCAACTCTCTGGTTAGCTAATTACCAAAATCGGTCTCACCGAGTTTGTGTAATCGGTCTCACCGAGATTACGTTATGCCCTAACCCTAACCATATCGGTCCTACCGAGATGCATGTCGATCCCCAATCAAAACCTAACGGTCACTAGGTTTACTAAATCGGTCCAACCGAGTTTGTTGATTCGGTCCCACCGAGTTTGGTAAATTGTGTGTAACGGTTAGATTTTGTGTGGAGGCTATATATACCCCTCCACCTCCTCTTCATTCGCGGAGAGAGCTATCAGAACAAGCCTACACTTCTAGCATCCTATTTCTGAGAGAGAACTACCTACTCATGTGTTGAGACCAAGATATTCCATTCCAACCATATGAATCTTGATATCTAGCCTTCCCCAAGTTGCTTTCCACTCAAATCTTCTTTCCACCAGATCCAAATCCTATGAGAGAGTTTTGAGTGTTGGGGAGACTATCATTTGAAGCACAAGAGCAAGGAGTTCATCATAAACACACCATTTGTTACTTCTTGGAGAGTGGTGTCTCCTAGATTGGCTAGGTGTCACTTGGGAGCCTCCGACAAGATTGTGGAGTTGAACCAAGGAGTTTGTAAGGGCAAGTAGATCGCCTACTTCGTGAAGATCTACCGCTAGTGAGGCAAGTCCTTCGTGGGCGACGGCCATGGTGGATAGACAAGGTTGCTTCTTCGTGGACCCTTCATGGGTGGAGACCTCTCAGGACTCACAAGAACTGCTATCCTACGTGGGTTGAAGTCTCCACCAACGTGGATGTACGATAGCGCCACCTATCGGAACCACGACAAAAACATCCGTGTCTCCAATTGCGTTTGAATCTTCCAAACCCTTCCCTTTATATTCTTGCAAGTTGCATGCTTTACTTTCCGCTGCTTATACACTCTTTGCATGCTTGCTTGTTATGTATTGTGAATGTTGAAATTGTGCCTAAAACTTCACTTAAACCTAAAGAGATTAAAAGCGCAACTTTGGTACTTAGTGTCTAATCACCCCCTCTAGACACCTCTTCTCAAGATCCTACAACTCCTCATGAGAGCCGTGACGCCGAACTACTGGATTCGTCCCCGGCCACCTACTCCAAGCCGCCAGCGCCCGTACCAATCGAATCCGATTGGGCGCTGATAATGGAGTTTACCTCCGCAGATATCTTTCACCACTCGCCCTTCGGCGACGTGCTAAATTCATTAAGGTCTCTCTCCCTGTCAGGAGAACCTTGGCCGAACTATGTACGGCTAGAATGGGATGCGGACGACGAAGAAATTCGCCACCCACCCACCGCCCACTTAGTAGCCACTGTCGACGATTTAACCGACATGCTCGACTTCGACTCCAAAGACATCGACGGTATGGACGACGATTGATACGTCTCCAACGTATCTATAATTTTTGATTGCTCCATGCTATATTATCTACTGTTTTAGGCAATATTGGGCTTTATTTTCCACTATTATATTATTTTTGGGACTAACCTATTAACCGGAGGCCCAGCCCAGATTTGTTGTTTTGTGCCTATTTCAGTGTTTCGAGGAAAAGGAATATTAGACGGAGTCAAAACGGAACGAAATCAACTGGAGAAGTTATTTTTGGAAGGAAAGCAACCTAGGGAACTTGGAGTGCACGTCAGGGGAGATACGGGCTGCCAACGAGGGTGGGGGGCGCGCCCACCCCCCTAGGGCGCGCCCCCTGCCTCGTGGGGCCCCCGTAGCTCCACCGACGTACTCCTTTCACCCATATATACCTACGTACCCTAAAACTTCCAGAACAAAAGATAGATCGGGAGTTCTGCCGCCGCAAGCCTCTGTAGTCACCAAAAACCTCTCGGGAGCCCGTTCCGGCACCCTGCCGGACGGGGAACCCATCACCGGTGGCCATCTTCATCATCCCGACGCTTCCCATGACAAGGAGGGAGTAGTTCACCCTCGGGGTTGAGGGTATGTACCAGTAGCTATGTGTTTGATCTCTCTCTCTCTCTCTCTCTCTCTCTCTCTCTCTCTCTCTCTCTCGTGTTTTCTCTCGTGTTCCCTCTATGTCATGATCTTGATGTATCCCGAGCTTTGCTATTGTAGTTGGATCTTATGATGTTTCTCCCCCTCTACTCTCTTGTGATGAATTGAGTTTCCACTTTGAAGTTATCTTATCGGATTGAGTCTTTTATGAGAACACTTGATGTATGTCTTGTCGTGTTTATCTGTGGTGACAATGGTATATCATGTGCCACTTGATTGATGTTTTGGTGACCAACTTATGGTTCCGCCCATGAACCTATGCATAGGGGTTGGCACACATTCTTGACTCTCCGGTAGAAACTTTGGGGCATTCTTTGAAGTACTTTATGTTGGTTGGATGAATCTGAGATTGTGTGATGCTTATCATATAATCATGCCCACGGATACTTGAGGTGACAATGGAGTATCTAGGTGACATTAGGGTTTTGATTGATTTGTGTCTTAAGGTGTTATTCTAGTACGAACTCTTTTATAGATCGATCCGAAAGAATAACTTTCACTACAAGAAATATGTCAACCTATGACCTTCTGTCAGTGACCCTGGAAGAATTGGTCATAGATTTATGACCATTTGAGACCAATTGGTCAAAAGCTGTTCGAGGGGCTCCAAACCCTAAACCATTGCGACCATTTTGGTCGAAAGGTCATAATTTCCTTACATGAAATGGTCATAAAGCTAACAGCCGCTTAGTCCATTGCCTTATTTCTAGTTGTTAACGACCAATATAGATGGTCATAGCCTTGTAAATTGTGGTGGGTTGCTATGACTAGGCGCCAGCTCATCAGTTTTGCCTATGTGTCATGTCCATGTGGTAGTTTTTGCCCTAGGTTGTGAAGCAACCTATATTTCTGTCATTCCCAAAATTCCCAAAAAAATCTCATAAATTCTTTGGGTCATATCTTCGTCAAATATGTAAAAACCTTCCTTGCCTAGTTCAAAAATAATTCAAAAATATTCATTTTCCTATTATGTTCAGAGTAACAGTTTCTGAAGGAAGTACCACTTTGGCATGTCCAAATAGTATCCATTTTCTACAGTGCTTTCCTATGCCCAAATAACCATCCTCCACCAAATGCCAGCTCAATCCATTCATTATTTTGAGCCGAGCTTCAACATTCAGATTTATGTCCGGGTGGTGGTTTGCAAAGCAAGTACCACCTAGGCTCCTCCTTTTGAGCTGAAAATTTGTGAAAACGGTCTTCTTAGTAACTGGTCATCCTCAGCCAAAACTCACGCCCATTAGCCATGTACATTTCCGTGCATCGCTAATCAAACACTTGGTCGCTAATTCATGTTTGAGCATCGATTGGTCTCCTCGTGAGAATCTTATGTTGTAATTTTCTTCCTAGCACCAACCTGGGGAGTGACCAACCCACTAGACATGCCTAGGCTGCCCAGAACACATGGCAACGCCACGGTCACGCGGTGACCACGCGGCGGGCATGCGAGTTTACGCGCTCTAGAGTTGGGGCCCTCGGCCACCGCCAAAACCTCGACATATCGCCACCAAACCATGTATTTATGATTAAATAGGTCCTTATGTAACTAGAAATGATTTTTGGAAAAAATAAATAGCAAACTATGAGGCAGCTGCAGTTCAAATTTGACCTGCTTCCAACTGAATCGGCGGAAATTTGTCTTTTTCACGAGAGGTGGATCAAAAAATTTACACCAGACCATTTTGTCAATTGTGCATTAAATATGGCCTAGTATTTTATAAAAATGATTTGGTCCAATTTTCCAACAATTATTTGGTAGTTCCTTCACAAAAAACCTCCTTTCTGCACTTTCGAAAAATGGAAAATGGTTTTTTCATTCAACGAAAATGAAAACTTCCTTAGGCAACATTTTTTGCCATTCCAATATGCACCCTTGTGCACAATATGAGATCATTTGAAAAAACTATGCCATGAATGTGGCCATAAGATTGATCATTTGGCTTGAAAGCCATGAATCTTCACACTTGATAGCTCATTTCTGAGTACACTTTTTTAAACTAATTACCGACATAAGTTTATTATTTTTCCTGGAAACTTGGTCACATATAATGACACAATGCGAAGGTTTTCCAATTTTTGATTTTTTGAATTTTTATGCCCGTTTCAAAATGCGGTCAAAACGGCGGGCTTGACCGTTCAGTAGCTAGTGGTTGAATCTTGGAAATTTTTGGTGTTTCTATGATTAAATAGATACTTATGTACCTAGAAATGATTTTTGAAAAATAAAGAGCAAACTATGAGGCAGCAGTTCAAATTTGACCTGCTTCTCGGCCGAATCGATTTACAATTTGTCTTTTTCATCGAGGTGGATCAAAACTTTTGCACCCAACCATTTTTCAATTGTGCATTATATATGGCCTAGTATTTTATAAAATTGATTTGGTCCATTTGTGCAACAATTATTTGGTAGTTCCTTCACAAAAAACCTCATTTAACACTCGGAAAATGAAAAATTAATTTTCCGTGCAAAGAAAATGAAAACTTCCTTAGGCAACATTGTTTGAATTCCAAGATGCACCCTTGTGCACAATATTAGATCATTTGAACAAACTATGCCATGAATGTGGCCATAAGATTGATCATTTGGCTTGAAAGCCATTGATCTCCACACATGATAGCTCGTTTCTGAGAACACTTTTTTAAAATAATTACCGTATTACAAGTTTATTATTTTTCCTGGAAACTTGGTCACATATAATGACACAATGCGAAGGTTTCCCAATTTTTTGATTTTTTTTGAATTTTTATGCCCGTTTCAAATGCGGTCAAAAGCGGGAATGACCGTTCCTAGCTAGTGGTTGAATCTTGGAATTTTTTGGTGTTTCTCTATTTAAATAGGTCCTTATGTAACTAGAAATGATTTTTGGAAAAATAAATAGCAAACTATGAGGCAGCTGCAGTTCAAATTTGACCCGCTTCAAATTTGAATCATGGAAATTTGTCTTTTTCACGAGAGGTGGATCAAAAAAATTTACACCCAACCATTTTGTCAATTGTGCATTAAATATGGCCTATTATTTTATAAAAATTATTTGGTCCAATTTTGCAACAATTATTTGGTAGTTCCTTCACAAAAAAACCTCCTTTTGGGCACTCGAAAAATGGAAAATGGTTTTTTCATCCAACGAAAATGAAAACTTCCTTAGGCAACATTGTTTGCCATTCCAATATGCACCCTTGTGCACGATATGAGATCATTTGAACAAACTATGCCATGAATATGGCCATAAGATTGATCATTTGGCTTGAAAGCCATGAATCTTTAGAGATGATAGCTCATTTCTGAGAACACTTTTTTAAAATAATTGTCATATTACAAGTTTGTTATTTTTCCTGGGAACTTGGCCACATATAATGACACAATGCAAATTTTTCCCATTTTTTTGATTTTTTTTGAATTTTTTATGCTGTTTCAAAATGCGGTCAAAATCATGGAATGACCGCTCCTAGCTAGTGGTTGAATCTTGGAATTTTTTGGTGTTTCTCTGATTAAATAGATAATTATGTACCTAGAAATGATTTTTGGAAAAAATAAATAGCAAAGTATGAGGCAATGCAGTTCAAATTTGACCCGCTTCCAAATTTGAATCGGTAAAATTTGTCTTTTTCACGAGAGGTGGATCAAAACTTTTTACACCCAACCATTTGGCCAATTGTGCATTAAATATGGCCTAGTATTTTAGAAAAATGATTTGGTCCAATTTTGCAACAATTATTTGGGAGGTCCTTCACAAAAAAACCTCTTTTCGGGCACTCAAAAAATGAAAAATGAATTTTCCGTGCAAAGAAAATGAAAACTTCCTTAGGTAACATTGTTTGCCATTTCAAGATGCATCATTGTGCAAAATATGAGATCATTTAATTGAATTTTTCATGTGAAAAAGTAGATGACAAACAAAAAGAATGCCGACGTAGATGCTTTTTGAAACATAATTTGTCTTTTTAATAAGAGGTGGATCGAAAGCATTTTACATCTAAAGATTTGGTCAACTATACATAAAATGCAGTCTTATAGTTTTGGAAAATGGAGTGGTGCTGTAAACATTTTTGGCACTCCAAAATAGAAAATGACCCCCTAAAACTCATTTCTCATAACAATTTTTAAAAGATATTTGTCTTATTCCAATTACAAGTTTGTTAGTTTTCCTAAAAACTATGTCACATTTGGTGACACAATGAGAATGTTTCTTTTTGTATTTCTCATATCATAAAATTGTTTATATGATTCAAGGCATTTTTTGAAAAAATATGGTTTAACGCCTTATTTTTAGTCAATTACGACCAATTTAGAAGGTCATAACGTGTACTGGATTCTGATTGGTCCATGGACATGTCACGCGGATCGTGCTCAAACACCGTCGGATGCTCTCGGATCGGACGGCAGCCCTTTCTCCCTCACCCCGCTCCCCCTATTTGTCTCAAAAAAAGAAAAAGAAAACTCCCTCACCCTCTCACCCCATGAACCCTAGCGCCCAGATCCACCTCACGCGCTCCCTCTCCCACATCGCCGCCGCCACCCCGCCGATTCAGATCCGACATCACCGGCCACGCCACAAGACCACCACCCGCTCCTCCGTCATTCCGGAGGCCTCCGTCGCATGGCCGCCGTGCTCGTCCCGCCCTCGGCACCGCACCTCCACCGCCATCTCTGCTGGCTCCTCGCCGATGCCTTCGCCCCTTCCTCGTCCAGCTCCTCGCCTTGGCCTACCGGGCCAGCAGCCGGGAGAAGCGCCGGCTGCACGTCGTCTACAGGATAAACATCGAAGTAGTAAGTCCACGCCTCGTCCCCTCCATGCCCATCTTCGTCAGATTAACCACCATGGCCATGGCTAGTTTTTCAAGAGCGATCGATGTCACACACGCCAAACCCAAAATCAATTTCACGTTATAATAGCAGCTAAAATTCAGATTAGATCGCTCCCTCGATGCGATGTTGGAATGCGTGCGATTGCAATAGTTGCATGTGTACCAATCTGGGACAATGATTCTACCTCAGAAATGATTCAATGCCGCTAGTCTCGGGGTTTGAATTGGCCTTAGCACGCATTTAATGGAAGTGGTGCATACATACTGATACAAAAGTTATAAGTTGTCCTTTACATGTACGGATGTACATGTTATTTGAATGCAAACAACAGCTATCGGTTTCAAAATGCCATACTTTTAACCGGAATGAATTTCTTCTTTTGCTGCTTCTCTGTCTAAGTACTTGCATATGCATTGTTGACCTGTTAAGGAAAATCAGCTCAAGTGGTTTTTTCTCTGAAAACAAGAAAAACTGTAGTTATAGTCACTTGTTATAGTCACTTGTTACGCTGATTTCAAGCAGACTGCTTAGTGTTGACTGCTTAGTGTTGACCGTGCCATGCAGAGTTTTGGAAAGGGCTGCTGGTGTTGTAATTGTTTAGCCTGATTTATCGCATCATCTTATCGGGACATGAGTATTATTTTTCTTTTAATTGACATTAGATGTATACACCTTTTATGGATATGTTGTTAAGTCTCAAGGCACATTCTTTCCTGTACACGTATGATTTTGTTGTAATTTATTTTATATCCATACGTAGTGGCGACTTGTTTGTTTTACATCCGATGAGGTGTAAAAGTTTTATGAAAATGGACTACTCATTTGATTAAACATGCGGGTAGAGCTACTCATTTGATTCATTTGAAAATATGAGTAATTATTTTTCATTAATGTAAACTTCTTATCTCTTTTCTTCTATTTTCTCTCTTCTCTTCTTCTCTTTCTGCTTTGTTAAGTTAGGACTTGTCGATGATGATTGCCGTTGTTAGACATCAGCATTGCTTAGTTTAGTGTAGGACTTGTTGCTGCTGCCTGATACCATATTCATCTTGTATTTTTCCAAAGTTGTTGATCAAAGAAATGGACTAAATTAAAGCATTCCTGTGAATTGATGCCGTTGTTATTGACTGCTTCTTTGTTGTCAAACTGCTGTTGTCATTAACCTGATGTTGTCATTGTTGTAGGAGAAGGAGCACCCCTAGGAGAAGGAGCAAGCCAGGAGAAAAGAACGAAAGGTGAGAAGAAGGCCCCGGATTGCTGCTGCTGGAGTGTCGAGGATCCGGAATCTGTGGATTTGCCCTGCCGGAGTGTAGCAAATCAATGGCGATTCATTCATTCTTTGGTGAGTGCACACTACTAGCACATTCTTTCTTTGTGATCAAGTGTGACTCAGATCCAATTGTTTGCTCACATTATTATTTGATTATGCCATGCCGCTGCCATTGTTTTCTTAATCATGATTTGCTCCAACTCGGCATTGTGTTGCACAACTACTAGTACGCATTTCAATTGCATGCATGCATGTTTGCTGTTCCCTGAACTGTTTGACTGTTTGTTGTTCCCTGAACTGTTTGACTGCTTGTAATGCATATGGCTTGTGTCTTGTTGCTCCCTGACTTGCTGTACTATCCATCTGTTCTGTTAACTTGCCCTATGCTGGTACTTATCGTTTGCAAAATATATCTCAGTTTTTGCTGTTATGAGAATGTTATATGCATGGTTTCCTGTTAAATCTAAAGTTCTGCAACAAATTTTTCACTTGATTATGTTTCTAACTATTCATATTATTTTCATGTGCTGGCCTTCATTCTTCAAAAGTTGGGTGTACAGGAGCTGTAGGAAGAAGAATCCTGAAAAAAACCAGACCTGCACGCGCTTTTGGCTCACTGGAGCTAGTTATGTGTATATTTAGTTGTATTTTATAGCTGAATACCAGATTTTTACTATGTACTTTGCTTGGCTGTTGTAATATACTATCTCAGTTTTGGGTGTACAGGATTGTAATGTACTTTATTTGGCTGTTGTATGGAATATTATGCCTTATTGGCTCTTTTTGAATCAAATTATCTAATTGCAAAAATATAGAAAAGTGGGACTCACTTACCACAACATGACAAATGGGAACCTATTACTAGAACCTGACAATTGGGACCCTTCTGACTAGTGGACCCTTCTTTTGGAAAAAAACTAAATTCGTTTAGACAAAAAGGCCACAACCCAACAATAAAAAGGCTGCAATATTGGGCTTGGCCCATGAACCCAACCAAAATTGATGCATGTAAAAAACACAAATAGGTCAATTGTTGGGCTAGGCCCATGTAGAAAACCGAATTGGACCGGGCTGAATCTTGTGCCACATCACCACACGCTGGATGCCTACGTGGCACTGGGAGGTTGCTAGTGACCAAAACGCCACAAGAGGAATATTTTGGTCAGAACGTCTTTGACCATTCCGTAAGAAAGGTCGCTATAGTCAGTTTACGCCGCCAGCTGACCTTCTGTTTTTGGTCACAAAAAGGTCATAAATGGAAATTTGTGACCTTTCAGTGACTAATAGTGGTGGTCATAAGTTGACATATTTCTTGTAGTGTTTGAGGTGGTTTCGTACCCTACCATAATCTCTACGTTTGTTCTCCGCTATTAGTGGCTTCGGAGTGACTCTTTGTTGCATGTTGAGGGATTGTTATACGATCTATCTATGTTATTATTGTTGAGAGAACTTGCACTAGTGAAAGTATGAACCCTAGGCCTTGTTTCCTAGCATTGCAATACCGTTTACGCTCACTTTTATTACTTGTTACCTTGCTGTTTTTATATTTTCAGATTACAAATACCCTTATCTACCATCCATATTGCACTTGTATCACCATCTCTTCACCGATCTAGTGCACCTATACAATTTACCATTGTATAGGTTGTGTTGGGGACACAAGAGACTCTTTGTTATTTGGTTGCAGGGTTGTTTGAGAGAGCCCATCTTCATCCTACGCCTCCCATGGATTTATAAACCTTAGGTCATCCACTTGAGGGAAATTTGCTACTGCCCTACAAACCTGCAGACTTGCAGCCCAACAACATCTACAAGAAGAAGGTTGTGTAGTAGACATCAAGCTCTTTTCTGGCGCCGTTGCCGGGGAGGCTAGGTAAGTGAAGGTATATCTTTAGATCTTGCAATTGAATCTTTTTGTTTCTTGTTTTATCACTAGTTTAGTCTATAAAAGAAAACTACAAAAAATGGAATTGGGTTTGTCTCATACGCTTCATCTTTTTAATATCTTTCGTGAGTATGATGGAAAAGAAAATTGTACCAAAGTGTTAGAAGAAGAATGCATTAAATTGTTTGGCACTAAATCTTTGAATGATGAGCATGATTGCAATGTTGTTAGTATGAACTCCTTGAATATCCATGATACTTATGATATGCAAAGCCACAAGCTTGGGGAAGCTATGTTTCACGAAGATGATATTTTTTGTCCCCCAAGCTTTGATGAGCAAATTTACTATGATGAAAGCATGCCTCCTATCTACGATGATTATTGTGATGACACGTATGCTTTAAAGAACAATGATAACCATGAAACCTGTCATCTTGATCTTAATTTTCAATCACATGATAGTTATTTTGTTGAGTTTGCTCCCACTATTGTTGATGAGAATAAATTTGCTTATGTGGAGAGTAGTAAAATTTCTATGCTAGTAGATCATGAAAAGAATGCTTTAGGTGCTGGTTATATTGTTGAATATATTCATGATGCTACTGAAAATTATTATGAGGGAGGAATATACGCTTGTAGGAATTGCAATAATATCAAGTTTCCTCTCTATGTGCTTAAAGTTTTGAAGTTATGCTTGTTTTACCTTCCTATGCACGTTGATTATTGTTCCCATAAGTTGTTTGCTCAGAAAATCACTATGCATAGGAAGTGGGTTAGACTTATATGTGCTAGTCATATTCTTCATGATGCTCTCTTTATGTTTCAATTCTTATCTTTTATGTGAGCATCATTGAAATCATAATGCCTAGCTAGGGGCGTTAAACGATAGCGCTTGTTGGGAGGCAACCCAATTTTATTTTAGTTTCTTGCTTTTGGTTCTTTTTAGGAATAAATAATTCATCTAGCTTCTGTTTAGATGTGTTTTCATGTTTTAATTAGTGTTTGTGCCAAGTAGAACCTTTGGGAAGACTTGGGTGAAGTCTTTATGATCATGCTGTAAAAAACAGAAACTTTAGCGCTCACGAGATTAGATAGAACTTTTTACTGGAGAGTGCTATTTAGTTGATTCTTTTTGCAGATGATTACTAGATAAATTCCTCAGGTCCACCAATTTGTTTTATAATTTTTCTAGTTCCAGAAGTTTGCGTTAGTTACATATTACTACAGACTGTTCTGTTTTTGACAGATTCTGTTTTCTATGTGTTGTTTGCTTATTTTGATGAATCTATGGCTAGTAAAATAGTTTATAATCCATAGAGAAGTTGGAATACAGTAGGTTTAACACCAATACAAATAAATAATGAGTTCATTACAGTACCTTGAAGTGGTCTTTTGTTTTCTTTCGCTAACGGAGCTCACGAGTTTTCTGTTAAGTTTTGTGTTGTGAAGTTTTCAAGTTTTGGGTAAAGATTCGATGAACTATGTAATAAGGAGTGGAAAAAGCCTAAGATTGGGGATGCACAAGGCACCCCAAGGTAATATTCAAGGACAACCAAGAGCCTAAGCTTGGGGATGCCCCGGATGGCATCCCCTCTTTCGTCTTCGTTCATCGGTAACTTTACTTGGAGCTATATTTTTATTCACCACATGATATGTGTTTTTCTTGGAGCGTCATTTTCTCTGGTTAGTATTTTATTTCCGTTAATTAGAATAATGTTTTGCATCTTTAGTTTCAATAAAAATGTCAAGGATAGCCTTTACCATGCTTATTTTGCAAGTATAGATGTTGCTGTTTGAAAACAGAAAGTTTACCGCTGTTGCAAAAATTCCCTAGGAAAGTTAGAGAGTGGTATAATGTTGAATATTTTTGCATACTGAGATCTGATAAATTTATTACAGTGGGAATTTTAGTTCATAATTTTTGGAGTCAGGGAAGTATTGATACTCTTGCATTCTTTACAGACTGTACTGTTTTGGCAGATTACTGTTATGGTTGCATTGTTTGCATATGTTTGCTTGTTTAATGATTATATTTAAGGATAGGAGTATTAAATATGTAGAGGAATTTAGTATGAAATGTTGAATAATAACGTAAGTGATTTGTTACAGTAGAAAATGATAAGGTTTTGCATTGGTTTATGCTAACCTATCTCACGAGTTCTTGTTGAGTTTGTTGTGAATGAAGCTTTTGATAAAAAGAGAAACCATGATATGAGAGGAATTAAGGAGACACAAAAGTTCAAGCTTGGGGATGCCCAAGGCACCCAAAGATAATATTCAAGAAGTCTCAAGCATCTAAGCTTGGGGATGCCCCGGTAGGCATCCCACCTTTCTTCTTCAACAACTACCGGTTAGTATCGGTTGAGCCTAAGTTTTTGCTTCTTCACATGAGTTGTGCTATCCTTGCAATGTAGTTTTATTTATATTTGCTTGATGTTTGAATAAAGTATCAAGATATGAAATTATTAAATGGGAGAGTCTTCACATAGTTGTATAATTATTCAACTACTCTTTGATCTTCACTTATATCTTTCAGAGTAGTTTTTGTTATTGCTCTAGTACTTCACTTATATCTTTTAGAGCATGGTGGTAGTTTTATTTTGAAGAAATATATGAACTCTCATGATTCACTTATATTCTTTTGAGAGTCTTAAATAGCATGGTAATTTTCTTAAATAATCATAATATGCTAAGCATAAAAGATTTGTAAGAATTCTTATGAGTGTGTTGAATACTAAGAGAAGTTTGATACTTGATAATTGTTTTGAGATATGGAGGTAGTGATATTAAAGTCATGCTAGTTGGGTGATTATGAATTTAAAGAATGCTTGTGTTGAAGTTAGCAAATCCCGTAGCATGCACGTATGGTTAAAGTTGTGTCACAAATTTGAAACATGAAGTGCACCTGGCTTGTGCATCCTTATGAGTGGCGGTCGGGGACGAGCGATGGTCTTTTCCTACCAATATCCCCCTAGGAGCATGCGCGTAGTACTTGATTTTGATGACTTCTAAATTTTTGCAATAAGTATATGAGTTCTTTTGACTAATGTTGAGTCCATGGATTATACGCACTTTTACCTTTCCGCCTTTGCTAGCCTCTTGATGCAGTGCATTGCCCTTTCTCACATTGAGAGTTGGTGCAAATTTCGCCGGTGCATCAAAACCCCGTGATATGATACGCTCTATCACACATAAACCTCCTTATATCTTCCTCAAAACAGCCATCATACCTACCTATTATGGCATTTCCATAGCCATTCCGAGATATATTGCCATGCAACTTTCCACCGTTCCGTTCATCATCATCATGACATACTTTACTTTTGTCATATTGCCATTGAATGATCATTTAGTTGACATCGTATTTGTGGCAAAGCCGCCATGCATAATTTTCATACATGTCACTCTTGATTCATCGCACCATCCCGGTACACCGCCGAAGGCATTCATATAAAGTCATATCTTGTTCTAGTTTCGAGTTGCAATCCTTATGTTGTAATCAATAGAAGTGTGATGATCATCATTATTAGAGCATTGCCCAAAAAAAAGAGAAAGGCCAAAAAAAAGAAGAAGGCCCAAAAAAAGAAAATAAATAAATAAAAAGGGCAATGTTACTATCTCTTTTTTTCCACACTTGTGCTTCAAAGTAGCACCTTGTTCTTCATGTAGTGAGTCTCATATATTGTGCTTCAAAGTAGCACCATGTTTTTCATATAGTGAGTCTCATAAGTTGTCTTCATACTAGTGGGAATTTTTCATTATTGAACTTGGCTTGTATATTCCTACGATGGGTTTCCTCAAATGCCCTAGGTCTTCGTGAGCAAGCAAGTTGGATGCACACCCACTAGTTTTCTTTTGTTGAGCATTCATAGCTCTAGTGCATCCGTTGCATGGCAATCCCTACTCCTCATGTTGACATCAATTGACGGGCATCTCCATAGCCCGTTGATTATCCTCGTCAATGTGAGACTTTCTCCTTTTTTGTCTTCTCCACACAATCCCCATCATCATATTCTATTCCACCCATATTGCTATATCCATGGCTCACACTCATGTATTGCGTGAAGGTTGAAAAAGTTTGAGATTATTTAAGTATGAAACAATTGCTTGGCTTGTCATCGGGGGTATAGAAGTTGGGAACATCTTTGTGTGACGAAAATGAAGCATAGCCTAACTATATGATCTTGTAGGGATGAACTTTCTTTTGCCATGTTATTTTGAGAAGACATGATTGCTTTATTAGTATCCTTGAAGTATTATTATTTTTATGTCAATATGAACTTTTGTCTTGAATCTTTCGGATCTGAATATTCATATCACAAGTAAGAAGAATTACATTGAATTTAATCCAACTAGCATTCCACATCAAAAATTATCTTTTTTATCATTTACCTACTCGAGGACGAGCAGGAATTAAGCTTAGATGCTTGATACGTCTCCAACGTATCTATAATTTTTGATTGCTCCATGCTATATTATCTACTGTTTTAGGCAATATTGGGCTTTATTTTCCACTTTTACATTATTTTTGGGACTAACCTATTAACCGGAGGCCAGCCCAGATTTGTTGTTTTATGCCTATTTAAGTGTTTCGAGGAAAAGGAATATCATACGGAGTCAAAACGGAACGAAATCAACTGGAGAAGTTATTTTTGGAAGGAAAGCAACCTAGGGAACTTGGAGTGCATGTCAGGGGAGATACGGGCTGCCCACAAGGGTGGGGGGCGCGCCCACCCCCCTAGGGCGCGCCCCCTGCCTCGTGGGGCCCCAGTAGCTCCACCGACATACTCCTTTCACCCATATATACCTACATACCCTAAAACTTCCAGAACAGAAGATAGATCGGGAGTTCCGCCGCCGCAAGCCTCTATAGCCACCAAAAACCTCTCGGGAGCCTGTTCCGGCACCCTGCCAGAGGGGGAACCCATCACCGGTGGCCATCTTCATCATCCCGGCACTAACCATGATGAGGAGGAGGAGTAGTTCACCCTCGGGGCTGAGGGTATGTACCAGTAGCTATGTGTTTGATCTCTCTCTCTCGTGTTCCCTCTATGGCACGATCTTGATGTATCCCGAGCTTTGCTATTGTAGTTGGATCTTATGATGTTTCTCCCCCTCTACTCTCTTGTGATGATTTGAGTTTCCCCTTTGAAGTTATCTTATCGGATTGAGTCTTTTATGAGAACACTTGATGTATGTCTTGCCGTGTTTATCTGTGGTGACAATGGGATATCATGTGCCACTTGATGTATGTTTTGGTGACCAACTTATGGGTTCCGCCCATGAACCTATGCATAGGGGTTGGCACACGTTCTTGACTCTCTGGTAGAAACTTTGGGGCACTCTTTGAAGTACTTTATGTTGGTTGGATGAATCTGAGATTGTGTGATGCTTATCGTATAATCATGCCCACGAATACTTGAGGTGACAATGGAGTATCTAGGTGACATTAGGGTTTTGATTGATTTGTGTCTTAAGGTGTTATTCTAGTACGAACTCTTTTATAGATCGATCCGAAAGAATAGCTTTGAGGTGGTTTCGTACCCTACCATAATCTCTATGTTTGTTCTCCGCTATTAGTGGCTTCGGAGTGACTCTTTGTTGCATGTTGAGGGATTGTTATACGGTCTATCTATGTTATTATTGTTGAGAGAACTTGCACTAGTGAAAGTATGAACCCTAGTCCGTGTTTCCTAGCATTGCAATACCGTTTACGATCACTTTTATTACTTGTTACCTTGCTGTTTTTATATTTTCAGATTACAAATACCTTTATCTACCATCCATATTGCACTTGTATCACCATCTCTTCGCCGATCTAGTGCACCTATACAATTTACCATTGTATTGGGTGTGTTGGGGACATAAGAGACTCTTTGTTATTTGGTTGCAGGGTTGTTTGAGAGAGACCATCTTTATCCTACGCCTCCCACGGATTGATAAACCTTAGGTCATCCACTTGAGGGAAATTTGCTACTGTCCTACAAACCTGTGCACTTGCAGGCCCAACAACGTCTACAAGAAGAAAGGTTGTGTAGTAGACATCAACGATGCAGGAGACGAACAGGAACCACCGCCCACAGGGCGCTGGACCGCCACTTCATCACATGACATATACATGGTGGATACATCCAAAGAAAACAATGACGAGGAACGGAAAGAAGCAGCAAAGAACAGCTCCATCGAGAAGAAAACAAAGCGTCGACGTAGGCGCCGCTCTAAATCTCGCCTCGGCAAAAATAGTGATAACAACGAAAGAGAAAATAACACCCCGGTCGACTCCAGATGAAACGACGACCACACTGACCCAGCGGCAGAGCAAAATGAAGCCGCGAACGGTGAACATAGTACGGATCCGATGTCCGAACACGGTGACGCCGAGGATAAAGCTCATAAAACTACCTCCGAGGAGGAAAATAGTCTGGACGAAGATGTGCACATCATCCCGGAAAAGCACTTGGAACAAGAGAACCTCCGCAGAAGGATTATTGCCACATCGAGGAGTCTGAAGAAGCAGAAGCAAAGGCTCAAGGCCGCACAAAATACGCTCAACAGTAGATGGAACAAAGTGCTCGACAACAAAGAAATGCATGGTGGAAGTTACCACGCAAAGAGCTATCCAAAGCGCAAGCTATTGCCCGAATTCGATGACGAGGTCGTAGAGCCCACACAGCCGAAAAACAAAATGGCCAACCGGTCGGATCAACCACCCCGTGGCCACGATAGAACGGCTAACAGGGCCGCACATAAGTCAACACACAGCCTACGTGAGGACTTGCGCCAAAAATCCAGTACGACCAGATCCATCTATGGATCTAGGAAGCGCGCTACGACACAGTATTAAAACCGAATACCACAACCGTCTGAACGCCTTGATAAATCTAAATACAGACGATGAGGTGCTGGACCATGAATTTCCAGAAGGATTCAAACCAGTGAACATAGAGGCATACGATGGGACCATAGACCCTGGGGTCTGGATTGAGGACTTTATCCTCCATATCTATATGGCTCGCGGAGACGATCTCCACGCCATCAAGTACTTTCCCCTCAAGCTTAAAGGCCCAGCTCAGCACTGGCTAAAAAGCCTCCCTGAAAACTCCATTGGAAGTTGGGAGGAGCTCGAGGATGCTTTTCGGGCTAATGTTCAAGGGACCTATGTCCGACCTCCGGATGCAGACGATTTAAGTCATATAATTCAACAGCCCGTAGAGTCAGCCTGAAAGCTTTGGAATAGGTTTCTCACTAAGAAGAACCAAATCGTCGACTGTCCGGACGCCGAAGCCGTAGCAGCTTTCAAGCACAGCGTCCGAGACGAATGGCTCGCCAGACACCTCGGCCAAGAAAAGCCGAGAACAATGGCAGCCATGACAAGCATCATGACCCGCTTTTGTGCGGGCGAAGATAGCTGGTTGGCCCGCAGTAGCACCAGCGACCCACGCACATCCGAAGTCAGGGATGGCAACGGAAAACCACGTCGCAGTAAAAGCAAGCGTCGAAATACAGAAGACAACCCAGACAATACCGTGGTAAACGCCGGATTCAGGGGCCCTCGACCAGGTCAATGGAAAAAGCCTTCTAAAGGCAGCAGAGATGGACTGTCCGGCCTAAATAAGATTCTAGACAAACTATGTCAGATTCACGGCACCCCCGATAAACCTGCAAATCACACCCACAGAGAATGTTGGGTCTTCAAGCAGGGTGGTAAGCTAAACACCGAACACAAGGGGCAGGATACACCAAGCGAAGACGAGGATGAGCCTCGTCAGCAAAACACTGGGGGACAGAAAAAATTCCCACCAGAGGTCAAAACAGTAAATGTGATCCACGTGACGAAGAGAAGAAGCAAACATGCACTCCGAGACACACGAGCCGTAGAGCCCGTCACCCCTAAGTTCAACCCCTGGTTGGCCTGCCCGATCACTTTTGATCACAGGGATCACCTAACAAGCATCCAGCATGAAGGATTAGTTGCCTTGGTGTTAGACCCAATAATAAATGGATACCATCTCACACGAGTCCTTATGGACGGCGGCAGTAGTCTAAATCTAATATATCAGGACACAGTCTGGAAAATGGGGATATACCCGACAAAAATCAGCCACTGTAATACTACCTTCAAGGGAGTAATACCAGGCCCAGAGGCCCGCTGCACGGGCTCCCTTTTACTAGAGGTTGTATTCGGTTCTCCCAACAACTTCCGAAGCGAAAAGTTAACCTTCCACATCTCTCCATTCCGAAGTGGCTATCAAGCACTACTTGGAAGAGCGGCTTTCGCTCGTTTTAATGCAGTACCGCATTACGCTTCCCTCAAGCTAAAGATGCCTGGCCCACGTGGCATCATCACCATTAGCGGAAACGATGAACGTTCCTTACAGGCGGAAGAATGTGCGACGGCTTTAATAGCCGAACACTAAATGTCCCCTCCAACCAGAATAAAGGATCGGTCGTCAAGACCGCGGACACGGCTAGACGAGTCCGGTGCATTACTAGCTATAACAGCTTAAATAAACCCTAATGGTTTGATGATTATACCCTCATAGATGGTACCAGGGGCTTCCCGCGTGTAATCAGGGCTAGTTCGGCTCAACTTGACTTATCTTGAATTTTAATGGTTTATTGAGAATAACCAATTTTTTGGCACGACAAGTTTCACCTAAGCTCTTCTGTTTTACAGATGACAATCACGCCACACCCGTCCAGGATACGGCACAACGGAGACACAGGGCAGACGTGCAGCAGGGACCCGCTCAAAGGTTTCTTTTTAGATTAAGACCCTGTGTAAACCTTTTTTACTGTCTCTTGTTGTTCACATCCTCCGGATACTTAATATAACCGAGAAGGATGCTTAGTTATTGGCATTTCACCACGTCAGAGAATTGCACGTACCTGGACACTCGTGGTTCATTATCAAGGGCACTATTCAGCCCGGCATATGTTATAAAGACTGAATACCTTAGGGAGTGTTCGGTGTCGCGAGTTTGGCCTTATATGCATCAGCTCCGAATCATGTCTTTGGTCAAAAGTTTGGTTTGCCCGGCTCCCGTGTTTTGCTACCTTACGTTCCGTTCTATCGGCTAAGGTGGCACCGGGAGAACTATTGTGATTGTGCCCTGGTTCATCCGGATGAGCACCTCGAGAGAAAGCCAAAACCGATCACATGATAAAGCGCGAGACTGGTCAACCACTCAATGACTTATCGAATCTTGAGTTCCTCTGCATTAACGAAGGGCCGTTTCCGGTCATGTACGTCTGGCGCCCAGATTCGGACGGCGCGGAGGTACCAGGGGCTATATAGTAGCCCCACCACAAACTCCTATGGCTAAGTGAAAGTGTTAAAGCAATATAGTCCGATTGCCTTGTTAAGCTGCGCTACCACCTTCTTAATGGACCAAGACGTTGGATCAAGTGTGAATACACGGTTTTATAACACCCCGCATTATATGCGTGAAATTTTGAAACCGACGACTACAAACTTTCAGGTTATACACATACATACATAAACGGCCGCACATGAGGCATCATAATACTTTCAGGCAAAAGTATAAACACAACCTTTATAATTCAATAAAACATTGTTTTTACAATGCGAATACATGTCACTAGAACATAATATTCTTCGAGCACTGAGCCTCTATTGAGCGAGCGCCTTCAAGGACTTCTGCAAAGTAGTGCTCAGCAAATACTCGGCCCACGGCCGGACTCGGGGTTGCAACAGCGGTGGATTCCATCTCTGTCCAATATGTTTTAACACGGGAAAGTGCCATCCGTGCACCCTCTATGCACGCCGACCTCTTCATAGCGTCGATGTGCGGCACAGCACCAAGGAACTGTTGCACTAAACTAAAATAAATATTCTGCCTTGGCCCTTCCGGCCACAGATGATCCTAGCAATGACCTCATGGCAAGCCCGGACAACCTATGGAGCTCGCCCACTCGGCCATTTGCTCATTCAACAGCAGCGGACGCTACTGGACCATCGAATCGCGACTGTAACAGCTTTTCCACTTCACGATCTCTCCGATCCTTGAAGTACTCGGCCGCATCAAGAAAGCGGCTGCCAAATCCGCGTATGCGTCTGCAGAACTCCATAGTTTATCAAGAGGGGCATCCTTCGGATCTCTGAACCTTGTCCGCAACAAAAAGGGCTTCCCAGCTGCGATATCTCCAGCTTGACGCAGATCTTCCTTCGCCGCTCTAATTTTAGAATGGGCTTCCTTGGCTGCTACCATGGCCTTCTCCAGGTCCGTCGCCTTCGCTCGGTTTTCTTTCTCAAGGAGCTGGTAACGGTCGGTGGTATCTTTCAACTCAACGGCCATCTTGGCCATTTTTTCCTTGCTTTGGCAATGCGCAGCCTGTTCGGCTCTCTGCTCTTCGGCCGCCTTTATAGCGGCCGCATCACTATTCCAGGCTCGTTCCTTGGCTCGGGCAAGTTCTGCCCGAAGGGTCTCCACGGCGGCAGCCCCATCTACAGTCACACATATTAAAGATACTAGCATCATGCTCCTCTTACTATGTGTTGATCACCGGAGAAATCACATACCCTGTGCCTCGCCGAGCCGCTTTTTGACAAGCACGATGTTGGCATCTGCCGCATCAAGTTGCCGCTTGAGCTCGGCAAACTCACCAGTCCGGCTAGCCACCGGACCCTCCACCACCTGCACATGAAGGCAGACTATTTATTACCTGGGATTATGATCCTCTGCTCGCCGCCGTTCTCGACGGCAATCAGAGTCTCAGGGGCTATTATCTGCATAGGGCACACCTACCGTATGTGCATCACAAAACACACACTATTTCACGTACCTCAAAGCCTTTCAGCAGACTCATGAAAGCTTCACGCAACCCGCTTTCGGCGGATGAAATCCTCTGAATCACCGTACCCATTAGCGTATGACGCGCCTATGAGATAGCCGCTTGCTCCAGAAGATCCTTCAGTGCATCCGATCGTGCACCGGATGGTTCCGAACTCTTTCTGTCGCTCTCCTTAGAACATTGAGGACTTCAGGTGGCCAAGGGATTACCCTCTGGCCTTGGCGGATCAGGAGAAGCCCTTTGCGATGACACTTCAGCGTCGCCCGCCTCATGAGGCGAGATGGCACGGGGAGGTGTTTTGCTCTCCATCATCTCCGGAAGAAGATCCCCCGAAGACGAACTCTGTCGAGAAGGGCTACGATCCGAACTACAAGATATATGTTTTGGTTATTATCCTCAGAGGTAAAGCGGGATATTTTTACTACTATGCACCTTTTGTTTACTTACAGCTCGGTGGGAGGCTGATCCCCTTGCGGACACTGTGCGGCAAGGGCACCTTCGAGACAGGACCCTCTGGCGAAGATTTCTTCCCCCGTTTGGAAACTTTTGTTTCCGGGTCTTCAGAGGCGGTCCTTTTCCTTCCTTGGGGAGAGGGAATTTCAGATCCTTCTCCCCGGTTGTCCTCCTTCGTGGAGGCGCTAATTCCGCTGGTTTGGATGAACAGTGAGTCAGGCCTGTTTTCAGCCTCTTTATTCCCCCCTTCATCTTCCCCTAAGGGCGCCTGATAAGGCGCCAACGAGCATTCGCCAAGATCTGGGATCTGTTGTTCCTTCGGGAAGGGGAGCCGAACACCTGATCATCTTCGCCTTTGTCACCCAGTCCTGGTCAAAGAGCGATTTTTCAGAATGATGTTGTGATAAATAAATAGACAACGTATTCGGCCATGGGATTACTTACTTGGGTGTCTGGGTGATTGCAGCTCAGACCCGCATCCTCGGTGAGGTCCGGACACGTTATTTGTGGTCCGAAGAACAATTTGTACATCTCTTCTGGCGTCATGCCGAGGAAGTGCTGAATAGACCGTGGTCCTTTCGGGTTGAACTCCCACATTCGGAGGGGTCGACGTTTGCAAGGAAGGACCCGACGAACTAGCATGACTTGCATTACTGTAACCAGGCCGACATTTCTCTCGAGGAGATCCCGGATGCGGCTTTGCAATATCAGCACGTCATTTACTGGCTCCCAGTCCAGCCCCTTATTGATCCATGACGTCAGTTGTGGTGGGGGGCCCGAGCAAAAGGCAGGGGCGGCCACCCACTTGGTACCCCGAGGATCTGTGATATAAAACCACTCCCGTTGCCATATACTAGACACCTCCGGGAAGGAACCTTTTTGCCATGGAACCTCGGCACCTTTGCTTATGACGACGCCTCTGCACTCTGCGTGTCGCCCCTCGATCATCTTCGGCTCCACGTTGAAAGCTTTGAGCCACAGGCTGAAGTGTGGGGTAATGCGGAGGAAAGCTTCACATACAACGATGAACGACGAGATGTGGAGGATGGAATCCGGAGCCAGATCATGGAAATCCAGCCCATAATAGAACACGAGCCCCCTTACAAAGGGATCTAGAGCAAAGGCCTAGCCCTCGGAGGAAGTGAGAGATGAATACAACGCTCTTGCCGTGTTCAGGAGTGGGAATGACCTGCCCTCGAGCAGGCAACCTGTGCGAGATTTCGTCGGTTAAATATCTGGCCTCTCTTAGCTTCCTGATGTCTTCCTCTGTGACAGAGGAAGGCATCCACTGACCTTGAAGGTTGGATCCGGACATGGTTGAAGGTCCGAAGCGCCTGACCTGAACCTTGGGTGTTGGAACTCGGGGTGGGGGGAAGGATTCAATTGAGCGCAAGAAGAAAAAGGGCATGCCTTGGCCTCTTTATAAAGGGGATGAATATCAAGCGTCCTCCGCGTGGCCGTTTGGGACTTGCCTAAAATCGAAGAGTCATACCAACGGGCACGATTGGGTTACCCACATCCTATTGATGGGAATCCTGTAATAAGGGGGACACGTTCTTTGCTTCGACAAGACGTGCCAAGACTCCTGGACTATGAAGATACAAGATTGAAGACTTCGTCCCGTGTCCGGATGGGACTTTCCTTGGCGTGGAAGGCAAGCTTGGCGATACGGATATGTAGATCTCCTACCATTGTAACCGACTGTGTAACCCTAACCCTATCCGGTGTCTATATAAACCGGAGGGTTTTAGTCCGTGGGACGAACAACAATCATACCGTAGGGCTAGCTTCTAGGGTTTAGCCTCTCTGATCTCGTGGTAGATTTACTCTTGTACTACCCATATCATCAATATTAATCAAGCGTGAGTAGGGTTTTACCTCCATCGAGAGGGCCCGAACCTGGGTAAAAACATTGTGTCCCTTGTCTCCTGTTACCATCCGCCTAGACGCACAGTTCGGGACCCCCTACCCGAGATCCGCCGGTTTTGACACCGACAATCACCTTGTTGGTCGAATTGCCATACCGACATGTTCGGTTGCCTCGGGGACTTCGGCATCATTGAGAGAACTCTACCTCATCGAGTGTTCGGCACACAGGCCATTTTTCTTTTATTACTCACTTTGCATAAATTATTAATTCTGCAATATTTTTTTAATTTATTATTATTCCTATTATCTTCGGCTTGCACTATTTTCTGTGCACAGGTAAATGAACCGGATCGGGCAGCGCTGTCACCTCGGCGTACCGACGTACCACGTCACCTCGGCTAGACCGGGGGCTTCATCATCACTTCATTAACCCACGTCGGGGACTTTCGGCGTCACACTGTCGGCCTGCATTGGCCGTGCTATGTCGCCACTTCGTAGTGCCGAGCTTTTCGCTCCGCCACCTCGGGACCGGCTTGGGGGCTGGGACATTGTCCCGCCGCAAGCTCGGGCCATGCATCAACACCGAGCACATTAACCAGCTAAGTCGCTTTCATGCTCAAAAACTTTCAGTTTTAAATTTTGTTCGGTTCGACCAAGCATTATACTTTTTTGACAAAAAGTTGTATGTGAAAACTTCCTTGTCAAAACTTTGCTTGTGACACACAAATTCAAATACCCCGTTTACTTGGGGGCTTCCTTATGAAGCCTTTCCTCTTGCATATGATTATACTTGTATGGCTTCGTTCCTTGATTCGTGTATTATGCCACAATATGCACCATGTTGACTTAAGTGTTCCGCAAGCTGGGTTACCTTGCTCCTGTGTTTACCCCTACGTTCCCGATTGTTTGGCTAGGGAGTAAAGGGAGCACCTCTGCGATTGTCACGATTGAGTCATCCGAGCTCGGACCTCGCATCGGTGAAGCCGAAAGCTAAGCGCTCTTATTGTTTTCAATCATGGTCGGCACACAACGGAACTCATGAGTACAAAAAATCGATTGCACAAGTCTCATAGTAACAATGAGCAACCAAAGAAAGGTATCGGTGGGGGTACTATTTTCTTCGAAGATGCTTCTTACACTTCGTCAGTAATATAGCATAAGTTCGCTGAGCGCGCTTTGTCTGTTACAACCTTATGTCCTGATTTCCCGGTTATCGGAAACATCGATGATATTCTCGACAGGTGGAGTACATAACACTTTTCGGCCCTTGACCGAAGAGGGAGCAGCCGACGGTCGGTTAAGATGTGTTTAAAGTTCGGGTGAACACATATATGATATAAGTACTTTGGTACATACAATCATTATACATAAAATTCTTTTACTCAAGTCACTTGGGGGCTCTTAAATTAGTATGAGTTGTTTTATAATAAGTGTTCTTCCTAGTCGTTGCAAAGTCTTTTTCTATCACTCCTTTTTTCGACGCGAGTGTGTGGTCAATAGCCGGGGAGCCTAATTTCTCTCTCAAAGCCGCTAGAGTTTAGTTTGCTAAACTGGCCTAACGAGAAGTACTCTGCCTTCGGGATAGGAGGTGGAAGCCGTAGGCTGACCCGCTTTAAGTCTTGAGATAGAATGTGTCATGTTAAAGCACAACAGAAGCACAATTTTTTCTAAGAGCAATTTTCGGATTGGCACCGAACACTTGATCTAGTTCGGACGTAAAGTTTTTACTGAAGTTTTTTGGTCTTCCAAGCCTATGGCACTTTTAAACTATTTGTGTGTTTCCAGCACAAGTCTCGTAGTGCAACGCCGGACACCTTTAGAGATTTGGCAAAAACATTCTCGGATATTGCTATATATGCATCGGTTTCAAATTGTGACTTCGGTCAATAGTTAGGTTGCCCGGCTCCTGTGTTTGCCTCCTACGTTCCGCTTTATTCGGCTAGGTGTGCAAAGGGAGAACCACTGCGATTTTGCTTCCAGCTAGCATGGTTAAAGCACCTCAGTGGAGAAAGCCGAAAACCGACTGTCACAATAAGCGCAAACTGGTCAGCGATCCGATGACCGTGTTAAACTATAAGATCGATAGAGGTCACCCCATGTTAAATAATGGGCCGTTCATAACATTGGCCGAAGTGTTTACGGCTTGACCTCCGTTGTCGCCGAACACTAACTGGGGGCTCATAGCTAGCTTCCCCAGTTTAAAGCTCCTATGACTAAGTGAAAGTTATAAAGCCTGCATATCTGATTGCCTCGTTTCGGCTAACACAACCGCCTTCGGGCACCGAGACGTTGGCTAAGGGTTGTTTTGTTATTACGGAAACACCCTGGTGTAGCATCTACAAGGGGGTGGAAGCTGACGATGGGCCAGTTTCAATTGATAAACGATCGCAATGGAGTCAAAATAAACATATCATCAGCGTTTGTATTTAATATACGGGGCCTGCCTTCCGTAATCATCATTATAAAGCCATAAATATGCATCTATTTGACTTAAGATTTTGGCCAAGCTGGGTTGCCTGGCTCCTGTGCTTACCCCTACGTTCCCGATTGTTCGGCTAGGTGGTAAAGGGAGCACCTCTGTGATTGTTACTACCGGGTCATCCGGTTTAGTATCTCAGACTAGGTGAAGCCAAAAGCTAGCCATCTTAAAGGATATAATTGGTCAGCAATGATGGAAGTGAAAATTTAGGTTCGCTAAAGACCACATAGTTCGGGAACTTTCCGCAAACTAAATCCTCAATATTTTGCTCCCACATTGATCGGAGTTGAGGTTTCATGATCATGATCAGCATGACAACCCAAAGGAAGGAACCGATAGCGGGACTATTTTCCTTGGAAGATGTTTCTTACATTAAAAAGTAATATAACATATCTCTCCGCGTACCTTTGTTTATAAAACCGTATGACCGGATTGCCTTGGTTGTCGTAAATCTTTGCTCTTATAAAGGCTTTATAAAGAAGGACAAACACTCCACGGCTGCTGGCCGAGGACGTTGAAGCCGATGGTCGGTCAACAAAGTTTTGTACAATGCGGATCCGAGCATTAATGATGTAAAATACTTGGATACATAGGATCATAAAATGCGAGTAAAGTCGATTTATTGCAGCCCATCTTTTGAAGACCAAGGGGCACAATCTCGCCGAGACAACCGAGCAACTTACATAAAGCTCTCCTAAATCCCAAGTGGCATCGATTTCCAAGTGGCGAGCCCAGCTTTCGCTGGCTCTAGCTCCTTTAAGAGATCTTTATTCTCTTTTTGATAAGTTTGTGTTAAACACAACAAATTTTTTTTGTGAAACGAATATCAACCCTTAATTTGGCCACCCGTGCCCACATTAAGGCTCAGGGGCTACTGGGCTTCGCGCTCATTATTTACTAATATTAAAGGGGCACATCGATCCCCTAATCTGGTGTTGCCACCTGACCAGTGTCTCGGGGGCTACTACATTGGCAATTCAATGCAGAAAATTTAAGTGCAATATAGTTTTTGGGAAGATTATGATCCTCAGGTTGGTTGGCCGCACCCAAACTGAGTCTCAAGGACTTTGCACACCGCTTTTTGTGTCTCGAAGTATTCTGCCGAGCTAGGAGTTGATCCTCAGGACGATTTTGTGAATCAACCTGAGTCTTAGGGGCTACTAGGACCAGCGGTCTTATGTCATCCTTCATGTACATCTCGGGTTTTATACCGATACACACCTTGAGGGCTACTGGCTATATATCTCGGCAAAGAATAAATTGCACCAATAAAAATATTGACAAAAAATCGGCCCGCAATCGGGGTGGTGCACCACCTCGGAAGCAGCCCGGCATAAAGCTCGGGCGCCAGTGGCTGGCTCCATAGAGGGCATTTCCGGCATTAAGCTCGGCTAAACTCCTTCAACTTTTTGAACCAAGGTGATCTATGACTCCTGGGATATAGTCCGGTGTTGGAGCTTTGGACATAGTCCGGCGTTGGAGCTCGGATACAGTCCGGCACTGGAGCTTGAATGCAGTTCGGCGTTGGAGCTCGGTTTTAACAATACTCTTTGGATACAGTCCGACGTTGGAGCTCGGATACATTCCGGTGTGGGAGCTCGGAAGTGGTCTGGCGTTGGTGCTCGGCTGCAAAATATACCTCGAATACAGTCCGGCATTGGAGCAACTTCAAACCCGAGGTGTGGCATAAAAATAACAAGGCATTGATAAAGGCCGGAAACTTAAAGGGGATCCTCGGATACCCGACGAGTAAACTCTTCGGATTTACTTCGACGATCCTCAAGATCGAAGATGAGAAGATTTGTTGAACCAGTTTTCAAGACCGACGACCGAAGATGAAGAACAGTTCAGAAGGATCGAGGAGCATCCCCAACATGAAGACCGGTTCAGGGGGCTCTCGACGGTGTCCTGGACTAGGGGGTACTCACCACATCGTCTTCCGACCAGGTGGATCGGGCCGAGGACCCCCATGGCGGTTCACTCATGGGCCACTTCGGGTAGCCCATGCCGCATACAAGGAAGATTCCACAAGACTTGGTGATCAAGACAAGGACTCCTCTCCACCAACGTATTAGACTAGGACTCTTGTTATCCTAGGCCTCCGGTACATTATATAAGCCGAGGCCGGGCTAGTCGATAGATCACTATGACATTATTCATCATACCCTCAGGTTTTAGACCACAACATATGATCTCGAGGTAGATCAACTCTGTACTTGATACTCCATCAATATAAACAAGAGCAGGACATAGGGTTTTACCTCCATCAAGAGGTCCCGAACCTGGGTAAAACATCGTCTCCTTCGTTCCTGTTACCATTGATTCGAGAATCCACAGCTCGGGACCCCTACCCCAAGATCTGCCGGTTTTGACACCGACACCCCAAACTGCCAATAACCTTCTCCGCATTGGCCTCGAACACTCCGATAAGATGGATCCAGCGGATATCTCATCTTTGAACGAACTACTGGATCGCATCGCCACCCTGGGGGTCGCAACAGACTATGATCGGATTGGGCTTAAACCCGATCAAAGGAAAATCAAATCTCCGCCGATCACCCACCAGGTAGCGGTTGTGGAGGAGCAAGCTGCAGACACCTCTCCCCCCACACTGAGAACAAGCTATGTTCGGATCTCCGAGCCTTTCAAGCTGGACACCCATATTCAGGAAGAGACCCTCCATCCTCCGAACATAGAACCAGGCATTGAGCCTGAAAACCCCCAGGACACTCCGGATCCTGGGTCGATGACCTCAGAGATTCTTCAAACTCCGGATCCCACAGTGTGTCAGGGTTCGGATTTAATCCCGCCCACCCACCCACCACAAGCAATATTCACCAAGCAATTCCGGTCCCCCGGACATATGCGACTTAATGTTTGTACGACATCAACCTCAGGAAACAGTCCATCACTTTTGGGCCAGGTTCCTACTTGTTAAAAACAAGATCAAAGATTGCCGCGACGGCGATGCGGTTTCAGTATTTTGCTGCAACTTCACGGACGAGGGGATCCTCAATGCCCTCAACCGACGCCACATACTGCACTTTGTAGATTTGGCACACATAGTACAGAAGTATTGTGCAATGGAAAGCGCCTGGAAAGCCCAGATAGCTCGGTGGGACCCGCCCGCCTTCAGGCCTCCCACTGGATGGGCAAAAAGGAAACACCCTCACGGGGCACCTAATCTTCATCCCATGGGTAAGAAAATCAAGCCCTTAGTGGGACATAGAATTGTCTTTGAGGAATGGCTTGACAAGCCTTGTCAGATACACACAACGCCGAATACCGAACCAACACACAGCCTTCGGGCGTGATGGATACTCCGGCAGGTGGCCAAGAGCGGTGATGCTATCCTCACCAACACTACCCCAGAGAAGCCCTCTTCAGAGGATGACGATCTCAACGTATTTGCGGTCTTCGAGACCTTTTCTTCAAATAATCGGCACAAAAGGGCGCTCCGCGGCCTCGCCGAAGTTAACCAAGTAGCCGCAGTGATCCCTTGGAATGATATGGCGATAACTTTCACCGCCGACGACGAACCAAGGACTCGATTAGTTCGCGCACCAGCCGCTTTGGTTCTAAATCCAATCGTCGACGTCTTTCGGCTCGCTAAAGTACTCATGGACGGCGGCAGCGGTCTGAACCTCATCTACAAGGACACGCTTGACAAAATGCAAATAGACAAGAGCCGCATCGAGCAGAGCAGTACAACCTTCCGAGGCATTATCCCCAGTCGTGAATCGTGATGTTCGGGGAAAATTAAACTTGATGTGGTATTCGGCACGCCGGAGAACTACAGGTTCGAAGAGTTAATCTTCCACGTGGAACCTTTCAACATGGGATATCACGCCCTGTTGGGACGAGACGCATTCATATGCTTTCAAGCCATACCCCATTACGGGTATATGAAGCTCAAAATGTCCGGGCCCAACGGAGTTATCACTATTACCAGTGATCCGGACATAGCACTCCGCGCCGAAAACAAAACCACATCCCTGGCCCTCGAGGCACTATCCGAGGCCCTTGTGGTTGAGGAGCTCACCGCTCTGCGTTCCATAGTGGATCGAGATGATGTAATCCTCAATAGAAGGCCCAAGTCTACTTCTTTCAAACTAGTAGACGAAATAGTCAAATTCCAAGTCCACCTGACGGATCCTAATAAAACAGGAGCCATTGGAGCACAGCTGGATCCGACGGTCGACGCCGCTCTAACAACATTCTGTGACGCCCGGATAATTAAGCTACAGTAATCTCTGCTAATGATGCCACGTCACCTCTGTTACTATTGCTAACCCTCGCGTTAGATCAAAACGTTTCAAAATCAAATTCTAATTTTGGACAAACAAGAAAAGTTTTTTGAATATCAAAACAAAAATGTTTGGAATGTCGCATAATTAAGTTTACTAAATTAGGTGCAACCTATATATTTTTCCAAAACTGAAATGTTTAGGAAATGAGAGAAAACAGAAAAGAAAAAAAAAGAAAAAATGAAAAGAACAAAAACAGAAAACAAACAAACAAAAAGGAAAAGGAAAAGGAACCCCCCCCCCCATCTGGGCTTCGGCCCAGCTGGCCACTACCCCAGGCCGGCCTACACCCTCACCATCCTACATGACCCCCCTCCCAGCAAACCCTAACTGCTACCCCCCCCCCCACTTTCTCTCCCCACGATCCCCTCCCACTCTCCACTCGATCTGGATCGGCCAGCACCGAACGCTGCCGCGCGCCCCCAACACCGACCGCCGGCGCCGCCTCCCTGCCGGAAAGGCCGTCCTCGACCTCCTCCTCGCTGACCCCGCTCTCCCTCGCCCCACTCTGCCCGATCCCGATCTGGATTGGGAGGGGGCCGCTCCGATGTCGCCGGCGCCCTCGACACCGCCCACCGTTCGCCGATCCTGGAGCCACCTCGATGCTGCACCTCGCCGCCCGGAGCGTCCTCGCCGGACTGCTTCCTCTCCGTCCCCGTCGTCTCCATCCTCCTCCCCGAGCACCGCTGCCCGAACCCCTACCGCCCGCGGTGAGGCCCCCGGCCTCCTCTCTCTCCCTCGCCCGCGCGCTCCCTCACGCTGCCCGTCCCCCGCTCGCCCCACGCAGCCACTGCATTGCGTGCACCGGCGCGCACCACGACGCCCCGCGCGCCTTCCCCACTCTAGCCACCGAGGCCCACGTCCGCTGTGGCCTTCTCCAGCCTCCCGTGTCCGCCTACGCCGCCAGTCATCACCGTCCCACGCTGCGCGGCTCGCCTTGGCCACCATGCTCACCACGGCTGCCTTCCGGCCATGCCCTTACTGTTGCGCCCTGCCGCAGCCACATCCGCCGCCGCGACCATCTCCCCCTCCGCCGCCTCCCCTGGCTCTGGCCGCCGCCGACGTCGGCGTGCGTCGTGCATGCTCAGTGCCCCTCGGGCACGCATCCGTTTGGGCGCCCACGGCCCGCCCGCTAGCATGCCCGACCCGCAAAGCCCCTGTGCCACTGACCTGGGGGCCCCACGGCCCAGAACGTTTTATATAAAAAATTTAAAATAAATAAATAATGAATAAATAAATAAAAATGTTAATTAATTAATTAATTAATTAACTAAATGAATTAACTTAATTAATCATATTTAATTGAACTAATTAAACATTAGGTACCTAATTAACTAATTAAACTGATTAATAGGTTAATTAGGTTATTGTACCTATGACATGTGGGACCCACACGTCAGTGACCCAGTCAACACCTCTGTTGACTGCTGACATCATTCTGATGTCATGATGACGTCAGCATGTACTGTTCTGGATAATGTTGAATTAAATTAATTAGATAAATCCTAAAAATGTTTTAAATCTTTTAAAATTAATATAAAATAAACCGTAACTCGGATCGAAATACTTTCTGCATGAAAGTTGCTCAGAACGACGAGACGAATCTGGATACGCAGCCCGTTCGTCAGCCACACATCCCTAACCTATCAAACTCGCAACTTTTCCCCTCCGGTTCATTTATCCGAAAACGCGAAACACCGGGAATATTTTCCCGGATGTTTTCCCCCTTCGTCGGTATCACCTATTACCGCGTTAGGGCACACCTAGCACCGCTCATTGTCATGTCATGCATCGTTGCTACCTCTTGAGCACTGCGTTGGATTTCCCCGAAGAGGAGAGGATGATGCAGCAAAGTAGCGTAAGTATTTCCCTTAGTTTTTGAGAACCAAGGTATCAATCCAGTAGGAGGCCACGCACAAGTCCCTCGTACCTGCACAAAACGATAGCTACTCGCAACCAACTCGATTAGGGGTTGTCAATCCCTTCACGGTCACTTACGAGAGTGAGATCTTATAGAGATGATAAATAATTTTTTTGGTATTTTTGGTATAGAGATGCAAAGTAAAAAGTAAAAGGCAAAGTAAAAACAAAGCAAGTATAAAAGTGATGGAGATTGATATGATGAGAATAGACCCGGGGGTCATAGGTTTCACTAGTGGCTTCTCTCAACAGCATAAGTATTCTATGGTGGGTGAACAAATTACTGTAGAGCAATTGACAGAATTGAGCATAGTTATGAGTATATCTAGGTATGATCATGTATATAGGCATCACGTCCATGACAAGTAGAACGGAACGATTCTGCATCTACTACTATTACTCCACTCATCGACCGCTATCCAGCATGCATCTAGAGTATTAAGTTAAAAATAGAGTAACGCCTTAAGCAAGATGATATGATGTAGAGGGATAAATTCATGCAATATGATAAAAACCCCATCTTGTTATCCTCGATGGCAACAATACAATACGTGCCTTGCAATCCTTTCTGTCACTGGGTAAGGACACCGCAAGATTGAACCCAAAGCTAAGCACTTCTCCCATTGCAAGAACTACCAATCTAGTTGGCCAAACCAAACGGATAATTCGAAGAGACTTGCAAAGATAACTCAATCACACATAAAAGAATTCAGAGAATATTCAAATATTATTCATAGATAAGCTGGATCATAAACCCACAATTCATCGGTGTCAACAAACACACCGCAAAAACAAGATTACATCGAATAGATCTCCACAAGAGAGGGGGAGAACATTCTATTGAGATCCAAAAAGAGAGAACAAGCCATCTAGCTACTAGCTATGGACCCGTAGGTCTGAAGTAAACTACTCACACTTCATCGGAGAGGCTTTGATGATGATGTAGAAGCCCTCCGTGGTGGGTGCCCCCTCCGGAGGAGCTCCGGAACAGGCCCCAAGATGAGATCTCGTGGATACAGGAAGTTGTCGCGGTGGAATTAGGTTTTTGGCTCCTGTTCTGATCGTTTGGGGGTACGTAGGTATATATAGGAGGAAGGAGTACGTCGGTGGAGCAACAGGGGGCCCACGAGGCAGGGGGCGCGCCCCCACCCTCGTGACCGCCTCTCTTGTTCCTTGGAGTAGGGTCCAAGTCCCTGGATCACGTTCGTGAGAAAATCACGTTTCGAAGGTTTCATTCCATTTGGACTCCGTTTGATATTCCGCTTTCTTGAAACACCGAAATAGGCAAAAACAGCAATTTCGGGATGGGCCTCCGGTTAATAGGTTAGTCCCAAAAATAATATAAAAGTGGAAAATAAAGCCCAATATAGTCCAAAACAATAGATAAAGTAGCATGGAGGAATCAAAAATTATAGATACGTTGGAGACGTATCGCATCCCCAAGCTTAATTCCTGCTGCGTCCTCGAGTAGGTAAATGATAAAAGAGAATTTTGATGCGGAGTGATACTTTGGCATAATTTCAATGTAAATCTTCTTAATTGTGGTATGAATATTCAGATCCAATGAATACAAAATAAAAGTTCATATTGATAAAAGAAATAGTAATACTTCAAGCATACTAATCAAAGTAATCATGTCTTCTCAAAATAGCATGGCAAAAGAAAGTTCATCCCTACAAAATCATATAGTTAGGCTATGCTTCATTTTCATCACACAAAGATGTTCCCAACTTCTATACCCCGATGACAAGCCAAGCAATTGTTTCATACTTAAATAATCTCAAACTTTTTCAACCTTCACGCAATACATGAGCGTGAGCCATGGATATAGCACTATGGGAGGAATAGAATATGTTGATGGGGATTGTGTGGAGAAGACAAAAAAGGTGAAAATCTCACATTGACGAGGATAATCAACGGGCTATGGAGATGCCCATCAATTGATGTCAACATGAGGAGTAGGGATTGTCATGCAACGGATGCACTAGAGCTATAAATGAATGCTCAACAAAAGAAAAGTAGTGGATGTGCATCCAACTTGCTTGCTCATGAAGACCTAGGGCATTTGAGGAAGCCCATCGTAGGAATATACAAGCCAAGTTCTATAATGAAAAATTCCCACTAGTATAAAAAGACAACTTATGAGACTCACTATATGAAAAACATGGTGCTACTTTGAAGCACAATATATGAGACTCACTACATGAAGATCAAGGTGCTACTTTGAAGCACAATATATGAGACTCACTACATGAAGAACAAGGTGCTACTTTGAAGCACAAGTGTGGAAAAAGAGATAGTAACATTGCCCTTTTTATTTTTTTTATTTTTTTGGGCCTTTATTTTTTTTCTCTTTTTGGCCTTTCTCTTCTTCTTTTGGGGGGCAATGCTCTAATAATGATGATCATCACACTTCTATTGATTACAACATAAGGATTACAACTCGAAACTAGAACAAGATATGACTCTATATGAATGCCTCCCGTGTATCGGATGGTGCATTGAATCAAGAGTGACATGTATGAAAAATAATGCATGGTGGCTTTGCCACAAATACGATGTCAACTACATGATCATGCAATGGCAATATGACAAAGGTGAAGTATGTCATGATGATGATGAACGGCACGGTGGAAAGTTGCATGGCAATATATCTTGGAATGGCTATGGGAATGCCATAATAGGTAGGTATGGTGGCTGTTTTGAGGAAGATATAAGGTGGTTTATGTGTGATAGAGTGTATCATATCACAGGGTTTGAATGCACCGGCGAAGTTTGCACAAACTCTCAAGGTGAGAAAGGGCAATGCACGGTACCGAAGAGGCTAGCAAAGGCGGAATGGTAAAAGTGCGTATAATCCATGGACTCAACATTAGTCAAAAGAACTCATATACTTATTGCAAAAATTTAGAAGTCATCAAAAATCAAGTACTACGCGCATGCTCCTAGGGGGATAGATTGGTAGGAAAAGACCATCGCTCATCCCCGACCGCTACTCATAAGGATGCACAAGCCAGGTACACTTCATGTTTCAAATTTGTTACACAACTTTAACCATACGTGCATGCTATGGGATTTGCTAGCTTCTACACAAGCATTCTTTAAATTCATAATCACCCAACCAGCATGACTTTAATGTTACCACCTCCATATCTCAAAACAATTATCAAGTATCAAACTTTTCTTAGTATTCAACGCACTCAAAAGAAAGTTTCACATATCTTGAATGCCAAGTATATTAATTTTAAGCAAATTACCATGCTATTAATGACTCTCAAAATAATCTAAGTGAATCATGAGAGATCAATAGTTTCTTTAAAACAAATCCACCATTGTTCTCTAAAAGATCTAAGTGAAGCACTAGAGCAAAAATTATCACACTCAAAAGATATAAGTGACGCACTATGAGCAAAACTATCAAGCTCAAAAGATATAAGTGAAGCACTATGAGCATTCTATCAAATTCCAATTCATGTATGGCTCTCTCAAAAGGTGTGTACAGCAAGGATGATTGTGGTAAACTAACAAGCAAAGAAGCAAATAATACAAGACGCTCCAAGCAAAACACTTATCATGTGGTGAATAAAAATATAGCTCCAAGTAAATTACTGATGGAAGTAGACGAAAGAGGGGATGCCTTCCGGGGCATTCCCAAGCTTTGACTTTTTGGTGTCCTTGGATTATCTTGGGGGTGCCATGGGCATCCCCAATCTTAGGCTCTTGCCACTCCTTGTTCCATAATCAATCAAAAGAATTTACACAAAACTTGAAAACTTCACAACACAAAGCTCAATAGAAATCTCGTGAGCTCCGTTAGAGAAAGAAAACAAAAGACTACTTTAAGATACTGTAATGAACTCATTCTTTATTTATATTGGTGTTAAACCTACTGTATTCCAAATTCTCTATGGATTATAAACTATTTTACTAGCCATATATTCATCAAAATAAGCAAACAACACACGAAAAACAGAATCTGTCAAAAACAGAACAGTCTGTAGTAATCTGTAACTAACGCAAACTTCTGGAACTCAAAAAATTCTACCAAAATTATACGCCCTAGAGAATTTGTTTATTGATCAGCAGCAATTGGAATCAGTATTTTATCACCTTCTGGTGATTTTTAATAATTCCGGCACTGAGCGCAAAGTTTCTGGAAATTACAGCAAGATCAAATAACTATCATCCAAGAAGATCCAATAGGTCTAGCTTGGCACAAACACTAATTAAAAGATAAAACCACATCTAAAAAGAGGCTATATGGATTATTTATTACTAAGCAGCAAGGAAAAATATTGGGTTGTCTCCCAACAAGCGCTTTTCTTTAAAGCCCTTTTAGCTAGGCATTGAGATTTCAATGATGCTCACAAGAAAGACAAGAATTGAAGCACAAAGACAGCATCATAAAACATTTGACAAACACACTTAATTTTAACATAATTCCTATGCATAGGCATCTTATAGGCAAACAAATTATCGTAGCAAGCAAAAACTAGCATATGCAAGGAAGCGGAAAGGAAAAATAGCAATCTCAACAGAACGAGAGGTAATTTAGTAACATGAAAATTTCTATAACCATATTTTCCTCTCTCATAATAATTACATGTAGGATCATAAGAAAATTCAACAATATATCTATCACATAACATATTCTCAACACGATCCACATGCATGCGAAGTTGACACTCTTCCAAAATAGTGGGATTATCATTAACTAAAGTCATGATTTCTCCAAGCCCACTTTTATAAAAAATTATAAGATTGAATAATATCCAAATATGTGGGATCTAAAGTTGACACTCTTCCAAACCCACTTTCAATATTATTGCAAACACTATTATCAATCTTATATTCATCATGAGGCTTAAATAAATTTTCAAGATCATAAGAAGAATCTCCTCAATCATGACTATTGGACATAGCAAAACTAGCATCCCCAAGCTTAGGGTTTTGCATATTATTAGCATAATTTAAATCAATATAATATATATTAAAATCATTGCAATCATGCTTTTTATTCAAAGATCTATCGTGAAGCACTTCATCACAATTTTTAGAATTACGGATTTCGGGCAAAAGCTTATAAAGATAATCTAGTGCATCCAAATCACTAGGAATTGGTTCATCATAATTGGATCTCCTAAAAAGATTGGCAAGCGGACGAGGATCCATAGATATTAGCTTCTCTATTTAGGAATAAATACTCAACTATTTCAACCAAGCGAGAAAACGAGCCAAGAAAGACATCAAGGCGAACGGAAAAGAGAGGGCGAATTAAAACGCAAGGGTGAAGTGGGGGAGAGGAAAATGAGAGGCAAATGGCAAATAATGTAATGCGAGAGATAGGGATTGTGATGGGTACTTGGTATGGTTGACTTGCTCTTGTGTGAGCCTCCCCGGCAAAGCGCCAGAAATTCTTCTTGCTACCTCTTGAGCACTGCGTTGGATTTCCCCGAAGAGGAGAGGATGATGCAGCAAAGTAGCGTAAGTATTTCCCTCAGTTTTGAGAACCAAGGTATCAATCCAGTAGGAGGCCACGCACAAGTCCCTCGTGACCTGCACAAAACAATAGCTACTCGCAACCAACGCGATTAGGGGTTGTCAATCCCTTCACGGTCACTTACGAGAGTGAGATCTTATAGAGATGATAAATAATATTTTTGGTATTTTTGGTATAGAGATGCAAAGTAAAAAGTAAAAGGCAAAGTAAAAGCAAAGCAAGTGTATGTCGGTGTACTAGAGTAGGGGTCCCTAGTATCTCGTACTCGTGCACGGACAATTGCAGCACCCCGCGGCAAGGTTTGCCTCGTCACCGCCAATTTCCTCCGTGGCTCCCTTGGAGCCATTCAAGAACAAAGTATTAGATTGAAAAGACAAGGCCCCGACAAGAAGAGCTTGTCGGGAAGGCCGCCTCCAGCACACAGAAGACAAGGCCCGGCAAGAGGAGCTTGCTGGAAGGCTCGAGCGCGACAAGTCTCCGAGCGCCGACAAGGATTCGCCGCGGCAAGGCGCTTGCCGCGGCATGAAACTCCTCTCCGACTCCGCTCCAGCTCACCCAATGACGCGTGTCGCCATGGGACCGTTCCATGGGCGGCGTGTCGAGCGGCTGTGCAGCCAGCGGAGAGCAGCGATAAGCGGCTGACAGGCTCGCCATCGTGGCGAAGCGGAGGCGCACTGACGGTCTCTGTTGCCTTTGTTTGGGCGACAACGACGGGCATTTATTGCTTTTGTCTCTTGCCGCCGAGTTAGGTATTTTGCAATCGCATAATCGCTCAAGTAGGTGTACCAACTCCTGTTTTACATTTGTACCCTCGCCTATGTTGCCACCTGTCGGAGACCCTTGAGCATATAAAAGGAGGCCCGAGTGCAACGTGGAGGAGGTCGGTTCCGTTCAGTTCGATTGGCGAGTTCGTCTCGTTGGGTTCATTCGACCCACTCGAGATCGTGAGACACTCACGCTTAGGTTTTGTAGCCCGCATTGCTCCCTAGCAAGAACACAATAGATCGCATAAGCAACAAGAGGAGTTTTATCTCTCCGAGAGCTCCGCTGGGTAAACCGCTCGCGTGCATCGCCTCGATCCGCTCTTCGCGACCTCCGCCCCCCCTCGAACCACAAGGGGCCTGCTCCGCCGGCCCCATAGGTGTCCGTGGGTACGATCAGCCTCCCGACATCTTCGGGCGCGCTGTAGGGGGCGTCGAGGCCGTGTGAATCTGATCCGGCGTTCACACGAAAGCAGCGTCATCAACATCTTTCTCAACATGCCACCGAAGAAGAAGGCTTGGCGGCAAGAGAGCCGTCGCTGCGTGCCCACCCTCACCGCAGCAAACGGATGGTGGTGCGGACGCCGGCGAGGAACGGGCGCCGACGAAGGTGCTCGCGACGTTGCCAAGTTCAAGGACAAGGCACCGCAAACCTCGGCGTTCACAAGATCCCCGCGCCCGTCTCAGAGACGCGGGACCAACAACGCCATGGCGTTCACAACGCCATACGCTCGCTGGATCGAGACCCTCAAGACCAGCATGCGGCGCCAACATGCCGGGCGCTTAGTGAGATACGGTCGCCGGACGGGCGCTGCTCCTTCTAACGTAGTTAGAAGTCCGGCGCGCCCCGCCTCGCACCGTTCTCCAATGCCGCCCACTACTCAGCGAAGCTCTGGCGAGAGCTCACTGCTCCTCGACTACCCTCCGACGGCCGACAAGGTCGACGAGTGGAGGGCCACTATCCGAGCCTAATCGGCTTTGCTAACGGCGACGCTCGCGGCAACCAACCCCATCGCTTCCGCGGCGAGACGACAAGGCACGAGCCGGTGGCGGCAGACTGTCGGAGGTGCAACCACCGTGCACTCTCCGCCAAGAAGGCCAAGATCGCCGAGCCAACGGATCCATCTCGACAGCGACTCCACCGCGTCGTCGGATCTGCGCGCTCGCCGCGACCAGCGCCAAGTTCTTCATGAGCGACAACAAGAGGAGGCTCGAACTCGCATCGAGCATCGAAGAGAAGCGCGACGTCAGTCCGACAAGTGCGCTGGGCTTTATGTTGACATGCACGCGCCGGAGGGGCCAGGCGACTTGCCGTACGCGGTAGGTTGCCCTGCGTTCACTCGTGAGCTGCGGCAAGTCCAGTGGCCCAGCCAGAAAAACTTCAAACCAGACGTGCCGGAGAAGTATGATGGCAGGATGCACCCGTCGGAGTTCCTCGGCATCTACACCATCGCGGTGCAGGCTGCGGGGGACGGACGACAAGATCCTCGCCAACTACTTCCCGCCGTGCTCAAGCCCAACGCCGATCTTGGCTCATGCACTTGCCGGACAGCTCCATATCCTCTTGGGCAGATCTGTGCCATCGGTTTGTTGGCGCCTTCACGGTGGCCACAAACCTCATGGCCAAGAGAGCGACCTTCACTTGCTCGCCTGAAGGAAGGAGAGTCCCTGCGCAAGTTCATCCAGAGATTCAGCCGTGCACTACAACATCCTGCACGTCCACCCCGCCAAGGTGATCGCCAGATTTCATCGAATGTGCGGAACCGCAGGATGAGGGAGGAGATGGCGATGAGCAAAGTCAAGGACGCCGCGAGCTGTACGCCTTGGCCGACAAGTGTGCACGCTACCGAGGTAGGGAGGAGACTCCCGGGAGAGAATGCGTAAGCAGGATCCGACAAGGATGACACCGCCCGGCAAAGAAGGGCCGGCGAGGCAACAGGAAGAAGAAAAGCGAGAGGTGCTAGCTGTCGAGCAGTCCCGCAACGGAGGTGGCGACAAGAACGCCAAGGCTGGCGGCACTGCAAGGAGGTTGCCGCCGACGCCAACCACTGGGCCGGTGGCGGCCGCCGACAAGCAGGACGGCTCCGACAGGCAATACTGCAAGATCCACCGCACCAAGGGCCACGATCTCCAGAGCTGCAAGAAGGTTGAGCAGCTCGTCGAACAGCAGAGAGCTGAGTACGAGCGGCGAGACAAGGAGAAGGCCCAGGAAGGTGCTGGGGGAGCAAGCACGAAACGTCCCGGCCGGGGAGGACGCCGCGACAAGGCCAAGCAGCGACAAGGAGATCGACCTCCCCGCGGCCGCGACAAGGATGAAGATGACGATGACAACGAAGATATGGAGGACGATGACGCCGATGAGCAGGAGTTTCAGAAAGCCACAGAGGTTCTCTGCGTTGACGGAGGTGCTTCCCTGCATACCTCCCACCGCCAACTCAAGCAATGGATGCGGAGGTCAATGCGGTGGAACCATCCATAGAGTCACGCAAGCCTCAAGTGGTCCAAGACGCCTATCATTTTTGATATTGAGGACCACCGATCGTATAATCATGCGGTCGGGTGCTTGCCGATGTTGGTCTCACCAACCATCCGCAACCTCAAGGTCACAAAATGTTAGTTGACGGCGGGCCGGGCTTGACCGATCTCCTCCGCGGTGCTCCGTAAGCTTCAAATCCTCGACAATGAAGCTCGAAGAGACCGGAACCTTCCAAGGAATCAATCCGGGAAGGAGCAAGCGAAGGGAAGATTACGTTGCCGGTCACATTTGGCGCCGAGCTGAACTTCAGAACTGAGAGGGTTACGTTTGACGTCGCCGATTTCCCATTGCCTTACAATGGAATACTTGGCCGTCCAGCGCTCGCCAAGTTCATGGCAGCCTCTCACTACGCCTACAACCTACTCAAGATGCTGGGCCCGATAAGCGTCATCTCTGTCCATGGCGAAAAGAAGGATGCCCTTATCTGTGCCGACAAGATCTTCCGGGATGCAGCAGCCGCGACAGATTGCCAGACACATGCCGCTGAAGCTCCCGGGGAAGAAGACCAAGTCCAAGTCCGCAAGGGCTCTAATGCTCACTCCGCAAGCGCCGCCTCTTCGAGTGCTGCGCTACCGTCGAGGACGCCGCCATCGAGCTCCACCGGCAAGTGCAAGAAGGTGGTGGCTCCGCCAAGACCAAGAAGGTGCCCGCCAAGGAGGACGGCGTTGGTGGTACCTTCACCATCGCTGCCTCTCTCGACCCCAAATAGGAAGGCGCGCTCGTTGCTTTCCTGCGGGCGAATGTCGGCGTGTTTGCATGGCAACCGTCGATATCCCCGGTGTTCCCGGAAAGTGATTGAGCACCGCCTCGCCGCTTGTCCTCATCGCGCCCGTCAAGCAAAAAGTCAGAAGCAAGCAAAGGAGCGCCAAGAATTCATAGTCAAGAGATCAAGAAACCGGAAGCAGCAGGCCTTGTCGAGGAGTGCTCCATCCAACGTGGTTGGACAATCCTGTAGTCGTGCGCAAGGCAAATGGGAAATGGAGACTTTGTATTGACTTCACGGATGTTAATAAAGCTTGTCCCAAAGATCCATTTCCCTTGCCGTGCATTGACCAGATTGTTGACTCCACGGCCGGATGTGATTTGCTTTCGTTTCTTGATGCATACTCGAGATACCATCAGATCTTCATGGCTGAAGAAGATGAAGAGAAGACCGCATTCATCACACCATGTGGCACATCTTGTTTCATACGGATGCCTTTCGGTTTGAAGAATGCTGGTTCGACATTTGCAAGGGTAGTCCATGACGCTTTTGAGCCGCAAATGCACGTAAATGTAGAAGCCTACATGGATGACATAGTGGTCAAGAGCAAGGACAAAGCAACTCTGGTTCAAGATTTGGACGAGACCTTTGCAAATCTGTGCAAGATCAACCTCAAGCTCAACCCTGAGAAGTGCGTGTTTGGAGTCCCTTCCGGCAAGCTTCTCGGGTTCTTCGTGTCGCAGCGAGGGATTGAGGCAAATCCCGACAAGATCAAGGCCATTGAGCAGATTGAAGCACCAAAGCGCGTCAAGGATATACGAAGACTTGTCGGTTGCGTGGCTGCCCTCAGCAGGTTTATTTCTAGGTCTGCTGAGCGCACCCTGCCATTTTTCAATATTTTGAAAAAGGCGGGTCCAGTAAAATGGACTCCCGAAGCGGAGGCTGCGCTGCAGGACTTAAAGAGATACCTGTCCTCTACTCCAACACTTGTCGCACCTAAGCCACAAGAGAAGTTGCATGTATATAGCGGCAACCAATCAAGTGGTCAAGCTACGTTAGTGGCGGAGAGGGAGGCGGATGACGAGCCAAAGAATCATGCAAGCACGCCCAATGACAAGGTGGGGCTTCACGACAAGCTCTGGTCCCGACAAGGATGAGTCCGCGAAGACACAAGAACATATACAGAAAAGGATGGTGCAGCGCCCAGTTTACTTTGTCAGTTCCCTCTTGCAGGGGGCTAGGTCAAGATACTCTGGTGCGCAAAAACTGCTTTTCGGCCTCCTCATGGCCTCGAGAAAGCGGCGCCACTACTTCCAAGCACATGAGATCACAGTTGTCACTCGCTTTCCCCTGAAGAGGATACTGCAGAATCCAGAAGCGTGCAGGATTGTCGAGTGGGCATCGAGCTGTCTAGCTTTGGTCTTAAGTTTGAAAGCACATCAACTATCCAGCGTAGCGTTGGCGTAATTCATAGCAGAATGGATGCCAACGCCAGATGAAGAGATTCCGAAGACGAGCATTTCCGTCAAAGAAGCAAGCAAAGAGTGGCTGATGTACTTTGATGGTGCCTTCTCGCTGCAAGGCGCCGGTGCCGGTGTGCTGCTTATCGCACCCACCGGAGAGCACCTCAAGTACGTCGTCCAGATGCACTTTCCCAAGGAGCAAGCGACAAACCATACTGCAGAGTATGAAGGTTTGCTTGCCGGTCTCAGGATCGCAGTGGACCTTGGGATCAAGAAGCTTATTGTCAGGGGTGACTCGCAACTTGTCGTCCGACAAGTGAACAAAGATTACCAGAGTCCGTTGATGGAAGCTTACGTCGATGAAGTGAGGAAGCTAGAAGAGCACTTTGACGGCCTGCAAATGGAACATGTTCCAAGAGCTCGTAATGATATTTCGACGGCTGTCAAAGTGCGCTGGCGCTTAAGTTACCCTGTGGAACCAGGGATTTTGTGCTCAAGCTGACTCAACAACCGTAACACCATCAATCGGGATGTAACAAGAAGAGGAAGTTGGCCTCTGGTGACTACTTTCCGGCAGAGCTTCCCGAAGCCGTCGTTGCAAAGGTCCCCAAGATCAACAACAACAAGCAGCCGAGGAGCGATGCTGCTCCGGCAGACCCGAGGTTTGTTTCGTTGAAGCAAGCGCTCCCGACAAGTCTTGCTCCGGCAAGCTTGTCGGGAGCATCAAGCTCCGGCAGGCCGCAAGTCCTCGCCGTGGAAGCTGATGTTCCCGCAGCAGCAGATGTGCCTTTAGTCCTTGTTGTCGAGCCACGAGGCTCCAAAGATGGGCGCAGCAGATTGTCCATTTCCTTCAGACAGAGAACTTCTCAAGAGCGGGAAGAAGCGAAAAGAGTAGCCCGGCGGTCAAGTATGTACCAGTTTGTCGACAAGATACCGCATGTAAGAAGACTCAACGGTGTGAAATTGAAGTGTATTCCTGTGAAGATGGATGTAAGCTGTTGGCGGAGATACATGGAGGCATATGTGGTCACCACATTGGCGCAAGAGCACTTGCCGGCAAAGCTCTCCGGCAAGGTTTCTTCCGCCGACAGCCCTCCAGGATGCAACTGCACAAGTAACCAAGTGTGAAGCGTGCCAGTTCCATTCCAAACAGATACAGCTGCCAGCTCAAGCTCTCCAGACGATCCCTGTATCCTGGCCATTTTCGATCTGGGGGCTCGACATCCTCGGCCCCTTCCCCCGAGCTGTCGGGGGCTTTGAGTACTTGTACATCGCCATCGACAAGTTCACAAAGTGGCCGGAAGTGGAAGCAGTGAGGAAGGTGACAGCACAGTCAGCGGTCAAGTTCTTCAGGTCGATTGTTTGCCGTTTCGGAATCCCTAACAGGATCATCACCGACAACGGCACACAATTTACAAGTCGCACCTTCATGCAATACGTCCAAGACCTTGGCGCCAAGGTTCCGGCTTCGCTGTTGCTCACCCGAGAAGCAACGGTCAAGCGAGAGGGCAATGCTGAAGTGCTGCGCGACTCAAGACCGTAACTTTCGACGAGCTGCACAAGTGCGGAAGAAACTGGATCGAGGAGCTGCCGGTGGTTCTTTGGTCGATCGAACGACGCCAAATCGAGCCATCGCCAGGCACCCTTTGCTCTAATCTATGGAGCAGAGGCGGTTCTCCCCACGGAACTTCGTGATACGGATCGCCTCGAGTACTCGCTTATGATGAGCTTGAGCAAGAGCAGCTGCGACAAGATGACGCTGCTCCTCAAGGAGGATCATCTTCGTGTCGCCAGGCGAGCCGCTCGCTACAAGCAAGCCCTGCGCCGCTACCATGGCCGCAGGGTTAATGCCGAAGTCTCGAGGAAGGCGACCTTGTTCTTGGCGCCGTTCAGTCCGCCAAGAATTCAAACAAGTTGACGCCTTGAAGTGGGAAGGCCCTTATCGGGTGAAACGAGTCACTAGGCACTGGCGCTGTCCGCCTTGAGACCGAAGATGGCATTCCGGTGAGCAACTCTGGAACATTGAGCATCTTCGTAAGTTTTACCCATATAGGCGCGGTTGTCGGAACCTGCCCGCAACCACCTTTTTGTACAAGTCTTGCCGCTGTTGCATGTGATCCTTTGTACAAAGCCGGGCGCAGATCCCGTGCATCAGTAAAGCCCATGTGTTGCGCACAACTTGTCAAGTTCATGCTATCATCAATTTATTGCATGTTTTGGCTAACACTTTGTGCAGCAACCACACCCGGTAAGCAGAATCGAGCCACTGGGCTCCATAACGTTATTTCCTCTCCTTTCTCTTGTCGCAAAGAAAGGGAGGCTCCCTCATGCACAAGTTAACCAGGGGAAGGAGGAGATAATATTGTGGACCAGAGCACCGCCGAGGAAGTCTCACCTCATCGGGAAGCAAGAGATGTAAAAGCTAAGTTGCCAAAGTCTGAGCAATCAATTTTAAATTTTCAAGTTATCTTCCTCGAACGGTAGTACTTTGTATGGAGAACCCGTGCAGAGGAGCCAACTTCGCCGGCTAGTCGCGCCTTACTTTGTTTCGAGTCCGCTCAACAACTTAAGTTAGCTGCGATTAGTCGCGACAAGGTTGTTTGTCGGAGGCGGCACTGCCAAGAAGTCAGCCGACGTTCGCACTCGGCGCTTCAAGGCAAAAGTGCTCGCACCGGCAAGTCCCCTAAATGCGTAGGTCAGAAACGTACAGAGGAAGGAATAAAGTATAGTAAATAACATTGCATTGATCGTTCATTAATAAATTTTTTAAAGTTATCTTCCTTGAACGACCGCGCTTTGTATGAAAAACCTGCGGCGGAGGAACCAAATCGTGGATCGGTCGCCCTTACTTTGTTTCGAGTCTGCTCAACAACTTAAGTGAGTCATGATTAGTCCGCGACAAGGTTACTTGTCGGTAGCGACCCCGCCAGCAGGCTGCTGAAGTTCCGCACTCGGCGCTTGCGGCAAGGGTGCCTGCACCGGCAAGTTTCCCTGAAAAGCGTAGGGCAAAAACATACAAAGCCAGAGACCAAGTAGAGGAAATAACGTTGCATTGATCGATTCACCTAAGATAGAGTATATTATAGAATAACTTGTCGCTGAGCTAACAAAGTTTTCTAAACATGATCAGCAGCGACAAGCGAAAGATAAGGTTGGCGGCCTAGTCCACGCGGTCGCCCTCAATCCTCTTGATCTTGTTCACCTTATCCACAATGGGTGCGACAAGGGCCTTGAGCTCCTCCACGTTGGCTTCGGCCGGCAAGGATCTGAGGATGCCGTTAAGGTTGAGGCCCGGGTTGCGGAAGGCCACCTTCATCAACACCTTCTCGAGGGCCCCTGCACAAACCTGGCGAGATTCCTCGGCAAGCTGCTTCGGGACCTCCTCCCGGAGTCGCCGGAGGCCCGTCGCCACGCCTTTGAAGAATAAGCTGAGCTTGGCGCTGGGTTGGAGATGCTCGTCGGAGGAGTACGCAAGGTCCGCCATCTCCAGTTTCATCAACTCATTGTGGATGTCGGCGGCGGTGTCCACAAGACCTTCGGTCCAGTGCTCCACGCTCTCCCTCAAAGTGTTCTGGACGGAGACAGCATTCGCCAGCAGCTCCTCCTTGGCCTGGATCGCCTCCAACAAACCCGCCTCCCGCTCTCTGGCGCCATCCAACGTTTGCGTCGAGTGGTCGGCCAGCTCCAGATCCGCCTTGGAGTCCTTGGCGGCGTCGAGCTCCTTGGCCCTGTCAGCGAGACGGACCTGCAGCTCGCCCAGCGTGTGGGCGTCCTTCTCGTGCTCACGCTTGAGCACGGCAAGCTCTTCGCCGCTCTTCTTGAGGGTGGCCTCCAGCTGTGCCACCTTCGCCTTCAGCTCTTCCTTGGCGGCCTCGGCGGCTGCGGCAGCGTCCTTCGCTTCCTGAAGCGCCCCGTAGCGACTCCTTGCGCTGCAAGGTCCTCTTCATGGCTGTCCAGTTGACCTTCCGCTGCGCCAACTCGCTCTCTGCTGGCGAAGCTTCTCGGCAGCCAGCCGCTGCTCCTCATCACCGCGGCCTTCTCAAGGATGAAGGCCGTGCGCTCTTCTGCGGCTGCGCCCAGCGCGTCCGCCACGTCGCGGGCGCGCTTTGTTGGCGCCCGAGCTCCTCGGCGCGCTTCTTCATGTCCGCTCCGCCCTCGCGACCAGGGCTTCCGGGTCTCTAACTTGGCTCAGAGTGCGGTAAAAGAGCTTCTTCAAGTTGCTCCTCCTCGGACTTCGCCGCTACTCGCTTGGCGCATCCACCAGCGTCGGCCAGACGCGAGTAGCTTCGCCGTCGAGGTCTCGCCCTCGGACCGGCGCCCTGAGCTTCGGTTCCTGGGAGCTTGATGAAGACGCCGGCCGGCCTTGGTAGGCACTGGCTGGGGCTCCTCGAACTGGCGCCCTTGGCAGCGGGGGAGTCGGCTGTCGGTGTAGCGGTTGCCGCTCCTGCAGCCTCAGGGCCGTCAGTATGACCGTCCGACCCCTCGCCGGCCTCTGCGCCGGCAGCCTCGGTGGCCTCCTCGCCAGGCTGCTCGTCGGCGGCCTCTTCTTCCACGATGATGACCTCTTCTTCCTCGACGGCGGCCTCGGTGTTGCCGCTGCTGCTTCTCCTCCGCGGCCTCGACCTCCATCGGGTCTGCGTCCGGACGAAGAAGGGCAACAAGCAGATGTCCAAAAAGAGAAACAAAAGAAAGCAAGCGCAAGGGAGATTTTCGTAAGGGAGTTACCTGCAACAGATCCGCAGCCATGGCCTCGACCACCGGAGGGTCGCCGGCGCGCCCCTTGCCGGGTAGCCTCCTTGCCGAGTGGCCTCCCTTGCCGGGTGGCCTCCTTGTCGGAGGGAGCTCCCTTGCGGAGAGTCCTCCCTTGGCGGGCGAGTGGCAGCGGCAGGATCTCGGGAGGCAGCTTCCAGCCCTCCCCGATGAGACTGCTTTCTGCTCTGCACAAGCACACGGTCGATATCAACAAAGAAGGGCACCCCGCACGCCTAATAGCAATAAGAAAACTGCACACTTACTCTGGGGCTGTCTTTGGGGGCTGCTCTGGGAAAGGTTGCGGGTCCGGCAAGGCGGTCTCGGCGCGTCCCCTCGCCGCCACGGAGAATCGTCCTCAACGACGACCGCCGGGATCTTGGCCCTCTTCGCCGCTCTACGGGCCAGCGTCACGAAAAGGAAAGACACGAACGAAGCAAATCAGATTCAAGATGAAGCAATAAAATTGAAGACATACAAGCACAATCTCGAGAAGCTTACTCTTCGCCTTCCTCCTCGGAGCTGGCGCGGAGAAGTCAAACTCCGCCCGCCTCCGGTGCGATGAGGCGGGGAGTGGGCTCTCTTGGCCGCTTAAGCGCCGCGTCGGCGGCCCGAGAAGATTCCGCCCCAGCTTGTCGCCAGCAGTTTGGGGCGCCTCCTGCAACCTCGCTTGCCGCGGTGGAGCAACGTCGGCGGCGCTGCAGTAATGGGCGACTGTCGCTTCAACTCGTCTCCAGCCCTGCGGAGACGCCTCCTCAGCGAGCCGGGCTCCGCTGGTGGCAAGTCGCTTGGCGGCGGGAAGAAGCGCCCTCGGCGGGTCCACTCGTCCGGCCTCGAGCTCGACAAGCTCGTCCTCGCCGGCGACCTCCCTCGCCAATGGCGCTTGCCGCCTTCGCCGCGTCCGCCTCCTCCACGGTGGACCCGAAGGCTCCAGCGGCGCTGCTGCCGCCTCCTCCGCTCTGGTGGCGATCCACGCCATCTCCTCACCCGGTGGTGTCTCGGGTGAGCCTCATCGCTGCGTCGGAGCGGATCGGCACCTCTTGCAAGTTGTCGAAGAATTGCTGCACGACCTCGTCGGGGGCTCCTGCCAGGTCGGGACGATCCGTGGGAGTCGCCGCGGTGGCATCATGGCGCGGATGCGGTCGAGCGCCGAAGTTGTTGCACTGGGGCGACCCCTCGCGGCAACCTGAACCACTCAGGTGTTCGGGTCGTTCTTGAACAGCTCGAGCAGCACTGAATCCAGCTCCATGACGGTGAAGTTCCAATTCAGGCCCGGGCGCAGCCTCATGATGTCCGCCGCGACTCGAACTCCCAAGCAGGCCTCCTCCTTTCCTGCAAGGGATGGCGCGGGCGGCGAATGAAGTCTGCGCCAACTGCGCCAATAGTTAATCCGCAAGCCCGAGGCGCAGAATTCGGGTCACAACTATCTTCGCCTCGCATCCTCCGGCGCCAAGTTACTCCAATCCTTGCCGCGCAATTGGGGTTTGGCGCCGCAGCGGTGAAGGGCTGTGGGTCCTCCTCACGACCCAAAGACCAGTTGGCTCTCCACTCCTCCCACTTGTTCCGAACTCCCCCTCTAGGTAGGCCTCTTTCTTGCCGATCCTAGAGACCTGTGCTATCCCTCCCAAGAAGGGGCTCTCCTCTCTCGATGCGGGGACAAAGAAATGGCGGAAGAGTGCCACGTTCGTGGACCCCGACAAAGTTTTCGCACAAATGTGCGAAAACGGCCATGGTCAAGATGGCGTTGGGGGTGAAATCAAGGAGGTGGAGGCTGAAGGTGTTCATTATGTCGCAAAAGAACTCGGAATACGGCGGGCAAAGACCGCAATAGAAGAAAAGGGCGAAGAAAGGGTACCCTGTTGGGGCCAGATCAGCGGCGGAGGCGGGAGCACCTCGCGTCGCGGATGCGCCGAAGTCTCCGTCGACCAGCAAAGATAGTAGATGTCCCGTAGCTCCGTCGCGCCGAGCTGCCGGGGAAGACGGCTCGCTCCTTGCGCAGCGCCTTGAGCTGCGCCTCGGCCGACTTGACGCCCTTCTCCTTATCGGCCTTCGGGGCCATGGCGAGGGGGGCGGAGGAGGTCGACGGCGGTGAGTGTGCTTGTGGTGAAAGGGGGGCGGGGCGTTGCTCTCTTCGCACCGGAGAAGACGAGGGGAGCGGCGGTGGTTTCTTGACAAGACGACAATGGCAGGAGTGGTCGGCATGCCTCTGTTTCCTCCGCTTATAAAGGGGAGGAGGGGGGCGGACGTTCCGCTTATATTAATAAAGAACCCCCCACGACCGCGCCCGCGATCTCTCGCACGACGCCACGCCCTGTGCGTGCTGTTAGTGGGGATCGTGGTGGGTCCGGGGCGGGTTGCGGCGTGGTCGAGGCCGCGTGTCCGTCTGCAGTTCTGGGCCCTGGCCCGACAAGCGCTTGGCACCGTGTACGGCCCAGCCCGGGGCTCTGTCGGTGTACTAGAGTAGGGTACCCTAGTATCCCGTGCTAGTGCACGCAGACAGTTCTGACACCAGCGGCAAGGTTTGCCTCGTCACCGCCAATTTCCTCCGTGGCTCCCTTGGAGCCATTCAAGAACAAAGTATTAGATTGAAAAGACAAGGCCCCGAGAAGAAGAGCTTGTCGGGAAGGCCGCTCCAGGCACGCAGAAGACAAGGCCCCGGCAAGAGGAGCTTGCCGGGAAGGCTCGGAGCGCGACAAGTCTCCGAGCGACAAGGATTCGCCGCGGCAAGGCGCTTGCCGCGGCATGCAACTCCTCCGACTCCGCTCCAGCTCACCCAGCGACGTGTCGCCATGGGACCGTTCCATGGGCGCGTGTCGGCGGCTGTGCAGCCAGCCGGAGAGCAGCGATAAGCGGCAGCGACAAGCTCGCCATCGTGGCGGCGGAGGCGCACTGACGGTCTGTTGCCTTTTGGGCGACAACAACGGGCATTTATTGCTTTTGTCCCTTGCCGCCGAGTTAGGTATTTTGCAATCGCATAATCGCTCAAGTAGGTGTACCAACTCCTGTTTTTACATTTGTACCCTCGCCTATGTTGCCACCTGTCGGAGACCCCTTGAGCATATAAAAGGAGGCCCGAGTGCAACGTGGAGGAGGTCGGTTCCGTTCAGTTCAGTTGGCCAGGTTCGTCTCGTTGGGTTCATTCGACCCACTCGAGATCAGAGACACTCACGCTAGGTTTTGTAGCCCGCATTGCTCCCTAGCAAGAACACAATAGATCAGACAAGCAGCAGTAGGAGTTTTATCTCTCCGGAGAGCTCCGAAGCTGGGTAAACCGCTCGCGTGCATCGCCTCGATCCGCTCTTCGCGCGACCTCCGCCCCCTTCCGAACCACAAGGGGCCTGCTCCGCCGGCCCCATAGGTGTCCGTGGGTACGATCAGCCTCCCCGCCAGTGTAAAAGTGATGGAGATTAATATGATGAGAATAGACCCGGGGGCCATAGGTTTCACTAGTGGATTCTCTCAAGAGCATAAGTATTCTACGGTGGGTGAACAAATTACTGTTGAGCAATTGACAGAACTGAGCATAGTTATGAGTATATCTAGGCATGATCATGTATATAGGCATCACGTCCATGGCAAGTAGACCGAAATGATTCTGCATCTACTACTATTACTCCACTTATCGACCGCTATCCAGCATGCATCTAGAGTATTAGGTTAAAAACAGAGTAACGCCTTAAGCAAGATGACATGATGTAGAGGGATAAATTCATGCAATATGATAAAAACCCCATCTTGTTATCCTCGATGGCAACAATACAATACGTGCCTTGCAACCCTTTCTACATCCTTTGGGTAAGGACACCACAAGATTGAACCCAAAGCTAAGCACTTCTCCCATTGCAAGAACTACCAATCTAGTTGGCCAAACCAAATGGATAATTCAAGAGACTTGCAAAGATAACTCAATCACACATAAAAGAATTCAGAGAAGATTCAAATATTATTCATAGATAAGCTGGATCATAAACCCACAATTCATCGGTCTCAACAAACACACCGCAAAAACAAGATTACATCGAATAGATCTCCACGAGAGAGGGGGAGAACATTGTATTGAGATCCAAAAAGAGAGAAGAAGCCATCTAGCTACTAGCTATGGACTCGTAGGTCTGAAGTAAACTACTCACACTTCATCGGAGACGCTTTGATGATGATGCAGAAGCCCTCCGTGGTGGATGCCCCCTCCGGCGGAGCTCCGGAACAGGCCCCAAGATGGGATCTCATGGATACAGGAAGTTGCGGCGGTGGAATTAGGTTTTTGGCTCCTGTTACGATCGTTTGAAGTGCGTAGGTATATATAGGAGGAAGGAGTACGTCGGTGGAGCAACAGGGGCCCACGAGGCGGGGGCGCGCCAGTGGGCGCCCCACCCTCGTGACCGCCTCTTTTGTTCCTTGGAGTAGGGTCCAAGTCCCCTGGATCACGTTTGGTGAGAAAATCAAGTTTTCGAAGTTTCATTCCATTTGGACTTCGTTTGATATTCGTTTCTTCGAAACACCGAAATAGGCAAAAAGCAGCAATTCTGGGCTGGGCCCCCGGTTAATAGGTTAGTCCCAAAAATAATATAAAAGTGGAAAATTAAGCCCAATATAGTCCAAACAGTAGATAAAGTAGCATGGAGCAATCAAAAATTATAGATACGTTGGAGATGTATCAGTCGTCATGCTTATGTTTGCATTATACTTATTGTTTCTTCCCCCCTCTTCTCTCGTTAGACATCGAGACCGACGCCGCTGCTACCCAGTACGACTACGGTGTTGACGAGCTGTCCTTCTTGCCGGAGCTTCCGTGCAAGCGCCCCTTGATCACCAGATATCGCCTATTCTTCTCTATCTGCTTGCATTAGAGTAGTGTAGCATGTTACCGCTTCCGATTAATCCTATTCTGCTGCATAGCCTTTGTCCTTGCTACTATTGTTACCTTTACCTGCAATCCTACATGCTTAGTATACGATGCTAGTATTCCATCTGTGGCCCTACATTCTTGTCCGTCTGCCATGCTATACTATCGGGCCGTGATCACTCGGGAGGTGATCATGGGTATATACTATATACTTTATGTACATGACACATGTGGTGACTAAAGTCGGGTCAGCTCGTTGAGTACCCGCAAGTGATTCTGATGAGGGGGCTGAAAGGACAGGTGGCGCCATCCCAGTAGAGGCGGGCCTGGGTTCCCGACGGCCCCCGACTGTTACTTTGTGGCAGAGCGATAGGGAAGGTTGAGACCACCTAGGAGAGAGGTGGGCCTGGCCCTGGTCGGCGTTCGCGGATACTTAACACGCTTAACGAGATCTTGGTATTTGATCTGAGTCTGGCCATTTGGTCTATACGCACTAACCAGCTACGCGGGAACAGTTATGGGCACTCGACGTCGTGGTATCAGCCGAAGCCTTCGTGACGTCGGCCGATCGAGCGCACGCTACCGGATTGGATTGAACGCAGCTAGGATAGGTCTGCTCGGCCGCGTATGCAACGTCGCAGGTGTACTAAGGGCGATGGGCCCACCCTTCGTGCGCTTAGGTTTAGACCGGCGTGCTGACCTCTCTGTTGGCCTAGGTGGGGCTGCGACGTGTTGATCTTCCACGGCCGGGCATGACCCAGAAAAGTGTGTCCGGCCAAATAGGATCGAGCGTGTTGGGTTATGTGGTGCACCCCTGCTGGGAAGTTTATCTATTCGAATAGTCGTGATCTTCGGTAACAGGACGACTTGGAGTTGTACCTTGACCTTATGACAACTAGAACTGGATACTTAATAAAACACACCCTTCCAAGTGCCAGATATAACCCGGTGATCGCTCTCTAACAGGGCGACGAGGAGGGGATCGCCGGGTAGGATTATGCTATGTGATGCTACTTGGTGAACTTACCATCTACTCTCTTCTACATGCTGCAAGATGGAGGTGGCCAGAAGTGTAGTCTTCGACAGGATTAGCTATCCCCCTCCTATTCTGACATTCCGCAGTTCAGTCCACCGATACGGCCCTTTACACATATACCCCTACATATGTAGTGTAGCTCCTTGCTTGCGAGTACTTTGGATGAGTACTCACGGTTGCTTTCTCACCCTTTTCCCCCTTTCCTTTCTCTCTGGTTGTCGCAACCAGATGTTGGAGTCCAGGAGCCAGACGCCACCATCGACAATGACTCCTACTACACCGGAGGTGCCTACTACTATGTGCAGCCCGGTGACGACGACCAGCAGTAGTTTAGGAGGATCCCAGGCAGGAGGCCCGCGCCTCTTTCGATCTGTATCCCAGTTTGTGCTAGCCTTCTTAAGGCAAACTTGTTTAACTTATGTGTGTACTCAGATATTGTTGCTTCCACTGACTCGTCTATGATCAAGCACTTGTATTCGAGCCCTCGAGGCCCCTGGCTTGTATTATGATGCTTGTATGACTTATTTTATTTTTAGAGTTGTGTTGTGATATCTTCCCGTGAGTCCCTGATCTTGATTGTACACGTTTGCGTGTATGATTAGTGTACGGTTGAATCGGGGGCGTCACACATTCCTGCGCGAAAATTGGGATATCTTTGCTTCGCATCTGATGACCCACAAGTATAGGGGATCTATCGTAGTCCTTTCGATAAGTAAGAGTGTCGAACCCAACGAGGAGCAGAAGGAAATGATAAGCGGTTTTCAGCAAGGTATTCTCTGCAAGCACTGAAATTATCGGTAATGATAGTTTTGTGATAAGGTAATTGGTAACGAGTAACAAGTAACAAGTGTAAATAAAGTGCAGCAAGATGGCCCAATCCGTTTTGTAGCAAAGGACAAGCCTCGACAAACTCTTATATATAGAAAAGCGCTCCCGAGGACACATGAGAATTATCGTCAAGCTAGTTTTCATCACGTTCATATGATTCACGTTCGGTACTTTGATAATTTGATATGTGGGTGGACTGGTGCTTGGGTGCTGTCCTTACTTGGACAAGCATCCCACTTATGATTAACTCCTATTGCAAGCATCTGCAACTACAAAATAAGTATTAAGGTAAACCTAACCATAGCATGAAACATATGGATCCAAATCAGCCCTTACGAAGCAACGCATAAACTAGGGTTTAAGCTTCGTCACTCTAGCAACCCATCATCTACTTATTACTTCCCAATGCCTTCCTCTAGGCCCAAACAATGGTGAAGTGTCATGTAGTCGATGTTCACATAACACCACTAGAGGAGAAACAACATACATCTCATCAAAATATCAAACGAATACCAAATTCACATGACTACTAATAGCAAGACTTCTCCCATGTCCTCAGGAACAAATGTAACTACTCACAAAGCATATTCATGTTCATAATCAGAGGGGTATTAATGTGCATATAGGATCTGAACATATGATCTTCCACCAAATAAACCAACTAGCATCACCTACAAGGAGTAATCAACACTACTAGCAACCTACTAGTACCAATCTGAGGCTTTGGGACAAAGATTGGATACAAGAGATGAACTAGGGTTTGAGAAGAGATGGTGCTGGTGAAGATGTTGATGGAGATTGGGCCCCTCCCGATGAGAGGAGCGTTGGTGATGACGATGGTGATGATTTTACCCTCACGGAGGGAAGTTTCCCCGGCAGAAACTTCATTGAGAACCAGCAAACTATAATCTCAATCATTGAAGCAATTGCAAATTATCATAACATCGGAAAGAGTCTATGTAAGAGCTTTTCAGCAAGTCCACATACTCAACTATCATTTAGTCTCTCACAATTGCTAACACTCACGCAATACTTGTGGTTACGGAGTTTTAATCAGACACAGAGAAAGATAGGGGCTTATAGTTTCGCCTCCCAACCTTTTACCTCAAGGGTAATGTCAACAATAATAGTTCATGCTAACTTACATCTAATTGGATATATATATTAGGATCTTTCCAACACAAGGTGGTTGCCAAAGGATAAAATATAAAAAGAAAGGTGAAGATCACCATGACTCTTGCATAAGGGTAAGAGATAAAAGTAAAAGATAGGCCCTTCGCAGAGGGAAGCAGAGGTTGTCATGCGCTTTCATGGTTGGACGCACGAAATCCTAATGCAAAAGAACGTCACTTTATATTGCCACTTGTGATATGGACCTTTATTATGCAGTCCGTCGCTTTTATTTCTTCCACATCACAAGATCGTATAAAGCTTATTTTCTCCACACTAATAAATCATACATATTTAGAGAGCAATTCTTATTGCTTGCACCGATGACAACTTACTTGAAGGATCTTACTCAATCCATAGGTAGATATGGTGGACTCTCATGGAAAAACTGGGTTTAAGGGTATTTGGAAGCACAAGTAGTATCTCTACTTGGTGCAAAGAATTTGGCTAGCATGAGGGAGAAAGGCAAGCTCAACATGTTGGATGATCCATGACAATATACTTTATTTCAGATGAAAGAAAACATAATCCATTACGTTGTCTTCCTTGTCCAACATCAACTCTTTAGCATGTCATATTTTAATGAGTGCTCACAATCATAAAAGATGTCCAAGATAGTATATTTATATGTGAAACCTCTCTTTCTTTATTACTTCCTATTAATAGCAACAATGACCAAAACTATGTTTGTCAACTCTCAACAACTTTTAATCATCATACTCTTTCTATGTGAAGTCATTACTCTCCATAAGATCAATATGATCTCTTTGTTACTTTTTATTTCTTTCTTATTCTTTCTTTCTTTTATTCCTTCAAGATCATGGCAAAATAATCAAGCCCTTGACTCAACACTAATATTTATTATATAACTCACGGACTCGATTACATAGAGGGATCATAAAGCAAAACTCAAAACTAGATCATACCAAAAACTTTGTTCTACTAGATCAAGATATTACCAAAAGGATCGAACTAAGAAAAAGGGTAAAGATAGGAGTGTGATGGTGATACGATACCGGGGCACCTCCCCAAGCTTGGCAGTTGCCAAGGCGAGTGCCCATACCCATGTGATTATATCTCTTTTGCTGGCGAAGGTGATGGAGTTGTTGATGATGTAGGCTTGTCGTCCATCTTCCAAGGCATAGGCTCACCATCATAGAAGGATGATCGAGTCTCCGGAATCCTCACATCTGCAACCAAACTCATCCTCTTGAATCTATATTCATACTCACAGTTTTGGTTTTGCATGTCATAGATTTGGGCTTGGAGGTGCTCGATCTTCTCATGAAACTTGAAGATGGTCTCCCCAATGTTCTTGGCATCCAGCTTGTGGTTGTTGGTGAACTCTGCGATCATCATATGGTTGGCATTGAGTCCGTGTTCTACCATCCCCTGGCACTTGAAAACTCGTTGCTCCATTGCTTCGAGTCTCATCTCCACGCTTCCTGTCCTCCTTGGTCCCTCAACATCACGGATGTGCAGCAACCCATCACGCATCTCAATGGTTTGAGGGTGTTGCAGCACCTCTGCGAGGTAGGGGTTGATGACCTTCTCGAAGAACTTGTCCTTGGGGGCGCTTGGAGATGTCATGGTGATCAAGATCTGTCAGAAAAACAGCTCGAAACAAGAACAGAGGATAATTGCATGATACGGTGGTCAAAACTTTTGGGAGATTATATAATGAATTTTTACAGACCGAAAGAAGTATCGTGCAAGAAAACGGAGTCCGGAGAGCGCACGAGGTGTCCACGAGGCAGGGGGTGTGCCCAGGGGGGTAGGGCGCACCTTCCACCCTCGTGGAAGCCTCGTGTCCTTCCCGGACTACTTCTTATTTTCCTATTTTTCTAAATATTCCAAAATGGAGAAAAAATTCCATTAGAACTGTTTTGGAGTCGGTTTACTTACCGTACCACATACCTATTCATTTTCCGAGTCTGAAGCATTCTGGAAAGTGTCCCTTATGTATTCCTCCGGGGTTACGGTTTCAATAATATTGGTTTCAACATTTATGGGATTACCTGAGATATAATGTTTGATTCTTTGACCGTTCACCACCTTCGGATTTGTGCCTTCGAAGTTATTGATTTTTATGGCACCGGAACGATAGACCTCCTCGATAACGTAAGGACCTTCCCATTTAGAGAGAAGCTTTCCTGTAAAAAACTTAAACGAGAACTGAATAGCAACACATAATCACCTACATTAAAATCATGCTTTTGTATCCTTTTGTCATGCCATCTTTTGACTTTTTCTTTAAACAACTTGGCATTCACATAGGCTTGGGTTCTCCATTCATCAAGTGAGCTTATGTCAAATAACCTCTTCTCACCGACAAGTTTGAAATCATAATTGAGCTCTTTAATAGCCCAATATGCCTTATGTTCTAGTTCGAGAGGTAAGTGACATGATTTTCCATAAACCATTTTATACGGAGACATACCCATAGGACTTTTATATGCAGTTTTATATGCCCATAATGCATCATCAAGTTTCTTGGACGAATTCTTTCTAGATCTATTAACAGTCTTTTGCAAAATTAATTTGAGCTCTCTATTGCTCAATTCCACTTGACCACTTGACTCTGGGTGATAAGGAGATGAAATTCTATGATTAACATCATACTGCAAGCATTTTATGAAAGGCGCCATGAATAAAATGTGAACCACCATCAGTCATTAAATATCTAGGGACTCCAAACCTCGGAAAAATAACTTCTTTAAGCATCTTAATAGAAGTGTTATGATCAGCACTATTAGTTGGAATAGCTTCTACCCACTTAGTAACGTAATCAACAACAACTAAAATATGTGTATACCCATTAGAGGAAGGAAATGGTCCCATATAATCAAAGCCCCAAACCTCAAATGGTTCAATAACGAGTGAATAATTCATAGGCATTTCTTGACGTCTACTAATATTACCAATTCTTTGACATTCATCACAAGATAAGACAAACTTACGAGCATCCTTGAAGAGAGTAGGCCAATAAAAACCGGATTGCAGTACCTTATGCGCAGTTCTATCTCCAGTGTGGTGTCCCCCATAAGCTTCGGAGTGACACTTGCCTAGGATCTGTTCCTGTTCATGCTCAGGTACACAACGTCTAATAACACCATCTAGTCCTTCTTTATAAAGATGTGGGTCATCCCAGAAGTAATGTCTTAAATCATAGAAAAACTTTTTCTTCTGCTGGTATGTGAAACTAGGTGGTATAAATTTAGCAACAATGTAATTAGCATAATCAGCATACCATGGAGCAGTACGAGAAGCATTTATGACATTTAATAGTTCATCGGGAAAGCTATCATCAATAGGTCGTGGGTCATCAAGAACATTCTCTACCTAGACAAGTTGTCTGCAACGGGGTTCTCAGCTCCCTTTCTATCAATAATATGCACATCAAATTCTTGTAGCAAGAGAACCCATATAATAAGTCTAGGTTTAGCATCTTTCTTTTCCATAAGATATTTAATAGCAGCATGATCAGTGTGGATAGTTACTTTAGAATCAACAATATAAGGTCTGAACTTATCACAAGCAAAAACAACTGCTAAGAATTCCTTTTTAGTAGTAGCATTATTTCTCTGGGCATTGTCTAAAGTTTTACTAGCATATTGAATAACATTTAATTTCTTATCAACTCTTTGCCCTAGAACAGCACCTACAGCATAATCACTAGCATCGCACATAATTTCAAAGGGTAAATTCCAATCGGGAGGCTGAACAATAGGTGCAGAAATCAATGCTTTCTTAAGTATTTCAAATGCTTCTACACAATCATCATCAAAGACAAAAGGAATATCTTTTTGTAATAGATTGGTCAGAGGCCGAGAAATTTTTGAGAAGTCCTTAATGAACCTCCCTTAAAAACTGGCATGACCAAGGAAACTTCTTATACCTTTGATGTCCTTGGGACATGGCATCTTTTCAATAGCATCAACTTTAGCTTTGTCAACTTCAATACCTCTTTCAAAAAATTTATGCCCCAAGACAATACCTTCATTAACCATAAAGTGGCACTTCTCCCAATTCAAGACATGATTAGTTTCTTCACATCTCTGCAAAACTCGATCAAGGTTGCTCAAGCAATCATCAAAATAGGATCCATAAACGGAGAAATCATCCATGAAAACCTCACAAATCTTTTCACAAAAATCAAAGAATATAGCCATCATGCATCTTTGAAAGGTAGGAGCTGCATTACATAAACCAAAAGGCATACGTCTATAAGCAAAAGTGCCGAAAGGGCAAGTAAAAGTGGTCTTTGCTTGATCATCAGCTGACACAGGTATTTGAGAGAAACCCGAGTAACCATCTAGAAAGCAGAAATGTGTGTGTTTGAATAATCTTTCTAGCATTTGATCAATGAAAGGCAAGGGGTAATGATCTTTTTTAGTAGCTTTATTTAATTTATGGAAATCAATTACCATCCTAAAACCTGTAATAATTCTTTGCGGAATCAATTCATCTTTATCATTAGGAACAACAGTAATACCTCCCTTCTTAGGGACATAATGGACAGGACTTACCCACTGACTATCAGCAACGGGATAAATTATACCTGCTCCAAGGAGCTTTAATATTTCCTTCCTTACCACTTATTTCATCTTAGGATTCAACTTTCGTTGGTGATCAATAACTGGTTTGGCGTCTTTCTCCAAATTTATTTTGTGTTGACATAGAGTGGGACTAATGCCCTTAAGATCATCAAGAGTATATCCAATAGCAGCGCGGTGCTTCTTCAGTGTTTTCAATAATTTTTCTTCCTCCTTCTCTGAAAGATTAGCACTAATAGTAACATGATATATCTTCTTTTCATCAAGATAAGCATATTTAAGAGTATCAGGTAACGGTTTAAGCTCAAACACGGGATCACCCTTGGGTGGAGGAGGATCCCCTAGGATTTCAACAGGCAAGTTGTGTTTCAGAATAGGTCCCTGTTTAAAGAATACTTCATCTATTTCCCTTCTTTCATTCATAAATATATCATTTTCATGGTCTAGCAAATATTGTTCTAAAGGATCACTAGGAGGCACAACAATAGAAGAAAGACCAATTATTTCATCTTTACTAGGCAATTCTTCATCACGGGGTTGTCTACGAAATTTAGAAAAATTAAACTCATGAGACATATCATCCAAACCAATAGTAACAACATCCTTTTCGCAGTCTATCTTAGCATTAACAGTGTTCAAGAAGGGTCTACCAAATATAATGGGACAAAAGCTATCTTGTGGGGAACCAAGAACAAGAAAATCAGCAGGATATTTAGCTTTCTCACACAAGACTTCAACATCTCTAACAATCCCAGTTGGTGAAATAGTATCTCTATTAGCAAGCTTAATGGTAACATCGATATGTTCTATCTCACCTGGTGCAATATCATGCATAATTTCTTTGTATAAGGAAATATGTATTGCACTAGCACTAGCACCCATATCACACAAGCCATGATAACAATGATCTCCTATATTAACAGAAATAACAGGCATGCCTACCACAGGTCTATGTTTATCTTTAGCACCAGGTTTAGCAATTCTAGCAGTCTCATCACAGAAATAAATAACATGCCCATCGATATTATCAGCCAAGAGATCTTTAACAATAGCAATATTAGGTTCAACTTTAACTTGCTCAGGAGGTGTATAAGTTCTAATATTACTTTTACGAACCACGGTTGAAGCTTTAGCATGATCCTTTATCCTAACAAGAAAAGGTGGTTTCTCAACATAAGTAGTAGGAACAATAGGATCATTATAAGTGATTGTCTTTTCCTCAACTTTAATAGGTTCAACTACTTTTACTTCTATGGGAGGATGATATTTAAACCACTTCTCCTTAGGGAGATCAACATGAGTAGCAAAAGATTCACAAAAAGAAGCTACTATCTCAGAGTCAAGTCCATATTTAGCGCTAAATTTACAGAAAACATCGGTATCCATAAAAGATTTAACACAATCAACCTAACTCCTTACCTTCGTCGAGATCCCAATCTTCAGAGTTGCGTTTAATTATTTCCAAAAATCCCATTTGAATTCAATAGTCTTCATCATAAAAGAACCAGTACAAGAAGTATCGAGCATGGAGCGATTGTTGTCAGAAAGCCGAGCATAATTTTTTTGAATAATCATTGCTCTTGAGAGCTCATGATTGGGGCATGAATATAACATTGACTTAAGCCTGCCACAAGCTTGAGCGATGCTTTCTCCTTCGCGAGGCCAAAAATTATATATATAATTACGATCATGATGAACAAGATGCATAGGATAAAACTTCTGATGAAATTCCAATTTCAATCGCTTGTAGTCCCATGATCCCATATCATCACATAGCCTATACCATGTCAATGCATCTCCCTTCAAAGATAAAGGGAAGACCTTCTTCTTGATAACATCATCGGGCATACCTGCAAACTTAAATAATCCACAAACTTCATCCACATAGATTAAGTGTAAATCGGGATGCAATGTTCCATCTCCTGCAAAAGGATTAGCTAGCAGTTTCTCTGTCATACCCGAAGGAATTTCAAAGTAAACATTTTCAATAGGTTCAGTAGGTTGAGGAGCAATTATTTGCTCTTCCGGTCGGGGTGAAGACACCCCGAACAAGCCCCTCAAAGGATTACTTTCCATAGTAACAAGTGATAGTAAATTTCAGCACACTATATAAATTTTTGCTTACCAAATTCCACCTACCAAAGGCGCTTCACTCCCCGGCAACGGTTTTGACACCGACACCCCAAACTGCCAATAACCTTCTCCGCATTGGCCTCGAACACTCCGATAAGATGGATCCGGCGGATATCTTGTCTTTGAACGAACTCTTTGGATGCGCATACGTGCATCACAGAATTACTTAGCAGACTATGATTGGATTGGGCTTAAATCCGATCAAAGGAAAATCAGATCTCCGCCGATCACCCACCAGGTAGCGATTGTGGAGGAGCAAGCCGCATACACCTCTCCCCCCACACTGAGAACAAGCTATGTTCGGATCTCCGAGCCTTTCGAGCCGGACACCCATCTTCGGGAAGAGACCCTCCGTCCTCCGAACATAGAACCAGACATTGAGCCTGAAAACCCCTAGGACACTCCGGATCCTGGGCCGATGACCTCAGAGATTCTTCAAATTGCGGATCCCAAAGTGGGTCGGGGTTTGGATTTAACCCCGCCCACCCACCCACCACAAGCAATATTCACCAAGCAATTCCGGTCCCCCGGACATATGCGACTTAATGTTTGTACGACATCAACCTCAGGAAACAGTCCATCACTTTTGGGCCAAGTTCCTACTTGTTAAAAACAAGATCAAAGATTCCTGCGACGGCAATGCGGTTTTCAGTATTTTGCTGCAACTGCACGGACGAGTGGATCCTCAATGCCCTCAACCGACGCCACATACTGCACTTAGATTTGGCACACATAGTACAGAAGTATTGCGCAATGGAAAGCGCCTGGAAAGCCAGATAGCCTGGTGGGACCCGCTCGCCATCAGGCCTCCCACTGGATGGGCAAAAAGGATATACCCTCGCGGGGCACCTAATCTTCATCCCATGGGCAAGAAAATCAAGCCCTTAGTGGGACATAGAACTTCCTTTGAGGAATGGCTTGACAAGCCTTGTCAGATACACACAACATCGAATACCGAACCAACACACAGCCTTCGGGCGTGTTGGATACTCCGGCAGGTGGCCAAGAGCGGTGAGGCTATCCTCACCAACACTACCCCAGAGAAGCCATCTTCATAGGATGACGATCTCAACGTATTTGCGGTCTTCGAGACCTTTTCTTCAAATAATCGGCACAAAAGGGGCTCCGCGACCTCGCCGAAGTTAACCAAGTAGCCGCAGTGAACCCTTGGAATGATACGGCGATAACTTTCACTGGTGCCGATGAACCAAGGACTTGATTAGTTCGCGCACCAGCCGCTTTTTTCCTAAATCCAATCGTCGACGTCTTTCGGCTCGCTAAAGTACTCATGGACGGCGACAGCGGACTGAACCTCATCTACAAGGACACGCTTGACAAAATGCAAATAGACAAGAGCCGCATCGAGCAGAAAAGTACAACCTTCCAAGGCATTATCCCCAGTCGCGAATCGCGATGTTCGGGGAAAATTAAACTTGATGTGGTATTTGGCACGCCGGAGAACTACAGGTCTGAAGAGTTAACTTCCACGTGGCACCTTTCAACAGCGGATATCACGCCCTGTTGGGACGAGACGCATTCATACGCTTTCAAGCCATACCCCATTACGGGTATAGGAAGCTCAAAATGCCCGGGCCCAATGGAGTTATCACCATTACCAGTGATCCGGACATAGCACTCCGCGCCAAAAACAAAACCGCATCCCTGGCCCTCGAGGCTCTATCCGAGGCCCTTGCGGCCGAGGAGCTCACCGCTCTGCGTTCCATAGTGGATCGAGATGACGTAATCCTCGATAAAAGGCCCAAGTCTACTTCTTTCAAACCAGCAGACGAAATAGTCAAATTCCAAGTCCACCTGACGGATCCTAATAAAACAGGAGCCATTGGAGCACAGCTGGATCCGACGGTCGACGCCGCTCTAAGAGCATTCCTGCGCGAAAATTGGGATATCTTTGCCTGGCATCTGATGACCCACAAGTATAGGGTATCTATCGTTGTCCTTTTGATAAGTAAGAGTGTCGAACCCAACGAGGAGTAGAAGGAAATGATAAGCGGTTTTCAGCAAGGTATTCTCTGCAAGCACTGAAATTATCGGTAACAAATAGTTTTGTGATAAGGTAATTGGTAACAAGTAACAAGTAACAAGTGTAAATAAAGTGCAGCAAGATGGCCCAATCCTTTTTGTAGCAAAGGACAAGCCTGGACAAACTCTTATATAGAGAAAAGCGCTCCCGAGGACACATGAGAATTATCGTCAAGCTAGTTTTCATCACGTTCATATGATTCACATTCGGTACTTTGATAACTTGATATGTGGGTGGACCGCTGCTTGGGTGATGTCCTTACTTGGACAAGCATCCCACTTATGATTAACTCCTATTGCAAGCATCCACAACTACAAAAGAAGTATTAAGGTAAACCTAACCATAGCATGAAACATATGGATCAAAATCAGCCCCTTACGAAGCAACACATAAACTAGGGTTTAAGCTTCTGTCACTCTAGCAACCCAGCATCTACTTATTACTTTCCAATGCCTTCCTCTAGGCCCAAACAATGGTGAAGTGTCATGTAGTTGACGTTCACATAACACCACTAGAGGAGAGACACCATACATCTCATCAAAATATCAAACGAATACCAAATTCACATGACTACTAATAGCAAGACTTCTCTCATGTCCTCAGGAACAAACATAACTACTCACAAAGCATATCTATGTTCATAATCATAGGGGTATTAATGTGCATATAGGATCTGAACATATGATCTTCCACCAAATAAACCAACTAGCATCAACTATAAGGAGTAATCAACACTACTAGCAACCTACAGGTACCAATCTGAGGCTTTGGGACAAAGATTGGATACAAGAGATGAACTAGGGTTTGAGAAGAGATGGTGCTGGTGAAGATGTTGATAGAGATTGGCCCCCTCCCGATGAGAGGAGCGTTGGTGATGACAATGGCGATGATTTCCCCCCTCCGGGAAGTTTCCCCGGCAGAACAGCTCTGCCGGAGCCCTAGATTGGTTCCGCCAAGGTTCCGCCTCGTGGCGGCGGAGTTTCTTCCTGAAAGCTTGCTTATGATTTTTTCTCGGACGAAAGACTTCATATAGCAGAAGATGGGCACCGGAGGGCCACCAAGGGTCCCACGAGGCAGGGGGGTAGGGCGCGCCCCCACCCTCATGGCCAGGGTGTGGGCCCCCTCTAGTATTTTCTTCGCTTAGTATTTTTTTATTATTTCCAAAAATAACTTCCGTGGAGTTTCAGGACTTTTGGAGTTGTGCAGAATAGGTCTCTAATATTTTCTCCTTTTCCAGCCCAGAATTCCATTGACATTCTCCCTCTTCATGTAAACCTTGTAAAATATGAGAGAATAGGCATAAGTATTGTGACATAATGTGTAATAACAGCCCATAATGCAATAAATATCAATATAAAAGCATGATGCAAAATGGGCGTATCAGCATCCTTCAGATATGCCAGGAATCCCATGCAGACTGGCTGAACACAACCTCAACATAATAAAGGGGTTCAAGCCAGTTAAGCAAACGCTACGGCGATTTTCCGAACCCAAGCGAAAAGCTATGGGGAGGAGCTAACCAAACTACTTGAAGTCGTGTTCATTAGAGAGATAAAACACCCGGATTGGCTAGCAAACCTGGTCATGGTACCAAAGAAGGACAAATCCTGGCGCCTTTGTGTCGATTTCAAAGACCTCAATAAGGCATGCCCCAAGGACCCCTTCCCACTGCCCCGCATTGACCAAATCATCGATGCAACTGCATGACACGATTCATTGCGTTTCCTCGACGCATGCTCCGGATACCATCAAATTAAGATGAAGGAATCTGATCAGGCCGCAACAACATTCATCACTCCGTACGGGCCTTTCTGCTTTAACACTATGCCTTTTGGACTAAAAAATGCCAGCGCCACTTACCAACGCATGATTCGAACATGCCTGGAAAATCAAATTGGCAAGACGGTGGAGGCATATGTTGATGTAGTCATCAAAACAAAACATGTCGAATCATTGGTGGACGGATTACTGATACGTCTCCAACGTATCTATAATTTTTTATTGTTCCATGCTATTATATTATCCATCTAGGATGTTTTATATGCATTTATATGCTATTTTATATGATTTTTGGGACTAACCTATTAACCTAGAGACCAGTGCCAGTTTCTGTTTTTTCCTTGTTTTTGAGTTTTGCAGAAAAGGAAAACCAAATGGAGTCCAATTGACCTGAAATTTGACGGAGATTATTTTTGGACCAGAAGAAGCCCACTGAGCATCAGAGAAAATCCAGAAGAGTCCCGAGGCACCCTTGAGGGTGGGGGGCATGCCCTACCCCCTGGGCGCGCCCCCCTACCTCATGGCCGCCTTACGGACCCCCTGACTTGTTCCCGACGCCAAAACCTCTTATATATAAAGAAACCCCCAGAACATAACCTAGATCGGGAGTTCCACCACCGCAAGTCTATGTAGCCACCAAAAACCAATCGGGACCCCGTTCCGGAACTCTACCGGAGGGGGGTCCCTCACCGGTGGCCATCTTCATCATCCCGACGCTCTCCATGATGAGGAGGGAGTAGTTCACCCTCGGGGCTGAGGGTATGTACCAATAGCTATGTGTTTGATCTCTCTCTCTCTCTCTCTCTCTCTCTCTCTCTCTCTCTCGTGTTCTTAATTTGGCACGATCTTGATGTATCGTGAGCTTTTCTATTATAGTTGGATCTTATGATGTTTCTCCCCCTCTACTCTCTTGTAATGGATTGAGTTTTCCCTTTGAAGTTATCTTATCAGATCGAGTCTTTAAGGATTTGAGAACACTTGATGTATGTCATGCATGTGCTTATCTGTGGTGACAATGGGATATTCATGTGATCTACATGATGTAGGTTTGGGTGATCAACTTGCGGGTTCCGTAACATTGTGAACTTATGCATAGGGGTTGGCACGCGGTTTCGTCTTGACTCTCTGGTAGAAACTTTGGGGCACTCTTTCAAGTTCTTTGTGTTGGTTGAATAGATGAATCTGAGATTGTGTGATGCATATCATATAATCATACCCATGGATAGTTGAGGAGAAACTGGAGTATCTAGGTGACATTAGGGTTTTGGTAGATTTGTGTCTTAAGGTGTTATTCTAGTACGAACTCTATGATAGATCGAACGAAAAGAATAGCTTCGTGTTATTTTACTACGAACTCTTGAATAGATCGATCAGAAAGGATACCTCTGAGGTGGTTTCGTACCCTACAATAAGTATGACAGTTCTTTACAACTAATGTTGAGTCCATGGATTATACGCACTCACACCCTTCCATCAATGCTAGCCTCTTCGGTACCGTGCATTGCCCTTTCTCACCTCGAGAGTTGGTGCAAACTTCGCTGGTGCATCCAAACCCCGTGATATGATATGCTCTATCACACATAAGCCTCCTTATATCTTCCTCAAAACAGCCACCATACCTACCTATTATGGCATTTCCATATCCATTCCGAGATATATTTCCATGCAACTTTCCACCGTTCCGTTTATTATGACACGCATCATCAATGTCATATTGCCTTGCATGATCATGTAGTTTACATCATATTTGTAGGAAAGCCACCTTAATAATTCTTTCATACATGTCACTCTTGATTCATTGCACATCCCGGTACAACGCCAGAGGCATTCACATAGAGTCATATTTTGTTCTAAGTATCGAGTTGTAATTCTTGAGTTGTAATTCTTGAGTTGTAAGTAAATAAAAGTGTGATGATCTTCATTATTAGAGCATTGTCCCATGTGAGGAAAGGATGATGGAGACTATGATTCCCCCACAAGTCGGGATGAGACTCCGGACGAAGAAAACAAATTAAAAAGAAAGAAAAAAGAAAAAAAAAGAGAATGGCCAAATAAAAAAAGAAGGCCAAAAAACAAAAAAGGAGAGAAAAGGAGATAAGGGACAATGCTACTATCCTTTTACCACACTTGTGCTTCAAAGTAGCACCATTATCTTCATGATAGAGAGTCTCCTATGTTGTCACTTTCATATACTAGTGGGAATTTTCATTATAGAACTTGGCTTGTATATTCCAATAATGGGCTTCCTCAAATGCCCTAGGTCCTCGTGAGCAAGCAAGTTGGATGCACACCCACTTAGTTTCTTTTATTGAGCTTTCATACATTTATAGCTCTAGTGCATCCATTGCATGGCAATCCCTACTCCTCGCATTGACATCAATTGATGGGCATCTCCTTAGCCCGTTGATTAGCCGCGTCAATGTGAGACTTTCTACTTTTTTTCTTCTCCACACAACCCCCATCACTATACTCTATTCCACCCATAGTGCTATGTCCATGGCTCGTGCTCATGTATTGCGTGAAAGTTGAAAAGGTTTGAGAATACTAAAGTATGAAACAATTGCTTGGCTTGTCATCGGGGTTGTGCATGATGGGAGCATTTTGTGACGAAAATGAAGCATGGACAAACTATATGATTTTGTAGGGATGAGCTTTCTTTGGCTATGTTATTTTGAGAAGGCATAATTTCTTGGTTAGTATGCTTGAAGTATTATTATTTTTATGTCAATATTAAACTTTTGTCTTGAATCTTTCGGATCTGAACATTCATGCCACAATAAAGAAAATTACATTGAAAAATTATGTTAGGTAGCATTCCACATCAAAAATTCTGTTTTTATCATTTACCTACTCGACGACGAGCAGGAATTAAGCTTGGGGATGCTTGATACGTATCCAACGTATCTATAATTTTTGATTGTTCCATGCTATTATATTATCCATCTAGGATGTTTTATATGCATTTATATAATATTTGATATGATTTTTGGGACTAACCTATTAACCTAGAGCCAGTGCCAGTTTCTGTTTTGTAACATCCCAAAATTCTAAATTTTGGAATGTTATAATAAATAGATAGTTTTGACTGATTGTGTGAAACTGAGTGAAATTCGAAACTTTTTGAAAGATAAATGAGAAGGAATAAAAGGACTTTCCCAAAATTTCATTTTTCATTCGTGATCTCCGTGAATTCAAATTCTTTTCACCACAAAACCCTGGAGAGAAGATGACATGACTTCTTCCATTTATTTAAATGACAAGGGGTGTTGAAAATATCTGAATTTCATTTGAAAAATATTTCCAACCCAGGAACTTTATGCAACTCAATGATTTTCACGAGTGAAGATAAAATGACTTCTTCAAAACATATGAAATATGAGTTGGGAGTTTCAAAGAATTAAATTTAAAGTCCTTTTGGAAATTATTTTCAATTTGGAGTTATTTGGGTTTTATTCAAATAATTATTCTCCAAAATAAAATATATGGAAAATAGGGTAACATGACTCCTACATCAGAAAATTGGAGAGAAATAAATTTGAATTAATTTTGGTATTTTAAAAATGATTTTTACCGGATTTTTCTAGAGCAGAAGCACTCTTTGTTTTATATGAATTTGTGTGTATTTTATTTGACTATAAAACAATGTTCAGGTTGTAGAAAATCTTTTTCTGAAAATTTTGATATATAATATGCCTACATAAAGTTTTACATTATTCTTTCTTTATTCGGTTTTCCTTCTATTTATTTAAAAACAAAACTATACGTACGTCCCATATTGATTTATCGCCCATGCGCTGCATAATAGCATCTGGCGTCCCATCATTTTTTTCTCTCCTAAATGGGCCAGGCCCAGCCGGCCATAATGCTTTCCTATTTTTTTTTCTCTCCATAGTTTTTCTTTTCTTTTTCTTTTTCAATTTCAAAAAAAAACTGGCGCACCAGTGTACGCGCGCGGCTGGGCCGAACTTTTATCCCAATGATTCTTTTCAAATTTCATATGCGTACGTATATATTTAATCCCACATTGCCTAGCCTTTAATCCTTAAGCCTCTTTTCCACCTATAAATATAGACCCATAGAGCCTCTAAAAATCATCCGATTCGGGTTAAATCAATATTTTGGTTTGACTAGATTCAATTAAGAAAAAAAAATTTCTCCTCTCCGGGGCGACTTCTGGAAATTGTCTCTCTCTCTCCGAAGTTGTCTTTTCTTTGCCTTATAAAGGTATCTTTCTTCGTTTTTTTTTACTTCCATAGTTTATTATTTTCTAGATTAGTACGATAAAATAATTAGATTACCAATCAGTCTCTGTATTTATACATTAGACCTAAAATTCTTTTAGCCGTAGCTATTTTTCTTCCGTAAAACAGCTTGGCCCTGATTTTTTAAATAGCCATAACTTTTTACTCGTTCATCCAAATTAGATGAAACCAACGCCCACTTCTTCGTTATGTTCTCCTCTATCCAGTAATCTAACTCAAACATATTTTTTGAAAGTTTAACATTTGAATTAGATCAGATTTGAATTTGGACTTCGTTTGAACATAACTTGAGTTTCGTAACTCCGATATAGTTGATTCTTTTTGCAAATCAAAGCTCTTGACCTAAACTTTCTGATAAGGCCAAATTCACATAATTTTGATACTGTTAGAAATTGTTTTATGTTGCAAGAGTTATTTGCTTGGTTTTGGTGTTTTCCGAATTGTCTTCTTCGTTCTTCCCGATCTTTTGAGTGATTGCTTATGTGTGGTTATTATTGCTTGCTTACGTTAGATTGAACGGAGTGTGACGAGTGAACTATCAAGAGTTATGAGTGTGATTCATCTTCATCAACATTGCAGGCAAGTTCACACTTTGATCATATCCCTTTCATACCCAGTTTTTATGCATTAGTTTCAACCCTCAAACATTGCATGAGTAGGTTTGATAACATGTGGGTATTGGGAAGTAGTTGATGAGGTAGGAACCTATTGTCCTGCATTCAAACCTTGGGAGTTACTTATACGTTATGCTTATATTGCCATGCTATGCTCGTAGACGTGGATTGGGTTTGAGTGTATTCCATGACAGATGTGAGATTGTTAATTAATGGTTCAACTTAAGGTGGCAACTTAAGTTAACCTCTGGGTGGATTGAGACACCTAGGGAACCCAGTGTTGACTGTTTTTTTGGAAATCCCGGGGTACCCCTGTGATCTTTCTACCGCCACCCAGGCTCAAAGGGAACTGAGATTATTCATGCTAGAAACTTCCGTGTGCAGCCACAAGCTATTATGGGCTCTAACATAGTTGAGTAAGTTACGTGAAGCTCTTGAAGAGGTAGATCAGTGGTAGTGGGTTTTGTAGGTTTGGTATGATCTACCCGAGTAGAGAGTTAATGTTTACGAAGATCGTGTCTCGGTCATCCGTTTCTCAAACACCATGTAGTGCGAGAAATCAACGGAGGCGACCGAGTCTTGTGGGGAAAAGTGCGAAACCTCTGCAGAGTGTACAATCTAATCATGGTTAGCCGTGTCCCCGGTTATGGACAATTTTGAGTATCTAGTACTTGAGTTATCATATGTATCTCATCACTCTTAATTAATACTGTTGGGATGTTAACTACTTTAACTGGGATTGAGTTGGGGTTATACCTTCTCAATGATGTTTCAACCACCATGATAGTTAAATTAAAATCTATTCCTTTGTAGTAGGGAAAAATTGGCTTTTCGCAAAAACTATAACCATAGAGCTTTCCACCAGCCAAATATGCATGTAGTGATAGTTATTATTCATCATTATCCTATGGTGTGAATTTGCCCGATGGATTCAATGTCTTGACCCTTTGTGGCTGCAACGCGTCTCATGTTGCGGGATCTTACGACGAGTAAGTGATACGTTAGGGTTACGATTTCTACACTCAACTTTGCCGTTGGTGTTGATGGGAATCCACAACCTTGTTACTTCCGCTATTTGGATAGAGGTAATAGTATTTATGTTATTTATACATGTGATTTACCTCTGTTATAAATCCTCGAGTACTATGTGTGTCAGCATACCGATCCAGGGATGACACTTAAGCACAGAGACTTGACCGTCTGAGGTCGGGTCACTACATGTTTTTCCTTGTTTTTGAGTTTTGCAGAAAAAGAAAACCAAACGGAGTCCAATTGACCTGAAATTTGATGGAGATTATTTTTGGACCAGAAGATGCCCACGGAGCATCGGAGATGGGCCAGAAGAGTCCCGAGGCACCCACGAGGGTGGGGGGCGCGCCCCCCTACCTCGTGGCCGCCTCACGGACCCCCCTAACTTGTTCCCGATGTGAAAACCTCTTATATATACAGAAACCCCCAGAACATAACCTAGATCAGGAGTTCCGCCGCCGCAAGCCTCTGTAGCTACCAAAAACCAATCGGTACCCGGTTCCGGCACCCTGCCGGAGTGGGTATCCCTCACCGGTGGCCATCTTCATCATCCCGGTGCTCTCCATGACGAGGAGGGAGTAGTTCACCCTCGGGACTGAGGGTATGTACCAGTAGCTATGTGTTTGATCTCTCTCTCTCTCTCTCTCTCTCTCGTGTTCTTGATTTGGCGTGATCTTGATGTATCGCGAGCTTTGCTATTATAGCTGGATCTTATGATGTTTCTCCCCCTCTACTCTCTTGTAATGGATTGAGTTTTCCCTTTGAAGTTATCTTATCGGATTGAGTCTTTAAGAATTTGAGAACACTTGATGTATGTCATGCATGTGCTTATCTATGGTGACAATGGGATATTCACGTGATCTACTTGATGTAGGTTTTGGTGATCAACTTGCGGGTTCCGTAACATTGTGAACTTATGCATAGGGTTTGGCTCACGTTTTTGTCTTGACTCTCCGGTAGAAACTTTGGGATACTCTTTGAAGTTCTTTGTGTTGGTTGAATAGATGAATCTGAGATTGTGTGATGCATGTCTTATAATCATACCCGTGGATACTTGAGGTGACATTGGAGTATCTAGGTGACATTAGGGTTTTGGTTGATTTGTGACTTAAGGTGTTATTCTGGTACGAACTTTATGATAGATTGAACGTAAATAATAGCTTCGTGTTATTTTACTACGGACTCTTGAGTAGATCGATCAGAAAGGATAACTTTGAGGTGGTTTAGTACCCTACAATAATCTCTTCGTTTGTTCTCCGCTATTGGTAACTTTGGAGTGACTCTTTGTTGCATGTTGAGGGATAGTTATATGATCCAATTATGTTATTATTGTTAAGAGAACGTGCACTAGTGAAAGTATGAACCCTAGGCCTTGTTTCCTAGAGTCGCAATACCGTTTACGCTCACTTTTATCGCTTGCTACCTTGCTGTTTTTATATTTTAAGATTACAAAAACCTATGTCTACCATCCATATTGCACTTGTATCACCATCTCTTCGCCGAACTAGTGCACCTATACAATTTACCATTGTATTGAGTGTGTTGGGGACACAAGATACTCTTTGTTATTTGGTTGCAGGGTTGTTTGAGAGAGACCATCTTCATCCTACGCATCCCACGGATTGATAAACCTTAGGTCATCCACTTGAGGGAAATTTGCTACTGTCCTACAAACCTCTTCACTTGGAGGCCCAACAACGTCTACAAGAAGAAGGTTGTGTAGTAGACATCAAGCTCTTTTCTCGCGCCGTTGCCGGGGAGGTGAGTGCTTGAAGGTATATCTTTAGATCTTGCAATCGAATCTTTTAGTTTCTTGTTTTATCACTAGTTTAATTTACATAAGAAAACTAAAAAATGGAATTGAGGGTGCCTCATGTGCTTCATCTTTTTAATATTTTTCATGAAAATGATGGAAAGGAAAATTGTGCTCAAGTGCTAGAAGAAGAAATCTATAAAATGTTTGGTACTAAATCTTTGTATGATGAGCATGATTGCAATGTTGTTAGTATGAATTCCTAGAATATCCATGATGCTAATGATATGCAAAGCCAAAAGATTGGGGAAGCTATTTCTGATGGAGATGATATTTTTTGTCCTCCGAGTTTTGATGAGAAAAATTATTATGATGATATAATGCCTCCTAGTTATGATGATTATATTGATGAAAGTGGGTTTGGAGAGGTCATGACTTTATTTAGTGATGATTCCACTATTCCGGAAGAGGTTCCAATTGATTATGAGAACAAAGTTGCTATCTATGATGATTATTGTGTTGACATGTATGCTATAAATATTAATGATAACCATGAAACTTTTCATCATGATTTTAGTTTTCAATTGGATTATGCCTCACATGATAGTTATTTTGTTGAGTTTGCTCCCACTACTATTCATGAGAACAAATTTGCTTTTGTGGAGAGTAATAAAATTTCTATGCTTGTAGATCATGAAAAGAATGCTTTATGTGCTGGTTATATGGTTGAATTCATTCATGATGCTACTGAAAATTGTTATGAGAGAGGATCATATGCCTCTACATATTGCAATAATATCAAGTTTCCTCTCTATGTGCTTACAGTTTTGAAGTTATGCTCTTTTGGCCTTCCTATGCTAGTTGATTATTGTTCCCATAAGTTGTTTGCTCACAAAATCCATATGCATACGAAGTGAGTTAGACTTAAATGTGCTAGTCATATTCTTCATGATGCTCTCTTTATGTTTCAATTCTTATCTTTTATGTGAGCATCATTGAAATCATCATGCCTAGCTAGGGGCGTTAAACGTTAGCGCTTGTTGGGAGGCAACCCAATTTTATTTTTGTTATTTGCCTATTTGCTCCTGTTTAATAATAAATAATTCATATAGCCTATGTTTAGATGTGGTTTTATGTTTTAATTAGTGTTTGTGCCAAGTAGAACCTTTGGGAAGACTTGGGTGAAGTCTTTGTGATCTTGCTGTAAAAAACAGAAACTTTCGCGCTCACGAGATTAGCTGCCATTTTTTACTGGAGAGTGCTTTTAGGTTGATTATTTTTGCAGATGATTAATAGAAAAATTCCTCAGGTCCACCAATTTATTTCAGAATTTTTGGAGTTACAGAAGTATTTGAATGATACAGATTACTATAGACTGTTCTGTTTTTGACAGATTCTGTTTTCTATGTGTTGTTTGCTTATTTTGATGAATCTATGAGTAGTATCGGAGGGTATGAACCATAGAGAAGTTGGAATACAGTAAATATTACACCTATATGAATTTATAATGAGTACACAATAGTACCTAAGTGGTGACTTATTTTGTTATACTAACTGAGCTTACGAGTTTTCTGTTAAGTTTTGTGTTGTGAAGTTTTCAAGTTTTGGGTAAAGATTCGATGGACTATGGAATAAGGAGTGGCAAGAGCCTAAGCTTGGGGATGCCCAAGGCACCCCAAAGTAATATTCAAGGAAAACCAAGAGCCTAAGCTTGGAGATGCCCCGGATGGTGTCAGGACCCCGATTCTAAGTCACATCGATCTAGCCGGTAACACCTCATATCACTTTGCGGCCTCACGCACGGTATTCCCACGGGTGTCGCCTTACCATGGCCCGGGACCGTTTGCGCCTTTTGGCTCACGTATATGATAGTGTCGCTAGCATCCATATGACAGAGAACCCGGTGACATGGCTAGTCGTGAACCCAAAGCGGCACTAACCCATGGGGACAGGCATACATGAATCACATCGAGCATGTCGGTCGGCTGACGTGTGAATCGGGGCTGTAGCATGGGCTAACAGGACTCAGGAACCCGAGCTGTAGCAGGCTAGGCGGGACTCGGATGTCACCGCGTGACATTTCCCGAAGAACGGCAGACCACGAGCGAAGTGAAACACATGCCGGCTGTCAAGTGTCACGAAAGCGGTAGTCTTTGGGCTAGCAGGACTCCGGTGAACCGGGCTGTAGCGGACTACTATGGCTCAAGGAAGCACTAGACTACATTTCCCCATAAGAGAGGCTGCCAAGGATAAACAACTAGATTGTCGGATCCCACACATAGCAAGCATTTCAAACATACACACAATATGCTCGATATGTGTAAATACAACATGGCATCACAACATAACTCTACGACTCAAAGCATTTATTCATTAGGCTCCGAGGAGCGAGATATTACAAACATGGGTCTCTTGACCCAGCATTCGGAGCATACAAGTCAAACACATGCGGAAGCAAAACATGTCCGAAAGTACGTACATCTATAAATGAAAAAGGCCGAGAAGCGACTATCTACGAGATCTGCCGAGGGCACAAGATCATAGATGAGGTATCAAGCTAAACGTCAAGTCCACGCGGAACTACTAGCGAGACCGACGCGTCTCTCTGCAAAACATAAAATAAGCAAACGTGAGTACAAATGTACTCAGCAAGACTTGCATCAGAACTAACTACATATGCATCATTATCAACAAAGGGGGTGGTGGAGTTTGACTGCGGCAAGCCAGCTTTGACTCGGTGGCTATCCTGAACTATGACTGCAAGTAACTCTTTTGAGGTGGCGCACACGAGTCCACATATTCACCATATCAATACACCACTATGGATCCGCTCCCGTCTCCCTACGAGAATGCCATCCATAGCACTCACGCTTATCTTGCACATTTTAGAGTATCCACTTTCACTTGTCTATGAACTGTTATAGGCAACCCAGAAGTCCTTTACCGCGGACACGGCTATTCGAATATATCATTTATAACCCTGCAGGGGTGTACTTATTCACACACGCTCTCACCACTTACCGCCGTTTACACGACATGTACTCGGCAACCTTCAAGCGGAAGCCCAACGTGGGTGTCGGCCACAGCCTACCTAAACACTCAAGTCTCTAGTCCAGGTTTATCGCCTATTCAGGTTCCATCCACAGGAGTCCGGCGAGGTTTCCACATACGGCCCCGAACGATGTGTGCAGGGTTCCCGAGATACCAAGCGGGCATTCTAACACCGGCCACGGTGTATCTACCGCATCATAGCCCACCCCTAGGGTCAGCGCTATGCACGGCCTCCAACACATATCCTACAAACACGGAAACTAGTTGCAACTCACAGACAGAGAACAAGGGTAGTTAAGAAGCCGAGAGGGTCCATTGGTTTCGTGCCCAATGCATGGTAGTAACTGTTTCATGGATCACAAACACGTAACTTCAGTTCACGAGGACGGCTGCAATGAGACAACCCACCATGTACTCCTACATGGCCTCTCACCGCTACCTTTACCAAATCGTGTTCACACACTTAGCTCTCAACAAGTGGGACATGTTCACACACCTCTGATTCATCCTCGATGAATCGGACCTGACTCAACTCTAAGCGAAGAGGCATGACAAACAAGCATGAATGAGTAGGCACAATAGGGCTCAAACAACTCCTACTCATGCTAGTGGGTTTCATCTATTCTTTGTGGAATGACAGGTCATCACGAGAGGATAAAGGGGTTCAGCTACCGCAGCAAGTAACAGATGAATCGTTGTTGTCCTAATGCAGTAAAAGAGAGCAGGAGCGAGAGAGTTGGATTGTATCGGAATGAACAAGGGGTTTTGCTTGCCTGGCACTTCTGAAGATAGTATAGTTCTTCATCGGTGTCATCGAACTCATCATCGGAACATACGCCTACTGAGGGGGAACAACCACCGACTAGCAAAGAAGGAACACAATCAATGTAATGCACATTCACATGAATGACATGTCATGTTAAGGTACTGAATTCACCTAATGCAATATCTAGCCAAGTTAATTGAAGTGGAACTCAAACAAGATCAAATTCCAGCTCCAAATGTTATTTCATAAATTGCCCTAGTCATCATTTGTCCTATTCAGTGGGGTTAACTTGTTCAAACATGCATGATCATGGCATAAACAGATTCTTCATATTTTTCTGATCATTTTTCATATATAACTTATTCATTGGAGTTATAGATTATTTTCTATGAATTTTAGAAGTTCTAAACATTTTATGGAATTTCACAAATCATTTAGAATTAGAAGTAATCCAGGAAAATGATTACTGCGCCAGCATGATGACTGCACGACGTCAGCACGTCAACAACGCCAGTCCAGGTCAAACTGACCTGTGGGCCCCGCATGTTAGTAGTTAGTTTAACTAACTAATATTAGTTAGTGTTAAACTAATACTAACCTAGTTTAGTTAGTGGCACAGGGCCCACGCTCGATGACCTGTGGGGTCAAACCGCCCACCCGGTCAATGGTCAGCGGGGTCAAACCCGCCGGCGACTCGACGCCGGCGAGGCCAGGGACGGCGGAGGGGTGCGGGTTTCCTGTTCCGACGACCAAAGGGGACGGCGGAGGCATCAGCGTGAAGCTGGGAGTGTCCCGTGTCTTTCTGTGCGGTTGGGACGGGCTGAGACGAGGTGCGGTCGCCGGCGATCTCGGCTGCCCGAGGTAGAAGACGACCACGGTGCCGGCGTTCGGAGGCGTCTGGTGCCGCGTGGCTCGGCATAGAGGCGTAGGAGAGGGTGGCGGAGCTTCTGGGCATGTAGGAGAGGCGAGGGGGAGGCGGTGGCCGCGATGGTGGCGAGCGGCGTCGACGGCATCGCTTGGGTGAGCTCAGGGGGAAGAGCCAGGGGAGGGGGAGAGCTCGAGAGAGTGAGCGAGAGGGACCAGGGGGGCTGCGTGGCGCCTCCAGGCACGTCGGTGAGAGGGCGGCAAGCAAGCAGGAGGTGGAGGCCTCGGTAGCGTCGTCGACACGCCTGTGCCCTCTTGGCGAGAGGTTGTGACGGCGACCGCTTGCCGATGGGCTGGGCCACTGGAGGCTGGGCCAATTTGGGCCGACTAGGTGGGCTGCACAGTGAGGCCAGGTAAGTTTCTGCTCCTTTCCTTTCTTTCTGTTTCAATTCTGTTTTTCTGTTTTTATTTAATATTTGCCACTGTTTGCAAATTCACATGAACTAAAACAGTGCCAAACTACTCTGAATATTTTTATGCACATACTTTGGACTAGGCCAAATGCACATAAAATAACTCAGGGTTATTTGAAATATATTCCATATATTAGGAATATAATTCCAAATTCAAATAAAATATGATTTAAATTCAGTGCCCAAAATTATTCTTTAAAAATGTTCATTATTTTTGGTTTGGGTCTAAGCCCTTGCCAAAAATACCAGACATTAATGAAGAGCGTTTTTGGTTCATTGAATGCATTTTTTTAAGCTGGACCTATTTGGATTTTTAAAGTGCTAGGGTTTGATCACCCCCATTTCAGGTTTCCAATAAATTTAGACATGATGCATGGCTGATTATGCAACTACTTGCAAACAAGCTCCAGGGCTGTGACAGATGGCATCCCCTCTTTCTTCTTCGTTCATCGGTAACTTTACTTGGAGCTATATTTTTATTCACCACATGATATGTGTTTTGCTTGGAGCGTCATTTTATTTTCTTTTGTTTTACTTGCTGTTTGAATAAAATACCAATATATGAAATTCTTAAATGTTAGAGAGTCTTCACATAGTTACACAATTATTCGACTACTCATTCATCTTCACTTATATCTTTCGGAGTAGTTTGTCATTTGCTCTAGAGCTTCACTTATATCTTTTAGAGAACGACGGTGGTTTTATTTTGAAGAAATAGATAAACTCTCATGCTTCACTTATATTATTTTGACAGTCTTAAACAGCATGGTAATTTGCTTTGGTTGTGAATTTAGTCCTAGTATGATAGGCATCCAAGATGGGTATAATAAAAACTTTCATATAGAGCGCATTGAATACTATGAGAAGTTTGATACTTGATGATTGTTTTGAGATATGAAGATGGTAATATTAAAGTGGTGCTAGTTGAGTAATTGTGAATTTGAGAAATACTTGTGTTGAGGTTTGCAAGTCCCGTAGCATGCACGTATGGTAACCGTTGTGTGAGAAATTTGAAGCATGAGGTGTTCTTTGATTGCTTTCCTTATGAGTGGCGGTCGGGGAATGACGATGGTCTTTTCCTACCAATATATCCCCCTAGGAGCATGCGTGTAGTGCTTGGTTTCGATGACTTGTAGATTTTTGCAATAAGTATGTGAGTTCTTTATGACTAATGTTGAGTCCATGGATTATACACACTCTCACCCTTCCATCATTGCTAGCCTCTTGATTGCAGTGCATTGCCCTTTCTCACCTCAAGAGTTGGTGCAAACTTCACTGGTGCATCCAAACCCGTGATATGATAGGCTCTATCACACATAAGCCTCCTTATATCTTCCTCAAAACAGCCACCATACCTACCTATTATGGCATTTCCATAGCCATTCCGAGATATATTGCCATGCAACTTTCCACCGTTCCGTTTATTATGACACGCATCACCATTGTCATATTGCCTTCCATGATCATGTAGTTGACATCATATTTGTACCAAAGCCACCTTAATAATTCTTTCATACATGTCACTCTTGATTCATTGCACATCCCGGTACAACGCCGGAGGCATTCACATAGAGTCATATTTTGTTCTAAGTATCGAGTTGTAATTCTTGAGTTGTAAGTAAATAAAAGTGTGATGATCTTCATTATTAGAGCATTGTCCCATGTGAGGAAAGGATGATGGAGACTATGATTCCCCCACAAGTCGGGATGAGACTCCGGACGAAGAAAACAAATTAAAAAAAGAAAAAGGAAAAAAAAGAGAAAGGCCAAATAAAAAAAGAAGGCCAAAAAACAAAAATGAGAGAAAAGGAGATAAGGGACAATGCTACTATCCTTTTACCACACTTGTGCTTCAAAGTAGCACCATGATCTTCATGATAGAGAGTCTCCTATGTTGTCACTTTCATATACTAGTGGGAATTTTCATTATAGAACTTGGCTTGTATATTCCAACAATGGGCTTCCTCAAATGCCCTAGGTCTTCGTGAGCAAGCAAGTTGGATGCACACCCACTTAGTTTCTTTTATTGAGCTTTCATACATTTATAGCTCTAGTGCATCCCTTGCATGGCAATGCCGACTCCTCACATTGACATCAATTGATGGGCATCTCCTTAGCCCGTTGATTAGTCGCGTCAATGTGAGACTTTCTCCTTTTTTCTTCTCCACACAACCCCCATCATTATACTCTATTCCACCCATAGTGCTATGTCCATGGCTCGTGCTCATATATTGCGTGAAAGTTGAAAAGGTTTGAGAATACTAAAGTATGAAACAATTTCTTGGCTTGTCATCGGGGTTGTGCATGATGGGAGCATTTTGTGTGACGAAAATGAAGCATGGACAAACTATATGATTTTGTAGGGATGAGCTTTCTTTGGCTATGTTATTTTGAGAAGGCATAATTTCTTGGTTAGTATGCTTGAAGTATTATTATTTTTATGTCAATATTAAACTTTTGTCTTGAATCTTTCGGATCTGAACATTCATGCCACAATAAATAAAATTACATTGAAAATTATGTTAGGTAGCATTCCACATCAAAAATTCTGTTTTATCATTTACCTACTCGAGACGAAAGCGTGAATTAAGCTTGGGGATGCTTGATACGTCTCCAACGTATCTATAATTTTTTATTGTTCCATGCTATTATATTATCCATCTAGGATGTTTTATATGCATTTATATGCTATTTGATATGATTTTTGGGACTAACCTACTAACCTAGAGCCCAGTGCCAGTTTCTGTTTTTTCCTTGTTTTTGAGTTTTGCAGGAAAAGGAAAACCAAACGGAGTCCAATTGACCTGAAATTTGACGGAGATTATTTTTGGACCAGAAGAAGCCCACGGAGCATCGGAGATGGGCCAGAAGAGTCTCGAGGCACCCACGAGGGTGGGTGCGCGCCCCCTACCTCGTGGCCGCCTCGCGGACCCCCCTGACTTGTTCCCGATGTCAAAACCTCTTATATATACAGAAACCCCCAGAACATAACCTAGATCGGGAGTTCTGCCGCCGCAAGCCTCTGTAGCCACCAAAAACCAATCGGGACCCTGTTCCGGCACCCTGCCGGAGGGGGGATCCCTCACCGGTGGCCATCTTCATCATCCCGGTGCTCTCCATGACTAGGAGGGAGTAGTTTACCCTCGGGACTGAGGGTATGTACCAGTAGCTATGTGTTTGATCTCTCTCTCTCTCTCGTGTTCTTGATTTGGCGTGATCTTGATGTATCGCGAGCTTTGCTATTATAGCTGGATCTTATGATGTTTCTCCCCCTCTACTCTCTTGTAATGGATTGAGTTTTCCCTTTGAAGTTATCTTATTGGATTGAGTCTTTAAGGATTTGAGAACACTTGATGTATGTCATGCATGTGCTTATCTATGGTGACAATGGGATATTCACGTGATCTACTTGATGTAGGTTTTGGTGATCAACTTGCGGGTTCCGTAACATTGTGAACTTATGCATAGGGTTTGGCACACGTTTTTGTCTTGACTCTCCGGTAGAAACTTGGGGGCACTCTTTGAAGTTCTTTGTGTTGGTTGAATAGATGAATCTGAGATTGTGTGATGCATCTCTTATAATCATACCCGTGGATACTTGAGGTGACATTGGAGTATCTAGGTGACATTAGGGTTTTGGTTGATTTGTGTCTTAAGGTGTATTCTAGTACGAACTCTATGATAGATCGAACGGAAAGAATAGCTTCGTGTTATTTTACTACGGACTCTTGAGTAGATCGATCAGAAAGGATAACTTTGAGGTGGTTTAGTACCCTACAATAATCTCTTCGTTTGTTCTCCGCTATTAGTAACTTTGGAGTGACTCTTTGTTGCATGTTGAGGGATAGTTATATGATCCAATTATGTTATTATTGTTGAGAGAACCTGCACTAGTGAAAGTATGAACCCTAGGCCTTGTTTCCTAGCATCGCAATACCGTTTACGCTCACTTTTATCGCTTGCTACCTTGCTGTTTTTATATTTTCAGATTACAAAAACCTATATCTACCATCCATATTGCACTTGTATCACCATCTCTTCGCCGAACTAGTGCACCTATAAAATTTACCATTGTATTGGGTGTGTTGGGGACACAAGAGACTCTTTGTTATTTGGTTGTGGGGTTGTTTGAGAGAGACCATCTTCATCCTACGCATCCCACGGATTGATAAACCTTAGGTCATCCACTTGAGGGAAATTTGCTACTGTCCTACAAACCTCTGCACTTGGAGGCCCAACAACGTCTACAAGAAGAAGGTTGTGTAGTAGACATCAAGCTTTTTTCTCGCGCCGTTGCCGGGGAGGTGAGTGCTTGAAGGTATATCTTTAGATCTTGCAATCGAATCTTTTAGTTTCTTGTTTTATCACTAGTTTAATTTATAAAAGAAAACTAAAAAAATGGAATTGAGGGTGCCTCATGTGCTTCATCTTTTTAATATTTTTCATGAAAGTGATGGAAAGGAAAATTGTGCTCAAGTGCTAGAAGAAGAAATCTATAAAATGTTTGGTACTAAATCTTTGTATGATGAGCATGATTGCAATGTTGTTAGTATGAATTCCTAGAATATCCATGATGCTAATGATATGCAAAGCCACAAGCTTGGGGAAGCTATGTTTGATGAAGATGATATTTCTTGTCCCCCAAGTTTTGATGAGCAAATTTATTATGACGATAGCATGCCTCCTATTTATGATGATTATATTGATGAAAGTGGGTTTCGAGAGGTCATGACTTTATTTAGTGATGATTCCACTATTTTGGAAGAGGTTCCAATTGATTATGAGAACAAAGTTGCGATCTATGATGATTATTGTGATGACATGTATGCTATAAATATTAATGATAACCATGAAACTCTTCATCATGATTTTAGTTTTCAATTGGATTATGCCTCACATGATAGTTATTTTGTTGAGTTTGCTCCCACTACTATTCATGAGAACAAATTTGCTTTTGTGGAGAGTAATAAAATTTCTATGCTTGTAGATCATGAAAAGAATGCTTTATGTGCTGGTTATATGGTTGAATTCATTCATGATGCCACTGAAAATTTTTATGAGAGAGGATCGTATGCCTCTACATATTGCAATAATATCAAGTTTCCTCGCTATGTGCTTAAAGTTTTGAAGTTATGCTCGTTTTGCCTTCCTATGCTAGTTGATTATTGTTCCCATAAGTTGTTTGCTCACAAAATCCCTATGCATAGGAAGTGGGTTAGACTTAAATGTGCTAGTCATATTCTTCATGATGCTCTCTTTATGTTTCAATTCTTATCTTTTATGAGAGCATCATCTAAATCATCATGCCTAGCTAGGGGCGTTAAATGTTAGCGCTTGTTGGGAGGCAACCCAATTTTATTTTTGTTCTTTGCCTTTTTTTCTCATGTTTAATAATAAATAATTCATCTAGCCTCTGTTTAGATGTGGTTTTATGTTTTAATTAGTGTTTATTCCAAGTAGAACCTTTGGGAAGACTTGGGTGAAGTCTTTGCGATCTTGCTGTAAAAAACAAAAACTTTCGCGCTCACGAGATTAGCTGCCATTTTTTTACCGGAGAGTACTTTTAGGTTGATTCATTTTGCAGACGATTAATAGACAAATTCCTCAGGTCCACCAATTATTTCATAATTGTTGGAGTTACAGAAGTATTCGAATGATGCAGATTACTGCAGACTGTTCTGTTTTTGACAGGTTCTGTTTTCTATATGTTGTTTGCTTATTTTGATGAATCTATGAGTAGTATCGGAGGGTACGAACCATAGAGAAGTTGGAATACAGTAGATATTATACCAATATGAATTTAGAATGAGTACATAACAGTACACAACAAACCCCGCCGAGCTATCAAATCTCAGGTGTTGGCCGACTTTGTCGCCGAATGGACGGAAGCCACTTCCTAAAGAGTACGACACATACTCCAACTGGGTGATGTACTTTGATGACTCCAAAATGTTAGCCGGATTGGGGGCCGGTGTCATCCTAACATCCCCTACAGGGGACACAGTCCATTACCTATTGCAAATCATGTATACGGACTCCAATAACGCATTCGAATGCGAGGCACTACTGCATGGTCTTCGGATGGCTGTATCTATGGGCATACAATGCCTCAAGGTGCGCGGGGATTCAAACCTCACAATATCCCAAATAAACGGATAATTCGATGGAAAAGATTTAAAAATGGCAGCTTACCGCAACGTCGTACTCAAAATATCAGCTCGGTTCGAGGGGCTCGAATTTCATCATGTGGCCCGAGACAGTAACCAAGAAGCGGACATCCTTGCTTGAGTGGGCGCTAAACACGACCCCGTCCCGCCTAACACCTTCGTGGAAAGGCTCTTTAAGCCATCCGTGGTATGGCAGGACGAGAGAGGAAATACTAGTCCGGTGCCGATCACACCCCGGATGCCGAACACGATTCGGATATCATCAGGGGCTCAGGCACAGAACCAACGCCTTCCGCCCATGTAATCATGGATGTAATCGCCCTATGGACCGCACCCTTCCTGGCCTACCTTAATAGGCGGGAGCTCCCTGATGACCAGAATGAGGCTCGTTGTATCGTTCGACGCTCAAAAGCCTACAAAATTCACGAAGGAGAGCTCTACAAGAAAAGCACTACTGGAGCCCTTCAAAGATGGATCTCCGAAGAGGAGGGGCGACAACTCTTGGCCGAAATACATGCTGGCCTCGGCGGCCATCACGCCGCAGCTTGGGCCCTCGTAAGCAAGGCCTTCCATACAGGTTTCTTCTGGCCCATGGCCCGAGTCGATGCACAGACCCTTGTACAGCGTTGTGTCGGGTGCCAGCTCTTTGCCAATCAAAGCCATATGCCACCCACATCCCTAAGAACAATCCCCATTACCCGGCCTTTTGTGGTCTGGGGGCTACACATGGTCGGACCCCTAAAGGGGGAAGCCATAAGAAGAAATATTTACTGGTTATGGTTGATAAATTCGCTAAGTGGATAGAGGCCAAACCAGTAAAAACGGCTGAAGCCAGACCGATGATAGATTTTATCTCCGGTATCATACACCGTTACAGTGCCCCACAGAGCATTATTACTAACAATGGCTCTAATTTCACAGCCGATGTGCTAATCTAGGTATTAAACTCGATTATGCCTCCGTGTATCACCCCCAAACAAACGGTCAAGTTGAACGGGCCAATGGCCTGATAATGAGCGACATCAAACCCATACTAGTGCGATCCTTAAAGGAGTCAGATAAACACTGGGTCAAGGAGCTCGACTCCGTACTCTGGGGGCTGCGGACCACACCCAATCGCATGACCGGATACACACTGTTCTTCATGGTGTACGGCACAGAGGCTGTCCTGCCCTGTGATATTATTCATGACTCACCTCGAGTGCGCATGTATGAGGAGAGAGAGGCCAAGCTCGATCGGCAAGATGACTTAGATGGCATGCAGAAGGAACGCGATGTCGCGAGAGGCCGTTCCTCATTCTACCAAAGCAGAGAAGTGCGGGGAAAGACTTATAATGTCGGTGAACTCGTTCTACGCCTACCAGAGAAGAAAAAGGACAAGCTCAAGCCCAAATGGGAGGGTCCCTTCATTATAGATGAAGTTCTCACTGGAGGAGCCTATCGCCTTCGCAATGCATCGGACAATCGCTTAGAGCCGAACCCATGGAACGCCGCCAGACTCCGAAGATTCTACGCCTAAGTCCGGACACATTGTTCGTTACTTTTTTATCCTTTTTTCAAAATTTTCCTTTCTTTTCGTTTCTTTTACGACTTCTAGCGTGTGTTCGGGTAAGCCGCACACTTGAGGGGTATACATCCTTAAATACACACACCCCACCATAACCGGGGGCTTCTTTCAATAGAAGCTTATTGTTATTTCGAGCATAAAGCTCACCATATATATGTTGTTTGCTCATATACATCCTGTCTTCGCCATCATATGCACCTCTATGACTTAAGTTTTTGCCAAGCTGGGTTGCCTGGCTCCTGTCCTTATGCCCTACATTCCCGCTTGTTCGGCTAGGGCATAAAGGGAGCACCTCTGCGATTGTTACAACCGGGTTATCCGGACGTGTACCTCAGATGGGTGAAGCCGAAAGCTAGCATTCTTAATAGAATAATTTGTCGGCGGACATATGGCGAATTGCCTTCGTGGCTATATATATAAAGTCTCACAATATAAAGCCTCTGCTGATTTTTAGCATCACAATATTGGCATGCATAAACAGCGCATGCTTACCCAGGGAGAGGAACCCTTAACGGAACTATTCTCTCTGGAAGATGTTTCTTACGTTAAAAAGTAATATAACATAACTCCCTGAACACGGTTTGTCTGTTCAAGCACTATGGCCGGATTGCCTGGTTTCCGCACATACTCGGTGTATACCACAGGTATAGTATTCGGAAACACTCCAACCCTTGGGTTTCGGAGGTCGAAGCGGAAGGTCTGCCATGACAATATTTTACAATTCGGCCGGAGATAAATTCGATGATAAAGTGTATTTTTACATAAAATCACATGCCTACTCTTTATCTATGCCATCTATCAGGCTGTCTAACTTACAGTCATGTTGCGAAAATTTGGCGGCTGCCTTCACTTGGTCGTGCACCAAGCTAACCGGAATTTTTTGTCCGTCTGGTCCCCAAGATCCGACCCGGGCCATATGATTTGGATCAAGTTCGGTATACCGCGTTTTCACCATGGCCCAGGCTTCTCGTGCACCTTCTCGACATGCAGATGCCTTCCATAGCTCAAAACAAAGACGAGCTCCCTTGAATAAATCCGCGAGCTCTCCCATCATTCTCGGAAGGGAATCGGACGGCCATAAAGCTTTAGCCATGTTCCTCATCGCTTTCCGAGCTCGCTCATGCACTTTGGGTAGCTCCTGCAGTAAGTCGCCTTGAAATCCGGACACTTCTCCCTCGGGCCGCCCAGTTAACACACCTACAGGAACAGTCTCATAAAACTTTCCATGTACGGGACCATATGAAAGTTAGATTCAAGGACATACTAAATATGCCGCCTTTCAGCTTTCTGTTCTCTGTCAAGGCATCCGACAGCTGGGCTCTTACGTCCTTTAGCTCTTCGGCTTGCTTGATGTTTGCATCCTGTAGCTTGTTCTTCTCATTAATGGTCCGTGTTAATACACGTTGACCAGCGGCTTCTTGCCCTTCGGCATGTTGTTTGTCCGCCTAAGCAGCCTTCAGCATCTCCTACAACTGCTCTGCCGATCCTGCAGCCGTAAATAAAGCAATGTATATTTAAAAAACATTGTAGGCGCAGCATCATCTTTTCCGGGCACTGTTGTACTTACCATCAGGTGCCTTCCTGGATTTCTTCACATTTTCCAGTTTGGCGGTAGCATCAGTTAGCTTGATCCGGCATTCTGCCAGCTCCTTGGACAGTGTGTCATTTTTTGCCGCGAGTACCTCGTGATATAACGACACTTGAATCAGTTGGGTCAACTGCTTCAAGTCTCGGGGGCTACTGGCACATGCTTATTGAGTCTACCCAAAGTTTTTTACCCGCATATCCTTAAGCTGGTGAATGGCTTCGGCAAGTCCATCCCGGGCAGCTCGGATATATGCGTCCGCAGAGCTGAGGGCGTTGAACGCTTCTTCGGTGAAACTTGGGTCGCGCATGGCTTCTTTCCGCCACCGATGATTCATTGCGCTCTCCACTTCGGAATTGGTGACGGATACATCATCCGTATCCGCTTGAAGATGACAATCTGGAGTTGCGCCCGTATCAACCCTAGTCCTTTGGGTAGGGTCCGGAACCGGATTAGTCGATGCATTGCCGGCGAGGTCCCCGGATATTGTCCGGCGAATACTCTTCCTAAAATATGACATAGAAGGAAACGTCACAATCCGGCCTATTCATAAGATGCATGTTAAAAACTGTACCTCTTTGGTGAAGGTGGGGGCCCGGTGGTATCGCCGTTTGCTTTTCTTTCCAAAGACTCGCCCTGCGCGGGTGTCGCCTTCTTGGAGGACGCCTCTGATACAGCTCGGCGAGACGAGCGCCGCCCCTTCGGAGCATGAGACAGTCCGGTGGGTGAGGCGAGATGGGAAAACTCTTTTGGAGGAGACGTCTCCTGGGGACTTACGTGGGAGGAGGGGAGAAGGCCGGGGTAATCGGCTATAATGTCCACTTCCGTGCTATCATAGCTCGCCTGATAAAAGATCCCCTCCATAAGTTCTATAAATATATCCGGATCTTCTTCATATCCGGGATCCAGATCTCGAATATGGTCCTCTAGCTGCGGAGCAGGGCTATAGACCCCCTCGACGACCTTTCTCCACTCATGTTAAAAATAGCCAGATTAGATTCGGTTAACATAACTCTAGAAAGAGGTTGAGTGAAGTCAATAATCGAAGAAAGGACTCACCGGGGGATAGGGTTGTACATGGAAAAGCCTTCCCGACATGTCTTACGAGCAAAGTCTTCCTTCTCCCCTTTGTAAAAGTCAGCCAAGATGGTGGCCAGGGCGGCGAAATTGTCTGGACCCTTGCGTAGACAACGGGACGCATCGTCCTTCCCATTTATAATACCACATGGGAAGACCTCGAGATTGGAGCAGCTGAACGCACCGCATTATTGAAGTTGCCATTACCTCAATTATAGACAACCCGGATTTGGCAAGTACTCTCTTGTTTACTAGCCTCGAAACCACGGCAATGTCTTCTTCTTCGAGGCTTCGGGGACGCCAGCTGGCGCGCTTCTTTAAAGGTGCACTGGAGAATTCGGGAAGACCACGCCGGATTGGGTCCGGAAGAACGATGTCTTCTATATAAAACCACTCCGAGGGCCACTCTTCGGATGCCTTCTTCGGGGTGCCGGACAGGTATCCAGTCCCGGCTATGCGCCATACTTCTGAGCCGCCCACCTCAAATATGGATCCCTTCTGGGAGCGGGGGGCGAGGCAGAAAAATTTCCGCCATAGCTCAAAATGAGCCTCGCAGCCTAGAAATAGCTCGCAAAGAGCAACGTAGCCCGCGATATGCAGGATGGAGCCTGGCGTCAGATTGTGCAGTTAGAGGCTGTAATACTCCAGTAGACCTCTGAGGAAAGGGTGAATAGGAAATCCTACGCCTCTCAAAAGGAAGGAAACGAAGCACACGCGCTCCTCTTTAGAAGGATTGGGGAAATTCTCCGCCAGGGCTTCGCCGTCGATGGAAGCTAATCCAACCCGAACGGAGACTAGATCCGCGGGAGGAAGGTACCCCTGTGTCTGAAGCTTGCTCAGATGGGCGTGGGATACCGAATAGCTTTCCCAGTCGCCTTTTTGAGGGCCGTTGGGGCGTGAGGAAGAGCTAGGAGCGTTGGCCATGTTTGGGGTGATTTCCTGTGGCGAGTTCTAAGGATTTCCGCGTGGTATGGAATGGTATCTGAGATCTTATCTCTTTAAATAGGCGCCGCTCCGGCATGGTCAAGGGGTTTGTTTGTAAAAAAGCACCTAGACTGTTCGCATTCGTTTGACACGTGGAAGCCGAGGCGGCGGTAGCGAAGAGTCAATTGAAAATGGTATTTAATGTGCAGCTGGACTATCGTCAATCCGAAGTACAACGGAGAACCCGCCTTGCAAAGCCGACGACATAAAGCCGGATACTACATCATCATTGAAGGCAAGTTCGTGGGCTACTGAGGGAGTCCTGGATTAAGGGGTCCTCGGATGATCGGGCTATGAGACGTGGGCCAAACTAATGGGCCGTGAAGATACAATATGGAAGGCCTTTCCCCGTGTTCGGATGGGGCTCTCCTCGGCGTGGATAGCAAGCTCGGCGGCAAGTCGTGTAGATTCCTCTCTCTGTAGGCCGACTTTGTACAACCCAGGCCCCTTCCGATATCTATATAAACCAGAGGGGTTAGACCGTAGAGATGATCACAATCATACAGGCTAGGCATATAGGGTTTAGCCATCACGATCTCGAGGTAGATCGAATCTTGTAACCCATATACTCATCATAGTCAATCAAGCAGGAAGTAGGGTATTACCTCCGTTAAGAGGGCCCGAACCTGGGTAAACATCGTTTCCCCCGTCTCCTGTTACCCTAAATCCTTAGACGCATAGTTTGGGACCCCCTACCCGAGATCCGCCGGTTTTGACACCGACAATCTCTTCTCCGCTGCAGGCTCTCTCCCGCTGCACATGGTGGCTGTGGCTTGTGATCTCGGCCGTCGATCTCGGTGCGTTTGTGGGGGCTGGTAGAGGTGAAATCAGACCGGAGGAAACTTTGGATGGCTCTCTCATCCCGACGGCGACGACGACCAAGGTTGTCGTTCTCCTCCTTGCAGGCGCCGTCGTGGTCCCGAGCCTCCACCTCGACCCCATGCCCGAGTGAAGACCCAAAATCTCCTTAGATTGGGCAGCGACCGCACTGCGTGTGTCGTGCCCTTCTTGGAGGCGTTGCCTAGGGCGTTCAGGTGCTTGGTTAGAGGAACTGCAGGTGGAGGGGATGGGACCAGTGGCAGCAAGTGGTGTTCGCGAAGGAGGAGCGGCGTGGCATCTGGCACATCAACAATGGTGGGTCTCGGCGGCATAGAGCGTGGGTCTCGGCGGTGGTAGCGTGATGATGGACGGCGCATGATGGTGGCGTTGTCCGACATCATGGTGGACGTTGACGGCGATTACACACAGCAAGCTCGATGCGTTAGTACAGCTCTGAAGATGGATCAGTGGAAGACGGCGACGGCGGTGATGGTGTCCTGGACTAGGGGGTACCAACCTAGTCGGCCTACAGTTCTTTGGCCGGGCCTTCAGGCCTTGGCTGCCATATGGCAAGACTCCGAGAGCTTCATGTCTGGGCGTGTTCAAGACTGCCTCTACCGAAGACTTGGCGTGTACTCCAAGATGTTTCCTACCGTCTCCATACGCGCCCATGGATACCGATCATGTAACCCTAGATGCCCTACAGGCGTGTATATAGGCCAGAGGGTTTAACCTGTAGAGGAGATCCAATCACAATTACATTCACCTAGCCCTAGGGTTAGATCTCTCCTTACGATCTCGAGGTAGATCAAGCTTCTACTCGACACATCACCATCAATACAATCAAAGCAGGACGTAGGGTATTACCTCTTTGAGAGGGTCTGAAGCTATGTACCCTTTCGTCCCTGTTACCACTGATCCGAGATCCACAGCTCACAACCCCATACCTTGAGGTGTGCCGGTTTTACCACCGACATTGGTGCTTCATTGAGAGTTCTGCTGTGATATCAACAAAGGATCGATGGGATCGTCGGTCAATGACTCGAACCCTCAGGGCAATGCTTATGTCCAGCTTTAGCAGCAAGCAAGGAGTCTTTGTCCGGTGTAGACGTCGGGCGAAGCCCCGAACAAACATAAAGTTATCATGAATACTTCTTGATTTAATGAACGCGCTTTGAGAATGGGACACCAGGCAATTCGAACGGAGCTAGTCGAGTTGCCATGATTTTTGCCAGAATCTTTGCGAAAGCATAGATGAGACTGATGGGGCGGAAATGTGATATGTCCTCATCCTCCTCCTTCTTTGGTAGTAACACTATGTTAGTTAAGTTCAGCCAATGCAGGTTCGTAGTAGTATGGAGAGTTGAGAAGGAGTTCACTTATCACGAAATGGATAAAAAAGGATGCATTTAGAACTAAAATATGTCTACGTACATTCACTTTCTTAACAAGGTATTTTGGAATGAAGAAAGTACTCTCTTTGTCCGAAAGAACTTGTCATTAAAATAAACAAAAAAGAGTGTATATAGAACTAAAATACATCTAGATACATGAGAAGTGCATCGCTGCATGCAGAGGCATCTGCACACAGCGCATCGACGGGGCCAGCAACTTCACGATTCGAATCAGGGAAGTGTGCTAGTTAGAGTATTGCCGAGCATTGGCTATCGTTTTGTGACTTATATGCGTATTTGAAGGACCACGGACTCACAGCACGCCCTGACACAAGGAACGTACGCAGCAGTACGCACTCCACACGTGAGGACGAAATACGACCGGGCCATGTAAACAAGAGACAAGAGAAAGCGCGTCGCTCGCGTAGGAGCTCTCGCGACAGCGCCGCCGCCAGGTAAAAACGAGAAGCCGCCGCCGGCCTGATCTCCCAGCCCCAGCCATCCTCACGCTGTCCGAGGTCAGATCCGGCGTCCGCGTTGCGCGCTCTCTCCGTCCCCCCTGCAGTTGGCCGCCTCGATGTCGTTTGGGGGCGGATCAAGCCCAGCGCACGGTCCCCTCTAGCAGCGGCCATGCCAGCTTTGCCGCCCACCGCGGCCCCGCAGCCAGCTCCCTCTGGTGACAGTCACCGCTGCTCCGGCCGCCACCCGCCATGGCGCCCTCCACTGCATGTGCTACTGCACCAATCTGAGACGCCCATGGCGCCCTCCGACTCCACTCCACCTGATATTGCCGGCTCCGGCCTTCTACCGCCGGCCCTTGCAGCGCCCCACTCCGGCAAGGCCCCTGCAGCTGCCGCGCGGTCTATTTAACTTTTATGCATTAATCACTGATGAACTGCAGAGCGAGGCGCGCACTGGCGTCCTTGGCAATGGCCCGCGCGGTCAAAAAGCAAATCGAGAGCATGTCAGAACAACAGTTTTCACACGATGTGGACACTGTATTCAAGTGTATGGACCGATGTATGTTGCCTTTTTGCATTTCAACAGAGTTTAACACGCCCATCACTTCGCCTGGACGGGCGGCTGGATAGCTACGTTTCAGCTGCCCGCTGCGTTCAGCACGTCCGTTCTTCTAGATACATCCTTTTTTATTCATTTTAATGACAAGTATTTCGAGACGGAGAGAGTACATTTTAGTGTTGTGACGTGACAAGATGTGATGGAGCAATTTTTAGGCGTGTTGGAAATATCGAGCAGTTTTTTTCCGAGGGGAAATACCGAGCAGTTGGCCTGTCGAATCATGGCGAGCTAAGCTTCCACGTTTTTCTCCTCTCACCTGCAATATTTTCTTTCGAGATCACTACAAGACCCACGCGCCAACACCATCACCGTGACGGGAGTCCACCCACCATATTCAAAGCCCATTAGAACACCTTGATCCTATCATCATTCTCCCGCTGATCATTGCTTAGGCAGAGCAGTCAAGGGAGTCCATCGGCGAGAAGACGATGCGGCCATTCAGCCGTCTCTCTCCCCTCCTCCTCCTGCTCCTCCTCGTCTCGCCTTCGTCCCCGCAGCCGCAGGAGCTCCAAGAAGAAGAGGGCGGCCTCCACGAGAGCTTCCTGCGTTGTGTGTCCCGCCTCTCGCCGGACACCGCCGACCCGTCCGAGCTCGTCCACGCGCCGGCGGACGCCTCCTACCCGCCCCTTCTCGCCTCCACCATCCAGAACCTCCGCTTCGCGTCGCCTCAGACGCCGGGGCCGTCGCTGCTCCTCACGCCCAGGACCGTCACCGAGGTGCAGGCGTCCGTGGCCTGCTGCAAGGCCCACGGCCTCACCGTCCGCTCCCGCAGCGGAGGCCATGACTACGAAGGCCTATCCTACCGCGCTACCCGTCCCAGCGGGGGCCGCCCGTTCGCCGTCATCGACGTCGCCGCGCTCCGGACAGTGCGGGTCGATGCGGCGCGCCGCGTGGCGCGCGCCCAGCCCGGGGCCACCCTTGGGGAGCTCTACTACGCGGTCGCGGAGGGGAGCGATGGTGCGCTGGGGTTCCCCGCCGGGATCTGCCCCACGGTTTGCGTCGGTGGGCACCTCAGCGGCGGCGGATTCGGGCCGATGATGCGCAAATACGGCCTCGCCGCCGACAACGTCGTAGACGCCGAGGTGGTGGACGCGGGAGGGAAGCTCCTGAACCGGTCAGCCATGGGGGAGGACCTCTTCTGGGCGATCAGGGGCGGCGGCGGAGGCAGCTTCGGCATCATCGTTTCTTGGACCGTGAGTCTGGTCCCCGTCCCGAGCGTCGTATCCGCCTTCACCGTCCGTCGGCTACTCCGGCGTGGTGACGAGGACGAAGAAGCAATGCTCCTTCTCCTGACCAAATGGCAGCTCGTGGCACACGCCCTCCCAGACGATCTCTTTGTCAAGGTGGCCATGGAGCCCAAGCTCGATGACGGCGGCAAGAGACGGCCATTGGTGGTGTTCAAGTCACTGTTTCTTGGAACCTGCAGCGGGATGGTTACCCAGATGGGCATCCATATGCCTGAACTAGACATTAAGCCAAGCGATTGCAGAGAGATGAATTGGATTCAGTCGATGCTCTACTTCTACGGCTACACCAATGGCCAACCGGCAGAAGTGTTTCTGGACAGAACACTCCAACCCAAAGAGTACTACAAGATCAAGCTAGACTACCTCACATCGCCAATTCCGGCAACCGGTCTAAGCATGTTGTTCACCAAGATCGTCGAAGAGCAGGGCGGCTCCATCGACATCGACCCCCAGGGCGGCAGGATGAGCGAGATACGAGAATCCGACACGCCGTATGCGCACCGCAGAGGGTACCTCTACAATTTCCAGTACTATGTCAAGTGGGGAAGTGACAAGAATGTGTCATATGACGAGAAGCATCTGGGTTGGGTCAGGGGGGTGCATGAGCTCATGACACCCTATGTGAGCAATAGGCCTAGAGCTGCATACATTAACTTCAGGGACCTGGACTTGGGGCAGAATGTGGAGGGCAATACAAGCTATGAAGAGGCCAAGGTGTGGGGGAGAAAGTACTTCAGGGGAAACTTCAGGAGGCTGGCAATGGTGAAGGCAGTGGTTGATCCTGACCAGGTGTTCTGGAGTGAGCAGAGCATCCCTCCTCTGGTTGTGGCCAGGAGGAAGAGGAAGGGACAGAGGCATGATGGATTGGTTTTAGAGATTTGACAGTTCAAGCGCAGGTTTGCCTTCCTTCTAGCGTATGTTTCTCAAAATAATAATAAGAAATAAAATCCACTTGCCTCGTCTCTTGAAATGTTGTGCCGAGTTATGCTGTCGTTTTTGGTTCGCAGGAATAAAAGATGATATTCCGCACGGTCTTGCAGAAACGTTTTGTAATATATTTTAATGATATTTGGTTGTCTAGAAGATGAATATTTGGAGTAATAATAGAAGAACCAAAGCCGAAAATACATATGATTATGGTGTTTGATTATTCTATAGTTGTAAATTATTTATGAAGTATAAATAGGATAATAAGATTAAAATTATCATGCATGTCAATATGTCATGTATGTTTGTATGTAAGGTGGACATTTTTTCGGTACATGTTCCATGTTGACGTGACATGTTTACATGTTAAGAAAAACAAGTTATCTGTGGCTAGCTATTTAGATATCGAAGATACTTTAACATGAGAAATGTAAAATGACTAGCTATTTAGATATAGAATATACCTGAATATGAAAAATGTTCTAATTGTAGAACGATGAATCCTCAAGAATCGGAAACATAAAAATGCGTGATAAAACTTGATCCGTTGCGTCACATAAAAACCTGAAAAATTATGCGTATGCCATAGATAATGTACGAACAAATGAAACTATCTATGAGGCTGCACTCAACGAAAAGTTCTTTAGATTTCAATGCAGAGTAGACCAGGAGAAAAATGCTATAATTTCTATGTTATAGACCAAATAAACTCTACACGAATAAATATTAAGGAATAAAATTCTATAAATTTCTTAAGCAGAAATAAAGAATCCATTTCACGAGAACGGCATTTTGGAGCTCGGCCTTCATGGAGGCCCTTTTTTGAACTTTTTTTTTTCAAAATTCATACTTTTCTGTTTAGAAAAACTGAAAAAATTGTACAAGTATACAATGATGTGTATTGTATGTGTGTAAAATTTTAGGATGAAATACCTTGAGATGCGATCAGTGCAAAATGAACAAATTCATTGACTTTTGGGATGAATAGTACCATGTGTTGAAAAGCCACATATTTGTCTTTTTTGCACAGTCCTCATTTCAATGTATTTCGTCTTGAAAATTTACACACATGTGTGTTATGCCTTCATGTATATCTGTATTTTTTCTGTTTTTTTAATGTAAAAATGTGAATTTTTCAAAAACCGGCCTCCATGGAGGCCGAGCTCCGAAAGCAATTTTCGTCCATTTCACCTATATCTTTCTTACTATAAATGTTAGAGTTGGTGGTAAGTTCACATGTGAGACCAACAATCTTCATCAATAAAAAAATACACCCAGCCCACATGTGGGACTAGCAAACTTTTTAAGAGATATAAATAAATGAATGATCGAGAAGAAGGGTCTAGAAGGGGTAATTAGACCCTTAACAAGTAAAAATGGCAATTTTTAGTTTTTTAAGTTAAAGTTGAGTTTAACACATGTTAAATGGCACACAATACATTTTACACAACATAGCAAGAGTATGAGCAGCGGAAAAAATAAAGCATGCAAGTGCAAGAATGTAAAGGGATGGGATTGGAGTGTGCAAACACAATGGAGATGCGGAGAATTTTTGGCGTGGTTCCGATAGGTGGTACTATCGTACGTCCACGTTGATGGAGACTTCAACCATGAAGGGTAACGGCTACGCGAGTCCATGGAGGGCTTCACCCACGAATGGTCCATGAAGAAGCAATCTTGTCTATCCCACCATGGCCATCGCCCACGAAGGACTTGCCTCACTCGATGAAATCTTCACGAAGTAGGCGATCTTCTTGCCCTTACAAACTTCTTGATTCAACTCCACACCGTGTCGGAGGCTCCCAGGCGACACCTAACCAATATAGAAGGCACCACTCTTCAAAAGGTAATATACGGTGTGTGTTGATGATGAACTCATTTCTCTTATGCTTCAAATGATAGTCTCCCCAACACTCAACTATCTTCTCACAGATTTGGCTATGGTGAAAGAGGGATTTGAGTGGAAAGCAACTTGGGGAAGGCTAGAAATCAAGTTTCAAATGGTAGGAATGGAAACTCTTGATCTCAACACATGAGTAGGTGGTTCTCTCTCAGAAAATGAATGGTGAAAGTGTAGGTACGTCTGATGGCTCTCTTACTTAGTAAGAGGGGGTGGAGGGGTATATATAGCCGCCACACAAAATCCAACCGTTACACACTTTTGACCCATCTCGGTGGCGCCGATCAGAAAAATTGGTGGCACCGATCCGTGCAAAAAAAAATGAACATTAGGAATCTCGGTGGAACCGACAGGAACAACTTGGTGGGACCGATGTGCAAGGGCTTAGGGCAAACCTCATCTCAGTAGCGCCGATTGCATCATCTCGATGGAACCGAAGTGAAGCAATAAGCAACAGAGAATCGATTAAGCCAACTCGGTGGGATCGAGATCCATATCGATGGAATCGAACTGTTAGGGTTTTGGTAGTGGCTAAGTCCAGATGAACCCGGTGGCTCCGGATGGGAAATATCGGTGGGGCCGAGTTGGGAATTAGGGTTTGGACATATTTGGATAAAAAAAGTGGCTAAGGGTTTTGAAGCAATATCATTAAGCACTTGAGCAAATAGATCATTGAGCAACAGCTCATCCTCTTTTAATAGTATTGGCTTTCCTATGGACACAGTGTGATCTTGGATCACTTAAACAGAGAGTCTTGAGCTTTTGCCAATCCTTAGCCTTAGCATTTTGAAGGGGTTCCACATCCTCTGGTCCTAGCCATGCCACTGTTGAACTTATCTGAAATATGCTACATAAAACTATTAGTCCAACAAAAAGATATGTTGACATTAATTATCAAAATCACCCGGGAAGCACTTGTGCTTTCAATAAACAAATGCACTTTTACTCACATATGAGACCTAAAGCAAATAAACAAGTACGCTACTTCTTTCATGTGAGACCAGCACTTGCAAAATGCACAAATAACAAATGCAAAATGTGAATCCAACTCAAAATTATGCTCTTATTTTCAGTTTCTCTTTTCAACCAAGCTCTTCCGATTATATATCACGAAATAAGAGAGTGCTCAAATTGTAACTCCAAAGCGACAGTAGTCCTTGCCCTTCTACCCGATGGACGACCTTGTATGGTCAACTCACTAATGCCTATTCTAATATGTACCCAACATTCAGAATGTTATCTCTTGCAAAGAGCATACAGATGGCTTAAGATTCACCAATGCATGCAGCTTGATCTTTATTTATATTTTCACTATTTTTAATCGTGAATCACATGCGTAGACCGCACGACACCAACGTATTTTGACGAGTTGCTATGGCAGTGACCCAACTCCTCATATTTTATAGTTTTGTAGCAACGCATGTGCATTGTGCTAGCACATACTATAAAATTTGAACTCATGGGATTGTGGATCATTCACAACCCCCCTCTCAAAAACAACACACTAACGTATGAACAAGTTAATGTAATAACTGTCGTAAGCATTCTTTAATGAAAAATAAAAGCATTATGAGTTGGATTCTCTTTTGTCTCTCTTGTAGGATTTCTAGCAGTCACTGAATGCCCACTTCCTCAAACAAGGCAAGTAGTTCTCCTCCAAACTCGCCTATGACCTGACTATGATGGAAGTTGGCGATGACACCTATAATAGGACCATTTGGACCTCCAGGTTCCTAACCATTTCAAAATATTTGCATGGCTTCTATTCAGGGACCACCTCAACTCCAAGACAAACCTCCTTCACAAGCACATCTCCCCGGACACCACCTACTCGAGATGCGATCACGACTGCGAAAACGTCATGCACATCTTAATACTATGCCTTCTTGCCAAGATAATTTGGCAACGAATTGGTATCCTACTCCCAACTCCACACCAACTCTAGGATTGCAGAATGCCAAATGGCCTTGATTATCATATATAGCTAACCACCCTACTCACCATCCAGTGGAAGATATGGGCATGCAAGAATGAAATGACCTTTCAACGTGAAGATCACCATAGCTCGGTAGTACTTCGACTAATCATTGAAGACCTCACACTGTGAACGCACGGGTGGAACAATGGAATGAGGCATGGACTAATATATTCATGTGGGGGGAGCATCGGGGCCGCCACCCCAGTCTCTTGTCACACTTTTCTTGTGTAGCCCGCCAACACCACCTTCCGAGGCAACCACCCAACCATACCATTGCTTACCCTCGAGCTGTAATGCCGTATGACCCAACTACATGCAACCCGAGCCACACAAGCCCATTACCTGCAAAACACGATCTCACACCACTTTCGGGCATGCCGCTCCGACGTATTGTCCTATTGTCCCCACTGGGACGCGCCAACGAGCAGATAACCTTGCACCTGTCCCACAAGTCTCACAAGGTCACCACCCAAAACCATGGCGAGCTACAATCGCATTGTATATTCAAGCATAGCTCCACGACGATGCCTCCAAGGGCGAAGATGACGCCCACATGCACTTCCGTCCCCACCATAACCAATGTCAAGGTGATGCTTTCGCCGGAGCTCCTCCTCTCCCGCTGAGGCCCCCACGGGAGTGGGACTGGTAGATCTGGAGTAGGGATGAAAATTGAGTGGAAACTTTCTGTTTTTCCGGAGGAAAAATGAAAAACGGAGAGGAAATATGAAAACGGAAACGAAAATTTGCAAAACGGAAGTGGAAATGGAATTTTTTATGCGGAAACGGAAACAAAAACGGAACGGTGTTTTTCGGTGGAACATGCATGGAAACGGAACATTCCGTTTCTGTGAATATGGAATTTCTGTTTTTACTATAGACCTATAGCTGCTTTGTAGCCCAACCACCAAAGAGAACACAATGACACAATTAGTAGAATGGATTTGAGGCCCAACTTCTACTACCACACATGTACTTACCTTGACCCTATACGCAATTGTCCGGTATTACTACAATACTAGGCTAAGTTGCTAACATAATGATATTATTTTGTAGCCATGTTAACAACTCATTAAATTTGTTTGTTTTTGTATGTATTTCTCTATGATTCAAGGGGTTTTTATGTTTCAATCAATGCCTATTTCTGTTTCCGTATCCACTTTGTATTCGCTCCGTGTCCGTTTCCGGTAGTATCTGTTTCCGTATTCATTTCCGGGGTTTTCTGTATTCGTTTCCACTTCTGTAAAAAAATGTGAAAACAAATATGATAGCACTCAGTTCCGTTCGTTTCAGCTCCGTTTTCATCCCTAATCTGGAGCACTTAACAACGCCTGTATCACAGGAACTGACCATGTTGCACGACACACCTCCACCGCCTGCAGCCAAGCACTACTGCATGACATCCCATCGCAGGACATCCTGCCACAAAGAACACAACGCATATGCGCTACCGTCATTCCGAGGCCGCCGCCCGGGCATCCATGCCACGCCCGACCACCATAGCCAGAGCACACCTCGACCACGCTCCTCCTCCCGCGTATCCAAGCCCATCATCTGTCAGCAGCGTATTGGGCCCATTTCGTAGTTCCTTTTTTTTCTTGCGAAGCCATTTCGTAGTACCTTAGGAATGTCGTTACCTCACAACCCTTTTAGAGGCGATGGAGCTCGTCCATCACTCGGGCAAGTCGACGCGTCAAAACTAATAAAAAAGCGTGCGCGGATCCAGCCATGCAAAAGCAAGCGTGATCACAGCCATCTCCACCAATCGCACGTTATTGCACGCGCAAAACTCGCCCCCAAATTCAATGGAGCGCTAGCGCACAGCGATAGAATTTGGATCGAGGATCCTACGTACACACGAAGAAAACAATCCCTTCCGCGATCGCGATCCAGGCGACTCACAGGAGGAATGGGGTTCTTCTCGGGGATCATGATGGGACTCATCCTCGGCGTCGCCCTCATCGCCGGCTGGGCGAGCGCCATGGCTCGCCGCGCCCGCAAACGCAGCGCCAAGGCAAGTGCGCCTGCGGATACTCTAGATTGATCACTGCATTCATGCGATTTTCGGTTTGCGTTGTGCCATTGTCGATGATCCTTTTTGCATCGACTCGTAGATATATGTTCAGGTTGGACCCTGTGTTGATCCGCTAGAAGGATTCAGGCTTACAGACGTTTTCTCAGGCTCGTTCGTTGATTATTTGCGTTCTGAAAGCGGCTTATGCGTCTGACGCCGCGACTTGGGGAATGAAATTTGGCTCAAGCCTGAGTTTCTGACGGCAATGCGCCGGAGTAGATTTGTCCTTGGAACTCCTTTCAGTTCAAGTTCTGTTTTTACACTGTTTTTGAAATGAAGCTGCAAGTGAAAGTCTTGTTTCGTGATAATTACTGTAACAAAATTCGTTTTGAAACAGGCTGCCGATGTCAATGTGCTAGGATCTCTCAGCCGTGAAGATCTGAAGAAAATATGCGGAGAAAATCTCCCTCAATGGATTTCATTCCCGGAGTATGACCAGGTGAAATACTACTTACTGTGTTACCGTGACTCTTTCCATATTCCCGATTAATCATAATATGTAAAATATGGACAAGAACAAGCTATGCCACTCTAGTCTTTACTAGACGTGAGCGCATTCGAGTTCATACCAGATAAGTCATCAAATTCCTAAGTTTAAGAAATTCAAAACATTAGGACAAAATTACCCCAGTATCATTGCAAATAGGTGTAAGCTGAGAAAAAAAAAATCTGATATGAGGATGTCATTTTCCAACTCAGTTATCCTTGTGGTGGTACCAAGTACCAATGATTTCCTTGCAGTATGCTCACCTGATGTTTTTCTTGCTTTCGTACTTTAATGTTTCGGTTCCGTTCTTCAGGTTAAATGGCTCAACAGACAATTGAGCAAGCTTTGGCCTTTTGTTGAAGAGGTACACACAATTAACCTCCTGTGTTCTTCCAGCTTTTTCGACAGGAGGGTCCTCCTTTCGTTTAGACGAAAGAAAGGGTTTATCTGTAGAGTTAACGAGTTTTTGAAGTATGAGCCCATGAACTGCTTATTGTTCTGTTGTTGTTGACACCTGTTCTGACGTACAGTTGCTTTTGGTTACAGGCAGCAACCATGGTCATCAGGGACTCCGTGGAGCCTATACTCGACGTTTATCGACCGGTGGGGATATCCTCACTCCAAGTTCAGCAAACTCTCGCTAGGCACCGTGCCACCTAAAATTGAAGGTTGCAAGGACAACGTGGCATTAATTCTACAGTATTAAGTGGTAGATAATCTTGTTCTAAAGGCTTCTGATGAGTGATGATGTTGTCCAGGCATTCGGGTCCAGAGCTTTCAGAAAGGGCAGATCACGATGGACATTGACTTCAAGTGGGGCGGGGATCCGAATATCGTCCTTGCAGTTGAAACTCTAGTCGCTTCACTCCCCATTCAGGTCTGCAAATCTCCCGCCGGCCCGACAAAACGGGCCTACCTTAAATTTTCAGCAGTTTTTTCATGACAATTTAAACCTGGTAAAATTTGACCTTGCAACGTATGTTCGTGTAATATATATTTGCAAGTAGCACGGCTACACAAGCATTTCAATCGAACTACAAATGGTAAAAAGTTCCCATATACTGCTTACGGCTTGTATGCAGTTCAAGAACCTTCAGGTGTTCACCATCATCCGCGTGGTCTTCCAATTGTCTGACGAGATACCATGCATCTCCGCTGTTGTCATTGCTCTTCTGGCAGAGGTACGTACGTATGCTTCTTGCAACCACTCTAAATTTTCTCCCGTCAGGAATCCTTGAGCATAACTGGTTCTCTGTATGTTGCCGCGGTAAATGGTTTCTTCTGCATCGCCTTCAGCCAAAACCGAGGATCGACTACATACTGAAGGCGGTCGGGGGAAGCCTGACGGCGATGCCCGGACTTTCAGACATGATCGACGTATGCCCCGAGTTTGCTTCCTCTCCTTCTTGCTGCTTGCATTATCTGTGTCAGCGGTTGATGATTGTTTGATTACTCCTTTTTCTGCAGGACACCGTGGCGTCATTGATCACTGACATGCTCCAATGGCCGCATAGAATCGTCGTTCCACTGGGCGTTGACGTCGACATAAGGTTCTGTTGACAGAGCTCGGTCAGGAGCTGAAATTAGGGTGTCTGTCTGTCGGACTGACTGACAACGACATAGTTTCCGTGCAGTGATCTGGAGCTGAAGCCGCACGGGAAGGTGACGGTGACGGTGGTGCGCGGGAGTCGCTCAAGAACAAGGAGTTCATCGGCAAGTCGGACCCCTACGTGGTGCTCTTCATCCGCCCCATGTTCAAGGAGAGGACCCGGGTCATCGACGACAACCTCAACCCGGAGTGGAACGAGACGTTCGAGCTCATCGCGGAGGACAAGGAGACGCAGCACATCATCCTCGAGGTGTTCGACGAGGACAGCCTGAAGCAGGACAAGAGGCTGGGCATCGTCAAGCTGCCCCTGAGCGACCTGGAAGTGGAGACCGTGCAGGAGATCAACCTGCAGCTGCTGTCGTCCCTGGACACCACCAAGGTCAAGGACAAGAAGGACCGGGGCGTGCTCACCGTCAGGGTAAGCCCATGCATGCCTTCTCCTCGACCTGTGCTCTCGGAGCGAGCGAGAACTCGATGGAGCTGTGTATTCGCAGGTGTTGTACCACCTCTACACCAAGGAGGAGGCGCTGCGGGCGCGGGAGCTGGAGAAGAGGACGGTGGAGGAGCGGCTGAAGACGAGGGAGGCGACGGGGCCCGCCGTCAGCGGGGCCGCGGACGCAGCCAGGGGCGTGACCGCTCCGTCCACGGTCACCACCAACGTGGCCGGCACGGGCGTCGCGGCGGGCGCTGCCGTGGCCGGTTCGGGCGTCCACAAGGACGGGTCGGGCGTTCACAAGGACGGGCCGGGGGTTCACATGGTGGGCACGGGGATCGACGCGGTCGGCAAAAGCATCACCAAGGCCGGCAAGTTCGTCGGCCGGACCGTCACAGGGCCCTTCAGCAGCCAGAGGCGCAGCGCCGCGAGCGTGCCGACGGTCGACGAATGACTGATGCAAACTGTGAGCTTAGCTTTACCGACTGGTTCCGTCTCCTGCTACTCTTTAGTTTCTTATAGTACTACTACCGGTAGTGGTTATCCGTCTCCATTTTTTCACCATCATTTTTTATATCAGAAACATAGTACTACAGTATATGTTTGTATTTGTCTTTGATTTGATTTCGACACTGTTTGCATCTGCAGTTTTTTAGTATCTTTCATATCTGCATCTGGTATGAAATGGAATCAAATCTGGTGTAGTCTAGAAATCGTTTGCTTGCTTTTGCGTCCAAGAGCAACTCTAACTAGAGGATGACGCGCGCTTTGCCGCGCCGTTCTTTGTTTGTTGAGTTCATCCTGTTTTTCCTCTCAGGGTTAGTACGGTTAGTTGTTTAATTTGGTTTTATGTGTGTGGTTGGGCTTTAATTACGCTATGTCTAGTGTTGTTCTTTTTTATTGGTATATCGGTCTGGCTTGTTCGATGTGATATTCGTTTTGAGAGGATGATGAAATTGTTCGGTATGTGATTATAGTATTGTTACACGTTTCATTTTCAGTTCCGACCGATGGTGATTATGTGAGCTTCTTTGTAGCACACAGCAAGCAACACATATGTGGGCACCATACAACCGCCACGACAGCATGCAAACGGATACGAACATCCTAAACTACAAAACATCCACTTAGGGTCCACTAGCAAATCACAAAGCCTCAATACACCAAGGGCCAGCATTCGTAATGAGCACAGCAACTCAAAAAACCTTCAGAACTTATTAGATAAATGTGAAAGCCTGAGAGAGATATGATTCAAGCCCTTTATTGCCCATAACATGTAGTCGTAAGAAACATCAGGTACATACCCTAAAATCATTACCACCTCACCTACTCACAGCGACCGAAGTCGGATTAGGCAATGGATTCATCCTGCTCATTTAGCCCTGATTGAGAGGTCACAGTTTAACCCCGAATGCCAGCAAGGATCAACGGAAGTTAAGGAAAAGCAAACTGCATGTTGGAAAACCTTGTCTCTAAAAAATAGCAGCATTCGAATTAGTCTCCAGAATCAGAATAAAATATCATTAAGAAACAAGTACATCTCACTTCAAAGATAAAACAAGATGGTCAAAGAATAACAGGGGGCATGTAATACGTTAGTTAAGCAAGAAGATCATGTGTCAAGCAATGGACATCCACATGCATAATTCTCATGGGAGTGCTCTTTCCCCATCATCTACATAGTTGCACTTTTCAGCAACTTAATCATCGGCTCTGATCTTGCTGGTCACCATGAATATCGCTTAACAACAAATACATAAATACGAGCGTGAAAATTGGCCATTGTCTGGAGAGAAAGGTATATTCCCAAGAAAATAGATAAGCATTTTTTTAAATCTAATCCAAGGAGCTAATTTATTATCACACCATACAAAGAGATGTCAACAGACCTTATATGTATCGTAAGATAGTTTTACAGTGTATTTTACGGAATACTTCAGCGACATTCTCTGTAGTGTCTTATGTGTGTTCATACAAAGCCTGGGATTTCGTTTGGCAGAAGAAAAAACTTACAATGCGTATGATTTTTTTAGTAGCATCTAATTTACACTAATATGCTGAAATCAAGCAAGTGCACATCAACGCTTGCATACATTTTTTTCATGGATGTGTTGTGAACATGTGATGCTAACTCTGATAACCAAACTGGTTTGGCAAGTATGAAAAGAACTTCAGTTTATCAACTTGTTATTTTTAGGAGGACATCACTTGTAAGAGGGCAAATTAAGCTCAAACATACCTATACGTCAATCATATTGGCAAGTGACTCCAGATAAGTAGCTTGTCCCAGTTCTTCTTACAGAATTACTTTCAAATTTTTCTCTATCTGATGCATCATGAAAGTTTATCAGCTTACGATAGTGATCATAATTATCAATGAAATTTATAGAAATCAATAGGCAATAATTAGATGGTCCCAACCCAATGATGAGTGATGAGATTATAGTTACTACCTGCAGGTGAACTGCCTAATGAAAGCCTCATCCAGGTCAGAGGGTCAACTTGTGGCACGGCACCAAGAACCAGTACACTTTCTTCATCTTTCGTGCACATAGGCACATGCTTATGAGAAGGACACCTGTAGTTTTAGTGCCTAATGAAACCTTAACTCTATTGAACTTCTTTCTAACACAAATTTTCTCAGTAGTATTCACACGACTATCTTGATCTAATAGCATGATTAACTGCTCAACACGATGTAGAGTCTATGATTTCCTACAACAATCATTCGAGGCCATTTTTTTGTTTCATTAAGGAAAAAAAAGTGGAATGAAACTGATAAACTTTAGTGGCATACTAATAAACAGCGGATCCATGATCAATTGCAAGATGTTAAATTGCAAAAAATGATGTAATCATACGATCGGTCCAAAAGGACACTTTCGACATAGCAAATTGCCAAGCAAGAAAAATCTGAAGAAGTTTTTTTTTTCCGAACGGACCAGCTGATGGCTGGCGTATATTGATAGCATACCAGAGAGCAGCCCGGTGCACAAAGCTCCCGCTTGCGCAGGGGCCAGGGAAGGGTCCGACCACTTTGGGTTTATAGTGCTAGATGTGTATAGTCCCTTTTCGGTACATCCCCATTGTATAAGGGGTTTCCTGCACTTTACCACACATGTGTATGTAATGGCCTTTGGCCCTCAGTGAATATTAGTTGTTCATTATCCAACATGATATCAGATGCTAGGTTAGCCTCTCGCTCCTGCATGATGCAACTCCGTGCGTGCTCTAGGATCCGCTCGTCGCCGGTCGCTCTCGATCGGAACTGACGCTCCCTGATCTCTTCTCCGTCTTCCCTCGTCAGCTGGCCGTCCTCACCTTGTTCCTGCGGCTGTTTTTCACCGGCAGCCGCGGCTGGCCTCGCCTGCTTGCCGCCGCCTCCCTCAACCACCTACAGCCGCCGGCGACCGCCCCTGCTTGCCTTGCCCGGCAGGCTGCCACGCCCCGGCTCCCTTTTCTCCTCTGCTACGGCCGCCTCCTCCTCTTCACATCAGGCCGGCCGCCGTTGCCGCCTGCTCCGCCCGGCCCGACCCAGCCCCCTTTCTCCTCTGCTCCGGCCCCTCCTCGCCAGATCAGGGCGGCTGTCGCGGCTCCTGCTCCCTGTCTCGATCCCATGCAGCCGCGACTTGGTTCGCTTCTTCTTCGCCGTTGTTTTCCACGATCCAGATTGGGTCCTTGAAAATGCGTTATATCGACTAGAGGGGGGGGGGGTGAATAGGCGATTTTTATGAATTCTTCACTGAGGAATTTGCGGGTGAGGAAATTCCTTAGCGAAGAACTACTTGCAGCGGAATAAGTACTCAGAAGTAAACATATCGGAACACAAGCATGGTCATCATAATGAAATGAAGACAAGCACAGAGTACAGAAAGCGTGAACACATGATAACACAGAATGAAGACAAACAGACTGAAGAAATTGAACTGAGGAAATTTGAGAAAGTCTTCAGTCAAACTCTTCAAACACAGTATGAACAAGCGCACAACACAGTAAAGAGGAAATGAAAGAGTTGAGGAAAAGAACCAGTAAGCTTGGTGAAGACAATGATTTGGTAGACCATTTCCAACTGTTGTCTCAGTTGTACATCTGGTTGGAGCGGCTAGGTATTTAAACCTGAGGATACACAGTCCTCACCGTATTGTCCTTGAGCTAAGGTCACACAGACCTCGCCCAATCACTCGTGGTAAGTCTTCAGGTGACTTCCAAACCTTCACAAACTCGGTCACTCAGCGATCCACAATTCCTCTTGAATGCTCTAGACCATGACGCCTAACCGTCTGGAAGAAGCACAGTCTTCAAAGGTAACAAGCGTCGGATCCACGCAGGATCAATCTCTTCAGTGATGCTCAATCACTTTGGGTTTGTAGGTGTTTGGGTTTGGGTTTTCCTCACTTGATGATTTTTGGCTCAAATTCCTCGGAGGATGGGATGCTCTCAAATGACAAGTGTCAGTTTCTCTCGGAGCAGCCAACCAACTAGTGGTTGTAGGGGGCGGCTATTTATAGTCTAGGGAACAACCCGAAATGATAAGACATAAATGCCCTTCAATGATATGACCGTTAGGTGGGTAGATATTTTGGGACAGCTGGCGCGTAGCACAACAACGGTCGGAATTTTGAGTATCAAATACCTCAGGGCAATCATGTTCCTCACTGTGTAGGCAATCCGCACCGGCGAATTCCTAACTCCTCAGCCAGAACAAATTCCTCAGAGACCAGAAGAACTTCGTCTCTGTCACTGAAGAAATTGACTGAATTGTATGATATTTCCAATGGCTTCACTCGATGGGATTGGTAGGTGTAGGATTTTGAGTTGAGCATCACATGGAAATTTTTCCTTAGTACTTCCTCGACCCCCTTTAACAATACGGTGTTCCCTATGACTCAAGAAAGAGAAAAAGAAACTGCGAAAACAAAAGTCTTCACACTTCATGTTCCTCGAATGAATACCAATTCTTCAAGGTCACACCAATTTCTTCACATTCAAAGTCTTCAGAAAGTCTTCAGAAATCCAAAGTCTTTAGTCGAAGAACTTCATTTTTAGGGGTCGTCTTTCTCTGTAAATATCAAACTCCTCATAGACTTATAGACCTGTGTACACTCAAAAACACATTAGTCCCTTAACCTATAAGTCTTCAATACACCAAAATCACTAAGGGGCACTAGATGCACTTACAATCTCCCCCTTTTTGGTGATTGATGACAATATAGGTTAAGTTTTCAACGGGGATAAATCCTATGAGTGTAAATACTGGTATAGAGGAATTTGATTGCAAGATATAGAAGAACTCCCCCTGAAGATGTGCATAGTGAGGAATTTGCTTTGAAGCAATGCACACTTGAAGAGTAGAATCATGGAGATCTCCCCTATATCTTGTAATTCATACACGCATTTAACATATAGTATGGAGAATTTGAAATGCATGATAAAATATGGTGACTGATGTAATTTAGCATGCGTGCATTAAAATTAGTGAGGAATAAGCATGTAGAAGAACACAACAGAAGTATCAGACCACCATAGAGTTTAAGTTTACAACTCGATCCAGCAAAGTCTTCAAAAGAACGAGAGTTGTAACTTAGCAAACAAACGCCCATATAGATAGACCCGCTTGAAGACTAACTTAAATTTCTCCCCCTTTGTCATTAAATGACCAAAAGGGTCGAAAAAATGAGGACTAACGCCCCTGGAGAATATCAAGTTGATGAAGGAGCGCCAGCGTTGTTGGGGTCGTTTGTTGTTGTAGGGCCTGCTGCAGTGTCGTCCAAGTCTTCATGCTCGTCGGTGTCGCGTGATGAAGAATAAGAGCTTGCCACCAAGGAAGGAACCTTGACCTTCTTGTATTTCTTCGGTGGAGGTGCAGACCAGTCAAAATCCTCCTTGAGACCCATTTGCTTCAGATCTTCTTCACCATATACATGTGACAGAATAGCCCAGGTGCGACCGAAGACTTCATGGAGGTAGTAATGGTTTTTCTTCACTGCACTATGTGTAGCAGTCATGTTGTGAAGAATAGAACCAAACTGACGCTTAACCCATTTATGGTTTCGATCCACCTTCTGGTGAAGACTAAGAAGAAGCTCACGGCCAGTCATCACTCTTGGAGCTGTGGCTTGAGGATTTGGCTTGGATGCATTAGCAACAGAATCATGAGTGGCAAAGTCATCATTGGTGGAATAAGATGCAGCTTTGTGAAACTGACCATCCAATGGACGAATGCCTTCATCTATAACAGCAGCGGCCTTGCCCTTTTCATCAGCTGAGGAAAATGTCCTTTTGAGGACTTCAATGGGGGGCAAGTAGCTGTAATGGTTGAGAGTGTCAGCCTTGTAGTCGAGTGAAGACCTTGTTCTGATGAATCTCATAATCCAAGGTGTGTAAGGCTTCAACTCAAACGGAGAGAGTGTAATATTGGCTAGAGTCCTCATGAAGAAATCGTGATAGTTGACAGGAATGCCATGCATGATATTGAACATCAGATTCTTCATGATGCCAACAACTTCTTCATCATTCGAGTCGTGGCCTTTGATTGGACTCATAGTCTTTGTCAGAATGGGATAGAATGTTCTTGGTACATACAACAATTCCTTCACGAGGAATTTGGTCCTTGGGGCTTGACCTGGCTTCAGAGGCTTCATAAGCACTTGCATGTAATGAGCAGAAGTTCGGCTCACAGATACAGAACAGCGAGCTCCTTCAATGGGTGGACTGATGGGCAGGGCGTGAAGTAATTCATAGGCCGGTGCCTTATAGTGAGTGTTTTCGGTCATCCAGTCCAACACCCAAGAGTTGATATCATCAGCATCGCCTGTGACGTGCAGGGTTGCATAGAATTGAAGAATGAGCTCTTCATTCCAATCGCAAATATCCGTGCAAAAGTTGAGTAAGCCTGCATCGTGAAGCACACTAAGGACTGGGGTAAAACAAGGCATCAATTCCATATCGACGTGAGGAATGTGCTCATGGTCGAAGACTTTGTTCTTATTGAAGAGTAGTGAAGAATAGAAGTTGGCCTGGCTGGCAGTCCAGAAGCGCTTCCTTCTAAGACGAGCAGAGTCATAAGGATTATAATCAGTGAAGAACACGTGCTCGCCGAAGAAGTCATCAGCCTTGAATTTCTGCTTCTTCGAGAATGGATACTTTGGCTTGGGCTGGGGAGTATTAGTCAATTGCATTATTACCTCAGGAATCGCAATCTCAGGTTCCACAGGCTGAGGAATTTCAACTTCTTCTTCAGTGGCAGCCTGGGTCTTCAATTCTTCATTTACATTTTCTTCAACACTAGTGGCTGGAATCTCTTCATGTACGTATGAGTTGCACGAGGTTCTTCAGATCCCATTTGTACTTCAGTGTTGACAAGGGACTGAGGAATTTGTTGAAGTGGTGTGAACAGAGGAGAGTTGGGGTGCTGACTTTCCCAAAAGTCATCACTCAGCACTGGTGTTGTACACCCAATGTCCACATCTTCATCTTCTTCTTTTTCTTCAACGTCGGCCTCTTCAGCAGTGAACTAAGGCATTGGCAATGAGACTGTTGGGGTTGAAGGGATTGCATCCGCTTCAATTTCTTCATCCAGCTGCTCTGGCGAAGTAGCAGAGGGAATGCCATCATCAGATTCACTTGGAATCACATATTCTGAAGGAAATATGCCCTAGAGGCAATAATAAAGTTATTATTTATTTCCTTATATCATGATAAATGTTTATTATTCATGCTAGAATTGTATTAACCGCAAACATAATACATGTGTGAATACATAGACAAACAGATTGTCACTAGTATGCCTCTACTTGACTAGCTCGTTGATCAAAGATGGTTATGTTTCCTAGCCATAGACATGAGTTGTCATTTGATTAACGGGATCACATCATTAGGAGAATGATGTGATTGACATGACCCATTCGTTAGCTTAGCACACGATCATTTTGTATGTTGCTATTGCTTTCTTCATGACTTATACATGTTCCTATGACTATGAGATTATGCAACTCCCATTTACCGGAGGAACACTTTGTGTGCTATCAAACGTCACAACGTAACTGGGTGATTATAAAGGTGCTCTACAGGTGTCTCCGAAGGTACATGTTGGGTTGGCGTATTTCGAGATTAGGATTTATCACTCCGATTGTCGGAGAGGTATCTCTGGGCCCTCTCGGTAATACACATCACTTAAGCCTTGCAACTAAATGAGTTAGTTGAGGGATTATGTATTATGGAACGAGTAAAGAGACTTGCTGGTAACGAGATTGAACTAGGTATTGAGATACCGACGATCGAATCTCGGGCAAGTAACATACCGATGACAAAGGGAACAACGTATGTTGTTATGCGGTATGACCGATAAAGATCTTCATAGAATATGTGGGAGCCAATATGAGCATCCAGGTTCCGCTATTGGTTATTGAACGGAGACGTGTCTCTGTCATGTCTACATAGTTCTCGAACCCGTAGGGTCCGCACGCTTAATGTTACGATGACAGTTATATTATGAGTTTATATGTTTTGATGTACCGAAGGTTGTTCAGAGTCCCGGATGTGATCACAGACATGACGAGGAGTCTCGAAATGGTCGAGACATGAAGATTGATATATTGGAAGCCTATGTTTGGATATCGGAAGTGTTCCGGGTGAAATCGGGATTTTACCGGAGTACCGGGAGGTTACCGGAACCCCCAACTTAATGGGCCATAGTGGGCCAAGGTGGAAGAGAGGAGAGGTGTCTAGGGCTGGGCCGCACGCCCCTCCCCCCAGTCCGAATAGGACAAGGAGAGGGGGGCGGTTCCCCCCTTCCTTCTTCTCCTCCACTCCTTCCCCCTCCCAAGTCCTAATCCAACTAGGAAAGGGGGGGAGTCCTACTCCCGGTGGGAGTAGGACTCCTCCCGGCGCGCCCTCTCCCTGGCCGGCCGCACCCCCCCTTGCTCCTTTATATACGGGGGCAGGGGGCACCCTAGAGACACAATTGATTAGTTGATCTTTTAGCCGTGTGCGGTGCCCCCCTCCAGCATAGTCCACCTCGATAATACTGTAGCGGTGCTTAGGCGAAGCCCTGCGTCGGTAGAACATCAACATCATCACCACGCCATCGTGCTGACGAAACTCTCCCTCAACACTCGGCTGGATCGGAGTTCGAGGGACGTCATCGGGCTGAACGTGTGCTGAACTCGGAGGTGCCGTACGTTCGGACCGTGAAGACTTACGACTACATCAACCGCGTTGTGCTAACGCTTCTGCTTTCGGTCTACGAGGGTACATGGACAACACTCTCCCCTCTCGTTGCTATGCATCACCATGATCTTGCGTGTGCGTAGGAATTTTTTTGAAATTACTACGTTCCCCCACAGTGGCATCCGAGCCAGGTTTTATGCGTAGATGTCATATGCTCGAGTAGAACACAAGTGAGTTGTGGGCGATATAAGTCATACTGCTTACCAGCATGTCATACTTTGGTTCGACGCTATTGTTGGATGAAGCGGCCCGGACCGACATTACGCGTACGCTTACGCGAGACTGGTTCTACCGACGTGCTTTGTACACAGGTGGCTGGCGGGTGTCAGTTTCTCCAAGTTTAGTTGAATCGAGTTTGGCTACGCCCGGTCCTTGAGAAGGTTAAAACAACACTAACTTGACGAACTATCGTTGTGGTTTTGATGCGTAGGTAAGAACGGTTCTTTCTCAGCCCGTAGCAGCCACGTAAAACTTGCAACAACAAAGTAAAGGACGTCTAACTTGTTTTTGCAGGGCATGTTGTGATGTGATATGGTCAAGACGTGATGAGATATAAGTTGTTGTATGAGATGATCATGTTTTGTTGAAGTTATCGGCAACTGGCAAAAGCCTTATGGTGGTCTCTTTATTGCATAAGATGCAAGCGCCAAATAATTGCTTTACTTTATCGCTATGCGATATCAATAGTTGCAAGAGCAATAGTTGGTGAGACGACCATGTGACAACACATTGATATAGATCAAGATGATAGAGATCATGGTGTCATGCCGGTGATGATGGAGATCATGACGATGCTTTGGAGATGGAGATCAAAGGCACAAGATGATAATGGCCATATCATGTCACATATTATGATTGCATGTGATGTTTATCTTTTATACATCTTATCTTGCTTTGATTGACGGTAGCATTATAAGATGATCTCTCACTAAATTATCAAGGTATAAGTGTTCTCCTTGAGTATGCACCGTTGCGAAAGTTCTTCGTGCTGAGACACCACGTGATGATCGGGTGTGATAGGCTCTACGTTCAAATACAACGGGTGCAAAATAGTTGCACACGCGGAATACTCAGGTTAAACTTGACGAGCCTAGCATATAACAGATATGGCCTCTAACGCCGAGACCGAAGGTAGAGCGTGAATCATATAGTAGATATGATCAACATAGTGATGTTCACCATTGAAACTACTCCATCTCACGTGATGATCGGACATGGTTTAGTTGATATGGATCACGTGATCACTTAGAGGATTAGAGGGATGTCTATCTAAGTGGGAGTTCTTAAGTAATATGATTAATTGAACTTTAATTTATCATGAACTTAGTCCCGTAGTATTAGCATATCTATGTTGTAGATCAATAGCTCGCGTTGTTGCTTCCCTATGTTTTATATGTGTTCCTAGAGAAAACTAAGTTGAAAAAAGGTAGTAGCAATGATGCGGATTGGATCCGTGATCCGAGGATTATCCTCATTGCTGCACAGAAGAATTATGTCCTTGATGCACCGCTAGGTGACAGACCTATTGCAGGAGCAGATGCAGACGTTATGAACGTTTGACAAAGCTCGGTATGATAACTACTTGATAGTTTAGTGCACCATGCTTTCTGACTTAGAACCGGACTTCAAAAATGTTTTGAACGCCACGGAGCATGTAAGATGTTCCAAGAGTTGAGATTGGTATTTCATACTCATGCCCGTGTCGAGAGGTATGAGACCTCTGACGATTTCTTTGCCTACAAGATGGAGGAGAATTGCTCAGCTAGTGAGCATGTGCTCAGAATGTCTGAGTACTACAATAACTTGAATCAAGTGGGAGTTAATCTTCCAGATAAGATAGTGATTGACAAAGTTCTCTAGTCACTATCACCAAGTTACTACAACTTCGTGATGAACTATAATATGCAAGGGATAACGGAAACGATTCCCAAGCTCTTCGTGATGCTGAAATCAACGAAGGTAGAAATCAAGAAAAACATCAAGTGTTGATGATTGACAAGACCACTAGTTTCAAGAAAAAAGGCAAAAGGAAGAAGGGGAACTTGAAGAAGAATGGCAAGCAAGTTGCTGCTCAAGTGAAGAAGCCCAAGTCTAGACCTAAGCCTGAAACTAAGTGCTTCTACTGCAAAGGGACTGGTCACTGGAAGCGGAACTACCCCAAGTATTTGGCGGATAAGAAGGATGGCAAGGTGAACAAAGGTATATTTGATATACATGTTATTAATGTGTATCTTACTAGTGTTTATAGCAACCCCTCAGTATTTGATATTAGTTTAGTTGCTAAGAGTGGTAACTCAAACGGAGTTGCGTAATGAATGAGAGACTAGTTAAGGGTGAAGTGACGATGTGTATTGGAAGTGGTTCCAAGGTTGATATGATCATCATCGCACACTCCCTATACTTTCGGGATTAGTGTTGAACCTAAAATAAATATTATTTGGTGTTTGCGTTGAGCATGAATATGATTTGATCATGTTTATTGCAATACGGTTATTCATTTAAGTTAGAGAATAATTGTTGTTCTGTTTACATGAATAAAACCTTCTATGGTTATACACCCAATGAAAATGGTTTGTTGGATCTCGATCGTAGTGATACACATATTCATAATATTGAAGCCAAAAGATGCAAAGTTAATAATGATAGTGCAACTTATTTGTGGCACTGCCGTTTAGGTCATATTGGTGTAAAGCGCATGAAGAAACTCCATGCTGATGGGCTTTTTGGAATCACTTGATGCTTGCGAACCATGCCTCATGGGCAAGATGACTAAGACTCTGTTCTCCGGAACAATGGAGCGAGCAACTAACTTATTGGAAATAATACATACTGATGTATGCGGTCCGATGAGTGTTAAGGCTCACGGCAAGTATCATCATTTTCTGACCTTCACAAATGATTTGAGCAGATATGGGTATATTCACTTGATGAAACACAAGTCTGAAACATTTGAAAAGTTCAAAGAATTTCAGAGTGAAGTGGAGAATCATCGTAACAAGAAAATAAAAGTTCCTACGATATGATCACAGAGGTAAAATATTTGAGTTACGAGTTTGGCCTTGATTAAAACAATGTGAAATAGTTTCACTACTCACGCCACAGAACACCACGGTGTAATGGTGTGTCCGAACATCATAACTGCACTTTATTAGATATGGTGCGATCTATGATGTCTCTTACCGATTTACCACTATCATTTTGGGATTATGCATTAGAGACAACTGCATTCACGTTAAATAGGGCACCATCTAAATCCGTTGAGACGACACCGTATGAACTATGGTTTAGCAATAAACCTAAGCTGTCATTTCTTAAAGTTTGGAGTTGCGATGCTTATGTGAAAAAGCTTCAACCTGATAAGCTCGAACCCAAATCGGAGAAATGTGTCTTCATAGGATACCCAAAGGAGACTGTTGGGTACACCTTCTATCACATATCCGAAGGAAAATTCATTGCTAAGAATGGATCCTTTCTAGAGAAGGAGTTTCTCTCGAAAGAAGTGAGTGGGAGGAAAGTGGAACTTGATAAGGTAATTGTTCCTTCTCCCGAATCGGAAAATAGTTCATCACAGAAATCAGTTCCAGTGATGTCTACACCAACAAGAGAGGAAGTTAATGATGATGATCATGAAACCTCGGATCAAGTTACTACAGAACTTCGTAGATCAACCAGAGCACGAGCCGCACCAGAGTAGTACGGTAATCCTGTTCTGGAGGTCATGTTACTTGACCATGACGAACCTACGAACTATGAAGAAGCGATGGTGAGCCCAGGTTCCGCGAAATGGCTTGAGGCCATGAAATCTGAGATGGGATCCATGTATGAGAACAAAGTGTGGAATTTAGTTGACTTGCCCGATGATCGGCAAGCAATTGAGAATAAACGGATCTTCAAGAAGAAGACTGACGCTGACGGTAATGTTACTGTCTACAAAGCTCAACTTGTTGCAAAAGGTTTTCAACAAGTTCAAGGGATTGACTACGATGAGACCTTCTCACCCGTAGCGATGCTTAAGTCTGTCCGAATCATGTTAGCAATTGCCGCATTTTATGATTATGACATATGGCAAATGGATGTCAAAACTGCATTCCTGAATGGATTTCCGGAAGAAGAGTTGTATATGATGCAACCGGTAGGTTTTGTCGATCCTAAGGGAGCTAACAAAGTGTGCAAGCTCCAGCGATCCATTTATGGACTAGTGCAAGCCTCTCGAAGTTGGGATAAACGCTTTGATAGTGTGATAAAAGCATTTGGTTTTTACGACTTTTGGAGAAGCCTGTATTTACAATAAAGTGAGTGGGAGCTCTGTAGCATTTCTGATATTATATGTGGATGACATATTGCTGATTGGAAATGATATAGAATTTCTGGATAGCATAAAGGGATACTTGAATAAGAGTTTTTCAAATAAAGACCTCGGTGAAGCTGCTTACATATTGGGCATCAAGATCTATAGAGATAGATCAAGACGCTTAATTGGACTTTCACAAAACACATACCTTGACAAGATTTTGAAGTAGTTCAAAATGGAACAGTCAAAGAAAGAGTTCTTGCCTGTATTACAAGGTGTGAAATTGAGTAAGACTCAAAGCCCGACCACGGCAGAAGATAGAAAGAGAATGAAAGTCGTTGCCTATGCCTTGGCCATAGGTTCTATAAAGTATGCCATGTTGTGTACCAGATCTATTATATACCCTACACTGATTTTGGCAAGGGAGTACAATAGTGATCTAGGAGTAGATCACTGGACAGCGGTCAAAATTATCCTTAGTGGAATAAGGATATGTTTCTCGATTATGGAGATGACAAAAAGGTTCGTCGTAAAGGGTTACGTTGATGCAAATTTTGACACTGATCCAGATGACTCTAAGTCTCAATCTGGATACGTATTGAAAGTGGGAGCAATTAGCTAGAGTAGCTCCGTGCAGAGCATTGTTGACATAGAAATTTGCAAAATACATACGGATCTGAATGTGGCAGACCCGTTGACTAAACTTCTCTCACAAGAAAAACATGATCACACCTTAGTACTCTTTGGGTGTTAATCACATAACGATGTGCACTAGATTATTGACTCTAGTAAACCCTTTGGGTCTTGGTCACATGTCGATGTGAACTATTGGTGTTAACCACATAAAGATGTGAACTATTGATGTTAAATCACATGGCGATGTGAACTAGATTATTGACTCTAGTGCAAGTGGGAGATCAAGGAAATATGCCCTAGAGGCAATAATAAAGTTATTATTTATTTCCTTATATCATGATAAATGTTTATTATTCATGCTAGAATTGTATTAACCGCAAACATAATACATGTGTGAATACATAGACAAACATATTGTCACTAGTATGCCTCTACTTGACTAGCTCGTTGATCAAAGATGGTTATGATTCCTAGCCATAGACATGAGTTGTCATTTGATTAACAGGATCACATCATTAGGAGAATGATGTGATTGACATGACCCATTCCGTTAGCTTAGCACACGATCGTTTTGTATGTTGCTATTGCTTTCTTCATGACCTATACATGTTCCTATGACTATGAGATTATGCAACTCTCGTTTACCGGAGGAACACTTTGTGTGTTACCAAACGTCACAACGTAACTGGGTGATTATAAAGGTGCTCTACAGGTGTCTCCGAAGGTACATGTTGGGTTGGCGTATTTCGAGATTAGGATTTGTCACTCCGATTGTCGGAGAGGTATCTCTGGGCCCTCTCGGTAATACACATCACTTAAGCCTTGCAAGCATTGCAACTAAATGAGTTAGTTGCGGGATGATGTATTACGGAACGAGTAAAGATACTTGCCGGTAACGATATTGAACTAGGTATTGAGATACCGACGATCGAATCTCGGGCAAGTAACATACCGATGACAAAGGGAACAACGTATGTTGTTATGCGGTCTAACCGATAAAGATCTTCATAGAATATGTGGGAGCCAATATGAGCATCCAGGTTCCACTATTGGTTATTGAGCGGTGACGTGTCTCGGTCATGTCTACATAGTTCTCGAACCCGTAGGGTCCGCACGCTTAACGTTACGATGGCGATGCTTATATTATGAGTTTATATGTTTTGATGTACCGAAGGTTGTTCGGAGTCCCGGATGTGATCACGGACATGACGAGGAGTCTCGAAATGGTCGAGACATGAAGATTGATATATCGGAAGCCTATGTTTGGATATCGGAAGTGTTCCGGGTGAAATTGGGATTTTACCGGAGTACCGGGAGGTTACCGGAACCCCCCGGGAACTTAATGGGCCGTAGTGGGCCTAGGTGGAAGAGAGGAGAGGTGGCTAGGGCTGGGCTGCGCGCCCCTCCCCCCCAGCCCGAATAGGACAAGGAGAGGGGGGCGGCGCCCCCCTTCCTTCTTCTCCTCCACTCCTTCCCCCTCCCAAGTCCTAATCCAACTAGGAAAGGGGGGGGGGGAGTCCTACTCCCGGTGGGAGTAGGACTCCTCCCGGCGCGCCCTCTCCCTGGCCGGCCGCACCCTCCTTACTCCTTTATATACAGGGGAAGGGGCACCCTAGAGACACAACATTGATTAGTTGATCTTTTAGCCGTGTGAGGTGCCCCCTCCACCATAGTCCACCTTGATAATACTGTAGCGGTGCTTAGGCGAAGCCCTGCGTTGGTAGAACATCAACATCGTCACCACGCCGTCGTGCTGATGAAACTCTCCCTCAACACTCGGCTGGATCGGAGTTCGAGGGACGTCATCGGGCTGAACGTGTGCTGAACTCGGAGGTGTCGTACGTTCGGTACTTGATCGGTCGGATCGTGAAGACGACGACTACGCCAACCGTTGTGCTAACGCTTCCGCTTTCGGTCTACGAGGGTACGTGGACAACACTCTCCCCTCTCATTGCTATGCATCACCATGATCTTGCATGTGCATAGGAATTTTTTTGAAATTACTACGTTCCCCAACATATTCTTCATCAAAAGGAACAAGGTCCTTTGATGGCATGAATGAGACTGGAATGGCATCAATTGGATTTTCAAAAGAGCTGGTCAATGGCTTCATCTTATTCGGAGTTGAAGAATCTGATGAAGTTGATGCCTTCCTTTTCTTCATAGCTGCATGCTCTGCAGCCTTGGTCTCCTTCACATCTGATGCAGACAGAAGGATCGGAGTTGGAGTAGGCGCAGGAGGAGCAGAGGAATTTGGTTCAATTTCCTCAGGCACAACTGTTGCAGTTGCCCTGACTTCTTCATTTTCTTCAGGCATAGCGGTTGAAGCTTGAGCTGTCCTGGCAGTTTCTTCATGCGCAACACTAGAGGTTGCCCTGGCAATTTCTTCAGCGGCTGGAATGCAGTCATCAGCCCTGGTACTCTGAGATTCATCAGCAGCCTGATTTTCATCAGCGGTGCTGGCATGTTCTTCAGTAGGCTGAGCAGAAGCCTCAGCCTGAGGGTTTTCCTGTTGCGTTGGGGCAGCAACCTTTGAAGTGAACTTCTTAGTTAAATTCACAAATCTAACTTTGGCTCCAAGCTAGTAAGCATAGTAGCAATCAAATTCATCACTTAATTGTTTGATCTCAGCTTGCAAGGCAACGAGTTCTTCAGGGGAAAGCTTCAGAACATTTTGCTTCAGAAATCGTTGTTTCTTGTACTGCGCTTTCTTCACTCTCCTTCCTTGCTCAAATTTCCACTTCTCTTCTTCAATGAAGGCAGTCAAAATATGACTTTGACCAGTAGTGAGGTTCATCTCCGGCAGAGGTGTATTGGGATCCTTGTGCCATAGGTCGATGAAGTCTAGGATCAACTTCGGATCCAGAAGCAATGGCACATTGCTGCCTTTGGCTCTAGCGGCCTTGACCTGCATGTCTCTGATGATTTCGGCAAGTTCCTCATCATCAGCTTCGTCTTCATCAGACGGCACGTGGAAGGTGACACCTTCTTGTGAGGACTTGGTCGAGTGCCTCGTCCAAAGAAGGGCCTTTTCTTCAAAGCAGAGAGGGCGTAAGAATTTGGTGGAGCTGAGGAACTAGCAGATGCTCCTGAGGCAATAGAGATGCCTGCTGTCCTTTGGCACGTGGCAAGATGCACAGGTGCTGAGGATTTAGTCAGAGCAGCTGAGGACTTTGGCGGAGGAGCTGAGGGCTTTGGCAGAGCAGGAGCAGCTTGAGGAATTTGCCGTGAAGGCTTTGAGGAATCTGGCCGTGAGGGCATTGTTGAGGAACTTGGCCGTGAGGGCATTGAGGATGAAGCACTTGGCTTATGAGCAGGCTTCTTTGCCATGACCTTCTTTGGCTTGACAGTAGATGCCTCAACAGTGGTAGCAGCAGCAGCAGCAGAGTCTTCATTAAATTTCCTGACTGCTGCTTTTGCCTGTTTGGCCAGTTTGGCCTGGCGCTTGGCCCATTCTTCAGGATAGTCCTCACCGCGCTTGAGGCTGGTGGGATATGCTACTTGGCCAGGTGCCAACGGGGGTCTTGGGCATGGAGGATTTAGAGCAAATTTCTTCATATATTTGGAGTAACATATATGTACTCCCTCCACTCTCTTGCCCATCTCCTCTCAATCTTCTGAATGCGCACCTTGCGCTGATTTTTATCTTCCTCAGGAGGTGCGCAGTATCCAGCATAGATGTCATCAGGGATCTCAAATGTTGTGTTGACCTTAGGCCTCTTTCCTCCTTTCTGTGGCTTCTTACTGTCAGCCATTTTCTTCAGCTGAGGAATATGAACAACTGAATTTTCTGAAGAGGTGTGCAACTTTTCTTCGAGGAACGCTGCAAATGAGTTAAGTTGATGAGAACCTAGTGATTCAGCAACGGACATGTGTACATGTGAACAGAGTATAGTTGCGAGGAATTTGGAGAGGTCATACGCGTTCTCGGAGGTTTTTCAAAAAGAACAACTTTGAGGAATTTGACCAGATGTGTCTTGAAGAATTTCACTAAGCGTCTTTGTCTTAGGTTCTAGAGTTGTACAGATTGAAAATCCACACAACTGAGGAATCTTGAAGAAAAATGTTGCTTAGAGAAACAGATCAAGAATTGATGACATGCGAGGTGTTTAGTGTGTGTGAAGTTTGAATCAAAGAGGGCAGTAAAAGTAACTCTTAATTACCCTGGATGAATAACACGACGAACTGGGAAGTGTAGATGTGAAGTTCGTCAGTTCAGATCTTCCACGCCCTAACTCGGCAGAGGAAGACAGCTACGGCGGCGGCGGAGTGAAGAAATCCGCAACCGGCGCGAGTACGACGACGACGAGGTCGAGGCAGTGAAGCTCTTCCTCACCGGCGACAATGGAGGTAGCGGCGGCGCTAGGTTTTGGGAAGCTCGAGCGGGAGAGAGGTTGAGCGGAGTAAAAGTGAAGTGAGGAAGGGGAGGGGCATATATAGCCGCGGTGAAAAACTGTTCACCCAAAGAAATTGGATGAACGTGCCCCTGACCCTTCTCATTCGCGCGACATGTGTCACCCACGTACTAAGAGGTGGCGATCGTGTGAGATCGTGGGTGAATAGGTAAGTATTTCGTGGAATGCGGACTGTTTGAGCGGCAAACATTGAAAAATCAGATAAGATAAGTTTTAAAGTTCCGTTCGCAGATTCTTCAGCTGACAAGGACACAGTGAAGATTTTGAACGAGTTTCAAATAGAATGCACATGAATAATTTGTGAATAGATTGGTTGAGTTTAGCATAGAGGGGGAAGGGTCCAATCACAGTCACTTAGCAGCAAAAGCAACTTGAAGAATTAGCAATAAGTGAATGCTGTAGAGGACATAAACTCATATATATATATATAAAAATATATATATATATATATATATATATATATATATATAAATATATGTATATATATATATATATATAGTCAATGAACACAAACGGCGGAAACGGTGAAGACATTGCAAAGTTGAAGAAAACGAACAACTAAGGAATTTCAAAAAGAAGAAAAACTCAAATTGAAGATTTTCAACTTTTGTTGGTGGCGTGACCCATCGTATAAGAATGATGATTTCAGACACCGTGTACAATTGTCATAGGGCTCTGAGAATCAAATTCTTTGTCAATTTCTTCACACTTAGATTGTTAGTCTTCATTAATTGAAGAAAAACGTTTCTTCGTGTGTTGCACATCTAAGTCATCAATTTTGCATAAGTGTTAGGATGTGTGTCCTTTTCGAAGGACATTCGAAGATTCTAGGATATTTAGCTCACACCACAACTTGCTAAATCTCTTATCATCCAAGGGCTTTGTGAAGATATCGGCTATCTGTTCTTCACTCTTCACATGCTCAATAGAAATGTCGCCCTTCACACATGATCGCGAAGAAAGTGATGACGAATCTGAATGTGCTTTGTCTTCGAGTGCTGAACTGGGTTATGAGCAATCTTGATGGCGCTCTCATTGTCACAGTAGAGAGGCACATTTTTCATGTTGATGCCGTAGTCCTTGAGAGTTTGCTCCATCCATAGTAATTGAGCACAGCAAGAACCAGCAGCAATGTACTCAGCTTCAACAGTAGACAGTGATACGTAGTTCTGTTTCTTCGAGGACCAACAGACCAAAGATCGTCCGAGGAAATGGCATGTGCCATATGTTGACTTGCGGTCCACACGATCACCAAAGATAGTCGAGTCAGAATATCCAATGAGATCAAAAGCCGAGCCCTTGGGGTACCATAATCCAAGTGTTGGTGTGTGAGCTAGATATCGAAGAATATGCTTCACAACCTTATGGTGTGATTCCTTCGATGTAGCTTGAAATCGGGCACACATGCAAACACTAAGCATAATGTGTGGCCTAGATGCACGTAGGTACTATAAAGGACCAATCATGGAGTGATATACCTTTTGATCGAAGTGAATACCATTTTCATTAGTGCATAGATGGCCATTTGTGGGCATAGGGATTTTGACGCCTTTGCAATCTTGCATGCCGAATTTCCTCAATACATCCTTGAGGTATTTCTCCTGAGATATGAATATGCCATTGCTTGTTGATTTAATTTGAAGACCTAAGAAGAATTTTAATTCTCCCATCATAGACATTTGATATTCTTCACTCATCATATAGGCAAATTCATCACTGTAACGTTGGTTAGTACAGCCAAAGATAATATCATCAACATATATTTGGCACACAAATAGTTCACCATCATAAGATTTAGTGAAAACAGTAGGGTCGAGTGAACCGGGTTTGAAGCCTTTCTTCATGAGGAATTCCTTCAAAGTATCATACCACGCCCAAGGGGCCTGCTTGAGGACATAGAGGGCCTTATTGAGTCTGAAGACTTTGTCAGGATGCTTTGGATGTTCAAAACCTGGGGGTTGAGCAACATATACTTCTTCCTCAAGCTTACCATTGAGGAATGCACTTTTCACATCCATTTGATATAAGATGATGTCATGATGGTTAGCATAAGCAAGTAATATGCAAATAGTCTCAAGTCTAGCAACAGGTGCAAAAGTTTCATCGAAATCAATTCCTTCAACCTGTGTGTAGCCTTGAGCTACAAGTCGTGCCTTATTCCTCACAACAAGGCCATTTTCATCTTGCTTGTTGCGATAGATCCACTTTGTGCCAATGATATTGTGCTTGTGAGGATCTGGACGATTAACTAGTTCCCAGACGTTGTTGAGCTCGAACTGATGTAATTCTTCTTGCATAGCTTGAATCCACTCAGGCTCCAGAAATGTTTCATCTACCTTAGTGGGCTCTATTATAGAGACAAAAGCAAAGTGCCCACAAAAGTTAGATAAATGTGAGGCTCTTGAGCGTGTGAGAGGACCTGGTGCTTCAACGTCATCGATGATTCTCTCAATTTGCACTTCATTTGCCATGCGAGGATGATCTAGTTGTCATCGAGGTTGATCAGCATTTTCTTCAGCACCATTTTCTTCAGGTGCATTAGTATGATGTTCTTCATGTTCTGGGATGATTTCTTCAACAGATTCTTCGGTAGGAATGACATCCTCAGTAGCCTTGGACTTGATGGATTCCTCAGGTGACTGTTCATCTATCACAGAAGGTAGGTGCTCTCTTTGCGAGCCATTAGTTTCATCGAACCGCACATCTACAGTTTCAACCACCTTGTGGAGAATGTTGTTGAAGACTCTGTAGGTGTGCGAGTCCTTTCCATAACCAAGCATAAAACCTTCATGTGCTTTCGGTGCAAATTTAGAATTGTGATGAGGATCTCTAATCCAACATTTAGCACCGAAGACTTTGAAATAACTTACATTGGGTTTCTTGTCAGTGAGGAGTTCATAAGCAGTCTTCTTGAAGAGTTTGTGAAGATATACCCTGTTGATGATATGGCACGTAGTATCAATTGCATCAATCCAGAAACGACGAGGCGTCTTGTATTCATCAAGCATAGTGCGAGCCATCTCAGCAAGAGTCCTGTTCTTGCGCTCCATGACGCCATTTTGCTGAGGAGTATAAGGAGCAGATAACTCATGAGTGATACCGAGTTCATCAAAATAGTCATCAAGACTAGAATTCTTGAACTTAGTTCCATTGTCACTTCTGATGTGCTTGATCTTCACACCAAAGTTGGTTGGAGCCCTCGAGGAAAATCGTTTGAAGACTTCCTGCACCTCATGTTTGTAAGTGACAATATGTACCCATGTGTAACGAGAGTAATCATCAACAATAACGAAGCCATATAGAGATGCATCATTTGAAACTGCAGAATAATGATTAGGACCAAAGAGATCCATATGAAGCAATTCAAATGGTCGAGTGGTAGTCATGATTGTCTTTGCTGAATGCTTGGCCTTGATCATCTTTCCAGCTTCACAGGCTCCGCATAAGTGATCCTTGAGGAATTTGACATTCTCAATGCCAATGACATGCTTCTTCTTCGCAAGCGTGTGCAAATTCCTCATGCCTGCATGACCTAGTCGTCGATGCCATAGCCAGCCTTCTGAAGCTTTTGCAAGTAGGCATACGGTTGTTTGTGGTCCTGCAGAAATCAACAATATACAAGTCTCCTCTCCTAAAGCCTTCGAAGACTTTGGAATTGTCAGCTTCCATGATCACAACACAATGATACTTGCCAAAGACAATAACCATATCGAGATCACATAGCATTGAGACAGACATGAGGTTGTATCCTAAGGACTCGACAAGCATGACTTTGTCCATGTGTCAATCCTTTGAGATCGCAACCTTACCTAGACCCAATACCTGACTTTTGCCTTTGTCAACGAAGATGATATGCTTCAGATGCGATGGGGATAAGGGAACATCCATCAATAGATTCTTGTCACCAGTCATGTGATTTGTACATCCACTATCAAGGACCCACTCATTGGCTTTGGGTTGATCATCTTGCAGATGAATTAGTGCAACTTATTTAACTCATATACTTCATCGCTGAAGAATATGACATCAATTTCACCAGATCAAGTAATAGAACGAGATAAAGCAATATGAGGACGTGAGAAATGAAAGTTCATTTCTTCATGATTAGCTCAAGGTTCTTTCATGCAATTTCAGGTCTCCAACAAATTCTTCAGACGCTTAAGCACGCCTGGAGACCTGACCTCGCATAAGAGATTAGTTCTTTTTTCACCACCCACATCTGAAGGGGTGGCAAAGATTTCATCACTCTGCGAGCTCCATATGAGAAAGGTGGCATAGAAGCCAATCCATTTCATTTCACATAAGAGGAGTTAGGATAAGCATATGAATAAGCAGAGAAATTCTTTGAGGACTTATGAACATAATGGTTAGAAGAATAATGCTCATATTCATAGCCCTTAGCTCTTCCCTCACAAATGTAGGTGTTAGCACGATGATGTTCATATGAGGATTTTGATCCAATTGAGGAATTTGATCCACGTGAGGAATTTGGTCCGTATGAGGACTTGGATCGATATGAAGAATTTGTTTCATATGAAGAATTTGATTTGGGGTTCCTATTCTTCAAAGGTGGAGTCGTGATGACATTCACCTGAAGATTTTCAAGGTACCTTTTGGGAACCCAGATTTTCTTCATAGGGGAACCGTTCCTGCAGTTAGTGCCAACATATCTAGCAAATACTTCACCATTCTAGTTTTTGAACAGTTTATAGTTGGAGTCAAATGACTCATCAGCAGAATGAGGAGATTCACATGTAAAGCCAGATAGATTAGATGGATCTACTGGAGGTCCCTTTGCAAAGAACCCATGAGGTTTTGGGGTACCGCTTGCACTTCCAATATGTTCCATCAAGATTGATTTTCCTCTCAAAGGAAATACCCTCTTTCCTAGGGTTCCTGTTGAGGATATGCTTTTAAGCACATCACAAAGAGTCTCGATGCCCTTTGAGGCTTTTGTACATGCACGCCATGTACAATTCCTTCAGCCCTACATCATCAAGTGTTACTAGCAATGTCCTCGCTTGAGGAATTAGTGATAGCAGAGATGTGAAGAATTTGTAGCATTAGAAGCATTTGAACATTCAGTGAAGAATTAGTAGATTCAACGTTCAATGCACTTCAAACATGGAGGAACAAATTCTTCTCGAAAGCAAGCGCTGATTTGTTGAGCAAGTAATGAATCGCGCTCCTTCTAAATATCTTCATAACTTACTCTTAGCTTTTCAAGATCTTGCTTTCTTTGAAGAAATTCATAAGAAAGCTTCTCATGATCAGATAAGAGAGTGTTATGATGACCTTGAAGGTTGTAAACCTAGACTGAAGTCTCTGAAGATTTTCACCAAGGTTTTAGTGCGATCCATTTCTTCACCCAACATATCATCACTTTTGTCTAGCATGTTTTGAACCTTTTCAAAAGCCCTTTGTTTTTTAACAGCAATCTTAGCAAGTTTAGAGTAGCTGGGCTTGAGGTCTTCATCAGATTCATTCTCACTTGATTCAGAGGAGGTATATTTGAGTACCTTGGCACCCTTTGCCATGAAGCAATAGGTGGGAGCGTAGTCATCATTGCCTTCATCAGCCTTGTCGGTGGAGCCATTTTCTTCAGAGTTGAAGATAGACTTGCTGACGAATGCAGTAGCGAGAGCTAGACTCGCCATAGCAGACTCGGACTCCTCAGATGCCTCCTCTTCCTCATGTTCTTCAGATTCAGCCTCAGAGTCCATTTATTTGCCAATGAATGCCTGAGCCTTTTTGGAGTTGCTCTTCTTGTGAGATGAAGACTTCGAGGATTTTGATGATGAAGATTTTTACGATTTCTTCTTCTTCACGTCATCAAAACTATAATCCTTGCATTTCTTCTTCTTTGATTCCTTTTCCCACTGAGGACAATCTTGAATGTAGTGACCAGGCTTCTTGCATTTGTGGCATATCCTCTTCTTGTAGTCACTGGATGAGGAATCATTGCTCCTTGAGGATTTTCCAAAACGACCACGTCTTGAGAACTTCTGAAATTTCTTCATGAGCAGTGCTAGTTCATGGCTCAGTTCTTCAGGATCACCAAGGCTGCTGCCAGAATCTTCATCTTCAGACTCAGAAACTGCCTTGGCCTTCAGGGCACGTGATCTGCCATAGCTCGAACCATAGATCTCTCTCTTCTTAGCAAGCTAGAACTCATAAGTATTTAGCCTCTCGAGGATATCAGCGGGATCAAGTGACTTGTAGTGAACACGCTCTTGTATCATCAGTGCCAGAGTATCAAATGAGGAATCAAGCGATCTCAGCAATTTCTTCACCACCTCATGGTCGGTGATGTCAGTGGCACCAAATGCTTGAAGCTCATTTGAGATGTCAGTGAGGCGATTGAAGGTTTGTTGAACATTTTCATTGTCGAGTCTTTTGAAGTGGTTGAAGAGATTGCGAAGAACGTTAACTCGAGAGTCACGCTGTGTTGAGACTCCTTCATTGACTTTGGACAACCTATCCCAGATAAGCTTGGCAGTTTCCAAAGCATTCACTCTACCATACTGTCCTTTGCTCAGATGGCCACATATGATATTCTTCGCTTGAGAATCGAGTTGCTTGAATCTCTTCACATCAACAGCATCCAGAGAAGGTGTTACTGAGGGAACACCATTTTCCACAACATACCAGAGATCGTTATCAATTGCCTCAAGATGCATTCGCATCTTATTCTTCCATTAGGGGTAGTCCGTCCCATCGAAGAGGACACCCAGCAGAGACCTTGATCATACCTGCGGTCGACATAACTAAAACTCCAGGCGGTTAAACCAAAATCACATAGAACAAGGGAGTACCTTGCTCTGATACCAATTGAAAGTGCGTTATATCGACTAGAGGGGGGAGGGGTGAATAGGCAATTTTTATGAATTCTTCACCGAGGAATTTGCAGGTGAGGAAATTCCTTAGCGAAGAACTACTTGCAGCAGAATAAGTACTCAGAAGTAAACATAACAGAACACAAGCATGGTCATCATAATGAAATGAAGACAAGCACAGAGTACAGAAAGCGTAAACACATTATAACACAGGATGAAGACAAACAGACTGAAGAAATTGAACTGAGGAAATTTGAGAAAGTCTTCAGTCAAAGTCTTCAAACACAGTATGAACAAGCGCACAACACAGTAAATAGGAAATGAAAGAGTTGAGGAAATAGAACCAGTAAGCTTGGTGAAGATAATGATTTGGTAGACCAGTTCCAACTGTTGTCTCAGTTGTACGTCTGGTTGGAGCAGCTAGGTATTTAAACCTAAGGACACACAGTCCTCACCGTATTGTCCTTGAGCTAAGGTCACACAAACCTCGCCCAATCACTCGTGGTAAGTCTTTAGGTGACTTCCAAACCTTCACAAACTCGGCCACTCAGCGATCCACAATTCCTCTTGGATGCTCTAGACCATGATGCCTAACCGTCTGGAAGAAGCATAGTCTTTAAAGGTAACAAGCGTCGGATCCACGCAGGATCAATCTCTTCAGTGATGCTCAATCACTTTGGGTTTGTAGGTGTTTGGGTTTGGGTTTTCCTCACTTGATGATTTTCGCTCAAAGTCCTCGGAGGATGGGATGCTCTCAAATGACAAGTGTCAGTTTCTCTCGGAGCAGCCAACCAGCTAGTGGTTGTAGGGGGCGACTATTTATAGCCTAGGGAACAGCCCGACATGATAAGACATAAATGCCCTTCAATGATATGACCGTTAGGTGGGTAGATATTTTGGGACAGTGGCAGAAAGCACAACAACGGCCGGTATTTTGAGTATCAAATACCTCGTGGCAATCATGTTCCTCACTGTAGGCAACCCAAGACCGGCGAATTCCTAACTCCTCAGCTGTAACAAATTCCTCGAGACCGTAAGAACTTCGTCTCTCACATCAAGAAATTGACTGAATCGTATGAGGTTTCCTATGGCTTCACTCGAAGGGATTGGTAGGTGTAGGATTTTGAGTTGAGCATCACATGGAAATTTTTCCTTAGTATTTCCTCTACCCCCTTTAACAGTACGGTGTTTCCTATGACTCAAGAAAGAGAAAAAGAAACTATGAAAGCAAAAGTCTTCACACTTCATGTTCCTCGAATGAATACCAAGTCTTCAAGGTCACACCAATTTCTTCACTTTCAAAGTCTTCGGAAAGTCTTCAAAAATCCAAAGTCTTCAGTCGAAGAACTTCATTTTTAGGGGTCGACTTTCTTTGTAAATATCAAACTCCTCATAGACTTATAGACCTGTGTACACTCAAAAACACATTAGTCCCTTAACCTATAAGTCTTCAATACACCAAAATCACTAAGGGGCACTAGATGCACTTACAGTCCTTTTTCTGAAGGTTGACTAAAAAAAGCAGAAGCAGCAGAGAGACTTCATCATGTCCTCTTCGGGCTACGTTGTGGTCCCTCGGTGCTCGGTGATCTTCGTTGGCACCAACTATACTAAGTTTGCGGGGTTCATGTGTATCCACATGCGCGGTCTTCTTCTGTGGGGCGTTCTCTCTGGCGAGGTCCCGTGTCCGCCATGCCTGGTTGCTCCTGTGGCTCCTACTCCGCCGGTGCCGCCGGTTCTTGACGCTGGTGCTTCTCAGGTTGATCGAGATGCTGCCAAGGCGCTCGATGCTGCTGCGGTTATGCTTATGATTAGTAGCTATCTGCCTATTCCAATGCTCTTTCTGTCTACCGTGATGACCTATCTACTTACACTCAGTGGTGAAATGATGATGCCCGTGCTGCTGCAGTTCTCACTGCGAGTGTCCTTGTTCAGTTTGCTTCGGAATTCATGGGCCTTGGCACAGTTGCAGCGATGTGGTCCTATCTCTATCAGCGCTATCAGCCCTCTTGTGATGCTCTCTACTTATCTGTGGTGCGTCAGGAGCATGCTCTTCAGCAGGGTGACTCATCTGTTGACGAGTTCTACACACAGAGTTCTGCCATCTGGCGCCAGCTTGACTCTCTTAGGACAGTGGTTTGTGGATCTTGTCGCTGCTGTCAGACCATGAGGTCCGACCTGGAGTTTCAGCGTGTTCATGAGTTCTTATCTCACCTCCGCTCCTAGTTTGAGCCTCGACATGCTCACTTGCTTGCTCGTGGTCGTGTTCCTATCTCGGAGGTACTTGCTGAGCTTCGTGCTGAGGAGACCCGCCTTCGGTCTGCGGGGTTGCTTGCAGTTCCCTCAGTGTTGGCTGCCCGAGCTCCTGTGTCCTCTGCTCGTCTCACTGCTCCACCACTCCTGCCCACACCTTCAGGGGGGTTGGTCGCCCTCTCTATGTTGAGAAGGGACGGTCGCGCCGTGACACCTTCTGTGGCTACTGCTCTTGGCCAGGTCACCCAGAGTCTGATTGCCGTGAGAAGAAGCGAGACCAGAGGCGCTCCTCTTCCAGTGGGACTCCTGGAGCTTCCTCGACTCCGTCACTCACTGACCAGGACATAGTACGTATCAAGTGCCTTCTGGCTTCCTCTGGTTCTTCATCGACGGGTTCTGCTACTGCTGTGACTGTTTCCACCACACCGACAGCATCTACACCGCCAGGTACATCTTCGTGGGTTCTGGACTCTGGAGCTTCCTTTCATATGTCCTCTGATTCTTCGATGTTGTCTTCTCTTCACCCTCTTGATTCTCCTATTAATGTTCTTACTGCCGATGGCACATCTCTTCCTGTTGCTAGTTGTGGTATTCTTTCCACTCCGTTCTTTTCTGTTCCGAGCGTTTCACATGTTCCTCGCCTTACCATGAATCTTTGTTCTGCTGCCCAACTTACTGATTCTAGTTTTCGTGTCATTCTTGATGCCAACTCTTGCTCCATTCAGGCTCGTCGCACCAAAGCTTTGGTTGGTGCTGGCCCCTGGCGCCTTGAGTCAGAGGGCCTTTGGGAGGTTGATTGGTTGTGTTTTCCTTCCGCTGCCACCACTTCTGCCAGCTCTCATGCCCTTGCTACCTCCTCGCTCAAGGCCCTTCCAACAAAGGGCATCATCGCCTTGGCCACATCTGTGGCTCTCGCTTGTCATCCTTAGTGCGTCAGGGCCTCTTGGGGTCTGTATCTGGGATGTTTCTTTACATTGTAATGATTGTAGACTGGGCAAACAGACCCAGTTACCTCATCCTACCAGTGAGTCGGTATCTCAGTGTCCTTTTGACTTAGTTCATTCTGATGTCTGGGGTCCGGCTCCCTTTGATTCGAAAGGTGGTCATCGCTACTATGTTTTGTTTATTGATGATTTCTCTCACTACACTTGGCTCTACTTCATGAAATCTCGTAGCGAGGTTCTCTCTATATACAAACGATTTGCTGCCATGGTTCACACCTAGTTTTCCACTCCTATTCGTACTTTTCGTGCTGACTCCGCTTGAGAGTATATCTCCCAGCTGTTGCGTGGTTTTCTCGCGGAACAGGGTACTCTTGCCCAGTTCTCTTGTCTTGGTGCTCATGCTCAGAATGGCGTTGCGGAACGTAAGCATCGTCATTTGCTTGAGACAGCTCGTGCGCTGATGATTACCACTTCCCTTCCACCCCACTTTTGGGATGAAGCTGTTTCTGCATCCACCTACCTCATCAACATTCAGCCATCGACTGCCTTGCAGGGTGGTATTCCTACGGAGTGTCTCACTGGTCGTCCTCCTGACTGCTCAACCCTTCGTATGTTTGGATGTGTGTGCTGTGTCCTTGCCCCGCGAGAACACATCAAACTAACTGCTTAGTCAGTTGAGTGTGTTTTCCTTGGCTGCAGTGATGAGCACAAGGGATATCGCTGTTGGGATCCTACTGGTCGCTGCTTGTGCATCTCGCATGATATGACCTTTGATGAGTCTCGCTCTTACTACCCACGTTCTTCTTCCTCAAGCTTCTCTGTGGATGACATTTCTTTTCTTCTCCTTCCTGATACACCCTGCTATGTGCCTCATGTTTCACCTCTTCCTCCTGCAACTCCCATTCATTCTCCTTCACCACTGACACCATCTTCGCCATCTTCCTCCTCCACCTCTCCACCACCATATCCAGTACGTCGCCCTCTCTCACCGTTTCCTCTCCACTATACTCGCCGCCTCAGACCGAGGATGCTTCCCCTGATGCGCCTTCCACCTCTGGTGCACCTTCCTTACCGCCTTCCCCGGTTCATAACCTCCGTGCTCGGCCTCGCCCCCGCCTGATCACTATTCTCCTGATCGGTACGATCTCTTTGTTATTGCTGACCCCGCTTCCTATTGGACTGCCATGACTCAGCCTGAATGGTAGCTTGCGATGGCCGAAGAGCTTGCTGCCCCTTGAGCGCTTTGGCACATGGGATCAGGTGCACCTTCCTTCAGGTGTTCGTCCCATCACCTGCAAGTGGGTCTACAAGATTAAGACTCGCTCCGATGGTTCTCTTGAGCGCTACAAAGCTCACCTTGTGGCCCGTGGTTTTCAGCAGGGAAGCAATTATGATGAGACATTCACTCCTGTGGCCCACATGACCACTGTTCGCACTCTCCTTGCCGTGGCCTCTACTCGTCACTGGTCTATCTCTCAACTTGATGTCCAGAACGCTTTTCTCAATGTGAGTTGCGTGAGGAGGTTTATATGCAGCCACCACCGGGGTATTATGCTCCTGATGGTATGGTTTGTAGACTTCGATGCTCCCTCTACGGGCTTAAACAGGCCCCTCGCGCCTGGTTTGACCGCTTTGCCTCTGTGGTGACTGCCGCTGGTTTCTTGCCCAGTGATCATGATCCTGCGTTGTTTGTTCACACATCTCCTCGTGGTCGGACTCTTCTCCTTCTCTATGTTGATGACATGATCATCACTGGTGACGACTCTGACTACATTGCCTTCGTTAAGGCTCGCCTTTGCGACCAGTTCCTCATGACTGATCTTGGTCCACTTTGCTATTTTCTTGGGATTGAGATCTCCTCGACCTCTAATGGCTTTTACATCTCCCAAGAAAAATATATTTAGGATCTTCTTACTCGCGCTGCTCTCGGTGATGAGCCCACTGTTGTGACTCCTATGGAGCTCAACGTTCAGCTTCGTGCCTTTGATGGTGACCCTCTTCCTAATCCCACTCGCTATCGTCACCTCGTTGGTAGTCTTGTCTATCTTGTCGCTATGCAGCGTCACGATATCTTCTATCCCGTCCACATCCCGAGTCAGTTTGTTTCAGCCCCCACCTCTGTCCACTATACTCATCTCCTCCGTGTTCTACGATATCTTCGTGGCACGATCTATCAGTGCCTTTTCTTTCACCGCTCCAGCTCTCTTGTGCTCCAGGCCTACTCTGATGCTACTTGGGCGAATGATCCCTCTGATTGATGCTCGTTGTCTGCTTACTGTGTCTTTCTTGGTGGCTCTCTTATTGCCTGGAAGACCAAGAAACAGACTGCTGTTTCTTGCTCGAGTACAGAATCTGAGTTACGAGCCATGGCTATGTTGATGGCTGAGGTGATCTGGTTACAATGGTTACTTGAGGACTTTGGTGTGTCTGCTACTCCCTCGACTCCCTTACTGTCTGACAGTACTGGTGCTCTCAGTATTGCGCGTGACCCGGTGAAGCATGAGCTCACCAAGCACATTGGTATGGATGCCCACTTTGTGCGTGCTGCTGTGCAGGATCAGACTCTCGCTCTTCACTATGTGCCCTCTGAGTTACAGTTGGCGGACTTCTTCACGAAGGCACAGACTCGAGCGCAGCATGATTTTCTTCTCTCCAAACTCAGTGTTGTTGATCCACCATGAGTTTGAGGGGGGGTGTTAGATGTGTATAGTCCCTTTTCGGTACATCCCCATTGTATAAGGGGTTTCCTGCACTTCACCACACATGTATATGTAATGGCCTTTGGCCCTCAGTGAATACTAGTTTCTCATTATCCAACATATAGTATGCAGCCTTTCCCTACATTTGGGCAACAGCTTTACCGCTGCGCCAAGGCTCCCCTTCAATAATCTGAGAAAGGAAAGTAATACAATCCATAATGCTAATTTCGTGAATGAAGGGACACAGATGAGAATCATATATTATCAACTAAGGTCAATAAAAGTCCAGAGACCACAGAAACAAATAATACATAAGGTCCAATGCAATCGATCAGCTTTATAATGTTATTACTGGTACATATCATCCAATGTGACATAGGCTGCATATTTCTCTCGAGTGCTTGTCCCATCAATTCAAGCATGCGAACAAATTACTTTCAATCTAAATAATTAATACATGACAATTGGGAACTATAAAACTCGATTAATAAAGGTTATTAGTGGGTGCGGCTATGGAGAAGCTTACTACAAGGATCGAGATATGATGCTTATGCAAGTGCTGTCATGAAATTTTCATATGAAGAAACTATACTCTTCATTTCATAACACAAACTAAATGTTAACCAAGATTTATATCTTTAGAGTTTCTATAAAATACATGGCCTAGCAATGTTGAAAGCATCAATTGAGGCATTGGCGCTTACTAATCAGCATAAATTAGATTTGTAATCATACACAATTTGAATCCTTGAATTAAGAATGGGTAGCATTAGAAATGATACGCACCTCAGAATCAACATGAGTACATTTCTTTTTTGTTTCCCTAAACATAAGTTCACTTCAGTTTTCTGCAAGTAGTCGTATCCTATTTCACCATGAACCAGTTCTGACATTGAAGTAAATGGAGAAGAAAGCCCATTTCGTGGAGGCATGGTTGGTCCTTCTTCGGTTAAAGATATCAACAGACCACCCAAAGTCTGCAAAACATATACAAAAGCATAAATTAGCATACACGATGTTTGTTGTCCATCTAGAATAGTAAACTGAGTCCCGTTCATCCCTGAACTGCAGCTAACCATGCAATCTTTGAAGCATACATACACAAGTATACACACAATCAGATTATATAGGGAAATTCACCAAAGAAGGTTAGGTGTGTTGTTCTCCTTGGTGGATTACTTGCTATCAGTGTGCTGGTTGCTTGCTTCAAGTTATGGGCTAGAGAGAATTTGCAGAGAGGGGAATCAGGACAAGGGAATATAGAGAGGGTGAGGAGCCCAGCAAAATAAAGGTAGCACAGACCTCCGTCACCGACGCTGGCCGTTCATTCGAGAGAGGGAGAGCATGATCTTTTCCACGGCTGTCTGACACGAAAGGGACATATGAGACCATGGAGACTGCGAGGAGAAGGGGCTTCGCCTGCCATGCCCACGCGTGGAGGGCGTCTATTCAAGCTTACTATTGGCCTACATTCACATGTGGCATCCCCCCTCTTGCAATTTACAAGTGGACCAAGCGCCGCTCTCACCAGGATGCACCGGGAGGATACAATTCCTGGGAGCTTAGTAACACCCACATCAGCAGAGAAAACCACAAGATCCTTCCAAATTGTCTAGGTAGCAAGGTAATCCAGAATCACAGCCTACATAAAAAGGAAACCCGTTAACTATTTGTTTATTAGCTCAAGTTGTGCAAGAACATTCTAAAAGAAGTGCCATATATGCACCCATCCAGTTCTGCACAAATGTAATCCTAAATCCTTGACATACATAGAGAAAGTCCCATAAATGCATTCATACAGGTCAGGATATTCACATAAAAGTTCCTCAATCAATTTCAGACAAAGAGGTAAACAGAAAATTTAGAGATGCAGGGTAAAGTTTCAGCAAGCAGTTCACCCTGGTGGAGCTCGTCGGCATGGTCACGGTGACCGTCGCCCGTCGTCTCCGTCGTGGGGGAGCATGTTGTGGAGGTGGGCTAGCGACGACGTCGATGGCCGGAAATCCTATTGCGTTCACGGACATATTGAACAGCTCGCCTGTGGCGGCCTGCCACTCGACCATCTCGACGGTGGCCGCGTAGACGCATTGGCTGCGGCGAGAGGAAGATGGCGCCGTGAGGGAGCGGAGGTGTCAGGCCCAATTCTGAATATCCCCTGTTCCCGCGTGCCAGTTACGTCTACAGTCGTTCATCTTGCATCCTAGGGCCACCAGGCAATGATAACGGTTCATTCAAGTGGATCGCTCTCCTTCGCCGATCGACCATCCAATGGCTCAGAAGGCACAGGAGAGGCTGTTCATCGTCCGACAAGCCATCACTACAAAAAAATACACTTCCGTGATGATACGTGTTTGTCACAGTAGGTCGCGTTTTTTGTCATGCATGTACATCCATGACAAATTTATGACAGAATCAAGATAGTCATACCGTTGCCGTCAGAGAAGTGTTCCATGACATTACCAAAATTATCATCACGGAGTGTCCACTTCCATGACGATAAATCGCGCGTCACAGAAGTGCTTTCGTCAAGGATGACCGACACGTGGCATCCACCGTAACGGAATGCCGTTAAGCTATCGGGTCGGATTTTGGATCCGATAACCCGTTAACAGCCCTGACCAATGGGAAGTTTCCACGTGTAAAATTCTCGATTGGTCAAGGAACACCGTCGCCGTCAATGGGCCGATGTCGCCCGTCCATTGGAGGAGACATGCCTATGATACGTCGACACGTGGTCGGGCCCAACAGAGGCCCATATAGGTTAAAAAGGCCGACCCACCAAAGGCCAGAGAACTTAGTCAGTACTAGTGGGCCAGCCCAATAACGACCGCTTAATAAAGGCCCATTTATGGCGAAGCCGATCTGGCCCGTTAATTGTTCGCCCAATATTTGGGCCCATTTACGCCAAGCCGATTTGGCCCGTTAATTGTTCGCCCGATATTTGGGCCCATTTATGCCCGAAGCCGATCTGGCCCATTAATTGTTCGCGAATATTTGGGTCCAACTACAACCCGGTGACTTTCGGCTGTTAGAGGCCCGATGTAGACATGGGCCCATTTCAGCCGGTGTGACTTTCGGCAAGAATGGCCCGTCTTGCCCATGGGCCATATATGGTCCGACGGGACATCGGGCCCACTAACGGCCCGTGCTAAAGGTGGCAAGGTTAAGCCCAACGTGACTTTGGGCCTGTTAAAGGCCCGTCACGTAATTCGACCCATTGATGCTCAGATTAAGCTTTCGCCTCTTAAAGGCCCATGATATCGATGGGACAACTAAGGCCCGAGATATGTTTCGCCCGGTAATGGCATCGTGAGCTAATCGGGCCCAAAACGCCCGGTCTACATTTCGGCTGTCAAGGCCTGTCGACGACTAGTGAAAATTGAGGCCCAACATGCATTTTGGCTCGCTAAAGGCCCGTGGTTTCATCTCGGCCGTAATAAAGCCAAGACAATATTCAGCTGTTAATGGCCCAACGCTACTCGGGCCAAACTAAGTTACTGGGTCGAAAAAGGCCCAACTATAATATAGGTCGGTGTAAGTTTGGGCTGGCGCAATGTGTGAAGGCCCCAATCATTCGGGCCCAAGAAAGACGCAGCAGCCGCCCAATTGTGGCCCGCTAAAAACCTGGCCCGTTAGAGTCGAATGTTTCGTCCGATCGACTACATCTGATTTTTTTTCAGATAGCGAATGATGGCGAGAACTAGTAGGAATTAAGAACAAACCTACTCTATACAATAAAGAAATTAAGGCATAGTAACTAAGAATAAACCTATACTATACAATAAAGGATTTAAGGTATATTACATCCACTGGGCATCGAAGTTCGCCACCAGTGATCATAAAGCGCAACGAAGAAGTATATTACAAAAACTGGGCACCATTGCACCGTAACAAAATAATACTGAACCGAGACCACTTCCAAGACAGTTCAAGAAAGGTTAGCCTTTATGGGGAACTGCGCATAGTCACGAAAGCAAGGCTATGAGACCGCCTAGCATGTCGGTCATAGCTTCCAGTGTGTAGCTGTTTAGCGATGAGGTTCTCATTGGTGTTCTCCGCAATCTTTCTTAGAGATAGGACTTCAAGTCGAAGTTGAGTTGCGTAATACTTGGGACCAAGAAGTCGAACTGATTCGCATAACAAATTCGGTGAGCTTGTCTCGACCGTTAGTCTCAAGTAACTTGAACTCCCCGCATCAAGACAAGACTTTGGGGTTGTCTCGCTATCTTCAAGATGTTTTGCCTTCTTTGCTGCAATATATGTTGGGTTTGTCTCACAGCCTTCAAAGCAGACTTGTTCATGCCATCGTGCATATCACCCTGAAACAAAGCGTAGAGATGACAGGTTTGCACGTGTATAAACAAAGTTGATAACTGCTCATTAATTCTATCCAATTTCAAATTAGAAAATAAAGAGTAAGTTCAAAATATCAATAACATAATTTGGCATTGTTCATAATGTGGGGAGCTTCACCACACTACTGGATTACCATGTCAACATAACAAGCATAGATGAAGGGCAAAGAAAATCATTGTATCTATTTTGGATAATGTGCATGTCATGTTGTTCATATCATCAACCACATAAGTAAGATAAAACAGGAGATGACAAGGTCCAAACGTGGGCTGCTTCACCACACACTGGATTATAGATCCACAAAAACAAGCATACATATAGGGAGTATTAAGTAATGTGCATGGTATGAATAAGGAATTTGGTTTTACAAGTAAAACTTAGAACTTACGGTTCTTACGAACATGCATTTTGGTAGAAACAAAGAAACTAAACAAAGAAAGAAACGATAGGGAGTATGAGCAAATTAAACAAGAGTTGAGGATAAAGGCTTTAGAAGGACTGACTTACATTAACAGCTAACACCGGCTTTATAATGCCCTTCTCCATGTCAAGGGAAGGATAACTCAAGAATTTCAACACGTAATGTTCTTCGTAAGCATTGCCTGTACTCTACATTTTGTAGAGAGTAATTATAGATATGATAATACTTTGGAAGGGATAGAGGATAATGAAGATAAGATGCAGATTGATGCTACATAATCAACTACCAATCCTCGGAAGTAGCTGTTAATGTAAGTACAGTGATAGACCATGTTCAGTCCTTACAAGAGGACTGCAGAGCTAAACCTCTTCAAAAGCATTGGGTTGGTTCTAAATTTATGTAAGAGTCCATACGGATCTTATAATGTCCACCAAATGGACGATTACGAGGCTAACATGTGCAGCGATGCTACATAATCAAACAGCTATGAAAGTAAGTATGGTCATACAGGGCAAGAGGTACTCACAAGAGCAATGCAGTGTGCAGTATAGTTGCGAGATTCGGTGGTCCCTTGAGAACGGATGTTCTTACGCTAATTTTCGTACAAGTGAGACATTAAGGCAAATGCAGAAATGTAGTTCAAATTGTGATGTGATATCATAGACAGTACCTTACGCTGTAGCCGAGACCAATGTGTAACAAGATTATTCCAGTCACCATCGGATAAATGTAGCACCGGAGACTTTACAGAAATTTCGTTCAGAGGCTTGCATTCGAAGTGCGCTTGCCTCAAGTAGGAACGATACTTCATCAACGAGTGCTTGAAAAGCGCAACCAACCCTTACTCGTCATCACAATCCAGTTTGCTCCTCGCCTATTTAAAAGAATGAAATCTTGTGTCTTCTGTCAGCAGAAACATATGCAGTAATGACCATGAATAACATTAGTACATTACTTACGCGTAAGTTATGGAGGAAGACCGGAAATTGTTCTGTTCAGTGGTATAATCTTTCCATGAAGGAAAGATGCGCACAAAGTTCCCGACAACAACATAAGCTTCGGCTGCCTAAACTGGGAAGAAATGGAACAGGGTCCTATTTGCTGCAATTGGGGCTCTCTCCGTTCAAAAAGGGATTTGGCAACCGGATTTGGTGTACTCTTTGCTGGAATGGGGTTTTAAATCGTATACCTGGTGCTATGTCAACTGGCATAATCATACTGTTTGCTGTAATTGGGGTCTGCTAAGTTGGGGCATCAGAAATGACAAGTGTAGTAGGGCTAGAGTCTGCTAGAGTTGGGGTATTTTGTGGGTAAGGTGATATTGCAACTACACCTAATGGGCTATTTGATTTATTAGGTGCCACTACCTTTTCCAAATACTTTGCTTGTGCTCCTCCACGATCAACAATTGCCCTCTTCCTTTTGAACGTCTGATACACAAGAACAACATTTGAATGGATAAATATGGTATGATGACAGATGGAATATGTACTGAAAATGGATAGGCAGGGCGTACACGATGTGTAAACTAAGCTAATGGCAGTTCAAAGAAGTAGAAACAATGCAAAGCATCAGTTGCAAGATATGTGCGAGCAATGTAACCTTGGAAAGTTAGAGCAAGTACCTTGATGGGTGAATAAGATAGGGCATCTTCCTGTGACTCCTCCACTAGGGAGCTAGATTGACTTAGGTCTCCCTCTAGCTCAGAATCACTATTAGGATCATATTTTGAGCATGAATCTGTAGGTGGAGAGCATTTGAATTGCATTGCATCCAGACTTGATTTCAGTCCCTTAATGCCAAGTTTGATAGCCATGGCTTGTTCTGCTTTATTCTTTTCATGCGCGCAAACTCATAATCATTATGATGCTGTTCAGAATATGAGATTCATGAAAACATAAAAAGTAGTCAGATTATCTATGGAATGCATTGCGGATTCAACTCGGAGAGTGTCTCCCTATAAACCCCTACATATGCAAAGTTCACCTCCCCAACCGTCTTGACTGCACCACACACGTAAACACAAACCCCTTATGTCCCTATAACAGCAGTGCACACATTTCAAAACTGAAGTAGGAACATTAGAATCATATGAAATTCAGATTTGAACAAATAAACTAAGCAATTATGAGTGGCGTAGTGTTTAGCTTCAAGGGTGGAGTGTTGGTAGTGCGACACAAAGCAAGTAAGCAGATTGTATTCCATGTAAAAGATCGAAACCTATGTAAAAGCTGGAAATGACACTTTCTTTCTATACAATGCAGTGTTCTTCACCCACACATGATGGAAGAGATCACATAGAGAAATACTATTCACTCATGTCTACTGTTCCAGTATTTAGAAACAGGGTGGTCCACCCTAAAAGAATATTGACAACAAATATGACAAGGCAAGCATAGATGTAGTGAATCAATCATTTACTTGCGAGCTTATTAGGACAAGTATGCGTAATTGTAATCGCAGAAGAGAACATCCAAAATCTGAATGAAGAAGTTTGTCTAGCACTTATTGTTTGCAACTAATCGACGTGAATAATTGGATATTATATCAAATGAGTAAGAAAGACAAGTAAAATTGTCAACAAACCTGGCTTGCAGTAGTAATCTGGTCAATGTCACTACGACCAACAATCCAAAATGACTAGTTTCTGTTCCGAGGGCCGGAATTTTGAAAACCCTGTGAACTTTAGAGGTACTAAAGATTACCGAAATACATCTGAACCATTAAGTGTAGGTAGCACTGAGCACACAACAAACCCTAATGACAGTCCTGCCTAATGATTTATGAATCAATTAGAAAATGGGTGATAAGGAGTGGCTGCTGAGTGTTGAGGATGTATCTCAGGATAAATCAGGTTGGCTTGGTGGGTGCTACATGCCTGAGCCCTGAACGGACTAGGAAGGTAGGCACGGCGGCGCGCCCGGGCAGCGGTGACGCTGTTGGGCGAGCGGCTCCTGGCCTCCTGTTAGTCCGGCGTCTCCTCCTAGAGTCATGCCGTTCGGGGACGGCAAATCGCCGGCGAGGTAGGCGGCTGGGGGCGAGTAGAGATCGAAAGCGCGCAGCAGAACAGAGGAGAATCGGGGCCTAGGACGACCCAAAATCCCAGGGTGGGCCTGCCCACCATGGGCACCCTGTAGAGATACATACCCGAGCTGCGAACATGCATTTTTGAAACTAATTTAGGAACATTTAGCTGACCAATTAAACAACTCTGTTTTAATAATATCAGATTCATATTTGAACAACTAAGCTTGTTTAGCTTGATGGTCGGAGCAGTGTTATTATGACACGAAGCACGATTCTCGATCAGATAGTGATCATAAAAGGGGGAAACTCTAAGCATATTTTTTAGCAAAAGAGGGTTTCCTCCGATTTCTATGAAAGAAACCACCACGGAACCAAAGATGATCAATTAAACCCTAAGCATGATCAATTAAACCAGATATGGCTGTGCCATGGCAGATTTGAAGTCGCAAACCGGAGAAATGATATTTAGCATCCATTATTTGCTTCAACTAAGAACTAAATTCTAAGAGCTGAAAAGAAAGTAGAGTAACCAAGTTAAGATCTATTTTCTAGTTGAGATCAAAAGTTGAGGATATATGAAGTACCACCTCTCTTGCGGCGCCGCAGTAGGCATCGGGGGTGCGATGGCTGTCGGTGGCGTTGAAGCAGATCTGTGACGGTAGACGGGTGCATCGGGGGATAAGTCCCGTTGCGGTGGAAGAGAAGGTCGTGTGAGCGGTCCCGGCAAAGAGGACGACAGCGCCGATGAAGCGAGAGGACGCGATGCAAGGCTATTGGCCCATTGCCGTGGATGAGAAACGACCATCTCTAGCAGTGGATGAGGGGGTCTTGGTAGGCGCTCCGGCATGGTGGAGGACGATGGCGATGGATGTGGTGGAGGACGGCGACGATGGATGGGGTGGCGGACGGAGGCTGGTGTGGGGATGGGGTGTTCTAGCGCGGACGATGTATGAATGGGAAAATGGAGGGAGAGGTACAGGGAACCATGATTTTGGGACGCGCCTGTCTGAAATATGGGTAAGTTATGAACTTAGCCCCCGTTTAAAATTTGGACGTCTCGTCGGTTGGGGATAGGACGGTAATCTCGCATCTCGTCAATATTTGCCCAGAGCGATTTCGGGCGAGGAGAGGGTGGTTGGCGCCCACGGTGTATGAACAGGGCTGACAGGTAGGGCGGTTGTGTCACGTCTGAGTGAAGTTACAAACCTGCCCCTATTGAAAATATTGGCCTACATTGATTTCGGCCGAGTCGAGTTTGTTTTGCCGCCCACCGTGTATGAATGGGGAATGGAGGGAGAAACAGAGGTCTTTCGGACGAGCTTGAATCAAATGTGTTTTGCCGCCCATGTTTGACGCCCACCGTGTCGGAATGGGCTCAGAGGCGGTCGTGTCACGTCTAATTGAAGTTACTAACCTACCCCTATTTATAGCAGTGGAAATCGGGCCGATGGATGGTCCGTGTAATGGGTAGACTGTAATTTCCATCTCCCAAACACTTGGCTTCAGGCAGCCGACGTGGGAGTGGACATTTTGCTGCTTCTTTCAAATTTTGGGACAATAAGCATCCACGTTTACCCTGGCAACTAAATTCGAATCCATTTTGTATTCCTATATGAATCTTTATAAATCATTCTATGTGTTTTTATATATCTTCAAAAGGACGACAAAGATGTATTCCACTGTCATATATGAATATGGTTTACAAATGCCGATACTCAAATTCAGAAACTAGAATCCAGTTTAAGGTGAATTTGAATATTTGGAGCACTTCATGTCCAACTCAAATGTCACACGCAGCATAATGTGTACTCCCATTTAGATATGTACACAAGCGATGTATCAAGATTCAAATACCGAGTCAATCAACCAAGAATGTACAAAACTAATGTATATATAAACACTTATAGAATATATGGATCAATAATATCAACAAACATACAAAAGACAGGCAGCTGTACTTTTTTAGGCTACAACAACATCTTTTTTTTAGCCAGCATCTTGGCCCTTTCCGATGCGTGCCACTTATGGTCCATCTATACTACTACTATTGCTGAATGGACATTCAGCCCGATTGGCATATTTGTAGGTCTGGCACAGCAATCCAAATGAAATGTCTCCGAGTCTTATCAATTAATACAGACTTGTGCTCAAATAAAATTACAAACCAAAAAAACAATTATTACATGATCTCTAAAACAAATGGTTTGATTGATTACATGAACAGACAACACAAAGGTTATTCAACTATGGAAAGAACATTTCACCTATGATTTACCAAGTAGGAATTTAATTTCCTTTTTCCTTCAGGACCTTAACAATCTGGTCGGGTCTCGGCTTGCTTCGCTTTTGAAATCCACCAAATATTTAATGGTTGTCTTGAGTATCGCTTGTGATTGTGCTGTTTGCTTCCTCAACATGTCAACTTCATCTCTAAGTGCGTAAGCGAATCTCTTTCTACCACTAGTTTAGCCTCTAGAGCATCGAGTTGGCAATTCATAATGCACGATTGGGCGGTGCCATCTTTGTGGGATGATGCAACGTCCATGGGGACCTCGCTCTTTGATCTTGGGCTAACCTATTTTGCCATTAAAGTTCCGATTGGATTCAGAAAAGTTGAAGCTAGCAAAACATCTCAACTAGGAGTTATAACAGCAAACCAGTTAAACAAAAAAGGAATTAAAGAGTTTCAGTTGGATGCTGAAAAGTAGTTATTAACATCATTGTAACCCGCTGTTGCAGCAGCAATGCAGTTAAACAAACAAGTAGATATTTAAGTTAAGGCAAACAGGTAATTCTTAACAGTAAGTATCAAACACATAGATAGGCGCAGTCTACAATATGATTAACAGTCTGTGCCATTATGTAATCAGTAGCAAACTAAATTAAGCCAAGCAACATAATTGAACAATTTTGCAATAAGTGGCTAACTAAAATTCCGAGAAGCAGTAATCGAACTTACACTAGTTCTTTGTACAGGGCACCGCAACTTCTTTTTTCGCTTACAAGGTTGTACGAAGGAGTCCATGGCATCAATTGCTTGGATACGCAGTCCCAATACTTCTTTCTTCCCACACTGCGTGGGTAAGTCAAATGGTTAATCTGGTAAGATGGTGTGTCCTTGATATGTTATATGAGGACGTGTAGTCAGACTAGTTGTAGCCAACCACATCACACTGACTTTTACTGTATATTTCATGCGAATACTTTTGGCATATCGGGATCTAAGCAATCTACAATACGATGCAAAGACTGGCATCCTTCACATTATTGGCGAACTCAGTTCATAGAAACAAGCAATTCAACCATTCTGTGGGTAAAACAAAAGCGCCACTGGAATATTTTTCACTATCCAATCATACACGCAAAAAGGGGCGACGCCACCATAGGGGCTGGTATGGGCGGTCGCCTCAGGTGGCTGGAAAGCGTGCACCTAGTTTGAGTCATCCAGGTTGGCCCACGCTAGTTTTGTTCGTCCCAACGCATGAAAGGTGCAATGTAAAAAATGAAGAAAAATGTTTCAATTTGGATGGACCAATAACATAAGTGCAAGGCAGGCCCTATAGCAGGCTCGCGGCCCAAACGAGCGCCTACGATATCAATCGACAGCAGGAAAAATCCCAATTCATTCACTCCAGCCCCCAGTCTGGTTCGCTCCTAACCTAGCCGCCGCTGGACAGACCGACACAGCTCTTCCTCGCACCCTCGTTGGAGGGCGGTCGCCGGGCTTCAAGCAAACGGAAGGACAAGAAGATGAAGATCCAACCCTGGGTGTAGCTTGCGTGGGAGGCAGCGGCGGCAGCACGGGCATGGCATCGAAGCTTGCATGAAACGGACAACAGCTTGCAAGAGTAGCATGCGCAACGAGCAGGTACATCACATCCCTGATTATATCTAATTCAATTCTTCAATTTCTGGCCAATAGTTAAACCTGACGGTGTTGTAAAACTGCTTGTATGTAGGGAATCTATGAGAAAATGAAACCAATTTCTACTTATTTTATAACTCTCCCAATCAATACCGAATCGATCAATCTGATGTATCTAATCAAGTTTCCGTGCAAACATACAAGCTCATGTTGTTCTTGAGCTCAAGTGTCTAATGAATGCATCGCTAATGAAGGATTTGATGCAAACATTTTACATGCTCCTGGTGATGAACATATAGTGTCTAATGAGGGATCTAATGCAAGCATTTTGCAAGCTCATTGAAGGATTTAGTGTCTAATGATGATCTACTATGTTGAGAGAGACAAATATTTGCAGGCATTGATGACAAGAAAATTATAGTGCATTTTCATAGCTCGAGGAAACGTCGATGCCATCTACCAGAAAGTCCCCGTATCATGACAACATAGCATAAATACTTTTCTAATCTGTTGTTTGAAACTATTGGCATACTTGTGCTGGATAGATATATTGATATGCAGTTTATGACCGGTTATACGTGCAATTACACTTTGATATTTTCAGCCAGAGAACTAATAATTCAAGCAGTGTAATCGACCATGTTTGTAGTCCTTGTACACCATGTTGCATTTTGTGTTTTTGGTGCTTGCATCATTTAGTGTTTATAATCTGAACTACTTTGGATCATTAGCTGGTTTTCAAAGTGCATGTAGCTTCACATTTCTCAAGTTATGTTGATTTCCGGAGTGAAGTGCCTTCGTATTTTTTAAGTTAAATATTCACCCCTGGTAACTTGAATTCGTGGATCAGCCACTGCACACAAATCATACACGAATTCCAATACGAATTAAATGAAATGCAGGGACTTACGCTAGCTCGTTGTACATGCTCATCGCAGCTCGCTTATGCGCTTGGGATGTTCCATGTACAAGTCCATGTTACCACTTTCTTGGATGTGCAGGCCTTGTGCTCCTTGCATCCCCCTCTGCATTTTTGACACACAATGGCTGATCAAATAAGAGGAATTGACCTTGCTGTTGTACCAGAGGACAGATACTTACAAGGTTATACGAGTGTGCATGATGTGTACCAGATCCCGTAGCGCCGTCATGCTTCGCTAAAAAATGGATTTGCTTGTTTCAGATGATATCTCCAAAAGAAATAAGAGTTAAAGTCAGAGTTGCATAGGCGTGTAAGCTAAGAGAGAATGGATATCCAAACATCGTCGGAACAGTGCAGAAGGGAGTGATGTGTGGATACCTAGTTCAGGCCGGCGTTTGGGCATGCTTGCCTAGCTAGAGTGCGGGTCACTTCAGAGCCATTGAGGGTGATGTGCTGGCGTTGGCTGGCCGCGCACGGATGCAGATCTTGAGTGGCAGCGGAGCGCTACGATGCGGTGGACGAGACCGTTGGTGAAGCCCCAACGGCCTCGGGGGGCGGTGGTGCGACGATGTGCTCGATGAAGTAGCCCCGGTGAGCTGGGATACGGCGTCGGTGAAGCGCACCTGATGCGGAGGAATTCGGTGTCTGTGAGGCACGTCGGCTGCGGCGGCCGGCGTTGTCGGTGGACCACCCGGTGCGATGGACGAGGGCGTAGATGAGGTAGCTCCGGTGCGGTGGTGAAGCGCGACCGTCGTCTTTCGCTGCCGTTGTCCGCACAGAGGTGGTGAACGGTGGGGAAAGAGACGAGACGAGGGGCGATTCGAGGGTTGGCGGCGAATTAGGGATTTGAGCAATCTGGGCGCGGAAGGGGACGGTAGAGAAGAGAGATTTTGCAGGGATGGAATTGGGGCCGCCAGATATTTCAATCCGAAACATGGAAGCGCAAACTTATATTGTCGTCGTCCTTTTTTTTGGGGGAGGGGGGGTGGCTGGGTGCTACGCGTCCGTCCGACACACGCGACCACCCCGACATGACTATGTTTCGGTGCCTTAAGGCACCTGCCTTGTGTTCATGACATGTGGGCCCAACAGGTTGTTGGCCCACATGTCGGGCCACCCAAAGGCAGTTGCCTTTAAGGCACCGGCAAGGCCCACCCTCGACACGAATTCGGTCTCGCCTGGTGCGCCTACATTTGAGAATGCAAACGAATATTCTTTCATTTGCAAACGAATCTGTATGTATTACCATGGTCGTGTTTTCCTTGCAATAATTAGTCATTCGAAACGAGATACTCCATCCGTTCACTTTTGTAAGTCGTTTCAGACAACTTAAAATGAACTGTTTTGCACATTGTCTGAAATGTCTTCAAGGTCTTATAGAAGTGAACAGAGGGAGTACTATAAATTAATTAATGAGGAGTTATTTGATAAAAATCGAAACAAGACTCCACGCTTAAGGTGGATTAGAGTGTGTGTCACATAATTAGTTATTTGAATTAGAGTGTGTGTCACGTAGTTAAATTTTTGAATTAGAGTGTGTGTCACGTAGCGATCTCAAATTCTAACGTGGATTTCGCATTTCATTGTATCCACGCTACTTTTTTAATACAAATTCGTATGTATATGATGAAAACCATGGTAGTGAGAAAACTTTTGGATGGATTCAAACATATGACCTACAAAATAGCACAACAAATAGAGTCAATGTCAACTTTTCGAAACTTAGTATGGCACGAATTCGAAATAATTACCCGTATGCCTGGTCCTCGGTTCAAATCTTACAATGTACACCGAATTGAAACATCGATATTAAGTCTCGTACTATGTACATTCAATCTCGCTCTCTTTATCTGAGTCTCGTTTAACCTCGTTTTCTTTCACACACAAATGATATATCTCCCTCTTCGGGCCTCGATCGACACACTCTATACTCTCTCCCGCAGATTGTCTATCTAGGTCAGTCCATCCAAGCCGCCGCCACTCTTTCGACCTCATGGTGGGCCACGCTCACTCAATCTCTCTCTCTCTCTCTCTCTCTCTCTCTCTCTCTCTCTCTCCGTATGTCTCGATTGACCTCGCTCTTTCTCGGACAAAAACGATATATCACCATGTTTGAGCCCAATTCGACCTATTCACATTGTATACTCTCTCACACACATCGTCTATCTAGGTCACTCTCTCCAACCCGTCTCACTCTTTCGATCGCACGGCGACCCTATGTCATCGGTTGACCTTGCTTCCTCCCACGCACAAAATATATCTCCACGTCTGTGACTGGATCATCTCTCAAGCTCTATTTTACAGCCCTCACCCTTGCCAAAAGCTCAATAGGACAATATCTCTCCAGAGCATATATATTTGTTCAATGAATGTCGGACCACACTCACTTTGTATCTCTATCTATATGTCTCTCTTTCTCACATCGTATCTTCCACGCGTTGAAGCTACTACCTCTCCATCCCTCGCAAAGACGGAGCTATTTACATTGCGAGGGGCACTCCAACCTTGGATTAATTTGTGTAGGCATTTATTCCAGTCGGTTTAGATTATATTTTCGTAGCATTCAGCCCACAACTACTCCAAACACCGTTGCAACCCACGCAACTCCCCTAGTTGATTTCCCTCCGCTCGGTCATCGCCTCTCTCACACGCCCTTTCTCGCGTTCAACGTCGCACCATGGTATTATTGAAAAACTATGTTGTTCTCTTTAATTATTATAAATAACCTACAAAACTACACAACCGATAGTCCACTTGGAATGGAACAAATTTCGACCCACAAATTAAAGTGCTACAAAGTACACACCGAGGGGCCCACATGTCATGAAACAAATTTGGACCCATATACAAATTAAAAAATAAAGGACGAGGATCGAACATGTGACCGGGCCTTCAAGCCGCACGTCAATAGGCAACATACGTAGAGTAGCAATGTTTGTTGTACCCTCTTTGTTCACATAATGTTTTTATATTACCACAGCCTAATTCATGGATAACATGTAATATTATTTTTAGTACTATTCACCTTCACTTACTGGTGCGTTCCATGTGTGCTCTCTCTCTCTCTCTCCCTTCTGCGTTTAGGCCTTGCGGGCAAACAGGAAGAACTCGTGGGCGATGTTGCCGTTAACCATATCTGGACGCGTTCACAAGTCATGGCACCAGTTTCACGTACTAGCAACACTAGTCAGTGTGTGCGTGCAATGCACGTTAATTTGGAAGTATATGAAGTGCATGCGGATATTAACTAATATGATATTATTTGCGTGTTGTCATGTGATTAGCACTATTTTTGGCATGAAATTAACTGCACGCTAGACGTGTTGAGCGCTCGACATTGAAGCAGTCTAGGTCGTTCGATGACAAGGAATACATGTGGCTTGATGACGTTTTATATTTATTTTGATACAACTCTAGCAGAACATTCAATCGATCAAACCATACATTTTGTTCAGTCTGACTCCGACTTTAAAATTATACGACGATTGATATAAAATAAAAAGAAATGATAAACGTTCAGATTTTAAGCATGGCAATCCGAACGTTTTTCATGGCAAATCTAGATTACGCGGCGGCGGCGGGGGCGTCTCGCGATGGGAAGCGGCTCTTCTGCCGTGCTCTGTGTGTCGTCGGGCCACTGACCGACGGCGACGGTGGCGTCTTGCGCCGTTGTTGGCGTACTCCTGGACGTTGGCCTAGCTTCAAGGAAGGCCAAAATGTTCTAGACTTCGGAGCGAGTCAACTGGCGGTCGACGGCGGCCATCCATGCCGCTGAGGGGGGCACTGGCACCCGCGCGGGGACATGCGCTGTCAACGGCGCGGCGGAGACATTCGTGTGCACGGGCACCGGCACGGGCGCACACCTCAGTGCACGCTCAGGTGCATGCGCTGGCAGGTGCAGGCACCGGCTGCGGCCGTCTTGGCGTCGATTACATCTTGTGCGCGCATGCGCTGGCATGTGCACGGGCGCGTGAAAGTCGGCGGGGACCTCGTGGAACCCCGTGGCATCAAGCTCGGCGACAATGTGCGGCTCCCAGCCCATCAATGCAACGGGGATGGGCGCTAGCGCAGTCGGGGCGACACGAGCCGGAACGGGAGCGGGACAAGCGCGACGTCTTCCGGCAAGGCCAGTTTAAGCTCGTCCCAAAGCGCCTTATGTTATTGAGACTCCGGCTGGGTGTCTTCCTCAGGAAACTGGAACACTAAGGGCAGACCATTGTGATGCGGCATGGCGTACGTTTAGGTCAGGCTAGTTGGAGGTAGACGACAGGAGAATCGGAGAGGAAGAGAGAGGATTGTAGCGATACCGGGTAGTGCGGGGTTGATTTTAAACTGCGGCACCGGCGACATTAAAAGTGGGAGCAGTTGGGACGACGGTGGGCGGCGGAGCCTGGTCAAAGGGCTCGCCTCCCGGTGAGTCTGCACAACGGTCTGCTCGCACGCCTCCCTGACAGTCGGCGCAGCGGTCTGCTCGCACACCTCCCGTCGACTCAGACTAGCCACAATGGAGAGTAATATACACTAGTAACATACACATATCCCTAGACTATGTTACTACTCCCTCCTTTCCGGTTTATAGGGCTTATCTCAAAATTTTACCTTTTCCATTTTATAAGGCTCAATTTGGTTGTTTCCCATCACATGTTCAGATTCCAAGGTGCATTAAATCATTGCATGCAAGTATTAAGAAAAAAATGACCAATGCATGTAATTTATGCATGCATGCATTGCAATTAATGCATTGGTAAACATACTTTTTGTGGAAAACAAGAGCATTAATTGGGTGATTTTGCAAACTACAAAAAGTATTCCAGCACTCACCATCTCCCTTGGTTGGTGAGATTTTTAAATTGAGCCTTATAAACCGAAAAGGAGGGAGTACCTCAATAGTGGGTAGTAACATAAGTGTGGTAACATGCAAAGCTTCATTTATTAGGTTATAGACTCATATTGCATTGGAACATGTGATGTTACAGTAACTACCGAAGTTACTCCCACTGTGGCTAGTCTCACACGCTTGCCGGGACGGCACCTGCCGATGAGAAGCGGGGACTCGTGGCGGCACGTAAACGCCCACGGTTTCAATAGTGAAACGTTCGCCTTAACGTGACAGATCTTTGTTCCAAATACCATGGCTCTTCATTTGTGCAACCTGTCATAAGCAGTTTGCCTCGAATTGAAGAAAAAACTTACGAAGTAATATTTGTGCCATATCACGTGACCATGCTCAGTTTCAAGGATTTATGCTCACTTTTGGATTTTCTGAAATATAGGATCCAGGATTCGAAACAATATCATAACCTGCATCATGCAATAAATTTTCAAGCCGTACATCCGTCTCCGTTGTATTTCTTAAGAAAGGATTTGGTCAAACATTTTGCTTAGTTAGACTTCGGACAAGTTATATATGCAGAGTAAAAGGATAATCCCTCCGCATCAAAGGCATTGCCTGATATATTAACTCAAGTACTAGGCACGAACAAACGGGCTCAATTCTGTGCTCATCCTGGTGTAGTAGTAGTACTAGGCGCAGTTGACGGGTGACCTTGACGAGCGGCGACCGAGGGAATTGAACCGTGCTCGACATGATAGGTAACATTGTCTAGTTACTAAAGCATCCCTCCGTTGTTCATCGGTAGTCATTATGGACTGGGGACATGAGGGGAATTTCCTAGGGCTGGAATTCTGGCCGCCAGATATTTCGACTTGAAACGCCGAGGCTCGACTGGTTGGGGTTGACTAATGTGCGTACCACGCACGCCACCGAAGGACACGAGCCCGGTTTTTTTTTGAGGATTAACACGAGCCAAGGTCTGGCTGGTACGACGTTGGGTCCTACCATTCGAGAATCTGAAAGGAACCTTTTAAATAGCCGAATCTAATCTATGTGTATTACAATACCCGTATTTTCCTCGCAAATACTAATCTCAACGTGGTAATTGATTTATGACGAGTTGTTGAATTAGAGTGAGTTTGTGATATAGTGATCTCAACGTGGATTTCACATTTCATGGTATCCCTAGTAAGTTTTCCAATGCAGATTCAAATTTAGAAGATGAACAATACGGAGGTGAGAAAACTTTGTATGTATCAAGCATATGACCACACACACACACACAGAGAGAGAGAGACACACACGCATGAACACAACAACAATCCAATAAGTATAGTGCATCTATTTTTCCAAACCATGCATGTATGACACGAATTCAAAAATACTCCTTCTATTCCTAAATACTAGTCTTTTAGAGAGTTCAACAAGTGACTACATACGGAGCAAAATGAGTGAATCTAGACTCTAAAATATGTCTATATACATCCGTATGTGCCAGTCCATTTGAAGCCTCTAAAAAGACTAATATTTAGGAACAAAGGGAGTAAAATGTAAGACATCCGTGGTCCTTGCTACGTCTTGAGCTTGCGTTGGTTTTCCCCGAAGAGGAGAGGATGATGCAGCAGAGTAGTGTAAATATTTCCCTCAGTTTTTGAGAACCAAGGTATCAATCCAGTAGGAGGCCACACGCAAGTCACTCGTACCTACACAAAGCAAATAACTCCTCGCAACCAATGCGAATAGGGGTTGTCAATCCCTTCACGGTCACTTACGAGAGTGAGATCTGATAGAGATGATAGATAGTATTTTTGATATTTTTGGTATAAAGATGCAAAGTAAAATAAAAAGGCAAAGTAAAAAAGCAAAGCAATAATAAAGCGTAGGAAGATTAATATGATGAAAATAGTCCCAGGGGCCATAAATTTCACTAGTAGCTTCTCTCAAGAGCATAAGTATTTTATGGTGGTGAACGAATTACTGTTGAGCAATTGACAGAATTGAGCATAGTTATGAGAATATCTAGGTATGATCATGTATATAGGCATCACGTCCGAGACAAGTAGACCGACTCTGCCTGCATCTACTACTATAACTCCACTCATCGACCGCTATCCAAAGATGCATCTAGAGTATTAAGTTAATGAAAACAGAGTAACGCTTTAAGCAAGATGACATGATGTAGAGGAATAAATTCATGCAATATGATAAATACCCCATCTTGTTATCCTCGATGGCAACCATACAATACGTGCCTTGCAACCCTTTACATCCTTTGGGTAAGGACACCGCAAGATTGAACCCAAAGCTAAACACTTCTCCCATGGCGAGAAAGATCAATCTAGTAGGCCAAACAAAACTGATAATTCGAAGAGACTTGCAAAGATAACTCAATCATACATAAAAGAATTCAGAAAAGATTCAAATATTGCTCATAGATAATCTTGATCATAAACCCACAATTCATCGATCTCAACAAACACACTGCAAAAAGAAGATTACGTCGAATAGATCTCCACAAGAGAGGGGGAGAACATTGTATTGAGATCCAAAAGAGAGAAGAAGCCATATAGCTACTAACTATGGACCCGAAGGTCGAAGTAAACTACTCACACTTCATCGGAGAGGCTATGATGATGATGTAGAAGCCCTCCGTGGTGGAATCCCCTTCCCGTGAACTCTAACAGGCCCCAAGATGGGATCTCGTGGATACGTAAAGTTGCGATTGGTGGAATTAGGGTTTTGGCTCCGTGTCGATCTGTTGAGAGTACGTGGGTATATATAGGAGGAAGGAGTACGTCGGTGGAGCTTGGGGCCCACGAGGCGGGGCGCGCCTAGGGGGCGCCCACCCTCGTGGCCGCCTCCCTCCTTTCTTGACCGAGGGTCCAAGTCTCCTGGATCTTATCTGATGAGAAAATCACGTTCCCGAAGATTTCATTCCGTTTGGACTCCGTTTGATATTCCATTTGTTCGAAATACTGAAATAGGCAAAAAAAACAGCAATTCTGGGCTGGGCCTCCGGTTAATAGGTTAGTCCCAAAATTAATATAAAAGTGGAAAATAAAGCCCAATATAGTCCAAAACAATATATAATATAGCATGGAGCAATCAAAAATTATAGATACGTTGGAGACGTATCAGGCATCCCCAAGCTTAATTCCTGCTCGCCCTCGTGTAGGTAAATGATAAAAAGAGAATTTTTGATGCGGAGTGCTACTTGGCATAATTTCAATGTAATTCTTCTTAATTGTGGTATGACTATTCAGATCCGAAAGATTCAAGACAAAAGTTCATTTTGACAGGAAAATAATAATACTTCAAGCATACTAACAAAGCAATCATGTCTTTTCAAAATAACATGGCCAAAGAAAGTTATCCCTACAAAATCATATAGTCTGGCTATGCTCTATCTTCACCACACAAAGTATTTAAATCATGCACAACCCCGATGACAAGCCAAGCAATTGTTTCATACTTTTGACATTTTCAAAACTTTTTCAATCTTCACGCAATACATGAGCGTGAGCCATGGATATAGCACTATATGTGGAATAGAATGGTGGTTGTGGATAAGACAAAAAGAGGGAAGATAGTCTCACATCAACTAGGCGTATCAACAGGCTATGGCGATGCCCATCAATAGATATCAATGTGAGTGAGTAGGGATTGCCATGCAACGGATGCACTAGAGCTATAAGCATATGAAAGCTCAACAAAAGAAACTAAGTGGGTGTGCATCCAACTCGCTTGCTCATGAAGACCTAGGGCAATTTGAGGAAGCCCATCATTAGGATATACAAGCCAAGTTCTATAATGAAAAATTCCCACTAGTATATGAAAGTGACAAAACAAGAGACTCTCTATTATGAAGATCATGGTGCTACTTTGAAGCACAAGTGTGGTAAAAGGATAGTAACATTGTCCCTTCTCTCTTTTCTCTCATTTTTATTGGGCCTTTTCTCTTTTTTTTGGCCTCTTTTTTTTCGTCCGGAGTCTCATCCCGACTTATGGGGGAATCATAGTCTCCATCATCCTTTCCTCACTTGGGACAATGCTCTAAAAAATGATGACCATCACACTTTTATTTTTCTTACAACTCAATGATTACAACTCGATACTTAGAACAAAATATGACTCTATATGAATGCCTCCAGCGGTGTACTGGGATATGCAATGATTCATAAGTGACATGTATGAAAGAATTATGAATGGTGGCTTTGCCACAAATACGATGTCAACTAAATGATCATGCTAAGAAATATGACAATGATGGAGCGTGTCATAATAAACGGAATGGTGGAAAGTTGCATGGCAATATATCTTGGAATGGCTATGGAAATGCCATGATAGGTAGGTATGGTGGCTGTTTTGAGGAAGGTTTTATGGTGGGTGTATGATACCGGCGAAAAATGCGCGGTATTAGAAAGGCTAGCAATGGTGGAAGGGTGAGAAAAATGCGTATAATCCATGGACTCAACATTAATCATAAAGAACTCATATACTTATTGCAAAAATTTACAAGTTATCAAAGCAAAGTATTACGCGCATGCTCCTAGGGGGATAGATTGGTAGGAAAAGACCATCGCTCGTCCCCGACCGCCACTCATAAGGAAGACAATCAATAAATAAATCATGCTCCGACTTCATCACATAACGGTTCACCATACGTGCATGCTACGGGAATCTCAAACTTTAACACAAGCATTCCTCAAATTCACAATTACTCAACTAGCATGACTCTAATATTATTACCTCCATATCTCAAAACAATTATCAAGCATCAAACTTTTCTTAGTATTCAATGCACTCAAAAGAAAGTTTTACAAATCTTGAATACGAAGCATATTATTATTTTAAGCAAATTACCATGCTATTTAACACTCTCAAAATAATATAGGTGAATCATGAGAGATCAATAGTTTCTTTAAAACAAATGCACCACCATGCTCTAAAATATATAATTGAAGTACTAGAGCAAAACTATAAAGCTCAAAATATATAAGTGAAGCACATAGAGCCAAACTATAAAGCTCAAAAGATATAAGTGAAGCACATAGAGTATTCTAACAAATTCCAATTCATGTATGGCTCTCTCAAAAGGTGTGTACAGCAAGGATGATTGTGGTAAACTAACAAGCAAAGACAAAAATAATACAAGACGCTCCAAGCAAAACACATAACATGTAGTGAATAAAAATATAGCTCCAAGTAAAGTTACCGATGGAAGTGGACGAAAGAGGGGATGCCTTCCGGGGCATCCCCAAGATTTGACTTTTTGGTGTCCTTGGATTATCTTGGGGGTGCCATGGGCATCCCCAAGCTTAGGCTCTTGCCAATCCTTGTTCCATAATCCATCAAAAAAATTCACCCAAAACTTGAAAACTTCACAACACCAAACTCAACAGAAATCTCGTGAGCTCCGTTAGCGAATGAAAACAAAAGACCACTTAAAGGTACTGTAATGAACTCATTATTTATTTGTATTGATGTTAAACATACTGTATTCCAACTTATCTATGGATTATAAACTATTTTACTAACCATAGATTCATCAAAATAAGCAAACAACACACGAAAAACAGAATCTGTTAAAAACAGAACAGTCTGTAGTAATCTGTAACTAACGCAAACTTCTGGAACTCAAAAAATTCAGCCAAAATAGGAAGACCTAGGAAATTTGTTTATTGATCATCAGCAATCGGAATCACTATTTTATCACGTTCTGGTGATTTTTAACAATTGTTTTCGTGAACAGAAAGTTTCTGGAAATTACAGCAAGATCAAATAACTATTATCCAAGAAGATCCTATAGGTTTAACTTGGCACAAACACTAATTAGAACATAAAACCACATCTAAACAGAATATAGATGGATTATTTATTCCTAAACAGAAACAAAAACAAAAAACTAAAAATAAAATTGGGTTGCCTCCCAACAAAGCGCTATCGCTTAACGCCCTAGCTAGGCATAAAAGCAAGGATAGATCTAGGTATTGCCATCTTTGGTGGGCAATCCATAGGTGGCTCTCATAATAGATTCATATGGTAATTTTATCTTCTTCCTAGGGAAGTGTTCCATGCCTTTCTTTAATAGGAATTGGAATCTAATATTCCCTTCCTTCATATCAATAATTGCACCAATTGTTCTAAGGAAAGGTCTACCAAGAATAATAGGACATGAAGGATTGCAATCTATATCAAGAACGATAAACTCTACGGGCACATAATTCCTATTTACAACAATAAGAAAATCATTAATTCTTCCAATACGTTTCTTAATAGTGGAATCCGCAAGGTGCAAGTTTAGAGAGCATTCATCAAAATCATGGAAATCTAGCAAATCACACAAAGCTTTGGGAATAGTGGAAATACTAGCACCCAAGTCACATAAAGCATATAATTCATGATCCTTAATATTAATTTTAATAGTTGGTTCCCACTCATCATAAAGTTTTCTAGGGATGGAGACTTCCAACTCAAGTTTTTCCTCATAAGATTGCATCAAGGCATCAACGATATGTTTGGTAAACGCTTTATTTTGACTATAAGCATGCGGAGAATTTAGCACGGATTGTAACAAGGAAATACAATCAATTAAAGAGCAACTTTCATAGTTAAATTCCTTGAAATCCAAAATACTGGGTTTAGCAACATCTAAGGTTTTACTTTCTTCAATCCCACTTTTATCAAATTTAGCATCATACTCTAAAAGCTCCGAATTTTTAGAACACCTTCTAGGTAAAGGTGTCTCATATTCAATCTCATCATTATCAAGATTCATATTGCAAAACAAGGATTTGATAGGGGACACATCAATAACTTTTAGATCTTCATCTTGATTTTCATGGAAATCAGGTTTAGCAGCCATCTTATTGACCAAGGTAGCTTGCTTATCGGATATTTCAAGAGTCAAATTCTCAAGACGAGAAATTTGAGATCTTAAACCTTCAAATTCTTTAGACATATCATCGAGCTCTTTATTCAAATAATTCATAAAACTTTTTTGTTCCTTAAGCTCATTTCTGAAGAAATTATTATGCTCAAATTGCAAAACCATAAAACTCATGACGTTGCTTTCGATCTCTTCCAACCTTTTAAGGTGAAGATCACCAAATCTAGGTAGAGCCATAGTGACAAGCAAGCAATCCAACACACGAGGAAACAAGCGAACAAGAAAAGGCAAACGGAAAAGAGAGGGCGAATAAAACGGCAAGGGTGAAGTGGGGGAGAGGAGAACGAGAGGCAAATGGCAAATAATGTAATGCGAGAGATAAGGAATTGTGATGGGTACTTGGTATGTTCACTTTTTCGTAGACTCCCGACAGCGGCGCCGTAAATCCTTCTTGCTACGCCTTGAGCTTGAGTTGGTTTTCCCAGAAGATGAGAGGATGATGCAGCAGAGTAGCGTAAGTATTTCCCTCAGTTTTTGAGAACCAAGGTATCAATCCAGTAGGAGGCCACGCGCAAGTCCCTCGTACCTACACAAAGCAAATAACTCCTCGCAACCAATGCGAATAGGGGTTGTCAATCCCTTCACGGTCACTTACGAGAGTGAGATCTGATAGAGATGATAGATAATATTTTTGGTATTTTTGGTATAAAGATGGAAAGTAAAATAAAAAGGAAAAGTAAAAAAGCAAAGCAATAATAAAGCGTAGGAAGACTAATATGATGAAAATAGACCCAGGGGCCATAGATTTCACTAGTGGCTTCTCTCAAGAGCATAAGTATTTTACGGTGGGTGAACAATTCATCGTTGAGCAATTGACATAATTGAGCATAGTTATGAGAATATCTAGGTATGATCATGTATATAGGCATCACGCCCGAGACAAGTAGACCGACTCCTGCCTGCATCTACTACTATTACTCCACTCATCGACCGCTATCCAGCATGCATCTAGAGTATTAAGTTAATGAAACCAGAGTAACGCTTTAAGCAAGATGACATGATGTAGAGGAATAAATTCATGCAATATGATAAATACCCCCATCTTGTTATCCTCGATGGCAACAATACAATACGTGCCTTGCAACCCTTTCTGTCACTGGGTAAGGACACCGCAAGATTGAACCCAAAGCTAAGCACTTCTCCCATGGCAAGAAAGATCAATCTAGTAGGCAAAACCAAACTGATAATTCGAAGAGACTTGCAAAGATAACTCAATCATACATAAAAGAATTCAGAAAAGATTCAAATATTGCTCATAGATAATCTTGATCATAAACCCACAATTCATCGATCTCAATAAACACACCGCAAAAAGAAGATTACATCGAATAGATCTCCACAAGAGAGGGGGCGAACATTGTATTGAGATCCAAAAAGAGAGAAGAAGCCATCTAGCTACTAACTATGGACCCGAAGGTCTAAAGTAAACTACTCACACTTCATCGGAGAGGCTATGATGATGATGTAGAAGCCCTCCGTGGTGGAATCCCTTCCCGTGAGCTCCTAACAGCCCCAAGATGGGATCTCGTGGATACGTAAAGTTACGACGGTGGAATTAGGTTTTTGGCTCCGATCTCGATCTGTTGGGGGTACGAGGTATATATAGGAGGAAGGAGTACGTCGGTGGAGCTTGGGCCCACGAGGCGGTGGCGCGCCCTAGGGCGCCCTCCACCCTCGTGGCCGCCTCCCTCCTTTCTTGACCGAGGGTCCAAGTCTCCTGGATCTTATCTGATGAGAAAATCACGTCCCGAAGATTTCATTCCGTTTTGACTCCGTTTGATATTCCGTTTCTTCGAAATACTGAAATAGGCAAAAAAACAACAATTCTAGGTTGGGCCTTCGGTTAATAGGTTAGTCCGAAAAGTAATGTAAAAGTGGAAAATAAAGCCCAATATAGTACAAAACAATAGATAATATAGCATGGATCAATAAAAAATTATAGATACGTTGGAGACGTATCACTCCTCAGTTCAATATTTAAAATGAACATGAAACTGAAACATGAATATTAAGTCTAGTACTATAGTACATGCAAATGTTGTGTTTAGGCGGAGCTATGATTTTCGGGGGTCAACCCCTCGACCTTAGATAAAATTGTGGAGCTCTGTTTAGGGTTGTTTAGATTATATTTGTCCCCACCCTCCCAACCACCGATTGGTTGTGCACCCCCACCCGTCCTCCCCGGGAGAATATCATGTGCCCCCATACCTTAGATGCTATATGCCGATACGAGTTGCTTGAAGCTTGTAGATCTGAGATATAGCAGCTCACATGATGTGTCTTAATATTTTTGCAGGAAACCTTGATGAGTTTGAGAATTGCACACAATTTGTACAAAAACTACTTAGATGCCCTTTGATCCCATATCCAACGACCTCGAAGCTCAGATCACCGTAGCATCTAAGATGATGGAGGACATCATATTCTCCTGTATGTAAGAATATCATGTGCTACCACACCTTAGATGCTTTGGTGATACAAGCTCTTCGGAGGCGTTGGATTTGTGACCCAACGCCTCCTCGGTGGTTCGATGGTTTTTGCGTAAAAGCCCCAAAAGAGTTCAGCCACCGCCATAAGCACAAAGACTGCTTAGATGCCATTGGATCTCAGATCAAACGACCTCCAAGCTCGTATCACCGTAGCATCCAAGCTGCAATAGCACCTTATGTTTTCTCGCACGAGAGAGTATGAGGTGCTCCCGCACCGTAGATTCTATGGTGATACGAGTTCACTGAGATCTAACGGCCCATGAGGAGGTTTGAATGTTTTTGCAATATACGGCTGCTAGAGTTTGGGAAATGCGCAGAAAGTACAAGTACTACGCATGTGCCATCTGATCGCTGATCATACGACCTAGATGCTCATATCACCGTAGCAGGTAATTAAGCTACGGGAAGCACCTAATATGAGCACAGGGGAGCCGTTGGATCAAAGATGCAGCGGCACACACGAGGCCTGAATGTTTTATTTGCAAAAAAACCTTTGGAGAGTTTGGAAATTAGCATAATTACAAAGACTACTCCCAAGCCATTGGATCTCACTTCCAACGTAAAAACTCGTATCACCATAGCATCTAAGCTGCGGGGTGGATGTGATATTCTATGCCGCTGTCATTTTTGTTCGTAAACTTGCAAAATACGTGTAACTCATGCCGTTACTTGTCTAACCGCGCAAAGTGTTTGTTCAAAAAAACCATCCTACACTGAAATATCGGAACAACACACGGGGGTCCCACTTGTCATTAATCAAATTTGGACCTAAAACTAACAAATCTGAAAGACGAGATTCGAACTGGCAACCTGGACTATAAAGCGTAAGTCGATAGCCTGAAAAAACGAACGCTTGTTGGCTTTGTCCCATAACTTGATTTTATACAATACTTGCGCTGAGTAGAGTAGAGGGAGTGCCTCGTCAACACGTGCATGACCGTTGTCTCACTTACTGGTGGGTCCCAGGTCTGCGATCTCAATCTCTCTTCTCTCCATCGTCTAACCTTTGCACGGGCACACATGAAGAGAGGCGCTAGCTTGCCGTGGTGTTATTACAACTAAAAAACAAGCTTGGAAAATAGAAGAATCGCCTAGAACAAGAGACGTTGTGGCTGGTCGAGACGGAGCTAACCACATTTATCCTCCGTGCCACGTTTGCATGATGAAGCTGTGTGGCTAGTGGGGTGTTTTCGACCGACTGGCTGGGTCCCGAGGTCGAACCATAGGTACTACGTCAGATACAGTATATTTTTACACGCACATTTTTCCTCCATGCCGAGACGTGGCACACCCTACCGCTGGTTTCGGGTCCTCCCGTGGTGCACGATATATTCTTCCTGACGTGGGACGTCCTACCGCGCGTTTTCTGGGTCCTCCTCGGTCGTAGCGCCGAAGCAAGTAAATGAGTCATCAAATCAGGAAAGACCACCTTTCCCGCCGAGTACATCAGTGAAGCACGGTGGCTAGCTAGTTGGGCTAGTTCGACCGATTAGCTAGGCCGCCGCCACATTTGTTTTTTCACCCCTTTTTATCTACTTGCCGGCATGTAAATTTAAATATCCACCGCGGCGTTGCTCACGGTGTTTGGGTGCGGCAGGATTTTTAATTATTTGATTGACGGGAGCAGGCGCGGCAGGATTTTAAATTTTTTGATTGACGGGAGCAGGCGCGGCAGGAATTAGTCACGATGACTCCGCCTGTAAAAACCCACTACTCCCTGATGTGAGAAGTCGCCGACTAGTGTTTTACCGTGGTGAAAACCAAAAGATTCCCCGCTCCCTCCGCCTTCTCGTAGATTGCATTGCCTTTCAGCCGTTTCGCCCCCTTTGCTTCCTCTCCCCATTTCTTCTACCTGGTGCCATGGTGGCGTAGCAGATCACGGAGTCCGAGGTGAGGCGCCTGACACAGGAGCTCCATGCCAAGGATGCAGAGCTCAGGGCCAAGGACGTGGAGCTCTGTGAGCTCAAGGAGGAGAGGAGTGCCATGCTCCTCCGTTATGTGCGGGAGTTCACGGAGCTTCAAAAGTGGCAGGCGTCCACCAAAAAGATGCTCGAGGCGTCGGCGGTGTTGCTGCAGAAAGCAGGAGATACAATAGGCCATCAGGGGAGCCGGCTGGAGCGCGAGCGGGCCGATCGTGACGAGGTCCAGGATCGCCTCAGCCACTTGGTGAACCAAGTTGCCACGCATGTGTTGCGGCTGCGCGTTGCCTACCGTCATGCCAGCGCGACGATGCCAGTCGTCGGGCTAAACCCGTTCGACCACCCGGTCGACTTCAATGAGTTGTGGCTTCCTGACCTGATCTCCTTCTTCACCTATATCTCCGAGGAGCTGAGCCGTCTCCGCGCGATGGTGGGGGCTGAGCTGGACAAGGAGGGGTTGCGGGCTGCCGTCGCCGTTGCCGGGCGAATCCTTTCAGGGCTCCATCACCGGAATCCATTCGTGCCATTGGATGCCGTCTTTGACGAGCTGGCTCCCGTCGACCGGGAGCGGGCTCTGTGGGCAGTTGCACCCTGCATCACCAACGCCGTGCGCCTCGAGAAGCAGAGGGACTTCGGTGGTGTTTAGGCGCCCTCTGCATGGGCATGTCCATGTCTCGGCGCAACATGACCGTTGGATCAAACTGAGACGGTGCAGATCAGCCATCAGAGCACAAAGTGTGTGGGTGTGTTTGGTTGCATTCTCATCTCAATATAGTTGTTTCCTCTTCGTGTTTTTTGTCAACATACTAGTGTGGACTCCTGCACCCTTCATGCACTCTGCCAAACACCCAAAAGTGGGTCGACAAGGGAACTTCTGCTCCCATCCCGTGCACCCTTCATACACCCTGCCTAACACTATTCGTGCTTCATATGGTTCATGTTTCGTGGAGTATCAGAGCACCGCATTCCCTGCGCCGTGGACCTAGTTCTGTTAACATTGATCTCACTGCTCATTCTCGACCGGACAAATAAAAAGCGGTACTATGTTACATATAGGAGTAGTTGACATGCACAACATCATTTGTTATCGTCATATCTTACTACACTAGCAACAAGATTGTGTAGTAATCTTGACGTATGAACCATCGCACATGCCTAGTAGTAGGAGCACTGTATTCTCAAGTGCTCTTGTGTTTCGCACTCCTCCGTCGTAAGAGTGGAAACGCTTGCTGTAATCATTTTTCTTCGTAATGAAAAACAATGGACACGCTCTACCATGCGGATCCTCCTCCAGCCATGCACTAAATTACTAACTTTCGACGACGAGTGGGACAGTCAGCACCTGGGTGCACCAGCCATGCACTAAATTACTCCATAGTAGAGTGACGATAGACTACCCCGATCGAACCGCCGCAGTAATGCCCAATGCGCCACAAATCACAAAACCCCTCCTTTCCAAAGAAGAAGTTGGACGGACGAAGCAACCATCATTTCACTCTTCTCTCTTAGCTTCCTCTCTTGAAGAAAACCCCCACTCGCTTTGCTTCTCCCTCATCTCGTTCCTCCTTCCACTCATCTCTCTTAGCTTCCTCTCTTGGATGGACGCCGGAGCACCGGCCGACGTGATGTCTATGGCTCTGGCCAAAACCGTCGAGGCTCATGGTACGAAGAAGCGCAAGCACCCCACCGAGACTACCGCAGACAAGCTCAAAGCCATCACCCTGTCCAAGCCCCCCTCTCCGGGATCCCTCATTAAGCAAGTCCAGGTAATGTCTCTTGTTGACGATCTTTTTCTCGATCTTGATCGTGTTTTTTCATCTAACACGCAGTACTAGTACTGGTAGTACAACTTTCTGGGTGATCTTGCATGTGATTTTAGTGTGCCAAATGACGGTTCTAAATTCCTCTTTTGACCAAACATGCGAGAGGTTGACACTGGTTTCGTATAGATTACTTTCAACTACTCCCTCTATCCCAAATTTCTTGTCTTAGATTTGTCTAGATACAAATGTATCTAATACTAAAATGTGACTTGATACATCCGTATCTAGACAAATCTAAGACAAGAATTTTGGGATGGAGGTAGTACTTTATGAACATCAATGCTACCTTTTAAGAGGGTATATTTGCCTCAAGAACTTGTGTTATGGATATTGCATGTAATCCCTCCGCTCTCATGCCTTTGAAGACATGTTCTAGTGTCTTTGTTCACTCATTTCATGCGTATATGTAGTCATATATGGAGTATAATATCGAAAAGCATCTTATATTTCTGAACGGAGGTAGTAATAAAATATGGTTTCGCTTGAATTAGAACCAGGTCCGCGGTGGAGATGAAGTTCTCAAAGTCATGCCGTGTGAACTGGAAGACCTAATGATGAGTTCTACTGCTGAACTATCCAGCTGCTGCGTCCTTGTCGCCACGTGTCCTGAACTAGTGTTTTCCTGTAGCATTGTTGTTAGGCGTGTTCTCGAGGTTGTACTTGACCACAACAATTTCCTGGTTGTGCCTTCGATTACGAAGGGTGTGGTTCTTGTAAAGCTTCCCAACAAATCTGATGCGGCCTGTCTTCATCATCATGTTTATGAGTGGAAAGACCACTCTATTAGGTTCTCCAAGGTTGACAAGATGGTGATGGTGCATGTAGACATCTCACACGAAGTCCATGGCCTAGTCAGTTATGCGGGTTTCATCCCGTAGGTGGGTGGCAAGAAATAGTCTGCAGAGTTTAGTTAGTGCAACTTTGCTTGTCTGTAGTAAGTACTATTGTTCAGTACTTGATTTGCGTTTGTGAACCCTATATTGTTTATTAGTACTGCCGCTTTTGGTGTGTGGTCAGTCCACGAGAACGGTCTATGTTAATGTCTGTCCACTCAATTCAATGCAGATATTTTGAAGTATCCAGATCATATTTTTTGTGAGGAAGGTTTATCAATTATGGTTACACTCCAATATCTGTATGCATTGCAGGGTTTATCGCACCCACCAGGATTTCCAGTCCCATGGATGTTCGGTCCATACGATTTGTCACGACCTTTGGACTGTCCTGCATGTGGGAGTAGGCGGGGCTCCTGCATGCCACACGTAGTTGGACGATCAATCTTCTTTTTAGTACTTCAACATAGTGATGGATGCGCTCGTGTCACATCAAGTAAATCTTATTGATTTACTGTCTAAATCTTATTGATTTAATGTCATGTTTTCTTTCTTTTCCTGCAATTTTACGATGCAGGTTTTGCCATGTGACATTCATCACGTAATAAACCGTTTGGTTTGCTCTCGATGGCTATTTTTGCAGGTTTCACTTCTTATGTCGAGTCAAGAACGAAGGCACCGTCCATCACTTATATTATCGGAAAAATTGGATCAATCTGTTGTCTCGAGTACAAGTTGAATCCCTATGATGAACTGCAGTTTGGTTTAAAAAAACGCCACAATTAGTCCTTCTCGCGTTTAAAAGAAATGAAGAAAAAAACTGGATCATGGTCACGGATCCTAGTCAAGTTAGAAAGCTGATCATAGCAGACCAGACACGATCGCCGCTGTCTCGCACAGATCAATCACCGGCAGTTGCTCTAGCACTGACAGCGGCAGCAGCTCAGTCTGATCCAGCTGAGGATTGGGCACCGACCGCGTCAGCGGATCGATCGATCTACCGAAGGATCGGGCATCGACACGGCACCTGCTCCGACACCGCACCAGCTCTACAAGGAGCACCATCTCCGGCAGCAGCAGCGCTTCAACACTGCACCAACACTTGCACTTGCAGACCGCTCCGGCCCGTGCGGTTGCACCGCAACAGATCGGGCTGCGATTCGCACTTCATATACCAAAGTCCTTACACAAACCGACATGTCCACCTTCTTGGTAAGCATTGGCCGCCCATGTGCTTCGTGCTTTTTCTTTCCATGTTGTTTCACATGATTCACTGTGTTGATCTAACAGTTTGGGTATGTCTTCTTGTTTGCAAGCAGAGAATTCCTAGAGCAACGAGGGAGTCGTTCAACAATCCGGCGACCATGCCAAGTTTCTCTTACCATGCGCAGCCTTGGTGTGAATGAACCTGCTCAATATACCGTAAGTACAAAGGATGGTCGCATGATGATTGATGCTAAAGGATGGTCAAGGTTCAAATCTAAATCATATCTTGCGGTAGGGGACGATGTCAAAATCGAACTTTCGCGGCAAGGAGAGCTGGTCCAAATCAACTTGAAATTCTTCAAGAGCGCACGCAACTGCCGAACTGATCTATCCTCCGAGAGATTTTGATGTAATAATCTAGCATGGTGAAACAAGTGTCCTGTGTGTATAAGTAGTATGACAGTATTATTTATCACATGGTATATCGCTGATGTAATTGCAACTCGATTGCTTGGTTAGGAACTGCCGTTCGATTTCATTCCAACAATGCCGTGCTTTATTCAATTTTCTCAGATTCGCTTTGCAACAAAGATTCTAAAACCAGCGCCATACCGATCGCTTGCAATATGAAAAGCGCCGAGGTAGAACAGATGGGCCCCCAAACATGCGAGGTCGGCTCATGCCCAAAGTCCAGAACCGTGAGCCTATCTGAGTATTATATTCTCAACTGAACCCCCATAAAAAAAGCTGAACCCCCATAATGCCCGTGGGTTGAAGAGGGAGTATATTTCTCGGCAAGGTGAGTCTGTGATATAAAAGATTTGTATATTTCTTTACAGAGGGAGTATCTCTTTGTCAAAAAATATATTTATGTGTAACTAGTTACTCCTGTCTTTCTACTCCATTTCGCTGATATGTGGGGCAACCGGCAACGGGGTCCACGTGCCATATGCACAAATTAGAGTGCACAACTTCATGGTAGACACACCCCGGTCGTAGCGCCGCAGTAATGCCCAATGAGCCGTCAAATCACAACCCCCCCTTTCCAGCTTAAGCAGTAAGCTGGACGGACGAAGCGGCAATATTTCACTAGGCCTGAATCCCCTTCTCCCTCGTCTGCTTGTTCAGAGAAAACCCCCTCTCGGCGATTGCATAGGGTTTTCTCATGGAGAACCAGGTACGAATTCTTCATCCATCCCCGATAAATCAAAGTCCCTTGGTCGCAGGTACTCCTAGGATGGCAGCCACCGCCGTTGATGCATTTTTCTTCCCATGAATCTAGTGTGTTTCATTTGCGATTGCCCAAAGTGCGAGTACCCTACAGGTTTACGCACCCTCGTAGACGCCACACTTGTTCCTTCTCATCCTAACACAACATTTTGAAAAGCGCACAGTATGTTCCTAGAATCCTCTTTTCTATCCGGGAGGGTGGGGATTTTTTGAACATGCTGTGTTCTCATATTATTTTTCCTGCAGTGTATTATTTGCTCTGCCATAACACATGTACTCAAGATGCTCGACCTTGCCATAACTGAATATACTAGTTTAATGGTCACAGTGAAGACAAGCCATGGATATAAGTTCCGAGTTGGGTTCATGAACCAAGAAGATCGCTGCTTTTTTTATGGCCGAACTTGGATAAACTTTCTCAAGTGTTACAGACTGAAAGTTGGCGCACGAATGTTGCTGGAAATAGCAGAACCTGGTCTCATCTTCACTGCGATCTTCCACCCCGACGTTGTTCCAGTTGTTCATCCATGTTAGTTTTGTATCTGGTTCTTGCTTGTTGCCTTGATTACTTCTTAATCCACCTATTCTGTCTAACTAATCACAATTTAACTTTAGAAGTAGCAACGAATCTCTCACGGAGATGCTACTTCTAACTAATCTTTTCTTATAATTGGTGGCACGTGTAGGTTTTTTCAGAGTTAACCAGTCTGCTCGTTTGTTACTCTGTAATAACTCGGCTATTACTAATGGCACTGAAGTTTACAGGAACGACATCCACAAATTCCAACACTTTATTGATCGCCTTGAGGTCCTTGTGGGGCGTTTAAATGGTGGAAGGCCACGTGGGATATGTGTGCGATCTTTGCACTCGTTGAACAGGTCCAACTGTGTCGAGAAACTTATGGTACGAGCTGTTTTCTGTTATATATGTTGTTCATAAACTATTGCTTATACACGGTTTTACAGCTTGTGATCTTCTTGAAATAGGAACTGTCCAGTTCTATTGTTCCTATACAGATGCCTGACCATGGTCGGGTCAGACTTGCGCTTGGCCACAACATGATGTTTATGTCGACCTACTCAATTCCCCTTGGAGGTGAAAAGATACTTATTCATGGGTGGTCTCAAATAATGAAGGCCTGCCCATCTTGGAGAATAGGACAGAAGATTATGTTCATGCTTTTCCAAGGCTCTAAAGCGAATATCCTATTTATTGACCACGTTGCGAGATGAAGCCGCTTTCGAAGGTTGTGGATGCGCGAGGTGGCGCTGAGCCTTGTCACAGGGCTTGGCGGCCTCACCCTTGGTTAATCAGAGGAAAAGTAGCACTGCTCGAGGCGTGCTTTATGCAGTTGAACTCAGATAAGTACTCATACTGCTTTCAGCTTTGGTTGTTAAGTGCCCCTGCTGGTTTCGATTAAGGTCGTTAAGTACTCCTGCTGCTTTTACGATCATCGTGTTTCTTCACTCTGTCTTCCTCCGGCCAAATCCAAACCAAGCGCCGGTGAACTTCTTCCGCCTCCCACGGCTGGCTGCGCCTCAGCGCATGCATCGCCGCCCCACCGTCTCCTAAATCGTTAATGCCGACGTCCTCCGCGCGCTTTGGTGCGCTCGCCGTGGCACCGCCCTCTCGCGTTGTTAACATGGTCAACAAACAAAAGGAATCGGCAGAAGTACGTGGAGAGGATGACAGTAGGGGCCCACCACGTCAGCGTATGGAAAAATAAAATGCTTCCTCCTAGTGTTTTCCTGACATCTGGGACCCACGACATTGTGAGCGTATATAGTCAATAGACAAGAGAACATCACAAGATCGGCTGACACTTGGGACGTAGCTACTCAAGCAATATTTTTTTGTTTGGTATTGTTGAGACGGAGCAGGGTTTGAACTAGATTGTGGCCCGTCTAGCCCAGGCTTATATTTTATGTTCACCATGTGACCAGCCCAGCTATTTTTTCTTTGTGAAAATGAGCCCAGTTTATTTTTTCTGAAGAATACCCAATCCAGGCCTACTTATTTTTCTACGCCGATGGGATGCAACTCTTTCAAGACGCTCGCAAATCTTGAAAGTAATATGAAATGGGTTGTAAATATAAAACAGATGACAAATTGGCAATTACTTTATAATTTCTGATTTTTTCACATTTTCAGATTCCTATTTCACCGGGCATTAACCTAATTTAAATATATCTTCAAATTACTTTAAATCTGGCTCGACATTTTAGTATTAAAAATAGTTTGGAACCCACGAAATATGCGAAATTGGCCCCGCCAACCAAAAACGATTGCAATAAATTGCATAAGAAGTTGCCATGAGCTATATATAAATTATTAAAAAAAAGAGGGAGTGGTCTGACTTGTGGGCCTGTTTAGTTGACGCGTATGCAAGATTTTTTTAGTTATTATATACGTCAACAAACGATTCTAGCAGACGTAACCGTTGGATGTCAATCCAACGGCCGCCGTGTTTCTTCAATCTCTGATCTTCTTGCTCCAGCCGCCAAGGCAGCGCTGGCGGGACCGCCTGCTCCCGCATCCCGTGGCCGATCTTTGCCGCCAGCAGCTCAGCCGCTTCTACTACTCCCACCGCTGACCAGGCCATCCCTCTACTCACCCACACCCCCTGTTATTCTGCGGCGACGGCAGCCTCACACCGCAGCCGAACCGGTGAACCCTCGTACTCCTCTCCGTGCGGGCTTCCACTGCCGCGTCTTCCACGGCTCCGCGTCGTCCCCTTCCTAGGCCTCACCATCGTCCACCACCGTGGTGCTCTCGGCGCGGCGTGGTTAATGTGGTCAATGACCGACTTCCATCGGAAGAGTATCAGACGTGGAGAGGCCGATACCGGGTCCATGGCAACCGCAAGGAAGTGCCTCCTTATTACGCGGAAAATAATTATTCCTCCACGTGACAGCAGGGACCCATCGGACATGCCACCAGTATTTCGTGAAAAAAACGTTTGCCCCTGACTGCTGGGACCCACAGGATGGGCCACCGTATTTCATGAAAAGAACGTTCCCCCGCTGTCAGCTCGGACCCACCGGAAGTGCCTCCTTATTATGCACAAAAAAATGAATACCCCTGCTAACTGGGACCCACCTTGGTGGGAGGCTGACTTGTGGGGCTACTAAGTTGGTAGGACGGATGCCTTTGTCAACTTTAGTCAATATATGAACGATTCTAGCTCCAGTGACCGTACGATGTCCATCCAACGGCCGTAGTGCGTCTTCAACCTCTGGTCTTCTTGCTCCGGCCGCCCAAAGCAGCGCCGGTCGTGCCGCCTGCTCCTGCCGCCCGTGGCTGGCTGTGATGCCGCGGAGGCCTCACCGCCCCCTACTACTCCCACCGCTGGCCAGGCCATCCCTCTATGCACCCACACCCCCTGTTATTCTGCGGCAACGACAGCCTCACACCGCAGCCGAACGAGTGAACCCTCATACTCCTCTATGTGGGCATCCCACCGCGTCTTCCACTGTCTCCGCGTCGTCCCTTCCTAGGCCTCGCCGTGTCCACCGCCTGGTGCTCTCGGCATGGCGTGGTCAACGTGGTCAAGGAATGGCTTCCATCGGACGTGGATCATCGTGGAGAGGCTGACAGCTGGGTCCATGGCCGCAGCAAGGAAGTGCCTCCTTATTACGCGGAAAATAATGATTCCTCCACCTGACAGCTAGGACCCACCGGATGGGCCGCTGTATTTCACGGAAAAAACATTTCCCCCTGACTGCTGGGTCCCACCAGCTTCATCTTCACACGCAAGGAAGTGCGTCCGGGCAAAAAAAACAATTCGCCCCCCTGACTGCTGGGACCCACCAGCTACACCTTCGCACACAAGGAAGTGCGTCCGGGCAAAAAAAAAAAACGATTCGCCCCCCTGACTGCTGGGACCCACCGGCTACATCTTCACACGCAAGGAAGTGCATCCGGGTAAAAAAACCGATTCGCCCCCCTGACTGCTGGGACCCACCAGCTACATCTTCGCACGCAAGGAAGTGCCTGATAGTCGGGACCCACCTGGTCGAAGCGTACGTAGCGTTGTCATTCTGGTCGCGAACGTGTACATACATACCGGTCGTTGTAGAGGCGCCGCGACGTGTCGTAGTAGAGGCGCCGCACGTAGCATGTACATGTACGCATAAATGCCATGGTGCAAGAAAGAAAATACGGCCACGTATGTGTACATACGGGCGGGGTCTCGAACGCCTACTCGCGCATACGTACGGCCAGGGCTCGTGTACATGGCTGGGTCGGAACGGAGAAACAGCGTCGTCGTCGTGTTCATGGGGAGGCAACGGAGTGCGTCGTGTTCATGGGGAGGCAACGGAATGCGTCGTGTTCATCGGGAGGCAACGGAACGCGTGGGAGCCAACCGGCTGGGTCAGAACGGAGTGCGTGGTCGTGTTCATCGGGAGGGCTTGGACGGAACAGGCGATGGAAACGAGGCCTGGCATACCGCACAACGGAGGAAACGGACCTCCTATGTTCGGAACGGGGTCCTGTTGATCGGGAGGGGTGTGGCGTACCGCAAAACGGAGGAAACAGACCTCCTACGGTCGAAACGTGGGTCCTGTTGATCGGGAGGGGTGTGGCGTACCACAAAATGGACGAAACTGACCTCCTACGGTCGAAACGGGGGTCCTGTTGATCGGGAGGGGTGTGGCGTACCGCAAAACGGACGAAACGGACTTGTATTGGGCGCTTCTGGTCAAACGGGGTCCTGTTCATCGGGAGGGTGTGGCGTGTCGCAAAATGGGACTCCACGGATACTGTTCATCTCCACCGTCGACCTCCTCCAGCCTCCACGGGCTCAGAGACCTCCTCCAGCCTCCACGGGCTCGTGTTCATCCAGCCTCCACCGCGCGCTTACTCCACCGCCATCGCTCAACCACCCCTCCACCGTCTACTGTTCATCCAGCCCTCCACACCACGGGGTCCTGTTCAACCACCCCTCCACAGGCACCCCTCCACCGTCTACTGTTCATCCAGTCGTCCACACCACGGGGTCCTGTTCATCCAGAGGCAAACGCCACCGCTCACCGTTCATCCAACCCCCCTCCCCACAACACTCACTGTTCATCCCAGAGGCATCATCGATCGGCTTCAGTTAGCAGCAGTAGCGAAGGAATCGCTCGATCGGGTTCAGTTAACCATCGATCGATCGCTCGGGTTCAGTAACGCGTAGCCTGCTGTGCAATCGCTCGGGTTCAGTTAGAGCCCAACGCGTCGCTTGGGTTCAGTTAGAGCCAACGCCTCGCACACACGCGCGTACGTGTACGAGAGAAACATGCATCGTTCGGCCCCCGACCTCCCACCGTAACCGGGAACTCCCCAAAATTTTCCTCCCCTCGCTTCTACCATGGTTTTTTCCGTCATGGACGGCCCAAAGAATGTCATGCAGCTGCGTCTCTGGCCCGCCCAGGACGAAAAGCCCATTTTCTGTCATGTTTTTATGTCATAGAAGTAGGAGTCCACCGCATCTATGATGATACCGGGTTTTGTCACAATTATCATCATAGAAGTGTCATATGTATGACAGATTTTTTTTCTTCGGCCCAAAATGTCATGGATGTGTCTTTTTTGTAGTGCACGTGCTCTGCTTTTCTTCTTTTTTACTTTCTAGTTGCTGTAATGGCTATAAACACCACCTCTCCCTTTCATTCGAGGATGTAAAAGAATTATTGGGTGTAAACCCTAGCCGCCGGTGGCGTGCTAACTACTTTCCGCTTCCTTCTGCAATGAAAACCCCAGCTCAATTCTCCCAATTCTCGCCTGAATTCAACTAGTTCGAGCTTAAATTCAGTAGATTGGGACTCTGGTCCTGACAATTGGTATCAGAGGCCAGTCCTTCCTCGGCAGCGGTGTTCATTGGGGCGGTTTAGAGGTTGGTTCCGGCTGTAAAATCCCTCTTCGAGCTATGATCTGGCGGCGGAGGCAGCTGGTGGCGGCCGGAGTGGCAACATTCAGGTACAGTCAGGGAGACAGTCTGGTTGCCTGAGAATCTTTCTCTGGTGGTAAAATCCCAGCACATGTGATCTGGCCGTGTACCATCGGAGGCGGGTACAGGCGGCAGTGTTGGCGGCGGTGACAAGTCATCCCACCCTCCCAACCCTCTATGGTGGCGATCGCCGACAGCGTAAACATGACGGGCCCTGCTGATTCGGGTTCCATGATGGAATTGCAGCTCGAGTCCCTCGAGTTGGACATCAAGTAATATGAACAAGGGTGTCCCGATCTTCTGAAAGGTTCTGATAACTCTCGATTTGGTGGAAACTTGACACAACTCGATCCGGCTTCCGAACAACACGTTCTGAACCCCGCAATCGCAGCACCACATCTCCTCTGGTTATCGACCGGCAATGCACGGTCGACCTCGCCAAGAAGGCTAATTCTTGCCTGCGAATCGAAGAACACAAGCAAGAACAAGAAAGAATGCAACCAAATTGCAGATGTATGATTAATCTCACGAAGTTGGGGTCTCACAAACCGATGAACGGCAAAACTGTTCTTGACAGGATAATCTAAGCAAAACCCGACCCTAACCTAAGCACCGGCGGCTGTAAATATGGTCTAGGGTTAAGCAAGGACCCTCTGGTCACGCCCCTAATTGGGCTCAAAAAGATACATGACCCAAAGGCCAAAAACGGTGACGTAGCACCGAGACAGATTCTGGGCGTCTTTTGTTTCGATGATTCCCGTTGATTCAGGAGGAATTTGACCATGGGACCAGCGCCATTGGATAGGTTATCTTCTCAGCTATCCGTGCATATATAAAACGTCCAAAACCGAGCCCGTATGCGACCTGGACAACCGTTTTAGTGCAGACTGCTCCTGGACTCCGAAACAGACTCGAAGTCAACTTTGTTTGGGCCTCCACCTTGACTTGGACGCCCTTGCTGGTCCTCTCCACCTCCAAGCCCCTCTCCTAGTATCTCTTGGTGCTCTCCGTGGTTCCTAATCATCATATAATCATTAGGTAGCAATCTATTTTCAGGAACATATAAAGAAGTGCTTAGAAACGAGCTCACCTCTAAATTCAATTGTCGCGCTTGAGCTCTAGTGATCGGTCCTTGTATTTCTAGTGGAGTTTTGTATGTATCCGAAGGAGTGATGTCCTCATCATCCTCCCCCTCTTGAATTGGAGTCGTCCTCGACTCAAACTCATCCTCTTCTCCCAAATATGGCCTCAAATCTGAAATGTTAAAGGTGGAACTAACCCCAAACTCGGGAGGCAACTCAAGTTTATATGCATTATCATTTATCTTGGCAAGTATTTTGAAAGGACCATCAGCTCTAGGCATCAACTTAGACTTTCTTAAATCTGGAAACCTATCCTTTCTCAAGTGCAACCAAACCAAATCACCCGGTTCTAGTTTAACTTCTTGTCTACCTTTACTACCAGCAATTCTATACTTTTCATTCATTTTTCAATATTCTGCTTTGTTGTCTCATGCATTTTCAAGATAAAATCAGCACGTTCTTTGGCATCATTGTGAATCCTCTCACTTGTAGGTAAAGGCAAGATATCAATAGGAGCACGGGGATTGAAACCATACACTACCTGAAAAGGACTTACCTTGGTAGTAGAATGTGTTGCCGGTTGTAAGCAAACTCCACATGAGGCAAACATTCTTCCCACATCTTCAAATTTTTCTTCAAAACAGCCCTCAACATGGTGCCCAAAGTGCGATTCACCACCTCAGTTTGCCCATCAGTTTGTGGGTGACAAGTTGTAGAAAACAACAATTTTGTACCCAACTTGTTCCATAGGGTGCGCCAAAAATGACTCAAGAATTTTGCATCACGATCGGAAACAATAGTAGAAGGCATACCATGCAAACGAACAATCTCTTTGAAAAAGAGTTCAGCAATATAAACAGCATCATCACTTTTATGACATGGTATAAAGTGTGCCATCTTAGAAAAACGATCCACCACAACAAAAATACTATCCCTTCCCCTCTTAGTCCTAGGCAATCCTAACACAAAATCCATAGAAATATCTGCCCAAGGAATAGAAGGAACAGGAAGAGGCATGTATAAACCATGTGGATTCAAGCGAGATTTAGCTTTTGACATGTGGTGCAGCGAGCCACGAACCTCTCAACATCTCTCCTCATCTTTGGCCAAAAGAAATGTGTGGCCAGAACGTCCTCCGTCTTCTTCGCACCGAAATAACCCATCAATCCTCCTCCATGCGCCTCCTGTAACAACAAAAGACGAACGGAACCAACTGGAATGCATAGACGGTTAGATCTAAACAAAAACCCATCGTTAAGGACAAATTTATTCCATGTACGCCCCTCTCGACATTGCAGCAAAACATCTTTAAAGTCAGAATCAAGCGCATATTGTTCTTTTATTGACTCAAGTCCAAAAATCCGACAATCAAGTTGAGACAACAAAGTATATCGTCTAGACAAAGCATCAGCAATCACATTATCCTTCCCTTTCTTGTTTTTGATGATATAAGGGAAAGATTCAATAAATTCAACCCACTTAGCATGCCTACGATTCAAATTATTTTGGAGCGAAGATACTTAAGCGATTCATGATCAGAATGAATAACAAATTCTTTAGGCCACAAATAACGACTCCACGTTTCTAAAGAACACACAAGTGCATACAATTCCTTGTCATACGTGGAATAATTCAGAACGGGACCATGCCATTTTTTGCTAAAGTATGCAACGGGTTTACCATCTTGCATCAAAACACCACCAATGCTGACTCCAATAGCATCACATTCTAGCTCAAAAGTCTTACCAAAGTTAGGAAGTTGCAGCAATGGTGCGTGCGTAAGCTTGTCCTTCAAGGTGCCAAAGGACTCCTTTTGTGCCTTCCCCCAATGGAACACCACACCCTTCTTCGTCAACTCATGCAGTGGTGCAGCAATGGTGCTAAAATCCTTGACGAAGCGGCGGTAGAAACCTGCAAGACCAAGAAAACTCCTCACCTGTGTGATAGCTTGGGGTAGCGGCCAACTTTGGATGGCGTCAATCTTCCTTTCATCCACCTCGATTCCCTGTGGAGTAACAAGGTAACCAAGAAAAGAGACTCGGTCCGTGCAAAAAATGCACTTCTCAAGGTTACCAAACAAACGTGCATCCCTTAAAGCATTAAAAACAGCACGTAAATGGTCCATATGTTCATCCAAAGACTTGCTGTAAATCAAGATATCATCAAAATAAACCACCACACATCTACCAATAAAAGATCTTAAAACCTCATTCATTAAGCGCATGAAAGTGCTAGGTGCATTTGTCAAGCCAAAAGGCATTACCAGCCACTCATACAACCCAAATTTAGTTTTGAAAGCTGTTTTCCATTCATATCCAAGTTTCATTCTAATTTGGTGGTAGCCACTACGCAAGTCAATCTTTGTGAAAATTATAGAACCACACAGCTCATCAAGCATGTCGTCTAAACTAGGAATAGGATGATGATACCGAATAGTAATATTATTGATGGCTCTACAATCAGCACACAGACGCCAAGTGCCATCTTTCTTAGGAACCAAAAGTATAGGAACAACACAAGGACTAAGGCTTTCACGTACATACCCGCGGTCCAAAAGGTCTTGGACTTGTCGCTGAATTTCCTTGGTCTCCTCGGGTTGGTTCGATAGGCAACACGATTTGGCAAAGTTGCACCCGGAATCAAATCAATTTGATGCTCTATCCCTCTCATAGGTGGCAGCCCCGGGGGTATCTCAGCTGGGAAAATGTCCTCAAACTCCTGCAAAAGGTTAGTGACAACAGGAGACAACGAACTAGCAATATCATCAAGCGAAAACAAAGCTCGTTTGCATATCAAAGCATAACAAATATCATCATCAGAAATTTCAGCAAGGTCACATTTTGTAGCAAGCATAACACCACCCTTCAATTTAATTCCCTCGGCCTTAGAAATAGGTGCAGGATTATCTTTTTTAGGTGGAAAAACAGAATTAGCAACTTGCTGATTTTCAGATTTAGCATCACTTGAACTAGCAACTCTCTCTCTCTATCAGCTTGTACAATTTCAGCAGGGGTCAAAGGTACCAAAGTAATTTTTTGCCCTTTATGCACAAAAGTGTATTTATTACTCCTTCCATGGTGTGTAGCACCATTATCATGTTCCCAAGGCTGACTCAACAAAAGTGAACAAGCTTGCATAGGTACGACATCACAATCAACAGAATCAGCATAGGCACCAATGGAAAAAGGAACTCTACATGTTTGTGTTACCTTAGCTTTTCGAGTCATTTAACCACTTGAATATGGTATGGATTTGGGTGTGGTCGTGTGGTCAAACAAAGCTTCTTGACCAGATCAGAACTCACCAAATTGTTGCAGCTTCCTCCATCAATGATAACACGTGCTCGTCGGTTCTTGATAATGAAGAAAATCTGAAACAAATTGTGGCGTTGTAGCTTCTCAGGTTGCTGAATTTGTGTGTTGAGCACACGCTGAACAATAATGTTCATGTAGCCTGAAGTATCGGCGCCCCCAAGGACATGACCCTCATCATCGTCGTCGGTGGCGGCATCTGTCAGGACCCCGATTCCAAGTCACATCGATCTAGCCGGTAACACCTCATATCACTTTGCGGCCTCACGCACGGTATTCCCATGGGTGTCGCCTTACCATGGCCCGGGACCGTTTGCGCCTTTTGGCTCACGTATATGATAGTGTCGCTAGCATTATGATAGAGAACCCGAGCCGACATGGCTAGTCGTGAACCCAAAGCGGCACTAACCCATGGAGACAGGCATACATGAATCACATCGAGCATGTCGGTCAGCACCGTGTGAATCCGGGCTGTAGCACTGGGCTAACAGGACTCCGGGAACCCGGGCTGTAGCAGGCTAGGCATGACTCCGGATGTCACCGCGTGACATTTCCCCGAAGGGACAGACAAAAGGCAGTGAAACACATGCCCGGCCAGTCAAGTGTCTGGCGGTAGTCTTTGGGCTAGCAGGACTCCGGTGAACCGGCATGTAGCGGACTACTATGGCTCAAGGAAGCACTAGACTACATTTCCCCATAAGAGAGGCTGCCAAGGATAAACAACTAGATTGTCGGATCCCACACATACCAAGCATTTCAAACATACAAACAATATGCTCGATATGTGTAAATACAACATGGCATCACAACATAACTCTATGACTCAAAGTATTTATTCATTAGGCTCGAGGAGCGAGATATTACAAACATGGGTCTCTCGACCCAGCATTCGAAACATACAAGTCAAACACATGCGGAAGCTTAACATGTCCGAGGACGTACAACTATAAATGGAAAAGGCTGATAAGCGACTATCTACCGAGATCTGCCGAGGGCACAAGATCGTAGCTGAGGTAACAAGCTAAACGTCAAGTCCAAGCGGAACTACTAAGCGAGGCAGCGTCTCTCTGCAAAACATTAAATAAGCAAACATGAGTACAAATGTACTCAGCAAGACTTACATCAGAACTAACTACATATGCATCATTATCAACAAAGGGGTGGTGGAGTTTGACTGCAGCAAGCCAGCTTTGACTCGGTGGCTATCCTGAACTACGACTGCAAGTAACTCTTTTGAGGTGGTGCACACGAGTCCACATATTCACCAATCAATACACCACTATGGATTCGATCCCGTCTTCCTACGAGAACGCCATCCATAGCACTCACGCTTATCTTGCGCATTTTAGAGTATCCACTTCCACTTGTCTATGAACTGTTATGGGCTACCCGGATGCCCTTTACCGCAGACACGGCTATTCGAATAGATCATTTATAACCCTACAGGGATGTACTTCTTCACACACGCTCTCGCCACTTACCGCCAACACGTCATGTATCTCGGCAACCTTCAAGCGGAAGCCTGGCGAGGGTGTCGGCCACGACCTACCTAAACACTCAAGTCCCTAGTCCAGGTTTATCGCCTATTTGGATTCCATCCGCAGGGAGTCCGGCCGAGGTTTCCACTAACGGCCCCAAACGATGTGTGCAGGGTTCCCGAGACACCAAACGGGCGAACCGGTACACCGTGCCACGTGCCTACCGCAACACAGCCCACCCCTAAGGTCAGCGCTGCGTCTCCCCCAAAGATGCTACAAACACCAGAAACTACTTTGCAACTCCCGGACAGAGGACAAGGGTGGTTAACAAGCCGAGAGAGTCAATTAAGGATCCCAATGTGTGGTAGTAACTGTTTCATGGATCACAAACACAGAACTCAGTTCCTGAGGACGGTTTCAATGAGACAACCCACCATGTACTCCTACATGGCCTCTCGCCACTACCTTTACCAAATCGTGTTCACACACTTAGCTCTCAACAAGAGGGACATGTTTACACACCTCCGATTCATTCCCGATGAATCGGACTGACTCAACTCTAAGCGATGGCGGGCATGACAACAAGCATGAATGAGTAGGCACAATGAGGCTCAAACAACTCCTACTCATGCTAGTGGGTTTCATCTATTTTACTTGTGGAATGACAGTCATGCAGAGGATAAAGGGGTTCAGCTACATGGCAAGTAATAGATGAATCGTTGTTGTCCTAATGCAGTAAAAGAGAGCAGGAGGCGAGAGAGTGGGATTATATCGTAATGAACAAGGGGTTTTGCTTGCACGGCACTTAGAAGATAATATAGTTCTTCATCGGTGTCATCGAACTCATCGTCGAAACCACGTCTATCGAGAGGGGACAAATACCGGCAACAGAGAAGAAACGCAATCAATGCAATGCACAATATGATGCATGGTCATGACATGGTAAAATGAGTGTGTTGGGCTAATGCAACTACAACCAGATGGGTTTGAGCTATTTTGAACCAAAGATTCAAAGTTCAAACACATTTGTGATCTTAAATAGTGCTTTATCATGTTTTGCACTAAACAGCAAGTTAACTTGTTTAAACATGCATGAAACTAGTATAGATGGATACATTGGATTTTTTTGATAATTTTTCATATATAAATTATTTCATTTGGAGTTACAGATTAATTTCTATGAATTTTAGAAGTTTGTACTAATTTCTGGAATTTCCTGTATAAGAATAATTCCAGTAATTGAATTATCGTCAAGACCTGCCGTGGTGACGTCGGTGGTCAAAGGGTCGTCAGTCAACTCGACAAGTGGGTCCCGCATGTCAGCAGTTATTTAAACTAACTAAATTTAGTTAGTGTCAACCTAAGTTAATTAGCAGAGCGGGCCCCACTTGTCATAGACTCAGGGGGGAAGTCAACCTGGGCCCACCCAGTCAAAGTCAACAGGGTCAAACCCGCCGGCGTTTAGCCGCCGGCGAGGCGAAATGCGGCGGTGGGAGTGTGGTTTCATGCTCCGGCGACCAAATGGACGGCGGAGACCTTCTACGCGAAGCTGGGAACGAGCCGCGTCGTTTGGTGGCAGTGGTTGGGCTCGGGGTGGCCGGGAACATCGCCTGCGACGACATTGGCGGTCGCCGGAGTTCGGGCGAGGTCGAACCCGAGGCTACGGGGCACGGCGAGGCGCATGGGGTGGTGCGTTGGGCTCCTGCGAGTGCGGTGAAGATGGTGACGTGCTCGGGATCAAGCCCAAGTGGTTGTGGCCACGACGGCGACGTGCGGTGGCGGCGGCGAGCTTCAGCCGTGGTGGAAGATAGAGCTAGGAGACGGAAAAGGAGGGGCAAACACATGGGGAGAATCAGGAGCTCACGGCGAGTGCAGAGGTGGCCTCAGCGTGCTCAGGGAAGTCCTGGCGGCGCTGAATCGACCGGAGACGGGCTCGGGTGCCTGAGGTTGAAGACGAAGGCGAGGACGGCGTTCGGCGGCGTTTGGAGTCGCGTGGGTCAACAGGGAGGCGTAGGCGACGGTGGCGGAGCTCCTAGGCATGTCGGAGAGGCGAGGGGGAGGCGGTGGCCGTGGTGGTGCTTGTCGGCGGCGACGGTGGCGTTCGGCTACGGGAGAGCGAGCGAGACTGAGAAGGGAAGAGGAGGTGTGGGGGATCCATACGACTCGAGGGGGTCGCGTGGCATCTCCAGAGCGTCGAGGGGGAAAGCAGCAAGCAGGAGGTGGCCGGGCGGCGGTAGCGCTGCCGGGCACGCCGCCTGGCCCTTCCGCAAGGAGGAAGACGACAGGAGGAAGCCAATGGGCTGGGCCGCCAGGTGGGCTGACCAGCTGGGCCGCGACAGGTAAGCCAGGTAAGTCCCTTTCTATTTTTCTTCTGTTTCAGTTTTCCTATTTCTTTTATTCTGTTTTGAATTAGTAAAAATACCAATTCATTTTTAAAACTCCTGAGATAAATTGGGGGCATTATTTGGATTATTCCAAAAGCCCACAATTGAAACCAGAATTTTTGGAGCATTTAAAATATTTATAGAATTCAAATGCCCTAATTCAAATACCATATGGGTTAATTCAAAAATCCACAAAATGGCCAACAATTATGCTCATCATTTTTGGCAGAGGTTTCCACCTTTATCAAAAATCCTGAACATTTTCACAGGGCATTTTGGGATCATTGAAAATGATTTTATTTGAACCTATTTGAATTCATTTGGTGCTAGGGCTTGGATCAATCCGCATTTCAAGTTTCATGAAATTTAAACATGATGCATGGATGCAATGCCACTAGTTACAAGCAAACTCTAGGGCTGTGACAACTCACCCCCACTAAACAAGAATCTCGTCCCGAGATTCAAGACGTGAGGTAAGAAGACAGAGGGGGCACAAGCTAACACGATCTTCACGATCCAGGTTGCACCTCATAGGGTTGTTGCTTCGTTGCGTACGTTGATCTTACCATCCTTACCTTGAGAACTACATCCAACATGACAACGAGAAGGAAGGGAGGATTTTGGAAGAATCGATCTTCCTGAGATTCAAGCAACTTAGGATCATCTTAATGATCACAGGATCAACTCACGGAATGGGACATAGAAACATCTCTGGAGCTGAGAAGCAAAACATGCATCAGGAGGGGCGGAAGAAACAACTTGACGAGGGTTTCAGAATAGCGAGGAAGAATTACCATGATTCCATAACGGGGCACCTTAGGGAAGGTGACTCGTAGAATTATTCCCTCAAGTGGCAAAAAGGAATTACTTTTGATACATAGAACATTGGAACTCTTCTCACCAGCCTGAGGCAATTTTCCGAATGATCGTTTGAAAGAGCTCGAAGAAATGACATACTCGAACTAGGATGGGTGATGGACTACCTTGTTGAAGACAACACAATGGATGATTTTGCTTATCATCGGAAATGGATGGGACCCATGGTAGGACCACTGTTGAAGGCGATCCTTACCAGAAATTACCGAGAAGGGTAGTCCATGGTTGGATGGCACGATGGCGATGCAAGCTGGGAACAAGATGCAACTGTTGGGAATGTTCCAACCATCATATCTGCCTGAGATTCAGATCTGATTGGTAATAGGATACTTCAGACTCAGCCTGTCTGAAAAGAAAGTTTGCAACACAATTCAACGAGATGGCGTTGCGAGATTCTCGGGGAAATGAACTACGATAGCAAGCTCCAAAACATGAGCTGGTTCTGCTAAACACATGTGAACACGCTGTCCCAGACAAGCATGACCACATAGTAGTCTTATGATAAAGCACTACCGAGTTCAGGTGGGGAACCATCATCTAGGGTAACGAAGTCTTGTGCATGACCTAGGATTTACACAACAACTCCTTTTCCTTGAACAAATCAATTAGTGGCTTGGTGTGCTAGGGATACCTATGGAATGAAGGTTGCGAACCTATCAACTATGGAATACTTCACACATGCATGACTGACTTGGGATGATTCCGGAGAAAGCAAAAACAATCTTTCTCGAACTCACGGCGACATCTTGCACCAAATGCAAATGAATTCGAGGAAGTCACTCCTTCCATCCAAGCATAAGCTTCATGAACGGAACACGAAGGCATTGCTTATAAAATTTTCAACACCAGGTTGATGTTTAGCATGGATCATGGGGGAGACGAAATGTTGCTGATGGGTTCAACAACAACTCATCAGAATTTCCATATCACTGGACCTGCACCATCATGTGAACACGGTGATAGCGTTGGTCAGACCAAAATATGTAATGGTGTATGCTCGAGGGATCAACCACGAGTAAGACAACATTACGAACATCGTTGGTTCTGATTTGACTTGACGATGGCCCATACTCAAGTCAAAGTTTTGACAAGGCAATAGTTCCAACAACTGATCACGAGGACCAATTGATGGAGATATCATCTTTCTTCAACACACACACACACACACACACACACACAAGGGTATCCCTTAGTGATGAACTAAGTCGGACAAGCTTTTATCTTCCAACTCTCCAAGTTGTTGTTTAGCTTAACCAACTAGCTCAGGGTATCCAAAACAGATTCTTGGAGAAAGGGTGGTTTACAAGAAAACCAACTTGATCACGAACTCCACATAGCGGTCAGGTGACAACCTGGTGATACTTCCGAGAAGATAATCGGAATATCACGAATCACCCATATGTTACTAAGCTCGAGAACAATCCTGCTTTTCAGAGCAAGACGATATGATCAAAAGAGTGAGGAATTGACACAATCCTAACTCATTGATCCGAAAGTGCACCAGGAAATAAGGACTAGATAGCACGACCAATCTTAGGATGATGATCAAATAACCAACACGCTAAAAATGATAATATTGTCCATTAACTACCAAGCAACGAGGTTGCTAGGAGTATCGATTTCACACATCACAGTTCACTTGTCGGCATTCCGGTTACAACAACACGGGACCGAGGAATGAATAATGATGGCGAGAAGTATCACTACGTCAAGAATTCATAAGAGGTGGTGCAATTCTCATGACACTCTTGACATAAAGATGGTAACAGTCCAAGGTAGAACAGAACAAAGCTGGATTGGCATTTGATCTGCTGAATACAACTTCTTTGACCCAATCCTAGAAATGGACAAGGTACTGGAGTTTGTTTCTCCTAGCCATTCCAAAATAGAATGGCTCGACGGACCACAAGAATAATAGGCATCTATAAACACGATCGCACACATACCCTTGACTATCAATTGACAGACGGGGGTCAGAATACAACTAAGGAGGAACAACTCGAGGAACATATAACTTTCTGAGTTGTGGATGCATAGGTTAGTATGTCGAATCATGTTCAACAGGTTTCTTCCGGATAACCCATGCAGGAAAGTAGAACTGGCAGATTCACAATGTAGAACGAAGAACTCATAAAAAACACTCTTATTGTGATCTTTGGTTCAAAGGAACTCCTGGCAAGGATGGTTCATGGTATTTGGAAGAATGATATACCACGGACCTCGAAGACTATCACAAGGTTACTAGTATCCTAAAGGTACGAGCAACACTATCAACACGAGGTAAGTAGAGTGAGTCTTGGGTCAAGAACCCAGGAGTAGAATACCTACTAACCAAATTGCATCACGGGATGCTTTTGATAATAATGGCCAGAATCATCACACTAGGAATATAAAGCATGGCTAGATTACTAGATGACTCCCTAAAACACCTAGGTTCATAATAATAGCTCCAACATATATGCCGAGGCAGCGGAGTACCTCAACACACTAATTTGTGTGATTAATCCGCCCAAATGAACATTAGAAAGCGGAGGGAAGGGATTTGCAAATGCATCGGACTATTTAGAAATTTGGGATGACTCGGACAAGATAACGGCTGTAAATGCTCAAAATGATTTGAGACATCCTCGCAAAATAGTGGCATGACCACTCAACATCACAATATCAAGGTTCTGAGACCAGCTATGAACATACGGAAGTAGTAAAAACTGAACTGAGATTTGAAACTATCAATTCTATAAGTCTATGGATTAGTAACACGTGAACCTGATAGAGAGAAGAGAGCCTAGGCCTTAAACCCCGTAGAAAAGAAGAGGATGACTCAGATCAGAAGGCCATGAGGTATAAGGAGTAAAAAGAGCCTTACGTTCCCTTCCACAATCAATTCCCTTATATAACTAAAGCATTTCTAGACACAACTTCGACCGGTTTGGCTTGGTAATCCCTCTGCAATCGGGCTCGATACCAAAGCTGTCGGGACCCGATTCCAAGTCACATCGATCTAGCCGGTAACACCTCATATCACTTTGCGGCCTCACGTCACGGTATTCCCACGGGTGTCGCCTTACCATGGCCCGGACCGTTTGTGCCTTTTGGCTCACGATATGATAGTGTCGCTAGCATCCATATGACAGAGAACCCGGGCCGACATGGCTAGTCGTGAACCCAAAGCGGCACTAACCCATGGAGACAGGCATACATGAATCACATCGAGCATGTCGGATTGGCAGTGTGAATCCGGGCTGTAGCACTTGGCTAACAGGACTCCGGTGAACCAGGCAGAAGCAGGCTAGGCAGGACTCCGTATGTCACCGCGTGACATTTCCCGAAAGGATGAACCACAGAACAAAGTGAAACACATGACGGCCAGTCAAGTGTCACAGCGATAGTCTTTGGGCTAGTAGGACTCCGGTGAACCGGGTCAGAAGCGGACTACTATGGCTCAAGGAAGCACTAGACTACATTTCCCCATAAGAGAGGCTGCCAAGGATAAACAACTAGATTGTCGGATCCCACACATACCAAGCATTTCAAACATACACACAATATGCTCGATATGCGTAAATACAACATGGCATCACAACATAACTCTACGACTCAAAGTATTTATTCATTAGGCTCCGAGGAGCGAGATATTACAAACATGGGTCTCTCGACCCAGCATTCAGAGCATACAAGTCAAACACATGCGGAAGCTTAACATGTCTGAGGACAGACAACTATAAATGGAAAAGGCTGATAAGCCTGACTATCTACCAGATCCTGCCGAGGGCACAAGATCGTAGCTGAGGTAACAAGCTAAACGTCGAAGTCCAAGCGGAACTACCAAATGAGACCGACGTCTCTCGCAAAACATAAAATAAGCAAACGTGAGTACAAATGTACTCAGCAAGACTTACATCGTAACTAACTACATATGCATCATTATCAACAAAGGGGTGGTGGAGTTTGACTGCAAAGAAGCCAGCTTTGACTCGGTGGCTATCCTGAACTACGACTGCAAGTAACTCTTTTGAGGTGGCGCACACGAGTTCACATATTCACCAATCAATACACCACTATGGATTCGATCCCGTCTTCCTACGAGAACGCATCCATAGCACTCACGCTTATCTTGCGCATTTTAGAGTATCCACTTCCACTTGTCTATGACTCTTATGGGCAACCCAGAACTCCTTTACCGCGGACACAGCTATTCCAATAGATCATTTATAACCCTGCAGGGGTGTACTTCTTCACACACGCTCTCGCCACTTACCGCCATGTACACGTCATGTATCTCGGCAACCTTCAAGCGGAAGCCTGGCGAGGGTGTCGGCCATGGCCTACCTAAACACTCCAGTCCCTAGTCCAGGTTTATCGCCTATTCGGGTTCCATCCGTAGGGAGTCCAGCCGAGGTTTCCACTAACGGCCCCGAACGATGTGTGCAGGGTTCCCGAGACACCAAACGGGCGAATCGGTACACCGTGCCACGTGCCTACCGCAACACAGCCCACCCCTAAGGTCAGCGCCAATGCGGCCCCCAAAGATGCTAAAAACACCAGAAACTACTTTGCAACTCCCGGACAGAGGACAAGGGTGGTTAAGAAGCCAAGAGAGTCAATTAAGGATCCCAATGTGTGGTAGCAACTGTTTCATGGATCACAAACACAGAACTCAGTTCCTGAGGACGGTTTCAATGAGACAACCCACCATGTACTCCTACACGGCCTCTCACCGCTACCTTTACCAAATCGTGTTCACACACTTAGCTCTCAACAATAGGACATGTTTACACACCTCCGATTCATTCCCGATGAATCAGACCTGACTCAACTCTAAGCGATGGAGGCATGACAACAAGCATGAATGAGTAGGAACAACAGGGCTCAAACAACTCCTACTCATGCTAGTGGGTTTCATCTATTTACCGTGGAATGACAGTCATCACGAGAGGATAAAGGGGTTCAGCTACCGCAGCAAGTAATAGATGAATCGTTGTTGTCCTAAGCAGTAAAAGAGAGCAGGAGCGAGAGAGTGGGATTATATCGGAATGAACAAGGGGTTTTGCTTGCCTGACACTTCCGAAGATAATATAGTTCTTCATCGGTGTCATCGAACTCATCGTTGAAACCACGTCTAACGAGAGGGGACAAATACCGGCAACAGAGAAGAAACACAACCAATGCAATGCACAATATGATGCATGATCATGACATGGTAAAATGAGTGTGTTGGGCTAATGCAACTACAACCAGATGGGTTTGAGCTATTTTGAACCAAAGATTCAAAGTTCAAACACATTTGTGATCTTAAATAGTGCTTTATCATGTTTTGCACTAAACAGCAAGTTAAATTGTTTAAACATGCATGAAACTAGTACAGGTGGATAGATTGGATTTTTCTGATCATTTTTCATATATAAATTATTTCATTTGGAGTTACAGATTAATTTATATGAATTTTGGAAGTTTGTACTAATTTCTGGAATTTCCTGTATAAGAATAATTCCAGTAATTGAATTAATGCGTCAACACTGCGTCAGGGTGACGTCAGTGGTCAAAGGGGTCGTCCAGGACAACCTGACCAGTGGGTCCCGCGTGTCAGCAGTTATTTAAACTAACTAAATTTAGTTAGTGTTAACCTAAGTTAATTAGCAGAGCGGGCCCCACTTGTCATAGACTCAGGGGGGAAGTCAACTTGGTCCCACCCAGTCAAAGTCAACAGGGTCAAACCCGCCGGAGTTTAGCCACCGGCGAGGCCACACGCGGTGGTGGGAGTGCGGTTTCATGCTCCGGCGACCAAATGGACGGCAGAGACCTTCTACGCGAAGCTGGGAACGAGCCGCGTCGTTTGGTGGCAGTGGTTGGGCTCAGGGTGGCCGGGAACATCACCGGCGACGACATTGGCGGTCGCCGGAGTTCGGGCGAGGTCAAACCCGAGGCTACGGGGCACGGCGAGGCGCATGGGGTGGTGCGTTGGGCTCTCGCGAAAGGTGAAGATGGTGGCGTGCTCGGGATCAAGCCCAAGTGGCTGTACCACGACGGGCGATGTCTTGATGGCGGCGAGCTTCGGCCGTGGTGGAAGACGGAGCTAGGAGACGGAAAAGGAGGGGGCGAACACAGGGGGAGAATCAGGAGCTCACAGCGAGTGCAGAGGTGGCCTCAGCGTGCTCGGGGAAGTCCTGGTGGCGCCGAATCGACCGGAGATGGGCTCGGGTGCCCGAGGTTGAAGACGAAGGCGAAGAAGGTGTTCGGCAGCGTTTGGAGTCGCGTGGGTCAACAGGAAGGCGTAGGCAACGGTGGCGGAGCTCCTAGGCATGTCGGAGAGGCGAGGGGGAGGCGGTGGCCGCTGTGGTGCTTGTCGGCGGCGACGGTGGCGTTCGGCTGCGGGAGAGCGAGCGAGACAGAGAAGGGGAGAGGAGGTGTGGGGGATCCATACGGCTCCAGGGGGGTCGTGTGGCATCTCCAGAGCGTCGAGGGGGAAAGCGGCAAGCAGGAGGTGGCCGGGCGGCGGTGCGCCAAGACGGGCACGCGCCCGCCCTTCTGGCAAGGAGGAAGACGACAGGAGGAGGCCAGTGGGCTGGGCCGCCAGTGGCTTTGACCCGGACCATGGGCATGACGAATAAGCCAGGTAAGTCCCTTTCTATTTTTCTTCTGTTTCAGTTTTCCTATTTCTTTTATTCTGTTTTGAATTAGTAAAAATACTAATTCATTTTTAAAACTCCTGAGATAGATTGGGGGCATTATTTGGATTATTCCAAAAGCCCACAATTGAAACCAGAATTTTTGGAGCATTTAAAATATTTATAGAATTCAAATGCCCCAATTCAAATACCATATGGGTTAATTCAAAAATCCACAAAATGGCCAACAATTATGCTCATCATTTTTGGCAGAGGTTTTCACCTTTATCAAAAATCATGAACATTTTCACAGGGCATTTTGGGATCATTGAAAATGATTTTATTTGAACCTATTTGAATTCATTTGGTGCTATGGCTTGGATCAATCCCCATTTCAAGTTTCATGAAATTTAAACATGATGCATGGATGCAATGCCACTAGTTACAAGCAAACTCTAGGGCTGTGATACCATCATCATCATTAGCATCATCCTCCACATCGGAGGTGCTGATATAACCTCCATCTTCGGTTGCCACATATGCCCGCTGACTTGGGCAATCCTTCTGCATATGGCCACGTCCTTGGCAGCGGTGGCACTGAATGCTGGAAGTGCGTCCCGTCGAGGCGACGGACGAAGCACTATTGGCGGGAACCTGCAAAGAATTTTTACCTGAATATGTAGGACGTGCAGAAGGTGGTGTAGGTGTTGTAGTAACACGACTAGCTCAGGCAGAAGCTTGCTGGTCCGCTGTTAGGGGCACCCGAAAAGAGGATGGCTTAGGCAGCCTTGAAGGAGCCGTCGTGCGTGGCGTGTAGGAGGCATGGACGTTGCTCTTGTTCCGCTTCTCACGTCCCTGCAATTCCTTCTCTGCAAGCATAGGAAACTGGAACAACTGGTTAACAGTATGAAATTATTTATAATCAACAATGTCCTGAACATCACGCCTCAAACCCGAATAAAAACGACAAATAGAATCCTCAAGCCCCTCCACTATACCACAACGCATCAAACCCTTTTGAAGCTCAGCATAGTAATCTTGTACATATTTTTCTCCTTGTTCTAAATGCTGCAGTTTGTTACGCAAATCTCTATGATACGAAGGAGGAACAAAACGATCACGCATAGCTAGTTAAGTCGTTCCCATGTATCAGGTAAAGCACCCTGTCCAGCTAGCCCATTCCACCAAATAATAGCAAAGTCCTTAAACTCACTAGGAGCTAGTCGAACTCTATGTTGCTCAGGAACAAGGTGGGAATTAAACTTCTGTTCTAACGTCATCTCCCAATCAAGGTAACCCTCGGCATCATAACGACCCGAAAAATTTGGTACTGTTAACTTAATCTTAGCATAAGGATCATCAGAGCATGATTATTATTACCTTGATGGCGATGTTGATTAACTGTACTACCCATACCTTGAGTGTTACGGTGAAGGCGTTGGCGCAATCTTGCTTGTCGTGTAGCTGCTTGATCTATGTTCCCATTAGCATCATATACCGTGTCTTCTGGCATTTGTCCACTGTTGTTGCTGCCGGACACGTCGTCGTTGTTGGTTGTTAAATGGGTTTCCAACTCGTTAACCTTGCCAGTTAACGTGGATATCCGTTTGTCCAACCGCTCGATGCTGTTGCCGAGGTTGAGTTCAATGAGCGCATCAGTAACAGCCTTCTTGATTGCCTCGTTCATCCCGTCTTGAACCTTCTCTACGGTAGCTTGTAGTTGCTCTTGGCTGACACATTCCTTGAAATCCTTGGGAGTGCTATCACCGTTTTCGCCGGTACCTGCCATTGTAAACACAAAAAACAGGAACACACTGTGAAGGTTATCCTATCAACTACTATGCAGTTGCAGTGGTGCCTCTCAACACAGCAAATGGAAGCGTCTTAACAAGCTCTTACAAGGTTCTTACTAGCAAAGCAAAGGATACCTGGAAGGCGTAATCCGGCGATTGCGAGGGTCAAAAACCTGTGCCTGTTCAGAAGGTTGTATGTGGAGCTTGGAAGGCACTATATGTGAGTGGAACACAATTCAAAAAAGATAGTAATGCTGAATAAATGTCCAAAAAGCTTGTACTAGTTGCTGGTCTACTCGTGTTCTAAACCAAGTGTGATATGGATGACAAGGTAGAAAACAAGTATGAGGCAAAGACAACAACGGACATGAACAAAGGTAAGGACAGTAGCTCAACACAACCCTCAATGCGTAATAATTCTTGCTCCTGCACTTTTTTTTGATTTTTTGCACAAGCAGCAGGTGAAGGTTCAGCTCAATATGATAGACAATGCGGCCTGCAGAAAATCAGAACAGTGCTGTACAATTCGTGCTGAAACTATATCGCGCGAACAATCAGTTTTCTTAGCAGAATTTTGCCAATCAAAATTCACCAACCCGGCGAATCGGAATACCAACAGATGTGACCTTTTCTCTCCTTTTTTTTTTGCTTTTTTTTCTCTCAACTTTTTTTTTCTTTTTCGTAATTCACTCTTTGCTCCGAGTATGTAGGAAAAAGGTATGGCTGTTTCAAGGGGAGCGCTCCGAGGGTGGCGGCCGAATTAAAATCGATGGTTGGAAAAACGGGGGTATGGTGGCAGCGGATTGTGGACTGAACTTATGTTGGTGTGTGGTGATCAAGGATGTGTATGTGATGGAAGTAGAACATGGTGAAAGGCGATCTGTCGCACAAGATGAAGGAACATGATGGAAACACTACTTAGACTAGAACACGAACTAAACCAGCAACAAAAACAATACTAGGACACAAACTCAACACTACGAACTCTGAAAAGGAATTATGCAAAAGGCTGAACGTGGTTCTGGGACGGGGAAGAAATATAGCTAATTTGTTTTTGGCTTTTTTTGTGGACGATACGAGAAAGGCGAAATCAAACAAATCAGGGTAAGGGCGAACCTGACGGTAACACCTGAGTCTCTGATTACCACTTAATATGAACAAGGGTGTCCCGATCTTCCGAAAGGTTCTGATAACTCTCGCTTTGGTGGAAACTTGACACACATCGATCCGGCTTCCGAACAACACGTTGTGAACCCCGCAATCGCAGCACCACGTCTCCTCTGGTTATCGACCGGCGATGCACGGTCGACCTCGCCAAGAAGGCTAATCCTTGCCTGCGGATTGAAGAACACAAGCAAGAACAAGAAAGAATGCAACCAAATTGCAGATGTATGATTAATCTCACGAAGTTGGGGTCTCACAAACCGATGAACGGCAAAACTGTTCTTGACAGGATAATCTAAGCAAAACCGACCCTAACCTAAGCACCGGCGGCTGTAAATATGGTCTAAGGTTAAGCAAGGACCCTCTGGTCACGCCCTAATTGGGCTCAAAGATACATGGCCCAAAGGCCAAAAACGGTGGCGTAGCACCGAGACAGATTCTGGGCGTCTTTTGTTTCGATGATTCCCGTTGATTCAGGAGGAATTTGACCATGGGACCAGCGCAATTGGATAGGTTATCTTCTCAGCTATCCATGCATATATAGAACGTCCAAAACCGAGCCCGTATGCGACCTGGACAACCGTTTTAGTGTAGACTGCTCCTGGACTCCGAAACAGACTCGAAGTCAACTTTGTTTGGGCCTCCACCTTGACTTGGACGCCCTTGCTGGTCCTCTCCACCTCCAAGCCCCTCTCCTAGTATCTCCTGGTGCTCTTCATGGTTCCTAATCATAATATAATCATTAGGTAGCAATCTATTCTCAGGAACATATAAAGAAGTGCTTAGGAACGAGCTCACATCTAAATTCAATTGTCGCGCTCGAGCTCTAGTGATCGGTCCTTGTATTTCCAGTGGAGTTTTGTATGTATCCGAAGGAGTGATGTCCTCATCATCAAGACGCTGCAGCAGGACCGAGAGGAGGATCGCAAGGAGTTCCAGCAGTTCCAAGCGACAGTAAACATGAATTTTGCCACGATGCAAAAGAACTTCGACAAAATCCAAGAAAACTTCCAACGTCTGTTGTTAGATCCTAAACCAGCCCAAGAGGAAGGTGTAGAAGGACAAGGCAGTGTGCAGATGAAGGACAATTAGATCAACTCACCTAGAATGGCTCCTGGTAAGCCAAAACAGCTCCAAGCACCTACTCCTCCTTCTGTAGCAATGCCTGAAAAGGGAGCTCCTTTGCCAGGGGTATAGCTACTCTGCGTGATCAGACATGTAAATAACTGAATATGGATGGTACTCCTAAAGTTCCTTACAGACATCCACACTATGGCAGAACAAGGAAAAGGAAAATACACAGGCAGTACAGAGAGATGTAGTGCAATTGGAGGAAATCCAAGAAGAAGGGCTGAGAATTATTACAGAAGAAGGAATGTACTTACTGTCAAGCCAGCTAAGTTGAACATTTCTGAATTTCAAGGACAAGACCCTGAATAATGGATTCAGAACTTGGAACAGTATTTTGCTGCTGCAAGGACTCCCATTGAGCATAGGACAGAGCTGGCCATCTCTTATCTTAAAGGCCCTGCTATTCAGTGGTGGAGGGGTACTGGATATGCACCTTCTAATGTGCCATGACATAAGTTCTATTCTTACCTATCTGATATATTTTCTGTGGAGTCAGCTTGTGATATTGTCAGTAACTTTCATGCTGCACATCAAACAACAACAGTGGCTGCTTATGTGGAACAATTTGAGCAACTAGTCAATGTGATGAGGAGAGAAAACCCTGCTATACCTGATGATTACTATGTTTCCAGCTTTGTCTTAGGCCTCAACCCTTACATTAGGAGCTTAGTAGAGTGTTTTAAACCAAAGGATCTACAAACTGCTGTGTGTTATGCCAGAAGAATGGAGAAATCTCAGCCTCCCACTCAATCAGTGCAAACTAAGCAGTATGTGCCTCAACCAAGAAGACAAGTAAATTTTGAACAACCAAATAACTGATTCCTAATACAGCACCAAACAGGAATGTGGTCATCCAGGAAGCTAAACAGAATTAAGTGTATTATAAATGTAGAGAACCTTGGGTGCCTGGTCATAGGCAAGTGTGCAAAATGAGCCAGAGAGGACAAATTCAAGCTCTACAGGCTCAAGAGGATGGAACTCCTGAAACTATCTTTGTGGCAGAGTATGATGATAATGAACTGGACAATACAGAGCAGCTAACTGATGAAACTGTGTTGAAAGTATCAATGCATGCTACCATGGGAATTGGAGCAGCTAAAAATACTTTCATATTAACAGTTAAATTGGGTAATACTATGGCAACTGCACTGGTGAATAGTGGTAGTACTACTACTTTCATCTCTCCTCAAATGGCTAGCAAATTGGATGTCATTCCTAGTTCTACACCAAAAACTAAATTAGTGGTTGCTAGTGGAGGCATTCTCTGGAGTGAGTTTCAAGCAAAGAACTGTCACTATGAAATACAGGGCCATAAATTTCCTGACAATTTCAGAGTGTTGAAGTTAAAGGGCTATGACATCATCTTAGGAGTGGACTGGTTGAGGAAGTATGGCCCCATCCAAATGGATTTTATTAGAATGGAAATGAAGATATCTGCTCCTGAAGGACAGTTTATCACTTTTGTGGATGAAACAGTGCCTCTCACTCCTGTTAATGAAGTGACTGACAACACTGAAAAAATAGTGGAACAAGCTGTGTGTGGATTTTTCTTGTTCACTACTTCTGGCCCTCAAATGATAGCAGCTGCTCAAGAGATACCTGCTACATTAAAGCCACTTCTAGACCAGTATGAGAAACTCTTTCAGGAACCTACTGAACTCCCACCAAGCAGGCCTTGTGATACATAATTCCTTTAGTGGATGGAGCAAAAGTAGTAAACCAAAGGCCCTATAGAATTCCTCAGCATCAAAAAGAAATTTTGGAGAAAATTATCCTAGAACTGCTCAAAAATGGAATTATTAGGCCCAACACTAGTCCCTTCTCCTCTCCTGTGCTGTTGGTCAAGAAAAAGGATGGATCATGGAGGCTCTGTACTGATTATAGAAAATTAAATGCTATTACCATAAAAAACAAGTATCCCATCCCTGTCATTGAAGATCTGTTGGACCAGCTTAAAGGGGCCAAATTATTCTCAAAAATTAATTTGAGAAATGGTTATCACCATATCAGAATGGCTGAGGAGGACATTCCAAAAACTGCATTTGCAACTCACATGGGACTGTTTGAGTATTTAGTAATGTCCTTTGGACTTACTAATGGACCTCCTACATTTCAGGCCTTGATGAACTTTTTATTTGGTCTCCTCAAGTTTGTAGTGGTGTTCTTTGATGATATTCTGGTCTTCGGTTTCTCTATGGAAGAGCACCTAGATCATCTCAAACAGGTGTTTGATATCTTGCAAGCAAATAAGATGTATGCCAAGCTGGAAAATTGTTCTTTTGGCCAGAAGGAGATTGAATATTTGGGCCATGTCATTATCTCTGAGGGAGTTTCTACCGGTCCTGCTAAAATTGAAGCTATTAAAGCATGGCCTGCTCCAACTACTGTAACTGAATTGAGGAGTTTCCTTGGATTAAGTGGATATTATAGGAGATTTATCCAAGGACATGGGATAATCTGCCGGCCCCTCTTTGATTGCTTGAAGAAGGATGCTTTTGCTTGGGCACATGAACAACAAAAAGCATTTGAAACACTAAAGCAAAAACTCACTCATACCCCTATGCTGGCCCTGCCAGATTTCAAGAAACCATTTATCTTGGAAGCTGATGCTTGTGGTTATGGTTTGGGTGATGTATTAATGCAGGAGGGCATACCACTTGCTTATTTCAGCAAAAGTACTGGCCCTAAAGCTGCTGCATTAAGTACTTATGATAAAGAAGCTCAGGCTATCATTGAAGCTGTGAAAAAGTGGAAACATTACTTCTCTGCTACTTCCTTGATTATCAGAACAGATCAAGAAAGCTTGAAATACATCCATGAGCAGGCAATTACTGAAGGCATCCAACACAAGCTATTGTTAAAGTTGCTTGGATATAACTTCACTATTGAGTACAAAAAAGGGAAGGAAAATAGGGCTGCAGATGCATTATCTAGAGTAAAACATGCATTTTCTGCACTGTTTACTACTGCTGCCTCCCCTACCTGGGTTAAAGAAGTGATAAGCAGCTATCAGCATGATGACAAAGTCAAGGAACTAATTGCTGAGTGCTCTGTGGATAAAAGCACTAGCAATGCTTATTCCTTTAAGAATGGCATATTGAGATTTCACAATAAGATTGTAGTGGGGAAAAGCACTAACCTGAGGCAGGAAATACTATCAACATTTCACAACTCTGAGCTGGGAGGACACTCTGGTGAAAGGGCCACTTATCATAGAGTAAAGCTAGTATTCCATTGGCAGGGTATGAAGCAAGATGTGATCACATTTGTAAAAAATTGTCCCGTGTGCTAGATAAACAAATCTGAACATACACCTTACCCTGGTTTGTTAGAGCCACTCCCTGTGCCAGATTTTGCATGGGCTCAGATCAGTATGGATTTTTTAGAGGGCTTGCCTACATCAGAAAACTAGAACCTAATTTTAGTGGTAGTTGACAGATTCACTAAATACTCTCATTTCATTTCTATGAAGCACCCCATCACAGTGCATTCTGTAGCAAGAGCATTCTCTGACAATGTGTTTAAATTACATGGAATGCCACTAGTGACTATGACTGAAAGAGATAGAATTTTCACCAGCAATCTCTGGCAAAGGTTGTTCAAGTCACTGAACATCAAGTTGCACATGAGCACTAGTTATCATCCACAGACAGATGGGCAAACAGAGAGAGTGAATCAGTGCTTGGAGAATTATCTGAGATGTATGTGCTTTCAGCAACAAAGGAAATGGCATGGATGGTTAGCCCTAGCTGAGTGGTGGTATACCACTTCTTTCCATACATCTCTGAAAATGACCCCTTTTCAAGCTCTTTATGGTTTTCCACCTCCAATGGTAGCTGAATCAGCTCTGCTGACACTATTTGTGAGGATAATGAAGACTTGCTGCAGAACAGGGAATTAGCAGTGGAAGTGATCAAGCAAAACCTCTTAAAAGCACAAGCTAGAATGAAATTTTTTCCTGATAGAAACAAGAAGGAAAGAAAGTTTGTTGTGGGAGAAATGGTCTATCTTAAACTTCAGCCTCACAGACATACTTCTCTTAGTTTGCACAGGCACATCAAACTGCACTCCAAGTTTTATGGACCATTCAAAATTCTGAGTAAAATTGGGAATCATGCCTACAAATTGCTTCTGCCTGAGGACTGCCAATTGCATGATACATTCCATGTCAGTCAGCTTAAGAGGCATATCGGCCCAAAAGTGGTTCCCTCCTCCATACTTCCCTTGGTTGGTCCTGATGGCACAATCAGAATTGAACCTGAAGCAATTTTGGAAAGGAAGCTCATTCCAAGAAAGCAAGGTAGTATAAGTATTCCAGTTGTAAGGTGGTTGGTGAAATGGGCAAATCTACCTCCAGAAGAAGCAACTTGGGAAGATTCAGCTTTCATTCAGAGGGTTTTTCCTGCTTTCAGAGCTTGAGGACAAGCTCCAGCTTGATCGGGGGGTATCGTTAGGCCCAATTCTAAATATCCCCTGTTCCCGCGTGCCAGTTACGTCTACAACTGTTCATCTCGCATCCTAGGGCCACCAGGCAACGATAACGGTTCACTCAAGTGGATCGCTCTCCTTCATCGATCGACCATCCAACGGCTCAGAAGGCGCAGGAGGGGCTGTTCATCGTCCGACAAGCCATGTGCTCTGCGTTTTTGCCTTTTACTTTCTAGTTGTTGTAATGGCTATAAACGCCAGCTCTCCCTTTCATTCGAGGATGTAAAAGAATTATTGGGTGTAAACCCTAGCCGCCGGTGGCGTGCTAACTACTTTCCCCTTCCTTCTGCAATGATAACCCTAGCTCAATTCTCCTAACTCTCTCCTTAATTCAACTAGTTCGAGTTTAAATTCAGTAGATTGGGACTCTGGTCCTGACAGGAGGCCGCGGCCAGCGAGCGGAAGTGGACTCCAGGTGCTCCGCTGGGGCTACGGCCGTGCCGGGATGGTGGCGTGTGCGGCCGTGCCTAGCACCATGGACGGAGGGAAAAGGGGACCGTTGGTTTCACTTGGTGAAATGATAAGGAACGGAACCAAACAAGAAGAAGGGACAGAGGTGGGAACGGTGGAACGCGAGGACAACCCCAACACTCCTGATTTTGACCGACACAAGAACATCAGTTGCATTGCTGTAGAGAACCTCACCCCACGATCTGAATCTGACAAACAGGGTCAACTTCGAAGGGAAAAATACAGGAGCTCTCCCATGCCTTCATTTTTTGGGAGCTTAGAATCTGTAGTGATGCATGGCCAAAACATATTTAGTGCTATAAAACGGTCACTATTGGAAAATATTGGCATCTAACACTCTCAATATCCCTTTAGTGGTGCCCAAATTTGCTTTTGGTGCCGTACAAAAAAATAGTTCCTCTGAAATACAAAAGCGGTGCAAACCCACAACCCCCGAACCCATCTCAATCCCTCCAATTCGAGCTGGAACCAAATTTTACCTCCCAGCCGCCCGCTGCCGTGCTCCGACCATGGTGCCCCGACCCCCGGCACCGGTTACCCGTCTTCCCTGACTCTGAAGACAATGGAAAAGTTAGCGCATATAACCACACAAATTGATAGGGCACGACGTCTCCCCCACCTGCAGCAATGCCGTGTTGACTTGTATCGTCCTTCCCCGCCAATGGCCGGCTCCAATTTCGTCATACACGGCGAACAAGAGGTGGCACACTGTAACCAAGATTGAGGATGTATTGACAAATCGGCCGCTCAATAAGCAGAAACCGACGAAGCATGCGACCCCGCCTCCCCACCTACGATGACCCCTACACCACCTCCCACTCAAAGCCTACTCCAACCTCTAATTCCCCGACTTTGATGCCGGCTCAGAGATGCAACAGGTGCTTAGGGAATTACCTCGAATGTAAAAAAACAATTATTTTATTTTCAGCTTCGGTAATGTTGAGATCTAATTTGTACACTTAGACATTTGTATGCAAAATGACCTGTAAGTGGATTAGTTTATGGCAAGGTTCAATGAAGATTAGATTGTTTTTTATGGCCTCAACTTCTCGGTTTAATAACAAGTGGAGCAAAGGAAGATGTGATTGAAATGGAGACTTCAACGATGAAGAAGAAGCACACGGGATTGAGAAATTGCGCGATTGAGCTTCTCACAATCTCATCTCTAGGGTGCTAGTAAATGGCATTCCTTATGTGCCTATAGATCATGGTCGTGGTCTTGGGAACGATGACACCTCTCACTATTGTTGTTTGCCATTGCTATTCATCCTCTCTATAGCATCATAGACCTTCTACTCAACAAGGTCGGCTGCACAAACTTCAAGGAAGAGGAGCATAGCTTAGAACTTTCTTGTATGTTGAAAAAATTGCTATTTTTGTGGCTCCCCTCAAGGAGGACATCACCACTTTATCCAATGTATTTGGCAACATGGTCATGTCACTAATCTCGCAACAAAATTCCACAAAAGTCAGGTGGCACCTATTTGATGTGAAGGTCTTAAACTCCAAGATAATTTAAAACACTTCCCTATCATTGTCAATACTTTTCAATAAGATACCTTGAACTTCCCCTATCAATCAAGAATCTCAAGTGAAACCACTTTCAATACATAGAGGATAAAATTGCACCAAGTTAAATTCATGACATGCCAAGCAGTTTATCGTCTTTGGGTGTCACATCTTGGTGTAGTTGGTGCTCACTTCCCAGGCCATCTACGACTTAACTCCTATGGAGAGAATAAACTAAGTAGAGCCTTCTTGTGATTAGTTGCGTATAAAATCTCGGGTGGGAAGTACAAAGTCAACTAGGAGACCTTGCATCGTTTGGTAGTGCTTGGAGTACTTGGAATTCTTCACCTCGAGAATTAGCGTGTGTGTTGTGGCTTCTTGGCGATGGATTAAGTCGGCAGCACCGGAAAATTTTGAGTGACTCTCGAGAACCTGTGCAATTATGATGATAGGGAACTCTTTTCATGACACGACATAAGTGCAAGTTAGCAATGGGGTTAGATGGCCAGAGGAGTTGAGAAACATTGCATGGAAAACAAAAAAAATCTACGCACACGCAATGATCTATCCATGGAGATGCATAGCAACGAAGGGGAGAGTATGTCTACGTACCCTCGTAGACCGTAAGCGGAAGCGTTCCACTACGCGGCCGATGTAGTCGAACTTTCTTCGCGCTTCAACCGATCTAGTACCGAACGCACGACACCTCCGCTTCTGCACACATTCATCTCGGTAACATCCTCTACCTTCTTGATCCAGCAAGACGGCGAGGTAGTAGATGAGTTCCAGCAGCACGACGGCGTGGTGACGGTGATGGTGACATGATCTCCATAGGGCTTCGCCTAAGGACTACGAAAATATGACCGAGGGAGTAAACAGTGGACGGGGGCGCCGCACATGGATACGACAATGTTGTGTTCTTTGTGGGTAGCGCCCCTCCCCACATATATATATATATATACATATATATATATATATATATATATATATATAGGTGGGTGAGGGAGTCCTGGATTAGGGGGTCTCCGGATAGCCGAACTATCACCGTTGGCCGGTCTCCTGGACTATGAAGATACAAGATTGAAGACTTCATCCCGTGTCCGGATGGGACTTTCCTTGGCGTGGAAGGCAAGCTTGGCGATACGGATATGTAGATCTCCTACCATTGTAACCGACTCTGTGTAACCCTAACCCTATTCGGTGCCTATATAAACCGGAGGTTTTTAGTCCGTGGGATGAACAACAATCATACCATAGGCTAGCTTCTAGGGTTTAGCCTCTCTGATCTCCTGGTAGATCCACTATTGTACTACCCATATCATCAATATTAATCAAGCATGAGTAGGGTTTTACCTCCATCGAGAGGGCCCGAACCTGGGTAAAAACATCGTGTCCCTTGTCTCCTGTTACCATCCGCCTAGACGCACAGTTCGGGACCCCCTACCCGAGATCCGCCGGTTTTGACAACGACATTGGTGCTTTCATTGAGAGTTCCTCTATGTCGTCGCTGTCAGGAAGGATGCCTCATCCCGTCTTTAAAGACGGCACCGTTGCTAAACGAGCTTTGGCCGCCGGCCAAACTCTCCGGCTAGGCAGTTTTCTTATGACCGCCTGTTCGGCCGCCGTGCCGACGATGACTTCTCGGGTCATCGAAAGCAATCTTCACGTTAAATCGGAACTCGCCGAGCAGTTAGATCCGATGGAGCTCTCTTCCTTAAATGAGCTCTTGGATTGCATTACCGCCCTGGGAGTCGCTACAGACTACGATCAGATTGGGCCTAAAACCGATCCGAGAGAGATCAACTCACCCCAGGCTACCCACCACGTTGTTGTGGTAGAGGAACAATACGACGACTCTTCTCCTACCTTAAGGACTAGCTATGTACGGATTCCTGACCCCTCCATGCCGGATTCCCGCGGAGGGGAGGACACCGCTCAAGCCACGAACTTAAAGTCGAGCGTGAGCTAGATTCATTGGACAACCTCCAAGAACCCAAGCTTCCAAGTTCAGAAACTTCTTGGCCCCTGAATCTTAGATCGGACGGGGTTTGGAATTTAATTCCACCCGCCCAACCAAACATAGGCGATCTATCCCAAACCCGACAAGAGCCCAGTGAAACAGTACATCATTACTGGGCCAGATTCCTCCTGGTTATGGACAGGATAAAGGATTGCCGCGAGGAGGATGCAATCTCATTCTTCTGCAATAATTGCACGGACAAGGGAATCCTAAACGCCATAAGTCGTCGTGAAATTACACGCTTCGCTGACTTGGCGTCCATAGTACGAAAGTACTGCGTGATGGAGAGCGCCTGGAAAACCGAAATCAAATTTTGGGATAATCCGGCCCCGAATACGACCCTAGTCCGAAATAAAAGGGTGCATCATCGCGGGCACCTGGGTTACATACCAAAGAAAAAACCCCCAAAGGGCATGGAACCGTCTTTGGAGGGATGGCTCAATGAACCCTGCAAAATTCATAGCACGTAGGGCGCCACTCCAACTCATAGCCTTAGAGCATGTTGGATACTACGGCAGGTGGCCAAAAGTGGCGAAGAGCTTTTAGCTCGAGCACCAGCCCAGCAATACCGATGACGGTATTAACAGTCTTGAGACTTTCGCATCAAATAATATGCGGAAGCTGAACACTCTGCAGCCTTGCCGAAGTCTACCAGATAGCAACAATAAATCCATGGAGGACACGGCTATTACCTTTAACGCCAAAGGCGAACCTAAATTCGAGCAGACCGAGCACCAGCCGCATTGGTCCTCAGTCCAATAGTGGATTTGATTTCGCCTTACCAAGGTACTCATGGACGGCGGCAGCGTGATTAAACCTCATCTACAAGGAAACCCTTGAAAAATGGAAATATCTGGAGCCGCATTGAGCAAAGCAGCACAACCTTTAGAGGAATAATCCCCTACCGGGAAGCATCTTTGTCAGACAGGAAAGATAACACTAGATGTGGTGTTCGGCACGTCGGACAATTATAGATCCGAGGAGGTCACATTCCAAGTGGCCCTGTTCATCAGCGGATACCACGCTCTATTAGGGCGAGAGGCATTCACAATTTTTCAAGCTATACCCCATTACGGGTACCTGAAGCTCAAAATGCCCGGACCCAACGGAATTGTCACTCACGCTAGTGACCCGGACATAGCGCTCCGCGCCGAAAATAAAACAGCCGCACTTGCCCTTGAGGCACTATCCGAAGCCCTAGCGGCAGAGGAACTCACTACGCTGCGCTCCACGGTGAACAGGGACGATGTGATACTCGATAAGAGATCCAAGTCCACCTCTTTTAAACCGGCAGACGAAATAGTCAAATTCCAAGTCCATCCAATGGACCCTACAAAAACGGCCTCCATCGGGGCCCGATTAAACCTGATGTGGACGCCAGACCACGAGAATTCCTCGCGAAAATTAGGACATTTTTGCTCGGCACCCTTCGGACATGCCAGAATCCCACGCCGGCAAGCAGAGCACAGCCTAAATATCCTAAAAGGATTCAAGCCGGTCAAACAAGCTCTTGGCGTTTCTCCGAACCCAAGAGACAGGCCATGGGAGAGGAGCTAGCTAAACTATTGGAGGCCGATTCATCGAGATATTAAACATCCGGACTGGCTAGCAAACCTGGTAATGGTACCAAAGAAGGACAAATCCTGGCGCCTATGTGTCGATTTTAAGGACCTTAACAAGGCTTGCCCAAAGGATCCCTTCCCCCTCCCCCCTCCCCCGCATCGATCAAATTATCGACGCTACCGCATGACATGATTCATTGTGTTTCCTCGACGCATACTCCGGCTACCACCAAATTAAGATGGCAGTGCCAGACCAAGCCGCAACGACATTCATCACTCCATACGGCCCATTCTGCTTCAACACAATGCCCTTTGGGCTAAAAAACGCCGGCGCAACATATCAGCGCATGATTCAGACATGTCTGGCAAACCAGATCGGAAAAACAGTGGAGGCATACGTAGACGATGTGGTCGTCGAATCCAAGAATGTCGAAACCCTAGTCGACGTCTTGAGGCTCACATTCAATAATCTCCGAACATATGACATCAAGCTCAACCCGGAAAAATGCGTTTTCGGCGTACCACCCGGAAAGCTCTTGGGTTTCATTGTATCCGGTAGAGGAATTGAAGCAAACCCAGCCAAGATCCGAGCTCTGTCACAATTGGATATCCCCAAAGACCTCAAACAAATACAAAAATTGACTGGATGCGTGGCGGCTCTAAGCCGCTTTATCTCCCGCTTAGGAGAAAATGCATTACCCCTTTATCGCCTCCTCCGGCGCACCGAACACTTCGAGTGGACGGATGCCGCCACGGCCGGACTCGAAGAAATCAAAGCCATATTGGCAAAAAATCCGGTCCTGGCCTCGCCCAACATGGGCAAACCAATGCTATTATACATCGCAGCAACCCATCAAGTTGTAAGCGCGGTGCTCGTTGTCGAACGAGAAACGAACGGACACAAGTTCCCTCTCCAAAAACCAGTTTACTACGTGTCCACTGTCCTAACTCCATGCAAGTCACGGTACCCGCATTATCAAAAGATAGCATACGCGGTGTTCATGGCATCCCGGAAGCTGCAACACTACTTCCAAGAGTGTTCGATAACAGTAGCCTCCGAAGCTCTTAATGACATTATAAACAACCGCGACACAACGGGACGGATTGCTAAATGGGCCATTGAGCTCCTCCCGTTCGACATAACCTACAAGCCACGGCGAGCTATTAAGTCGCAAGTTTTGGCTGACTTCATCGCCGAATGGATCAAGCGAACTCCCTAAAGAGTACGGCGCATATTCCAACCGGATCATGCACTTCGACGGCTCCAAAATGTTGGCGGCACTGGGGCTGGCGTCGTTCGACGTCCCCAACCGGAGATACAGTCCAATACGTACTTCAAATAATGTACACGGACTCCAACAACGCAGCCAAATACGAGGCCCTTCTACATGGTCTCCGGATGGCAGTCTCCATGGGCATTCAACGCCTAGAGGTGCGCGTGGATTCAAACCTCGCGATATCCCAAATAAATGGGGACTTTGATGCCAAGGATCCGAAAATGGCAGCTTATCGCAATGCCGTCCTAAAAATGTCAGCTCAATTTGAGGGGCTCGAATTTCACCATATAGCCCGGGATAACAACCAGGCAGCAGACGTGTTGGCATGCATTGGCGCAAAGCGCGATGCCGTCCCCCCCAACATCTTCCTAGAGAGGCTTTTCAAGCCATCCGTACTATGGGAGGGAGAGTCCGGAAATAACAACCCGGACCCAACCACACTGCCCCACACCGAACATTCCGACATAGTTGGTGGTCCCGCCAACGAAATAACACCGTCAGCCCACACAATAATGGCAGTCATCGCCCTGGGCGGATGTAACCATTCCTAGCCTACCGAACTAGGCAGGAACATACCGAGGACCAAAACGAGGCCCGCAGAAAAGTAAGGCGGTCTAAAGCCTAAAATGTCCAAGAGGGAGAGCTTTATAAGAAAAGCACAACCGAGTCCTTCAAAGGTGTATCTCCGAAGAGGAAGGGCGGAATCTCTGGCTGAAATTCATGCGGACTCGGTGGGCACCATGTCACAGCCCGGGACCTTGTAGGCAAGGCCTTCCATACAAGATTTTATTGGCCGACGGCCCGGCAGATGCTCAGGACTTAGTCCAACGATCGTCGGTTGCCAGCTCTTTGCTAATCAAAGCCACATGCCACCCACCGCCTCAAAACTATACCCATCACCTGGCCCTTTGCGGTCAGGGGCTTGACATGGTTGGACCCCTTAAAGGAGGAACCCACAAGCAAAAATACCTATTGGTCATGGTGGATAAATTCACCAAATGGATAGAGGCCAAGCACAGAAGACGGCCGAATCCGGACCGGTGATAGACTTCATATCGGGGTAGTACACCGTTACGGCGTCCCCATAGCATCATCACCGATAACGACCACGAACTTCACGGCCGACGAGGTCAAGCTCGTGCAAAACATGGGCATCAAGCTCGACTACGCTTCGCCTATCACCCCCAAACTAACGGTCAAGTCGAGCGAGCAAACGGCCTAATCATGAGCGGCATTAAACCCAGACTAGTGCGGTCCCTCAAGGAATCTAACACGCACTGGGTAGAGGAGCTCGACTCCGTACTCTGGGGGCTGCGGACCACACCGAATCGCACTACCGGATTCACACCATTTTTTTTGGTATACGACGTAGAGGCAGTTTTGCCCTGTGACATAATTCATGACTCACCTCGCGTGCGCATGTACGAAGAAAGAGAAGCCGAGCTCGATCGGCAGGACAGCTTAGACGCCTTGGAGGAGGATCGTGACGTGGCGAAAGGTCGTTCCACATTCTATCAATAGCAGGCTCGAAGATACCAAAGCAGGGAAGTACGGGCCAAAGCTTACAATGTTGGCGAACTAGTTCTACGCCTGCCGGACAAGAAAAAGGACAAACTCAAGCCCAAATGGGAGGGTCCCTTCATCATCGACCAAGTCCTGACCGGCGGAGCGTACCGTCTGCGAAACACATCGGATAACCGACTCGAGCCGAACCCATGGAACGCAGCCCGTCTCCGAAGATTCTACGCCTAGCGCCGGATTCTGAGTTCGTCTCCTTCCTCCGTCTATATTTTATACTTTAAGCTGTCTTTTATTTCTCTCCTTCTTCCTCCTTTTTTCCGAAGCTGTTAAAGGCTCGTTTGCGCATTGTTCGCACACTTGACGCGCTATCCGCTCATTATACTGGGGGCTTCTTTAATGAAGCTTATTTATACGGGCTTTATGCCCAACACATGTGTCACACTTCCGCATGTACCTTTTATTCACCATTATATGCATCGGTATGACTTAAGTTTTGGCCAAGCTGGGTTGACTGGCTCCTGTGCTTACCCCTACGTTCCCGATTGTTCGGCTAGGTGGTAAAGGGAGCACCTCTGCGATTATTACCGCCCGGTCAGGGACGTGTACCTCGATGGGTGAAGCCGAAAGCTAAGCGTTCTTAAGGGAATATTCGGTCGGTGAACTAAAACACGATTTTTATTTTTCATTTATCTGCCCCAGATGCTTTTACGCTTTTTCGCAGTCCGGACATGCACTTTAGGGCATGCCTCCCAAGGAAAGGAACCCCTAACGGAACTATTCTCCACGGAAGATGTTTCTTACTAACCATGTAATATAACATAACTAGTTGGGCACTTGTCTGATAAAGCACTCATGACCCCTACGCCTGGTCTCCACGCATGCCCCGGTTTTTACATAACCGCGAGTATTCGGACACACTCCGGACTATTGGGTCCCGAGGTTGAAGCGAAAAGGTCCGCTACGACAAACGATCTACAATCCGCCTAGAAGGCATTTTACATGTCATTTTAAATTACATAGTCAAATTGACTGATTGTATTCCTCTTCAATGCCATCTAATAGGCTGTCTAGTTTACAATCCTCTTTGGGAATACTTTGCGGCCAACTCTACTTGGCCGTACACTAAGCTCACAGGGATCTCCTTCCCGTCGGGCCCCACAGGTCCGACCTCGGCCATGTGGTTTGGGTCCGCCTTCATGTACCACGTCTTCACCATGGCCCAGGCCTCCCTGGCGCCTTGACGACAGGCCGATATCTTCCAAAGTTGGAAGCGCGGCCGTGCTCCCTGAAGCTTCTCTGCAAGCTCTCCAAGGCCTTCGGGCAGGGAGATAGATGGACACAAGGCCTGGGCAACGCCTTTCATCACCCATAGAACCGGGCATTTCCTCTGCAGGACGACCCGTGAGCATACCTACAGACATAACTCTGTTAATTGACTTCCTTGCCGAACTCTTTTTCAAAGTTCGCTCAAGCACTTACTATAAATGCCGCGACGAAGTCGCTGATTCTCCTTCACGCGAGTCAGGGGCAATTTGAGCACGAACATCCTTTAGTTCCTCACCCAGCTGGGTGTTGCATCTTGAGATTATTTTTCTCTTGCCTCACCCTTGTAAGCACATTCTCGCCGGCCTTCAACCGCGCAGAAGAGCTGTTGCTTGTCCGGATCTAGTCCGGCTCCATCTGCAATATTATTGTCAGATTCACACCCACACGCCGCACTTCTCATCCTACTTATCTTTTGAAGCATATATTACCATAGGGGGTCTCTGTGGCTCCCCCATGGCGGCTAAAGTCTTGACCTCAAGTTGGGCCTTGCATTCTTCAAGCTCCTGGGACAGTCGGGTATTCTTTTTTGTAAGATCCTGCATAACAAATGATCCTTAAATCAGTTATTCTAACTATTTTAAGTCTCGGGGGCTACTGGCATATATAACCGTCAAATTTCCTCACCCATATGTCCTTTACATACTGCTCCGTGGCTCTGGCTAGACCATCTTGAGCGGCACGGAGATGCGCATCTCCCTAATTGAAGGCATTCAATGCCTCTTGGGAGAAACATGCATCACGAAGAACTGTCCGACGGCGCCTATGATTCATGGCACTCTCCACCTCGGAGTTGGTGCCGGACAATCTGTCGGCATCCTCTGTCGGAGGAGCATCCGACGACGCCTCGTGCTCGCCTCCGCTTCGACCCGGCTTTGGAGCCTGGTGGCGGAGGCTCGAATGGCAACCTCTCCGGACACAGTCCGCGAGCGCTCTTTTTCTGAAAAGAGGACCAGCGTTAATCGCCTTCCGTGAATCAATCCACAGGAATATGGTGACGCGCCATACCGCTATGCGGCGGCGTTCGATCCGGACCACACTTCTTTTTAGCACAAGGGCCGTCTTGCCCTTGTTGGCTAACCGCATGAGCTCGGCCTCCTGCCTCGAAGGCACCCTCTACGAAACACCATTGGTATACGGTGATCAAAAATAAGCACGGATGGGTCATTATTAGAGTATTGGGACCTCGGTCTCAGTTACCTGTGAGGCTGGAAGTATTCTGGGGTAATCGGCCGTAATGGCAACCAAGGCATTATCGATGCTCAGTTGGTGAAATACCCCATCAATCAGCTCCACCAATATGTCCAGATCCTCTTGGGAGGCCGGATCGAGGAGCCGTTCCGGATCCTCGGGTTGTGGAGGCGGGCTGTTTATGTCTTTTACGGCCTGGCGCAGTTCCTGCGTCAAAATCACAAAATGAGATACTAACCATGGGAATACGGATCGGATGTGCAAAAAAGAAATGTCCGCTTACCCAGCTTCGAGGATTGTTCATAGAAAATCCGTTCAATGGACTGACGTGGAGAAAATCCTCCTCTTCTCCCTTGTACAGTGCGAACAAGATCTTCACCAGATCGGTGACCGATTCCCGGCCCCTTACGGCCATGACGGGTGGCATCGTCCTCCCCGTTGAAATCCCACATGGGGTGGCCCCTATACTGGAGCGGCTGCACCCCCCGCATAATACATGTGGCCATGACACCGATCATCGTCAGTCCGGAATGAGCTAACAATCTTATTCGGCTCATCAGGTTAAGGACGTCCCTGTCGTCTTCCCTCTGGGAGCTCCGCGAGCGCCAACTCAGGCGTTTCTGCACTAGTAGAAAAAGGACCTTATGTGAGACACATTAGTCCCGGTTCGATTTTGGCCCGGTACTAATGGTATCATTAGTACCGGTTTGAACGGCTATGCATTAGTGTCGGTTCGTGTTAAACCTTGAATACCGGTTCGTGCCACGAACCGGTACTAAAGGGGTGGTGGCAGGTCAAGGCGTCGGGCGGGGTTCACGAGCCTTTAGTCGGTTTGTGGCACAAACCGCACTAAAAACCAACCTTTAGTACCGGTTCACGCCACGAACCGGCACTAAAGGTCTAACCTATAGTCCCGGTTGGAGACACAAACCGGGACTATAGGGCAATTTCCAAACTTGAAAAAATCATAACTAAATCATCCTAATTCAGAGAAATACATATAATATATCAAAATTTGCAGAACAAAAAGATCGATCCGCTGAAACAACAAGTTTTCCGTTTCGACAAATTTTTAAAATCACAAAATTCCAAAGGGAAAATAGAGTTTTTGGGCGTTTTAGACGTTTTTAGACGCGTTTTAGTGTTTAGTGCTAGGGTTTAGATTTCAGAGTTTAGGGTTAGGTTTTATGGTTTAAACCCTTAGTTTTCTTGTTTAGCATAGAGTTTCCGACGTTTTAAGTCCCGGGTTTAGAGTTTAGGACAATTTTGAAATGACAAAATTGTAAAAGGAAAAAAGATATGCTATAATTTATGTTTTTTGAATTTTGGATAAATCTTGTCAAACCGGTCAAACAACTGATTCAAGAAGTATTAATGTTACTACATAATTATTCAAGAATATTAGTGTTACTAAATAATTATTTCAATTTTTTGAATTTTGGTCAAATCTCGTCAAACTATGGTCAAACTTATTCAAGAAATATTAGCGTTACTAAATAATTACTGTTTTTTTAGAATAATAGTTTCAAACTCAAACGGTGAAATGTGTGACTTCATGCTCAAGCTAAACTCCTGAGGATTAATAGGATTGACATCTTACTATTGTCGGGAAAACAACAAGTGCAGATTCGGAGACGAAGGAGAATAGAACCCGAAAGTTAAGCGTGCTCGGGCTGGAGTAGTGAGAGGGATGGGTGACCGGTCGGGAAGTTAGATGATTTGGAATGAGTGATCCACACTTGAGTAGTTAAGAGAGGTGATTAGAGACTAAATCATCAAATAATTCAGAAAAATTAAAAATCGAAAAAAACCTTTAGTACGAGCTCACGCCACGTGGTGGCACTTTAGCGCCGGTTCGTGCCCACACTTTAGTGCCGGTTCCATAACCGGCACTAAAGGCCCTTACACACCGGTTTTAAAGCTCCGTTTTCTACTAGTGCTGCAAAGGAGCATTGCTGAACTCCGGGAGACCGATCCGAACAGGATCCGGCAGCGGGACGTCCTCTATATAAAACCATTCCGAAGGCCAGTCTTCGGACGCCTTCTTCGGGGTTCCGGATAGATGTCCGGTCCCGGCGATGCGCCATAGCTCGGCTCCGCCCACTTGATATATTGACCCCTCATGATAACGGGGTACAAGGCAGAATAATCTCTTCCACAGCGCAAAATGAGCCTCGACGCCCAAGAACAGTTCGCAAAGGGCCCACGAAGCCCTTGATGTGAAAAATGGAGGCAGGCGTAAGGTGGTGCAACTGGAGGCCGTAGAACTCCAAGATCCCCCAGAGAAACGGATGAATTGGAAATCCGAGTCCTCTTACTAGATAAGAGATAAAGCATACCCGCTCTCCTTTGGAGGGATCGGGACACTCTCCGCTTGCTTTCCACCCTTATAGGTGGCGAGTCCGGCTCGAACCGGAACCATGAAGGCCGGGGGAAGAAATCCCTTGGTTTGGAGTGTCACTAGCTCGCTATGCGGGGTGAGCATCTCTCCCAATTTCAGCTGAGGGCGGGAGCGCGAGAGGAGGAGCCGCGTCGACTGTCCATGATGGAATGGATTTTTGTCAGAGGCGCTCCGATGAAAGCTCGCGGAGGGAGGATGGTGTGACTCGGATCTAGATCCTCGTCCCTTTTATAGACAGCTCATTTGCGCAGCTAGGGGGATAAGTGTAAAAATACCCTGGCTTTTCGCATTCATTCAAACACGTGGAAGATGGCCATTATTGGGCGTGGAAGCCAAGGAGCGCAGCATTTATCGAAGCGGACACTATTCGACAAGTATATGGAATTTGGAGAAGAACCCGCCGCAATGCCGAAGACAATCTGGCGCGAACTTGTCGCCATTGAAGCCTGGTTCGGGGCTCTTGAGGAGTCTGGATTAGGGGTGTCCGGATAGCGAACTATCACCGTTGGCGGACTCTGGACTATGAAGATACAAGATTGAAGACTTCGTCCCGTGTCCGGATGGGACTTTCCTTGGCGTGGAAGGCAAGCTTGGCGATACGGATATGTAGATCTCCTACCATTGTAACCGACTCTGTGTAACCCTAACCCTATTCGGTGCCTATATAAACCGGAGGGTTTTAGTGCGTAGCACGAACAACAATCATACCATAGGCTAGCTTCTAGGGTTTAGCCTCTCTGATCTCGTGGTAGATCCACTCTTGTACTACCCATATCATCAATATTAATCAAGCAAGAGTAGGGTTTTACCTCCATCGAGAGGGCCCGAACCTGGGTAAAAACATCGTGTCCCTTGTCTCCTGTTACCATCCGCCTAGACGCACAGTTCGGGACCCCCTACCCGAGATCCGCCGGTTTTGACACCGACAGTGGGAGGGGAGGGAAGGCAGCCAGGCACGCCCTAGGGCTGGCCGCCGGCCCCTAGGGCCCCTGCCTTGCCCTGTGCCCCCTTTCCTTGTATGAACAAAGGGGGAAAGGAAAGAGGGGGGAGAGGGAAGGAAGAGGGAGTCCAACTCCACACTTGCCTTTCCTCCTCCCCATTCCTTCCCCTTCCCATAGTTCAGCCCTAGAGGGCGCACCAGCCCCTTGTGGGCTGGTGTGTTCCCTCACTTGGCCCCTAAGGCCCATATCTTTGTCGGGGGTGCCCGAAACTCATTCTGGTGACCCGATAAGTACCTCGTACCCTCCGAAACACTTCCGCTGTCCGAATACCATCGTCCTATATGTCAATCTTTACCTCTTGACCATTTCGAGACTCCTCGTCATGTCCATGATCTCATCCGGGACTCCGAACAACATTCGGTCACCAAATCATATAACTCATATAACACTATATCGTCAACGAACATTAAGCGTGCGGACCCTACGGGTTCGAGAACTATGTAGAGATGATCGAGACACCTCTCCGGTCAATAACCAATAGCGGAACCTGGATGCCCATATTGGCTCCTACATATTCTACGAAGATCTTTATCGATCGAACCGTTATGACAACATACACAATTCCCTTTGTCCATCGGTATGTTACTTGCCTGAGATTCGATCGTCGGTATATTCATACCTAGTTCAATCTCGTTACCGGCAAGTCTCTTAACTCGTTCCGTAATACATCACCTCGTGACTAACTCCTTAGTCATTTGCTTGCAAGATTATGATGTGTATTACCGAGAGGGCCCAGAGATACCTCTCTGATACTCGGAGTGACAAATCCTAATCTTGATCTATGCCAACTCAACAAACACCTTCGGAGATACCTGTAGAGCATCTTTATGATCACCCAGTTATGTTGTGACGTTTGATAGAACACAAGGTATTCCTCCGGTATTCAGGAGTTGCATAATCTTATAGTCGAAGGAATAAGTATTTGACATGAAGAAAGGAATAGCAATAAAACTGAACGATCATTATGCTAAGCTAATAGATGGGTCTTGTCCATCACATCATTCTCCTAATGATGTGATCCCGTTATCAAATGACAACACATGTCCATGGTTAGGAAACCTTAACCATCTTTGATCAACGAGCTAGTCTAGTAGAGGCTTACTAGGGACATGGTGTTTGTTTATGTATTCACATATCTATTTAAGTTTCCGATCAATACAATTCTAGCACGAATAATAAACCTTTATCATGAATAAGGACATATAAAATAACAACTTTATTATTGCCTCTATGGAATATTTCCTTCAAGAGGCTCAAACACAGCACCCCACTAATTCAAGAGTTATCCATGAATAAGAAGTGGAGTGTCAAACTAGCAATGCATAATAATGCTTGGATGAACAACGTCGACATGACCAATGGCTTATCGACCATCCATGTTGGTAAACCCTTCAAATTTAGGACGCTCTTGCAAGACAATCAGTGGCATGATGGGATTGAGGATAACATCAAATGGAAGGCCGGGCCTATGCTTGTTACTCTACATATTATGCCTACCACGCGCAATTTTTCGGAATAACTTCATTCTTATCGGTACAGAAAACTGGTAGATCCTTGGATAGGTGTTGTCTTGGAAGTGCACACGGTTTAGTTGTAGACTTTTCGAAGTAAGAGTTTTGATCCCCTAGGGACCACGAGAATTGGACTTTGTCTCTTGTAACGATTTACGTTATTGTGCTACAAATTAAGTGCGATCCAAAGTAAAGCGGAAACGAAAGATCAAAATATTGTGAGGTTGTTGCGAACACGGTAATAAGGTGCAAGAGTAAAAATAAAACAATGCGCACTCAAGGAGTCCAGACTCCCCACTAGAATGTGTCTAACGTGACTGCTGCCTAAGCATAATTTGAAGTTGGATTCCTAAGACACTTTATATGTTTCTACAAGTGGGCGGAGCCAAGTACAGATATGTGCATACACGCAACAGCCACGTATCTCATACACAACTACCATTCATCCCCACTCTGGTTACTGAACGGCCATTAAGGGTTTCCCCATGGATGCAGCTAAGACGGTCTCCATGTATCCCCTATTGCGAAGATCTGAGAAGGTGGTAGATAAGCATTGTCACTACCATCCTCCGGTTCACACTTTCACACCAATAGTAACGACCTTTCATCCAAACGAGGCATATGCTGGATGATCGACTTCATCCAACATTGAAAAGATCATTAACACAAATATATAAAGAGGACACCAAATCCTATTATCATTCAATCCTAAACATACTAGGGTTCTTCCGTGTGCCTATCCCTGAGAGCTAGGGAAACTACTCATCCAATAAGGTCGCAAAAATCGCGAGATACATCATGATGAACATGGGAATAACATCAAAATAATACAAAAGTGAATCCACACTGACTAATCTATTACAACGAGATAAAGATGGGACGGTGATGGCGAAGATGGATGGTGCCGATGTTCTCTTGATGTGGTGATGAAGTGCAGAGTCCCTCAATCAATTCCCCCTTTGGAATCCTTCCGCGGGCTAGGGTTCTTCATTCGGTATGAGTTTCTGGTGGCTAGGAGCCTCTAATACGAGATCTGGTCACACGGAGTTGAAGTATTTGACCAGGCGGCGGCAAGACATGTGGTATGAGTGGCGGTATACGTGCGCGTTGAGTGCTTTGGTTGCTTCCTCACAGTTCCTTTCCCCCTCCCCAATGCTTTTTTATGGTAATGATGTATCACATTAATTGACGTGACCCCATCACCCCTCTCTTGGTGCTCTTTCCTTGAACTTCAATATACTTCAGCAAGTGGCAACTTGGTGAAAACATATGAAAGAGGTGCTTGTATGGGGTAAAATATGAAGAATCCTATAGCTACAGAATGATATAATATGTGTAAAACAATGCAAAAATTGGACTCATCAATAGGGCTGGTCATGGGGCAGAGCGTGCATAGAGGATCAGAATAGGGTACACACGACACAAGGATTTACCCAGGTTCAGGCCCTCATGGTGGAGGTAATACCCTACACCCTACATGTCTGATTTTATTGATGGTGTTTGTCTCATATGAGATCTTGTAACATCGGATGCCGAATTGGGAGGACCCTTCCTCCCCTTATATAGGTGAACAAGGTGTGGGGTTACATGGTCCCTTATGGGCTCTCCCTTTGTCCCAGTACGCCGGGGCGAGAGATCCCGCACGGGTCTCTGAAGTGCATCTGAGCCCGAAAGATGTTGCCATCTATCTTGGCTAACTGGTGGGCCTGGACGCCGTCGCGAACTCGCTTAAGGAGGTCGTCAAGACTTTCACGACCGACCCTTGCCCCCGGCAACATGATTGTATTTTTTGTAGCTCCATCTTCACTGGAGGTCGGCACTTCTGTTTGTTTAATGATACATCTCCAATGTATCTATAATTTATGAAGTATTCATGCCATGTTTACAACAATTTTATATGGTTTTGGTATGATTTAAATGGAACTAACCCGGACTAACGTTGTTTTCAGCAGAACTACCGTGGTGTTGTTTTTGTGCAGAAATAAAAGTTCTTGAAATGGGATAAAATTTACGGTGATCTTTTACGGACCAGAAGAGACCCACGAAGCACCGGAGTCAGACCAGAAGAGCCATGAGTGCATGACAATCCTAGGGCGCGCCGGGCAGGCTTGTCGCTCCCTCGTGGGCCCCCTTGACGTGCGGCCGACGGCAAAAATTCCTATAAATATGCAAACCACCAGAAAGAACCCTATATGAGAAGTTCCGCCGCTGCAAGCCTCTGTATCCACAAAAAATCAATTGGGACCCTGTTCCGGTACCCTGCCAGAGGGGGAAATCATCACCGGAGGCCATCTTCATCATCCCGACGGTCTCCATGACGAGGAGGGAGTAGTTCACCCTCGGGGCCCAGGGTTTGTACCAGTAGCTATGTGTTTGATCTCTCTCTCTCTCTCATGTTCTTTATTTGGCATGATCTTGATGTACCGTGAACTTTGTTAATATAGTTGGATCATATGGTGTTTCCCCCTCTCTATCTTGTAGTGATGAATTGATGTTTTACCTTTGAGGTTTCACCATAATCGGATTGAGTACTTTGTTGGATTTGGGAACATTTGATGCATGTATTGCATGTGGATGGCCATGGTGACAATGAGAGTGTTATATTGATTCACTTGATATATGTTTTGGCACTCAACTCGCGGATTCCCGAGGTAACATTGGGGTAATCTATGCATAGGGGTTGATGCACGTTTTCGTCCTACTTTCTTTGGTAGAAATCTTGGGGCATTCTTTGAAGTTCTTTGTGTTGGATTGAATATTATGAATCTGAAGTTGTTTGATGAGTATCACATAATTGACTCACATATACTTGTGGTGACATTGGAGTATCTAGGTGACATTAGAGTTGGTTGATGCGTATCATATGGTGTTATTTTAGTACGAACTCTAGGGTTGTTCGTGACACTTATAGGGATGGTGATGTCTACTACGCAACTTTATTATTGTAGACTTGTGTTGGGCCTCCAAGCACAAAGTTTTGTAGGACAGTAGCAATTTTCCCTCAAGTGGATGACCTAAGGTTTATCATTCTGTGGGAGGCGTAGGATGAAGATGGTCTCTCTCAAACAACCCTACAACCAAATAACAAAAAGTCTCTTGTGTCCTCAACACACCAAATACAATGGTAAATTGTATAGGTGCACTAGTTCGGCGAAGAGATGGTGATACGAGTGTAGTAAAGATAGTAGATATTGATTTTTGTAATAGGAACAATAAAAAACAGCAAGGTAGCGATTAATAAAGCGGAGCACAAATGGTATTGCAATGCTTGAAATTGGGGCCTAGGGTCCATACTTTCGCTAGTGCAATCTCTCAACAATGCTAATCTAATTGGATCATATAACCATCCCTCAACGTGTGATGAAGAATCACTCCAAAGTTCTTATCTAGCGGAGAACATACGAAGAAATTATTTGCAGGGTACGAAACCACCTTAAAGTTATTCTTTCTGTCCGATCTATTCAAGAGTCCGTACTAAAATAACGAAAGTTACTCTTTCCGTTCGATCTATCCAAGAGTTCATACTAAAATAACACCATATGATACACATCAACCACCTCTAATGTCACCTAGATAGACCAATGTCACCACAAATATCCATGAGTTAATTATACGATACGCAACAAACAATTTCAGATTCATAATACTCGATCCAACACAAAGAACCTCAAAGAGTGCCCCAAGATTTCTTCCGGAGAAACAAGGACGAAAACGTGCATCAACTCCTAGGCATAGATTACCCCAATGTCACCTCGGGAATCTGCGAGTTGAGTGCCAAAACATATATCAAGTGAATCAATATAATACCCCATTCTCACCATGGGTATTCATATGCAATACATATATCAAGTGCTCTCAAATCCATAAAAATATTCAATCTGATAAAATGAAATCTCAAAGGGAAAACTCAATTCATCATAATAAGATAGAGAGGGAGAAACACCATATGATCCAACTATATTAACAAATCCCGCAATACATCAAGATTGTGCCATCAAGAACACGAGAGAGAGAGAGAGAGAGAGAGAGAGAGAGAGAGAGAGAGAGAGAGAGAGAGAGAGAGAGAGATTGAACACATAGCTACTGGTACAAACCCTCAGCACCGAGGGTGGACTACTCCCTCGTCCTCATGGTGGCCGCTAGGATGATGAAGATGGCCACCGGTGATGATTTACCCCTCCAGCAGGGTGCCGAAATGGGGTCTAGATTGGTTTTTCATGGCTACAGAGGCTTGCGGCGGGGGAACTTTTCATCTAGGGTTATTTGGAATCACGCGAAGATGGGCCACGAGGTGGGCACAACCCACCTGGGCGCGTCTGCGCCTCCTGGCGTGCCCAAGTGTCTTGTGCTCACCTCCTTCACCGTATGGTCCTCCCACGAAGCTTCTAGTGCCTCTTTTGTTCCGAAAAAATCGTCAAAAAGTTTCATTGCATTTGGAGAACTTTTATTTCTGCACAAAAAACAACACCACGGTAGTTCTGCTGAAAACAACGTCAGTCCGGGTTAGTTTCATCCAAATTATACCAAAACCATATAAAATTGTTGTAAACATGGCATGAATAATTTATAAATTATAGATACGTTGGAGACGTATCAGCACCCCCAAGCTTAATTCGTACTCGTCCTCGAGTAGGTAAACGATAAATGAAATAATTTATGAAGTGTGAATGCTCGCAAAGTGCATAAGTTTGATCAATGATAATTTCAATCACTTTTTCTAGCATCATAACAGAAATTCTTTCTCATAAAACTTCTCATGTTAAAGTAGCATCCAATTCACATGTTAAGGTTCAAACAATGAATTCTCTTTTAACTCAACAATCTATATTCTTAGTCACCAAACAATTGCAATTCAACTTATTCAACAGAGTGTAACATCCCGATTCTCGGAATGTTTAAGAAAAAGTTTTCCAAAAATCAGGGCGAGAAAATTTCATTTGTTTTATTTGGTAACAAAGCTTAAATTGGACTTTTATAATGTGGAGGATTTAACTTGATCTAGTGCGAACTTAAATTTAACTTGAGTTTTGTTCTTCTCTTTTAGTTGAGTTTTTTTCCCTTCAGCATATTAAATTATGCGCATTTGTATTTTGGAACTTCTGTTGAATTTGTTAGCTTCTATTCCTTTTCTATAATTTCCTAAGAAGGAAAATATATTTAATTTATTTTCCCAAACTCTGGGCAATATTCGATGCTCAATCTACCTTCTCTATTTTCCCTTGTGTTTCTTATTCCTCTCACCCGAATGGACCCAACCCATCTCTTTTCTTTCTTTCTCCATCTCTTGGGCCGTAGCCCAACAACTCCCTCTCTCTATTTTTTTTCCTGCTTCCCTCCTTCCTCATGGGCCTGGCCCATCTCACCCAGCAGAGCGACCTCTCTTCTCCTCCCTCTCTGTACGTTTCACAATCCTGCAGAAAGGAAACTTCAACAGCCATGATTCCTCCTCTCCTTTTATTTCCATATAAACCCATCGGTTTCCAAAACTGAAAGGCCTTATCATGCGCCTCCACCTCTTCTTCCACCCATCACTTCATCTCCTTTCACCCAGGCTTACACGCGCACCCATTACAGAGAAGAGAAAACCTACAGCCACTATGCACCCCTTCACTAACTCCCTTAAATCTCCATCATTTTCAGTTTTGAAGATATCTAGACATGCTCCATGATCTCCTCTTCCACCCCGCAGAAACTCCTGTTCTCTCCCTTCTCTGTTCTTCCAAAATACATCCACGAAGTGCTGCTGCTCCATGAACGCTGGTGCTTGTTCCCAGCGACTTCAAGCATCTCCATCCATGCCCTTGCGCCAGAAGGTTCCCCTCGACGGGATGAATCCATTCAGGAAAGAAGGAATGCATTCCATCGACCACACGCAAAGAATTTCACATGTGCGTGTACACTGTTCGTCAAGTTCACCACACCGTTCCGTCCAACTCGGTGAGCCTCTATCAAATTCCTCATGCACGCCTCCTCAACGTCACACATATAATCTCCTGGACATCATGTTTCAAGCTATCTAAGTTGTTGGCCACGCATGTCCAAAACCAAATTCAATTTGATGGCATCGGCTTGTCTTTTAAATTTCTGCCATCGAATGATCTTGTGGTCAACATATGAAATGCTTCTTGTGGCCATATTAACCTCATGATGGAGTTATATGTTTTGTTTGGTCAACCGTGTTTAGTATAGATTTTAACTTAGTCGTTTTTGTATAGAATCCAAGTGCGTTCTGTTTTTGGTAAAGATTTGTATTGATATGTCATTTATCATATGCACATGATATGCCTAGGAGTGCATGGTAGTCCCTCATAATTTTTGTGTGTCATATATATGATTGCTTGATTTATTTGTTTTACTGATTATAGTTATGTGCTATTTTCTTTCTTGGGGTATGTAGTCGTATGATATAGCTATGTACAAGTTTCGACAAATTATTATCATGTGTAGTAGTTGATCGGTAAACTTTTGTGTTGGTTTGATAATTTTTGTATATGTTCATGACATGTCTAGGAGTCGCTCATAATTATTTCTTAATTTTAGAAGTTAGATGTGACTGAATAGATTTATTGTAAGGATTTCCTTTATTTACTTATTATAGTCTTGTAAGTTGTGTCGTATTTTTATTTTTTCGTATCATGTATTACTTTTGCATGCGTGCAAATTTTTATGAATGTTCGCCATGCATATAATTCCATAGAATTATTCTAGACTTCCCTTTGTTTATCGTATCATGAAACGCATCATATATGGATTTTTGTTTAGCATGGAGAAATCTTAGATATAGTTTACATATTCTTGTTCTTCCATGTCGCATCCTTATTTTATTGGTTTGAAATCATGGCATTCCTATAATACATGTTTATATGTATTTTTGTACGTGTTGTTGGCTAGTTTTGCTTATGTTAGAGATCAAATGAAATAACTTGTCGTTTGGAACTGAGTGCATTATAGTTCATTGCGTAGAATATAATTTCCTAGTTATTCCTCTTCTTTTCTATATGTTTGGTATCCAGATTTCATGGTTGTATGCTTTATGTCATGATTCGTATTTGCATTGCTATATATAATTTATTCTTGTGGCATAGAACTTAGTTTATTACATCTTGGTAATTATCATGTGTGATCATTTACCTTAGTTTATTACCATGCCATGCTAGAATTTGTCCAAACATCGAATGCATGTTTATTGTATGATTTCCATGTGTTATAACATTACTAGGAGTTACGATACAATGGTGTATACTGTTAGACTTTGCTTGGAGAGATACATGCTAGTTGTGTATGATTCCATCTTGCTTGATCAATATCATTCCATGATGTTGTGACAAATGTGACTAGATGATAGTGTGTGTAGCAATTCATGTTATAGAACATTCCTGCTTATGTAGCTTATGTCTTTACAAGTGTAAATTGTACTTGATTGAAATGCATGTTGTCTCTGTTATTCATGCTATGATATTTCATTGCTTTATTTGGTTGATGCCATGATCTAGTTGTTTACTTGCCTACATGCTTAGTATGCTTCCTCGATGTGCTTATATGTCACAACTAGAATGTATGGTGGTGTCCTATTGCCATACTTGATAGTCGTGTTAGTTGATATCAACTAAGTTATCTCATAGTTATGAGTTGTACTCTATTAGTAGCATATTTTGGCATCTCGTGTGATGATCACCCATGCTTACAATCATATCGGGTTTATTGTACTATTGCATTTGTTGTGTGCATGTCCTTTGTCATATCTATTATATCTAGTTGTTGTATTGTTGTATGTCTAGCCATCGTCATGCAAGTGATCTTTCATGTCTTGTGAAGTTCTATGTGTTATAGTTGCCTAGTTTAGTTCTTCCTTGTAGATGTTTAACTTACTTGTTGCTATGACTCTTATACGTAGGACGAGTCATATGTCATGTCAGTAGAGTTGTGCTTTGATAACACACTCAGTGTGTATCGTGCTTTATTATTGCAAGCATGTGGTTATAGTATTGTTGCTGGTGGTCATTAGTATTAGTTGTTCTTTATTATTAAGACCATGTCCTGGTTTAGTATCTTCTCATGATCACTTGTATGTCTGACGCTTGTGTTATTTGTTAAGACCTCTAGTTATTCTCCATTCACATGCCTCATATGATGTGCATCTTACTATTAGTGGTTTGTTTACCTTTCACCTTAGTGTTAGTTTGGCTTTTGTTGTGGAATGCTTGCTACTAGATGCTTGGTGGGCTCATATCCTTTAGTTAATGTTTGACCATTATAAATATTTAGAGTTATCTAAATATTTATTTGTGGTTGATTATCGCTCTTAATCATATCATGTCTAGGATAGTTGTTCAGCCTATTGTTCTATGTGTTGTATAGTTTCTTGTTAATTATTTGACAAATGAATTGATCTGATGTTATGCACTTGGTCCTATTTTCTTTTAATAATGATTTAGGTCTAGAACTAGATCAATTCAATTCCTGTTGTTCAGTGGTGTTTGATTGCTTAACTAGTATGGTTTATAATGTTGGTTCTGTTGTCAATACTTGTTTATGAATGATTATATAGTTGATGCATATGTTTGGCTGCTATTAATGTAAACGTTTACCATTATCATGACATGTTGTGCCTTCTTGTCCTAATGCATAGGGATTGTTCCATTTCATGTGTGTTTGATGCCATTATGTTTGTCATATAGTAGTTACTATATAGTTAACTTAGATCTATAGTGGGCAGTACTAGTGTTGGTAGCATAATTCCTATCAGAACATTAGTCTTGATCATCAAACCTTCCTAAGTCGTGTCAACTTATACCATGTCATTTCGTTGAATCATCTCACTTACATCCCTATCATGCTATCTCATTTCAGAATCTCCATCTGATCGATATCTCACTATCCATCCACTCTTAATTTGTTTCGGATGTTATTTGGATTTACTGTTGTTTTGGTATTTATTGTTTGTCTTTTGGTATCGTTACAACGAGTAGGGAACGATAACGATCTTGGACATGGACAGAATCAGGTTACTGAAGAAGGACTCGACAACGAAGGCATGCCTCCTTCTTTGAGCATACTTATCCTATGGTTTACAAAATTGCATTGAGTTTTATTGTTACTATGTGCATGCTATTTTAATTCTTGTAGCAAGCGTGTTGATTGACACATTAACCTGATCCGCTTGTCGCCTATTTACTTGACACCTGAGTAGAAGTATATAATTCCGGTAGAGTAGAAATGCTTAGCCATGCTTATCACCCTGTAGGTGCCTTGTTGAATGACCTCCGAGTCATTGACAGTTGAAACTTAATGTTGAGCTAGGTCAGTTGGCCCTTGTTGACCCTCTCTATCCTCTTCTACTCTGGGTGAAACTTACCATCTGAATACCGGCGCAGGCGACAGTTGAATCAAGGATTGAAGGAGCGATGGGCTGCCCTTCACAAGTTGAAGGGGGCAATCAGTCGTCCGTGCCGCATAAGGCCTAATAAGTCTTGGATTTGAAGATTGTGATAACAGTACAACCACATGCTATATGGGCACTAGCTTGGTCAAGTAAGCTAGTCAGCCTTAGTTGTCGATGTAGCCGTACCGCAGATGGGATAGCTGCCCTGCGGGGAGTATCCTCGGCACAGATGGGGGGACCGGTTTGAGGACGTACTCTCAGTTCCGTGCGCCAGACCCGGTGGGCATGTCACATCTTTGGGGGATCTAGTCCAAAGACCTCGTCACAATCTCCCTGCCGGTATACCAGATGGTGTACTACGCTAGCGACGGCTAGTGGCAACAAGTCGGGATTGTGTCGTGTGGGTAAAGTGTACAACCTCTGCAGAGTGTAAAACTATTCGAATAGCCGTGTCCACGTTCAAGGACAACACATGAATCTTTCTCGACATACAGGACCTGTCTTGCTTATTCCCTCTTTGCCCCTATTCTCGAAACCTATGAAGAGTGTGAGTTGATCGAGGATCCTCACTTTATGAAAGTTATTCTGGAGATAAAACATGTTTTTCTTCTAAAACTTCTTTTATCCAACTACTTTATTTGTCAAACAAAATTAGCTTTATGCAAATGAGCCATATAGCCTTCCTTTGAAGCCACATGTAAATATTAGGTCCTTCCCCGTGGGAGGCATGTTGAGTACGTAATGTACTCATGGCAATACTTTTGTTGAACAACAGAGTTCCATGAAGACGAAGGTGATGACTATGACAACTATGGCGATCCGTAGGAGTGAGGTCACGTGGACTATATCGACTGTCTGTGGCTAAGATGGAGCCGCTACGTATTGTACTTTCCGCTGTTTTTCTGAATGTAATAAATGTCATGAGACATCTCACTAGGTATGTCTTGTGACAAATATACTACTTGAAATGCTTTTACGTATTCTGCAATGATATCATTTCACTGTGTTGTCAACAATGATCCTGGGGTTGACAAATATACACAGGAGGGTCTGGAAGTTAATTCCAGGTTCTCACACAGAGTCTAAGTAAGAGCTCCACATACCCAATCATCATATAGTCTTCTATGATTGCTAGTACTCAAAGCATATTTTTAGAACAAATGGCATCCATCGAACATAGAGAAAGATAGGGGCTTAATGTTTCACCTCCTAACTCATTTATCATAGAGATAATGGGCAACAATAATAAATCATGATCAAATATATTTGACTGGTCATATGTGCCTAGATCTTTCCCCACCACATGATGCTTGCCAACTAGAGAATAATTGAGGTTGAAATGAGAATGCATACTATTGACTCTTGCATAAAAGTAAATACTGAAAAGTAAAAGATAGGCCCTTCGCAGAGGGAAGCAGAGGTTGTCATGCACTTTTTATTTTTGGATGCCCAAGCTCTTAATGCGAAGGAACATCACGTTATATTGCCCCTTATGATAGCAACCTTTATTATGCAGTCTGTCCCTTTTATTACTTTGCCATCACAAGTTCGTACAACGCTGAATTTTCCCTTACAATAAAAGATCAAACATATTTAGGAGCAATTTTTATTGCTTTATGCACCGATGACAACTTACTTGAAGGATCTTATTCAATCCATAGGTAGGTATGGTGGACACTTATGGCAAGAAACTGGATTTAAGGGTTTTTGGATGCACAAGTAGTATCTCTACTTAGTATGAATTTTTGGCTAGCAAAAGATCCTAGGCAAACACCACATGTTTGAGGATCCATGACAATATAACTCTTATGCAAATATACACAACCATAACTCATTACGTTGTCTTCCTTGTACAACTTCAACTAATTTGCTCAAGTTTGAAAATAATTAATGGGTATTCACAATCATAGAAAATGTCCAAGATAATATATTTGTATGTGAATGTTCTCTTCCTTATACTAATCATTCATGAATTGCTTGTATGACCAATATTGTGATTGTCAAGCTTCAAAAGGGTTTCACTTTTTAAACCCAATGTGAAGCTACTACTAGGCATGATATGAACATATAATTTCAACTTCATGACATTCAATTCATTCAACAATTTACTCATAGGATATAAGTGAAGCACGAGATTAAATGACAAACTACTTGAAAAAGATATAAGTGAAGATCAAGTGAGTAGTTAAGTAAATGGGTAGCTATTTGAGGACCCTCTCTTATTTAAAAACTTTCTGATCTAAGTATTTCATTAAAACATTAAGTCAAACAAAACAAAATGACATTCCAAGAATAGCACAACTCATGTGGAGAAGGAGAAACTTAGGCTCAACAGATACTAACCAATAATTCTTGATGAAGAAAGGTGGGATGCCTACCGGGGCATCCCCAATCTTAGATGCTTGAGACTTCTTGAAATATTATCTTGAGATGTGTCTCCTTAATTCCTTTTATATCCCGGTTTCCCTAAATCTTAAAAAATTCATCCACACAAAACTCAACGAGAACTCGTGAGATAAATTAGTATAAATCAATGCAAAACCTTATCATTCTCTACTATAGAAAATCAATAAAATTATTATTCAACATTGCATACTTAATGCTCTGCATATTTAATACTCCTATCATCAAATAGAATCATTAAACAAACAAACATATGCAAACATAACAACAATCTGCCTAAACAGAACAGTCTGTAAAGGATGCAGTAAGATCCATACTTATTTAACTAAAAAAAATCTAAAAAATTACCACACTATAGAAAATTTATCATAGCTTATTTGGCAAAAAGTTTCAACATTTTATCACATTCTGGCTTTATTCAAGAATTGACGCACTAGCGTGCAACTTTCTATTTTCAAACAACCACATAAAGACTTGCAAAATAAGCATGGAAAAGGCTACACTTGACATTTTTATTGAAATAAAAGATACAAAAAATTATTCTAAATAACATCACGCAAATCAAAACAAAAGAAAATTACGCTCCAAGAAAAACTCATATCATGTGATGAATAAAAATATAGTCTCAAGTAAGGTTACCGATATTGTTGGAGACGAAAGAGGGGATGCCTTCGGGGGCATCCCCAAGCTTAGTTGCTTGGATATTCCTTGAATATTACCTCGGGGGGTGCCTTGTGCATCCCCAATCTTAGGGTATTGCCACTCCTTATTCTCCTCATATCGATATCTCACCAAAACTTGAAAACTTCAATCACACAAAACTTAACGGAACTTCGTCAGATAGGTTAGTATGATAAAGACAAATCATTCACTTTGGTACTGTCAAAGACAAGATTCTTAATTGTTCTCACACAATGCGTTATGTACCTTATTATTCCACAATTTATATCTAGCAATATAAGCCATAGAAACCAGAAAACAAGCAAACTATGCATTGAAAACATAATCTGTCAAAAACAGAACAGTCTGTAGTAATCTGTACTCTAACCATACTTCTGCTACTCCAAAAATTCTGAAAAATTAGGGAAATATAGATAATTTGTATATTAATCATATGCAAATAATTTAGATGAAAATCACGTTCCAGTGAATTTTTAAAATTCCTAGACTGAGTGCAAAACTTTCTGTTTTTGCACATAATCAAGTCAACCATCATCCACACTATCCCAAAGGCTTTACTTGGCACTTTATTGAAACAAAATCTATAAGACATGATTACTAAAGTAGCCTAATCATGTGAAAGCACAAAAACAGTAGGGGTAAATGTTGGGTTGTCTACCAGCAAGCGCTTTTTCTTTAATGCCTTTCTAGCTAGGTATGATGATTTCAATGTTGCTCGCATAAAAGATAAGAATTGAAACATAACAAGAGCATCATGAATCATAAGTTCCTCTCTCATAATAATTTTTAGTAGCATCATGAATAGATTCATAAATATAACCATCACATAAAGCATTCTTTTCATGATCCAAAAGCATAGAAAATTTATTACTCTCCATATAAGAAATTTTACTCTCATTCACAATAGTGGGAGTATCATATGAAACTCAAATACTATAAATTGTTTCCACATTAAAAGAGTAATATTTAGTAAAAGGATATTCAAAATTATGAAAATAATTATCACTAGTTTTTATAACATAAGTATCATCAATAATCATCATAAGTAGCAACTTTGTTCTCGTCATAGGCAATTGAAACCTCTTCCGGAATAGTGGAATCATTACTAAATAAAGTCATGACCTCTCCAAGTCCACTTTTATCATTATAATAGGATTCGACACCCTCCAAAGTAGTGGGATAAATATTATCTAAAGTTGACACTCTTCCAAATCCACTTCATAAATATTGCAATCATCATAAATAGGAGGCATGCAATCATCATAGAAAATTTGATCATTCAAAGCAGGGGGACTAAAAAGATCATCTTCATTAAGCATAGCATCCCCAAGCTTGGGAGAAACATTAATTGCAGCAAATAAATTCTCGAACATGTCATTCTCATCAAACATAGCATCCTCAAGCTTGTGGCTTGGCATATCATAAGCATAATTACTCTCATCATTAATAGTATGAATAGCACCAATGGTATAACAATTGCTATCATCATAATTTCCCAAGTTGGTGCCAAAAAGATTTCCAAGATTATAGGAAGTATCATTATATTCCCAATAATAATTATCACAACAAGCAATAGGCATAACAAAATCATCATCAATAGTGCTCTCGGACATCGTGCCATAAGACAAAGAAGCAATATCATCATCAAGTGCATCATCTTCCACCATTATTTTTGATTCATTTTCATGAGGCACAACAGTAATAGGAGCGACATTATTTGGGATAGATACCTTTTTACCTCTATTCTTTCTTCTTTTCTTCTTCTTCACCACATCAATAATAGGAGCACCATTTATTTTTTTGAGCTTCTTATTGATGAGATTGGTTGAATAAGGAGCTCTTCCTCGTCACCTATTTCATAATGAGAGACAATACAAGGGAAAGTGGAAATCTTTACCCTTTCATTAGTATTCCTTTTATATTCTATTGGTTTCCCCATCTTTCTATAGTTGGCAATATAAGCATTCTCATTGCAATTTACCATGCAAAACATATAGATAATTTTTAGATTAGTTTCAATGTCGTCCGTGAGAATGAATACTTTAAACCAACTATTTTTATGTGTCAATTCTTCACTCCCCAAAAAGAGACAAAGCTCATTATAAAGGTCAAGGGTGATCAAATCATTACAATATTTGGCCATGATTCGATCATGAAAAAGTTTGCATTTGAAATTAAGATGAACAACCTTATTGCAAAGTTTACAAGTAATAGGACAAAGAGAACATATTTTTTATAGCAAATTCATCTATCACTTTGAGCAAAAAATTGGTTCTTTATGCTTCTTTCAAAATCCATCTTCCCTATAAGGCATGTCTTCACAAACTTTATGCACTCCACAAAAATTGAGATGCTTATAAGAAACATTTTTAACACGACTAGTGCAATCATCATTAGTATTTTGGATATTCATAAAATTCATACTAACAACATTGAAATCATTCTCATCATTTATGCCAAATACTTTATTGAATTCTTCTTCTATCAATTGAGCACAATTTTCATTTCCATCATTTTCACGGAAGACATTATAAAGATGAACAATATGATGCAACCTCAATTCCATTTTTTGTAGTTTTATTTTATAAACCAAACTAGTGATAAAACAATGAACTAAAAGATTCAGTTGCAAAATCTAAAGATATACCCTGAAGCACTCACCTCCCCGGCAACGGTGCCAGAAAAGAGCTTGATGTCTACTACACAACTTTATTCATGTAGACTTTTTTTGGGCCTCCAAGCGCAGAGTTTTGTATGACAGTAGCATTTTTACCTCAAGTGGATGACCTAAGGTTTATTAATCCGTGGGAGGCATAGGATGAAGCTGGTCTCTCTAAAACAACCCTGCAACCAAATAACAAAAAGTCTCTTATGTCCCCGACACACCAAATAAAATGGTAAATTGTATAGTGGACTAGTTCGGCGAAGAGATGGTGATACAAGTGTAGTAATGATAGTAGATATTGATTGTTTGTAAAAGGAACAATAATAAGAGCAAGGTAGAAATTGATAAAATGGAGCACAAACGGTATTGTGATGCTTGAAAATGAGGCCTAGGGTCCGTACTTTTGCTAGTGCACTCTCTCAACAATGCAAATCTAATTGGATCATATAACCATCCCTCAACGTGTGATGAAGAATCACTCCAAAGTTCTTATCTAGCGGAGAACATAAGAACAAATTATTTGTAGGGTACGAAACCACCTTAAAGTTATTCTTTCTGTTCGATCTATTCAAGAGTTCGTACTAAAATAATGCAAAGTTATTCTTTCCGTTCGATAAATCCAAGAGTTCATACTAAAATAACACCATATGATGCGCATCAACCAACTCTAATGTCACCTAGATACTTTGATGTCACCACAAGTATCCATGAGCTAATTATACGATATGCATCAAACAATTTCAGATACATAATACTCGATCCAATACAAAGAATCTCAAAGGGTGCCCCAAGATTTCTACCGGAGAAACACTGGTGCGCGTCGGTTCTAAACAAATGGTTTTTACCCCTTTCCACGATGGCATTTGGAACCGTCGCCAAGCGAGTGTGGGTGATAGGGGGGTCCTTCCCACACGATCCAGAAACCGTCGGGGATAGGGAGCCTTGATGCATATAGTTGTCCCTATATAACCGTTTTTGATATCTCGATTATCCCAAACGCTTCATCCTTGCTACTCGTTTGTGCTTGCATTGCCATCGCAGTCGGAGTTTTGTGGTTCTGCCTAAAACTAGGCAGATTCTGAAACGCAGGAGCTTTCGTGCAGATTCCAGGCACGGGAGATTTACGATGCCTGGCACATCACAAATAGTTCATGATTATAAATCGTGTACAATAGGTAGACAATCACACACATATAGTTTTCCCGCATCGTATGTGATAGTGTCTGACATCACACACGCTTATGAACAAAGAATCGTGTGCATGCTTGCACACGTTTCCTCTCTGTGAACCGTCTCGGATTATGGTGTATATCGCAAACGTTTGTGTTTTACCAACCGTGTGTGCCGTAATGACCTGCACAACTTAATTTCGCCCTAATTTAATTACTGCTATTTAAAATTGCACCTAATTTAAACCTGAAAGTAGGCTATAGCTTTATTCATATCCATCAGGTTCAAACAACAAATGCATTATTCGATTCACAGGTACATATGTTTAAGAATTACAGAAGCACCAAATAAAGAATGATGTACCAGGGTTCTATATTTGTACTATTACAGATGGTAAAGAAAGAGGCGACATACATTCTAGTTGATGAACAAGGTGAAGTGGAATGGACCTATTGTGCTCTCCTGGATGCAGAAGGCATGCAGGACTCTAGTCCAACCCCTTGTGATGGCCTGCCGCCAATCATGTAGTTTGAGAGGTAATCTTGAGTAAACTGTTTCAGGATCCACTGCAAAAGAAAAAAGATTCAGATATTGTCATCTAACACAACTCATTACAGACAGTAAAAAGAAGGCTATAGGGTTCTTACTTACCATCCCACAGTTCACTGTTGTCTTGCATAAAGTGTAAACAAATAGTTCTATTGACATATTTTGACCCATTTTAGTAACAATCTTTATCAGTTTCCTCACTTGATGCTGGTTCATGAATATCTCATTGCCCCATGCGCAGGAAGGGTCGAAGTGTGGATATTTGTCAATTATATATGTACCTAATAGCACCAAGTTAATATTAGAAGCTAAGCAACAATTGAAAAATGATGTAGTACAACATTCCATCCATCCCACTATATAATATTTTATTACATGTATATCTAGACATCATCAGAACATTAAGGTAACACTCTTCGTTGTTGCTATGTAGCCTGGGATTGCATATTTAGTCATTCAGTACAATGCATGTTGCTAAACAACAATTGAAAAACGAAAAGGCATGTTAACTGCAATATCCTTAACATCAACCAAATATAGTAATTCATAGTGGTATTGTTGAAACTGTTATTGATGAAATTGAACTGCACAGCAAATAGTTGCACATATAGAGCATCACATTGTGAAGAACTGAAATAAACAAGTCATAAGGACATCTCTAGGAGATCCATAAAAAGTTAAAGCACTAAAACACCTAGTGTATATATATATATATATATATATATATATATATATATATATATATATATATATACACACACTCCAGCAATTTTTGGCCTCTTCTAGTCGATCTCCTGAACTTAAGGTTGTAAACTTCAATTTGATCAAGTTCAAAGCAGGTTCAACCGAAAGTAGCATGCATTCAAACATAAACATAGATAATTTTGCATAACCGAACATAAAACATAAATTTAAACTAAGCTAAACTACTTTCGGTCGAAGTAGAGGTCGAGCCAATCCTTCCTCGTCATGTACGGTATGCCGCGAGCCAGGTCCGGGCCAGTACCGTTGTCGGGGTCGTTGGGGAAGGCACTCCTCCACTCGTCGTCGCCTATCTCCTCGTCCTGGGGGCCCACCTCGACGCCCTCCTTCGCCGTCGCCGCCGGCTTCGACCTCATCATTAGAAGAGAGCGCGATAACCTCGCCGCCCTCCGCGCTGCCACCCTCGCCGCCTTCGACCTCATCATTGGAGGAGAGCATGACAACCTCACCGCCCCCCCCCCCCACCGGCAAAGATTGCCTGCTCCGCCTCCATGAGCTTCGGGTGGTGCCGGCAGAGCTCTTGCATGTAGGGCTCGTCGGCGGCCTCGGCCTCGAGACGCTCCTACACCTCGCGGTCCTCCCTCGCCATAGCCGAGCTCACCACCCCTGGCTCTGGCGGAACGAGGTGGACCGAACGTGTGCATAAGGGGAAATTGAGCCTAGTCGCCGTGCTGTGGTAGCGGACCTGCCAGCGGTCGTACTCGATGGCCGCGAGCTCGGCTGTGTGGAAGCTACCGAGCCACCGGCGGGTGTAGGTCTCTCGACCTGTAATCTCGAAGACCCACGTCCCCCACCTCCGTTGCCGGACCCCGAGGCAGGACTTCGTCGGCTACCGGGTCCGGGGGAGGACGGGGAAGTCCTCGAACCGGCGTAGGAGCGCGGTGGCGGGTGGATCGGGGGACCGGCGACGGCGGATCGGGCCCGCGGAGGACGACGTGGACAACTCGGCGGCCACCTCACTGGCGTCGGGCGAAAAGGCCGCGATAAATCTCTTTTTGGCCATTGGCTACTCGAGCTCCCCAACACACAGGCGGAGGTTGAGGATGGAGGCGCCGGCGATGCCGGCGACCTACCAATGGTTTCGAGGGTTTTGTGTATCTGTGTGAGCGGAGGTTGTGTTTGAGGAAATACTGCGGCAACTGAAAATTTTACTAGGCAGGAGTTACAAGGCGGGGCTACTGAAAATTTGGATCAAGGGCGAGCAGATATTTTTGAGATTGCGAGGTATGCAAAGGAAGGAGTAAAATGCCGACTCTTGAAAATTTGAATCAAGGGACCAAGGCAGAGGGATGCAGAGGCAGGAGTTTTGGGGGCGCGAGCTAGTGTGCTTGACACGCCGGCTGTGGACTGTAGCCGACACACCTTCTCGCGTAAGCCATAGGCGTACTATACACCGAAGATGCTCCAAGATATTTTGTACTACATCTCACACGGTTGGTGAGAATAAACTTTGTGGGATCGACTTGATTTGAATTACAAAATGGGGTCACAGCGGCAATGGACGGTGTTTGAATTGCTAGACCTTTTATCTGCAGTGAACATGCAACTGTATGTGTGTCATAAAAGAATAGGAATTATTCAGGGTTCGTTTGGACATTTCATACATCAAACTGGTTTTCTAGCCATTTTAGGTGCACAATTCAAAATTAAACTACATGCACATGCTCCAGTGCCTACAAATTGGTAGAAAAATCAAATCTGTGTCCTTCAGTGCATGCTTAGGTCCCATGGAAGAAATGGGAATGAACTTTTCGGGGTTCGTTTGGCCTTTTTTATACATTAACTGGGTTTTCTAGGCATTTTATGTGCATAATTCAAATTTGAACAACAAGCACATGCTCCAAGGCACTAAAGTTGGTTGAAAAATCACATGTGTGTCCTTGGGTGAATTTCTTGGTCCCATGCAAGAGAAGGGAATGAAATTCAAACACCAGGGCGCTGTTGATTGCCGGCAAAACATTGAGATGCCTGGTTTTTAAATTCTAGTAAATCCAAATCTCGTCTGAAATTCATGAAACTTGGCATGCTATCATGGAGCGGCATCAACATGCCGTGGTGAAAATTTTATCCCATTTGGGGCAGGTTTGGGTATAAGCTTCTCACAAACTAGAGCTTCTCACAACAAGCATGATGGTTTCGATAGGGAACGTACCACCTTAAGGGACGAGGCGGTATCCGTTGCCTCTTATTGCTTTCAAAAATTTCTAGTGTCAACATAGAACAATAGGAGTGTTGTGTTCAATCTTGGAATTATTGGGGTTCGTTTGGCCTTTTTTATACATTAACTGGGTTTTCTAGGCATTTTATGTGCATAATTCAAATTTGAACTAGAGGCACATGCTCCAATGCACTAAAGTTAGTTGAAAAATCACATGTGTGTCCTTGGGTGAATTTCTAGGTCCCATGCAAAAGATGGGAATGAATTTCAAATACCAGGGCACTGTTGATTGCCGGCAAAACATTGAGATACTTGGATTTTAAATTCTAGTAAATTCAAAACTCGTCTGAAATTCATGGAACTTGGCATGCTATCATGGAGCGGCATCAACATGCCGTGGTGAAAATTTTGTCCCATTTGGGGCAGGTTTGGGTATAAGCTTCTCACAAACCAGAGCTTCTCACAACAAGCATGATGGTTTCGATAGGGAACGTACCACCTTTGGGGATGAGACGATATTCGTTGCCTCTTATTGCTTTCAAAAAATTTCTAGTGTCAACATAGAACAACAGGAGTGTTGTGTTCAATCTTGGAATTTTTCGGGGTTCGTTTGGCCTTTTTTATACATTAAATGGGTTTTCTAGGCATTTTATGTGCATAATTCAAATTTGAACTACAAGCACATGGTCCAATGCACCAAAGTTGGTTGAAAAATCACATGTGTGTCCTTGGGTGAATTTGTAGGTCCCATGCAAGATATGGGAATGAATTTCAAACACGAGGGCATTGTTGATTGTCAGCAAAACGTTGAGATGCCTAGTTTTTAAATTCTAGTAAATCCAAAACTCGTCTCAAATTCATGAAACTTGGCATGCTATCAGGGAGCGGCTTCAACATGCCGTGGTGAAAATTTTGTCCCATTTGGGGCAGGTTTGGGTATAAGCTTCTCCCAAATCAGAGCTTCTCACAAGCATGATGGTTTCGATAGGGAACGTACTGAAGGAAATCTGCCCTAGAGGCAATAATAAAGTTATTATTTATTTCCTTATATCATGATAAATGTTTATTATTCATGCTAGAATTGTATTAACCGGAAACATAATACATGTGTGAATACATAGACAAACAGAGTGTCACTAGTATGCCTCTACTTGACTAGCTCGTTAATCAAAGATGGTTATGTTTCCTAACCATAGACATGAGTTGTCATTTGACTAACGGGATCACATCATTAGGAGAATGATCTGATTGACATGACCCATTCCGTTAGCCTAGCACTTGATCGCTTAGTATGTTGCTACTGCTTTCTTCATGACTTATACATGTTCCTATAACTATGAGATTATGCAACTCCCTGCTTACCGGAGGAACACTTTGGTACTACCAAACGTCACAACGTAATCGGGTGATTATAAAGGAGTATTACAGGTGTCTCCAAAGGTACTTGTTGGGTTGGCGTATTTCGAGATTAGGTTTTGTCACTCCGATTGTCGGAGAGGTATCTCTGGGCCTTCTCGGTAATACACATCACATAAGCCTTGCAAGCATTGCAACTAATGAGTTAGTTGTGAGATGATGTATTACGGAACGAGTAAAGAGACTTGCTTGTAACGAGATTGAACTAGGTATTGGATACCGACGATCGAATCTCGGGCAAGTAACATACCGATGACAAAAGGAACAACGTATGTTGTTATGCGGTCTGACCGATAAAGATCTTCGTAGAATATGTAGGAACCAATATGGGCATCCAGGTCCCGCTATTGGTTATTGACCGGAGATGTGTCTCGGTCATGTCTACATTGTTCTCGAACCTTAGGGTGCGCACTCTTAATGTTTCGATTACGTTTATATTATGAGTTTGTGTTTTTTGATGTACCGAAGGTTTTTCTTAGTCCCGTATATGATCTCGGACATGACGAGGAGTCTCGAAATGGTCGAGACATAAAGATTAATATATTGGACGGATATATTTGGACACCGGAAAGGTTCCGGAGAAGTTTGGAGCTCCGGAGGTTACCGAACCCCCGGGAGGTATATGGGCCTTATTGGGCCCATATAGGAATAAGGGAGAAGGAACAAGGGAGGGGGCGCCCCCAAGCCCAATCCGACTGGGGAGGGGGCCGCCCCTTTCCTTTCTCCTTCCCCTCTTCCTATTCCTACTACTAGTACTTATTCCTAAATGCTAGTACTCCTTCCTTCCCCTCCAAGTGAAATAAGGAAGAGAGGGAAACCTACTTGGAGTAGGTTTCCTCCCATGGTGCGCCCCCTTGGTGGCCGCCACCTCCTCCCTCCCTCCTTTATATACGGGGAGGGGAGCACCTAGAACACACAAGTTGATCCTTGAGATCGCTCCTTAGCCGTGCGGTGCCCCTCCACCATATTCCACCTCGGTCATATCAGAAGCGGTGCTTAGGCGAAGCCCTGCGACGGTGAAACATCAAGATCGTCACCATGCCGTCGTGCTGACGGAACTCCCCTCCCCGGAGCTTTGCTGGATCGAAGCCCGTGGAGCGTCATCGAGCTGAACGTGTGCCAAGAACTCGGAGGCGCCGGAGTAACGGCGCCAGGATCGGTTGGATCGTGAGGAGAACGACGACTACTTCCTCTACGCCATCATCGACTCGGAGGTGCCGGAGTAACGGCGCTGGGATCGGCAGGATCGCGAGGAGAAAGTACGACTACTTCCTCTACGCTGTGATCGCTTCGCTTCTACGGTCTCACGAGGGTACGTAGACAACACTCTCCCTCTCGTTGCTATGCCATCACCATGGTCCCGTAAAAGCGAGGGAAAATTTTTGAAATTACCGCTGCCCCCAACGGTGGCATCCGAGCCTGGTTTTATGCGTTGATGTCATATGCACGAGTAGAACACAAGTGAGTTGTGGGCGATACAAGTCATACCGCCTACCGACATGTCATACTTTGGTTCAGCGGTATTGTGAGATGAAGCGGCCCGGACCGACATTACGCCAGACGCTTACGCGAGACTGGTTTCACCGTTACGAGCATTCGTGCTTAAAGGTGGCTGGCGGGTGTCTGTCTCTCTCACTTTAGTTGAACCGAAAGTGGCTACGCCCGGTCCTTGAGAAGGTTAAACGGAGTCTATTTGACGAAGTATCGTTGTGGTTTTGATGCGTAGGTAAGAACGGTTCTTGCTCAGCCCGTAGCAGCCACGTAAAACTTGCAACAACAAAGTAGAGGACGCCTAACTTGTTTTTGCAGGGCATGTTGTGATGTGATATGGTCAAGACGTGATGCTATATTTTATTGTATGAGATGATCATGTTTTGTAACCGAAGTTATCGGCAATCGGCAGGAGCCATATGGTTGTCGCTTATTGTATGAAATGCAACGCTACTGTAATTGCTTTACTTTATCACTAAGCGGTAGCGATAGTCGAGAAGCAATAGATGGCGTAAACGACAACGATGCTACGATGGAGATCAAGGTGTCGCTACCGATGACGATGGTGATCACGACGGTGCTTCGGAGATGGAGATCACAAGCACAAGATGATGATGGCCATATCATATCACTTATATTGATTGCATGTGATGTTTATCCTTTATGCATCTTATTTTGCTTTGTTTGACGGTAGCATTTTAAGATGATCTCTCACTAAAATTATCAAGTAGTGTTCTCCCCGAGTATGCACCGTTGCCAAAGTTAAATGCGTGCCGAGACACCACATGATGATCGGGTGTGATAAGCTCTACGTCCATCTACAACGGGTGCAAGCCAGTTTTGCACACGCAGAATACTCAGGTTATACTTGACGAGCCTAGCATATGCAGATATGGCCTCGGAACACGGAGACCGAAAGGTCGAAAGCGTGAATCATATAGTAGATATGATCAACATAAGATGTTCACCATTGAAAACTACTCCATCTCACGTGATGATCGGTTATGGTTTAGTTGATTTGGATCACGTGATCACTTAGATGACTAGAGAGATGTCTGCCTAAGTGGGAGTTCTTAAGTAATATGATTAATTGAACTTAAATTTATCATGAACTTAGTACCGATAGTATCTTGCTTGTCTATGTCTGCTTGTAGATAGATGGCTCGTGGCCGTTGTTCCGTTGAATTTTAATGCGTTCCTTGAGAAAGCAAAGTTGAAAGATGATGGTAGCAATTACACGGACCGGGTCCAGAATTCGAGGATTATCCTCATTGCTGCACGTAAGAGTTACGCCCCGGATGCACCGCTAGGTGCCAGTGCTCTTCGCCGATGTAACCGACGACGTTAAGAACGTCTGGCGAGCAAAGTCGATGACTACTCTATAGTTCAAGGTGCCATGCTTTACGGCTTAGAACCGGGTCTTCAACGACGCTTTTGAAAGTCGTGGAGCATATGAGATGTTCCAAGAGTTGAAGTTGATATTTCAACAGTAATGCCCGGATTGAGAGATATGAAGTCTCCAATAAGTTCTATAGCTGCAAAATGGAGGAGAATGGGTCCGCTGCTGAGCACATACTCGTAATGTCCGGTATTACAATCACTTGACTCAACCGAGTTGATCTTCCGATGATTGTGTCATTGATGTAATTCTTCAATCACCGCCACCAAGCTACAAAGGCTTCGTGATGAACTATAATATGCAAGGGTTAGTAAAGACTATGCTCGAGCTCTTCGCAATGCCGAAAAGTCATGGAGGTAGAAATCAAGAAGGAGCATCAAGTGTTGATGGTCAATAAGACCACTAGTTTCAAGAAGAAAGGCAAAGGGAAGAAGAAGGAACTTCAAGAAGAACAGCAAACAAGTTGCTGCTCAAGTAAAGAAACCCAAGTCTGGACCTAAACCTGAAATCGAGTGCTTCTACCGCAAGGCATCGGTCACTGGAAGCGGAACTGCCCCAAGTATTTGGCGGATAAGAAGGATGGCAAAGTGAACAAAGGTATATGTGATATACATGTTATTGATGTGTACCTTACTAGAGCTCGCAGAGCACTGGTATTTGATACTGGTTCTCGCTAATATTTGCAACTCAAACAGGGACTACAGATTGCTTAACACCGCAAAGGACGAGGTGACGATGCGCTGGGAAATGGTTCCAAAGTCGATGTGATCGCGGTCGGCACGCTACCTCTACATCTACCTTCGGGATTAGTTTTAGACCTAAATAATTGTTATTTGGTGCCAGCGTTAAGCATGAACATTATATCTGGATCTTGTTTGATGCGAGACGGTTATTCATTTAAATCGGAGAATAAAGGTTGTTCTATTTATATGAATAATATCTTTTATGGTCATGCACCCTTGAAGAGTGGTCTATTTTAATGAATCTCGATAGTAGTGATACACATATTCATAATGTTGAAACCAAAAGATGCAGAGTTGATAATGATAGTGCAACTTATTTGTGGCATTGCCGTTTAGGTCATATCGGTATAAAGCGCATGAAGAAACTCCATACTGATGGACTTTTGGAGTCACTTGATTATGAATCACTTGGCACTTATGCGAACCGTGCCTCATGGGCAAGATGACTAAAACCCCGTTCTCGGTACTATGGAGAGAGCAACAAATTTGTTGGAAATCATACATACAGATGTATGTGGTCCAATGAATGTTGAGGCTCGTATGATATCGTTATTTTCTCACCTTCACAGATGATTTAAGCGAGATATGGGTATATCTTCTTGATGAAACATAAGTCTGAAACATTTGAAAAGTTCAAAGAATTTCAGAGTGAAGTTGAAAATCATCGTAATAAGAAAATAAAGTTTCTACGATCTGATCGTGGAGGCGAATATTTGAGTTACGAAGTTTGGTCTACATTTGAAACAATGCGGAATAGTTTCTCAACTCACGCCACCCGAGCACCACAACAGCAATGGTGTGTCCGAACGTCGTAATCGCACTTTACTAGATATGGTGCGATCTATGATGTCTCTTACAGATTTACCGCTATCGCTTTTGGGGTTATGCTCTTGAGACGGCCGCATTCACGCTGAATAGAACACCGTCAAAATCCGTTGAGACGACACCTTATGAACTGTGGTTTAGCAAGAAACCAAAGTTGTCGCTTTCTCAAAGTTTGGGGATGCGATGCTTATGTGAAAAAGCTTCAACCTGATAAGCTCGAACCTAAATCGGAGAAATGTGTCTTCATAGGATACCCAAAGGAGACAGTTGGGTACACCTTCTATCACAGATCCGAAGGCAAGACATTTGTTGCTAAAATGGATCCTTTCTAGAGAAGGAGTTTCTCTCGAAAGAAGTGAGTGGGAGGAAAGTAGAACTTGATGAGGTAACTGTACCTTCTCCATTATTTGAAAGTAGTTTATCACAGAAAACAGTTTCTGCGACATCTACACCAAATAATAAGGAAGTTGATGATGTTGATCATGAAACTTCAGATAAAGTTACTACGTAACCTCGTAGATCAACCAGAATAAAATCCGCACTGCAGTGGTACGGCAATCCTGTTCTCGAAGTCATGCTACTAGATCATGATGAACCTACGAGCTATGAAGAAGCGATGGTGAGCCCAGATTCCGCAAAATGGCTTGAGGCCATGAAATCCGAGATGGGATCCATGTATGAAAACAAAGTGTGGACTTTGGTTGACTTGCCCGAGGGTCGGCAAGCAATAGAAAACAAGTGGATCTTCAAGAAGAAGACCGACGCCGACGGTAATATTGTCGTCTACAAAGCTCGACTTGTCGCAAAGGGTTTTCGACAAGTTCAAGGGATTGACTACGATGAGACCTTCTCACCAGTAGCGATGCTTAAGTCTGTCCGAATCATGTTAGCAATTGCCGCATTTTATGATTATGAAATTTGGCAAATGGATGTAAAGACCGCATTCCTGAATGGATTTCGGAAGAAGAGTTGTATATGATGCAACCAGAAGGTTTTATCGATCCAAAGGGAGCTAACAAAGTGTGCAAGCTCCAACGATTCATTTATGGACTGGTGCAAGCATCTCGAGTTAGAATAAACGCTTTGATAGTGTGATCAAAGCATTTGGGTTTATATATGACTTATGGAGAAGCCTCAGATTTACAAGAAAGTGAGTGGGAGCTCAGTAGCATTTCCGATATTATATGTAGATGACATATTACTAATCGGAAATGATATAGAATTTCGGATAGCATAAAGGGATACTTGAACAAGAGTTTTCAATGAAAGACCTTGGTGAAGCTGCTTACATATTGGGCATCAAGATCTATAGAGATAGATCAAGACGCTTAATTGGACTTTCACAAAGCACATACCTTGATAAAGTTTTGAAGAAGTTCAAAATGGATCGTGCAAAGAAAGGTTTTTACCTGACATAAGGTATGAAATTGAGCCAGACTCAATGCCCGACCACAGCAGAAGATAGAGAGAAAATGAAAGATGTTCCCTATGCTTCAGCCATAGGCTCTATCATGTATGCAATGCTGTGTACCAGACTGACGTATGCTTAGTCAGTAAGCTTGGCGGGAAGGTACCAAAGTAATCCAGAGTGGATCATCGACAGCGGTCAAGAACATCCCAAATACACGAAAAGGACTAAGGATATGTTTCTCGATATGGAGGTGACAAAGAGCTAGTCGTAAATGGTTACGTCGATGTAAGCTTTGACACCGATCCGGACGATTCTAAATCGCAAAACCGGATACGTGTTTTTGTTAAACGGTGGAGCCGCTGGGTTGGTGCAGTTCTAAACAAAGCGCCGTGGCGGGGTCTACATGTGAAGCGGAGTACATAGCTGCTTCGAAGCAAGCAAATGAAGTAGTCTGGATGAAAGAGTTCATTACCGACCTAGGTGTTATACCTAGTGCATCGGGACCAATGAAGATCTTCCGTGACAATATCGTGCAATTGCCTTGGCAAAGGAATCCAGATTTCACAAGAGGACCAAGCATATCAAGAGACGCTTCAATTCCATTCGGGACCAAGTCCAAGTGGGAGACATAGAGATTTGCAAAGTACATACGGATCTGAACATTGCGCACCCGTTGACTAAGCCTCTTCCACGAGCAAAACATGATCATCACCAAGGCTCCATGTGTGTTAGAATCAATACTGAATGAACTAGATTATTTACTCTATTGCAAGTGGGAGACTAAAGGAAATATGCACTAGAGGCAATAATAAAGTTATTATTTATTTCCTTATATCATGATAAATGTTTATTATTCATGCTAGAATTGTATTAACCGGAAACATAATACATGTGTGAATACATAGACAAACAGAGTGTCACTAGTATGCCTCTACTTGACTAGCTCGTTAATCAAAGATGGTTATGTTTCCTAACCATAGACATGAGTTGTCATTTGACTAACGGGATCACATCATTAGGAGAATGATCTGATTGACATGACCCATTCCGTTAGCCTAGCACTTGATCGCTTAGTATGTTGCTACTGCTTTCTTCATGACTTATACACGCTCCTATAACTATGAGATTATGCAACTCCTGCTTACGGAGGAACACTTTGGTACTACCAAACGTCACAACGAATCGGGTGATTATAAAGGAGTATTACAGGTGTCTCCAAAGGTACTTGTTGGGTTGGCGTATTTCGAGATTAGGTTTTGTCACCGATTGTCTGGAGAGGTATCTTCGGGCCTTCTCCGTAATACACATCACATAAGCCTTGCAAGCATTGCAACTAATGAGTTAGTTGTGAGATGATGTATTACGGAACGAGTAAAGAGACTTGCCGGTAACGAGATTGAACTAGGTATTGGATACCGACGATCGAATCTCGCAAGTAACATACCGATGACAAAAGGAACAACGTATGTTGTTATGCGGTCCGACCGATAAAGATCTTCGTAGAATATGTAGGAACCAATATGGGCATCCAGGTCCCGCTATTGGTTATTGACCGGAGATGTGTCTCGGTCATGTCTACATTGTTCTCGAACCGTAGGGTCCGCACGCTTAAGGTTTCGATGATGGTTATATTATGAGTTTGTGTATTTTGATGTACCGAAGGTTGTTCGGAGTCCCGGATATGATCACGGACATGACGAGGAGTCTCGAAATGGTCGAGACATAAAGATTAATATATTGGACGGATATATTTGGACACCGGAAAGGTTCCGGAGAAGTTTGGAGCTCCGGAGGTTACCGAACCCCCGGGAGGTATATGGGCCTTATTGGGCCCATATAGGAATAAGGGAGAAGGAACAAGGGAGGGGGCGCCCAAGCCCAATCCGACTGGGGAGGGGGCCGCCCCTTCCTTTCTCCTTCCCCTCTTCCTATTCCTACTACTAGTACTTATTCCTAAATGCTAGTACTCCTTCCTTCCCTCCAAGTGAAATAAGGAAAGAGAGGGAAACCTACTTGGAGTAGGTTTCCCCCTACCATGGTGCGCCCCCCTTGGGGGCCGGCCACCACCACCCACCCGCCTTTATATACGGGGGAGGGGGAGCACCCTAGAACACACCACTTGAACCGTGTGATCGTTCCTTATCCGTGTGCGGTGCCCCTCCACCATATTCCACCTCGGTCATATCGTGGCGGTGCTTAGGCGAAGCCCCGCGACGGTGAAACATCAAGATCGTCACCACGCCGTCGTCGACGGAACTCCCTCCCCGAGCTTTGCTGGATCGAAGCCCGTGGAGCGCCATCGAGCTGAACGTGTGCCAAGAACTCGGAGGCGCCGAGTAACGGGCGCCAGGATCGGTTGGATCGTGAGGAGAACGACGACTACTTCCTCTACGTCATCATCGACTCGGAGGTGCCGGAGTAACGGCGCTACCGATCGGCAGGATCGCGAGGAGAAAGTACGACAACTTCATCTACGCTGTGATCGCTTCCGCTTACGGTCTACGAGGGTACGTAGACAACACTCTCCCCTCTCGTTGCTATGCCATCACCATGGTCCTGTGTGTGCGTAGGAAAATTTTTGAAATTACTGCGTTCCCCAACACGTACCACCTTTGGGGATGAGACGGTACCCGTTGCCTCTTATTGCTTTCAAATTTTTTCTAGTGTCAACATAGAACAACAGAAGTGTTGTGTTCAATGTTGCAATTTTCCGGGGTTCGTTTGGCCTTTTTTATACATTAACTGGGTTTTCTAGGCATTTTATGTGCATAATTCAAATTTGAACTACAAGCACATGCTCCAATGCACCAAAATTGGATGAAAAATCACATGTGTGTCCTTGGGGTGAATTTCTAGGTCCCATGCAAGAGATGGGAATGAAATTCAAACACCATGGCACTGTTGATTGCCGGCAAAACGTTGAGATGCCTGGTTTTTAAATTCTAGTAAATCCAAAACTCGTCTGAAATTCATGAAACTTGGCATGCTATCATGGAGCAGCATCAACATGCCGTGGTGAAAATTTTGTCCCATTTTGGGACAGGTTTGGGTATAAGCTTCTCACAAACCAGAGCTTCTCACAACAAGCATGATAGTTTTGATAGGGAACATACCACCTTTGGTGACGGGACGATATCCGTTGCCTCTTATTGCTTTCAACAATTTTCTAGTGTCAACATAGAACAACAGGAGTGTTGTGTTCAATCTTGGAATTTTTCGTGGTTCGTTTGTCCTTTTTATACATTAACTGGGTTTTCTAGGCATTTTATGTGCATAATTCAAATTTGAACTACAAGCACATGCTCCAATGCACTAAAGTTGGTTGAAAAATCACATGTGTGTCCTTGGGTGAATTTCTTGGTCCCATGCAAGAGATGGGAATGAAATTCAAACACTGTGGAATCGTTGATTGCCGGCAAAACATTGAGATGCCTGGTTTTTAAGTTCTAGTAAATCCAAAACTCGTCTGAAATTCATGAAACTTGGCATGCTATCATTGAGCGGCATCAACATGCCATGGTAAAAAAATTGTCCCGTTTGGGGCAGGTTCGAGTATAAGCTTCTCACAAACCAGAACTTCTCACAACAAGCATGATGGTTTCGATAGGGAAAGTCCCACCTTTGGGGACGAAACGATATCCATTTCCTCTTATTGCTTTCAAATATTTTCTAGTGTCAACATAGAACAACAGGAGTGTTATGTCAATTTTTGTGATTTTTCGGGGTTCGTTTGGACATTTTTATGCATTAACTGGGTTTTCTAGGCATTTTATGTGCATAATTCAAATTTGAACTACAAGCACATGCTCCAATGCACTATGGTTGGTTCAAAAATCTAATATGTTTCCTTGGGTGAATTTCTGCGTCCCATGCAAGAGATGGGAATGAAATTCAAACACCAGGGCACTGTTGATTGCCGACAAAACATTGAGATGCCTAGTTTTTAAATTCTAGTAAATCCAAAACTCGTCTGAAATTCATGAAACTTGGCATGCTATCATGGAGCGGCATCAACATGCCGTGTTAAAAACATTATCCCATTTGGGGCAGGTCCAGGTATATGCTTCTCACAAACCACAGCTTCTCACAACAAGCATGATGGTTTCTGTCGTGGGAAACGACACGTACGGGATCACGAGGAATCCCTTTTGCTACGGTTGGCGGGCGCGGGGCTGTGGAAAGAGTGGGATTGAGAGATCAACGCGGGGGGATTATCCAGGTTCGGGCCGCAAGTGATGCGTATTACCCTACTCCTGCTGGTTTTATGTTTATCTGGTGTTCTTGGCCTAGCTACAAACCGTGTAGTGTCCAAAAAGTCTGAATCCTTCCTCATTACACCACGAGCCTCCTTTTATGGTCAAAAGGGGCTGCCACAGTGGCACACAGGAGGTGGAAAGTTGCACATTAGTCGAGTCTATCTCCTGCCACCGTAGGACAAACGCATTTAATACGCTGTCGACATGCCCTTCTTGCTTTATCGGGGACGGCATGGAAGATCGTCCCAGCTGTCACCACCTCGCCTGGCTTCGGCGCGCGTCCGAGCTGACGAGGCGTGTAGCACCACGCTGGCTGGCTACTGAGTTGGTGCGGTGGCAGAGTCTTCAAGAAGATCTGCATGCCACCACGCAGGTGCTTGCTGAGTTGGCCTAGAGGCGGCACGTTGCCACACAGGTGCTCGCCTAGTTGGCGGGCTGGCAGTTGCATGGGAACGGCGATGGAGTCTTGGCAGATGTGGGCCTGGCTGCGGCCCCGCGGATGTCTTCGGCCAGGGTCTTGCCGGGGCCCCGGCAAGGGTCTTGCCGCGGCATCGTGGGCGTCCCCGGCAAGGGTCTTGCCGGGGGGTCTCACGGGTATCCTCGGCAAGGATCTCGCCGAGGATCTCCGTCTTCTGATTCTCATCTAGTGTTGCATGTTCTTGGTCTTCACAAAGATCTGCATGCCACCACGGAGGCGCCTCCCGAGCTTTGGTTCCAATGTGGTTGAGGGCGCCGGAACTCTCAGGCTCAAGGGTGGCAGCCCTGCTGGCGTTGGGCAAGTTGCCCCAACAAGGTTCTTGCCGGGGCTATGGAGGCCCCCCCCGGCAAGGGTCTTGAAGGGGGAGTTCACCTCGCCCTTCTGCCTTCGTGTTTCTAGCTTGGTGTTGCTCTGGTTTTCTTGTGGCTTTGCTTCCTTCCTCTGACTGATGAGTGTGGCCGCAGGCGCGGCTCCAACTAGGGCCCCTCCTTTTGTGCACCGACAGGAGCACCCGGGCCTGGGCCACACATAAGCGCGACACATTGTTGGCTAGGCCCAAAACGGTGCGCGGGCATGCGGGGGCGAGTTTTACCGCAGTAACTCCCTCGCCAGTTGCGCTTCCCCACGACCCACGTTGAATGCGCGACTTGGGAGTCGTGCGTGATGTGGGGGTCATGTGTGGGGTGGTCGCTGCACGCATGCGTCACATTGTGATAAAGAGGCGGCTCGCGCCTTCCCTGTAAAAAGAGGAAAACGCAGGGGCGCGACTCATTTACTAAGTAGACTCGAGTCATGGGCTTCAAGGCGCCCGTGCCCCATGATCACGGGGTGGAAAACACTCGCCCCACTTGTCTCCTCGTTTTTGGATTGCTCGCCATGTGTCCCTCATGCCCCGAAGATGGTAGGCGGTGGACGCGGGGGGCGGGGGGGCACGTGCCTTAAGTGACGAGGCGGGAAACCGGGTCGTCGCTGGTTGGAGCAGCGGGTCGGTCTTGATTCCCTGCGCCCCTGGCGGCCGGATTGGTTAAGTGGGGCGGCCGAGCCTCGGCCCCTCCCCTTTATAAGAAGGGGAGGGGGATGGCACCCCTCAATCTTTCACCATTCATTTCCTTCCATGTTGGCTCCTTCCTTCGGCTATGGCGAAAGGGCGCGTTGGCATTCCGATGGCGGCGACGAGGGTCTCTGCTCGACAGTGCGCCCCTCCTTCCCAAGAGCTCGTGGCGCCGGAGCCGGCCGTGAGAGGAAGGGGGAGGGGCGAGGCCGGGGCCGCCGTAGCGCTCGGGGAAGGGGAGGACGTGGCGGCGCACCGGTCTCGCCTCTGCCAGCGGCCCCTCCCCCAATGGAGAGCCACTTCGGAGACCAGCCCCGCGAGTTCGTCATAAGGCTGCACCGGCCGGCCGTCGCCTTCGCCCCCTACTGCTCGGCCAGAGATGGAGCTCGACCCGACACAGGCTCTGAGCAGCATATGAGGGGCTGCGAGAATGGTAGCATGCGGGTCGACGTCGACTTCCCTGCGCCTCACGTCATGTATCTTCGTCGCGGATGGAAGACCTTCGTTCGTGCCCACAGCCTGTCGGAGGGGCTCGTTCTCCACTTCAAATTAATGGAGAACGGCCTGCTCTCCATCAAGGTCTATGGGCACTTGGGAACGCGCCTAAGGTGCTACGTTGACAGCTCCTCCGATGATAAAGACTCCTCCTCAAGCGGGAGTGGCGAGGAGGACAGCGACAGCGACGATGAGGGCGTCAAACGGGAGGACGCCGACTGCGACTGCGACTTACCGCGCCGCCCTCCTCCCTCGGCCATGCGCCCTGCCGAGGGTCTTCCTCGTCAAGCTCTTCATCGGCGCGTTCCCCGTCGCCTCCTTTCTGCCTTCACCTGCCGCACCTGGGAGGAAAGGGACAAGAATGGGGATCACGGGGCACTTATCTTATTTAGTTTTTAAGCCTGCGGGAACTTGTTAGATTTAAACCTTGTAATCCCCTTGCTCATGTTTACATTCTGTACGAACTGTACCTGTTTGGAACGTATTAATGAAAAAGGGTGCTTGCGGGGTTCTTTGTGCGTGAGCGAGGCCCACGCCAAGGAATGAATCCTTGTTATTTTTAATATAAATATTGTCGCCCGGCAACAGGCCTTGCCGTCCCCTCACTTCATTCACGACCATACTCACGCTCTCGACGGAGGCAGGGGCGAAGTAGGGTTAGGCCCTTCGTTTGCTTCCTTGTCCCCGCAACTACAACCAAGTTCCGGCCCTGGGAATAGTTCTTGGGCACAGGAAAGGGGGAGCACGGTGGCCCAGGAATAAACGAGGCTTCATACGTCCCAATTCCATACGGAAATGCATAACAGGGGATAAAGGGCTTATCTGAATCTGCATCCCTCGACAACCTTGGCTTGCCGTGGCCGGGTGCTTGAATTTGCAGCCCCCGACAATGGCTTGCCGGGGTCGGGGATGTCGATTCGCCTCCCTGCCCTTAAATGGCTTAGTAGAAATGCCTGTGCAGCCTGCAAACCGAAGAGAAGACTAGAAAGGACGGAAAGACACACACCCGACCTCTATGTTAGGGGTTAGTTGCCGCCGAGCACTATCAACCCTACCAAAGAGAGACTTAACATAGCATGCATGCTAAAACTTACAGCGCCAACGCTTCATTTATTTATGCTCAGGGTCTGCGCCTGGCTCTGTACAAAGGATTACATGCCTTGTCGTCAAGGCTTGTACAAAAGGTGGTTTGCCGGGAGGCCCGACAACCGCGCCTCATGGGTAAAACTTACGAAGATGTCTGATGTTCCAGGAGTTTCTCACTGTGTCGGATTTCGGGTTCCGGCAAAACCCTTGAGGTTCGAACACTGGGGTGCGCACGAAGATTGCCCCCCTCTAGCTCACGCCCTCACTGCAATCTCAAAGCTTCAGCGCGTCGAGCTCGAAGAACAAAGGGACACAATGTTTATACTGGTTCGGGCCACCGATGTGGTGTAATACCCTACTCCAGTGTGGTGTGGTGGATTGCCTCTTGGGCTGAGGAAGAACTAGTACAAGGGAAGACCAGCCTCCTGAGGAGAGGTGTTCTTGAGCTCGGTGAGCTTGTGTGGGTGAGGTTGATCTGAATGATCCGTCCCCGATCAGATCAGATGAGATCATCTCCTACGGTGGTGGCTAGCCCTATTTATAGAGGCCCTGGTCCTCTCCCCAAATGTTAGGCGGGAAGGTTTGCCACAACGGCCAAATTTGAAGGGAGACAACTAGTACAAGTTATCCTGACTAAAGGTGGTCTTCGCCTGCCAAAGGCTCTGGTGGTGATGCCGTCTTGGGCTCCACGGTGACCTCCGTCCTGCTGGTCTTGGTCTCGTTGCACCTATATGGAAACCTTTGCCTGATGCCTCGGGCCTCCGCGCCTTGCCTCTTTAGCACCAAAGAGGAAATGAGGACACTGCGCGCGCTGGCGCCCGCCTGGTGCCCGCCTGGCCCCAATCGTCCTGGCTTGCATCATAGGAACCTCGCAAGGTGCCCCTTGCCTTGATCTCTCCGCCCCTCGCGAGTCGGCCTGGTGAGGCCGCCCCCGAGGAGGTCTTGCATCGTCGGCCTCACGAGGCTTGGCCCCTCGCGAGGGTCTTGAGTGTTTTCTGGTGAAGATGGGCCGTACAGGGCCGCTGGTGGAGCCACACCGTGGGCCGCAGGCAGGCAAGTGTGGGGACCTCCATTCCCAGGATGCCGACATTAGCCCCCGGGCCCAAAGCACGCTCGGACTTGGCTTCGAGGCGGATCCAAGGGGCAAGTGCGGAGCACCGTGGGCCCAACAGCCTGTGGCCTTGTTTGACACATGGCGATTGATGGGATGTGGGCGTCTCCGCTTCCCCACGCATTCTCCGCAACTGGCCGACCAACAAAAGACTGGCGCGGGCTGCATACTTCCTCCGCCTTGCTCTAGATCCCCTTTCTTGCCCTTCGCTTCCAGAGACTTTAGATCCGCCCATATCCTCCTTCGAGCTTGCCGTCGATGCCGCCCAAGAAAGCTCGGGCTACTCCTCTGCCATCCTGGTACGAGCCCGCGCTCGACGCGCCGAGCGTGTCGGAGAAGAACCTTGTCGCCGTGCGCCTGATGACGGCGAAGGGTGACGAGAAGAGGAAGACTATGCTCCGGGTCGGCTCCGTCGAGCCTGAGGCCTCGGGCAGCACCTTGTACCCCTTCTTCATGAGCACCATCGTTGCCGGGTTGGTTTACCCTTTCTCCAACTTCTTCTACTCCGTCCTTAGCCACTACAAGATCCACGCCCTCCATCTTCATCCCAACTCCGTCCTCCTCCTGTCGATCTTCACCTTCTACTACGAGGCGTACGTCGGAGTGATGTCGTCCGTGGCACTGCTGCACCACTTCTTCTTCCTTCGCCTTAAGGAGGGCCCCTGCTCAGGGTGTGTTGGCTTTATCGCGGCCAAGAAGACCAATGCCATCTCGAAGGCCGGGAAGAAGGCCGAGGGCTTCAGGAGCAACTGGATCCTGCTGGACGCCAAGTGCTCCCACCCCTGGCTGGTGCTACTGACAGAGATGCCTGTGTCCCAAGAGGGATGGCTTCACACGAAGCTCACCGACCCTCGGGCCACACATGTACTGGAGAGGACGACTACCGACCTGAAGCCCGGCGACTCGAGGACAACGAGGCTAACAGGGTCCACGATCGCCAACGAATTCATGGCCACGCACGTGGCTCCCCTCCAAGCGCGCCCGCGCCCATTGTGATAGCTTGGAGACGAAGGGGACGACCTTCGCCTGTGGCCGGAGCCCCTTTCTGATGAGGAATTGCGCTAGGCTCTTCGCTCCTTGGTTGGGGACGACCAAGGGTACCCGCCCGATTGCTTTCTTCCCTTGTTCCGCCGCCCCGACGGGGCAGAGGTCGCCGCCGCCATGCCCGTCTTTGATGAGCACGGGCTTGTGCCACCTGCGCCCTTGAGCGCTCTGGTGACAATGGCCCCAGTGGACGTGTCCTCCGACGAGTCTCACGAGGGGGAGGAGGAGGAGGAGCATGACTCGGAGGCGACCCGCGAAGGGGTAGGGGAGACCTCCCCCTTGCGCAAGGCCGACATCCTCTGCACCCTGCCTAATGATGATGATGACACCGATGTCCCTTGGGAAGGGGGGAGCTACGCACTGCAGGGGGGTCCTTGAGGTCCAAGGTCAGTCCTCGGAGGAGGTCGCTGGTCGAGATTCCGACGAGAGGAAGTTCGGTGCTGGTCTCCCGAGACGACGCCCCTGTTCTGACGCTGCCTGACGCTACTTTGAACTTTCCTGCTGCCCCCTCTTCTGTGCCTAGAGCCCTTGCGCCCGCGCCTCACACTGCGAGGCTCTCAGGCTTCAAGCTCAGGAACCAGAGGGACTACGCCGCGGTGGACCAGTAAGTATTCTTGTCTTGCCTTGTTCCTACTTTTGCTGTTGATTCTTGACTCTTCCCGTTGCTTGACTAGGCCAACGCCCACGGCGAAGAGAAGGAAGGAGGACACGACGGTGCTGCTCGGGACCAACTTGCCTGCAGCGGGCGCACCCTCCTCCGCAGGGAAGGGCAGTGGCGGTGCTCGCGCTTCCCCGGCCGATCGTCCTCTCGAAGCTTGGGGGAGCGTTCTCTGGAGGAGGCAGCCCCCAAGGCCAAGCTGGCACCAGAGGCGCCGATGTCCGGCTCGGCTGCTGAGGTCCCCAAAGCTCAGGAGCCCTCAACCTTCCAGGCCATTGTGACGATGCTGCTTCCTCCTCCTTCCGCTGCACCGCTGGCCTCGGATCCTTCCGACTCTGCTGATGTCCTGGAGCGCGCTCTTTCTGTGATGACCCTACTGCGAGAGGATCTTCAGGGTGCCGATCATCGCCTGGTAGCCGGGCGCCTGGAGCTGGTCCCTAGCTGGCTTCACTCAGACGTGTCCGTTTGGGCGGCGTTGAGCCAGGCCGCGGCGACCTCCGAGAAGGACAAGCAGGTCGCCGCCCAAGCCACGGCCGCTTGCGATGTGGCGCTGAAAGATGCCGGGGCCGCCCAGGATCGCTGTCAGTCGCTGGAGGCCGAGCTGGAGACCATGTGCAACGAGCGTGTGGCCGAGGCTCGAGGCTGCAAGGCGGAGGGGGATAAGATGAAGGACCGAGAGGACGCCGTCAGGGGTCGCGACGCTGAGCTGGAGCAGTTGGCGAAGGCGCAGGCCGCGGAGCACAGCCGGCTAGAGAAGCTGGAGCAGAAGGTGGAGGCAGAGAAGGCCGAGCTGGAAGCCAAGGCACAGGTCCTGGCTGAAGACCGCGTGGCCTTCAAGTCCCTAAAGGAGAGGTCCCGCACGGCACTGCGTTCGCTCTACGAGAAGGGATTGGAGGAGCCGCTGGCTACCGATGACGAGGGTCCCACCCAGCTACTTCCTTATCTGGTCGCAGCACTTGAGGAAGTCGTGAGCGGTATCGGCCCTTTGGCAGAGGTAGAAGCCCGCATTCTTTCGTCAGCCGCGTTGACGGGCGTCTTCAGCCACCTCCATTTTTGCGATTCTGCCGCACACCTTGACGAGCTGCTGGAGCCCGTGGACGCTGAGCACTGCGCTGTTGCTGCCGAAGCCATGAAGGGTCAGGTGGAGGCCCTACTAAAGAGGTTCCGCGCCTTCGATCCCGTGCCCTCAACTGGCGGTGTTGCTGATCCCGCAACTCCGGCGGGTGGTGCAGGTGAGGGCAACACCACTATGGGAGAAGCATCCCTTGTGGGCGACGGCGGCGTCCGGGGATGACGAGATGACTTGCTGGCGGCTCCTTTCCTGCTTAGCTTCTGCAATATGCACCATGCCTCGTAGAGGCGTTTAAACTTGCATTTGGTATCGGGAGAACAATATGTCTTGTAATATTTACTTGAGATTTTGCGATATCCTTCCCATTTTCTTTACGTTCTACGTCGGCAGGGCCCGACCCCGTGCATACCTCTGTCGGCGTTCTGGGAACCGGGGTCCCCAGACTTGCCTGCCTGCGGCCTGCGGCGTGGCTCAAAGGGGGGCCATCGCGGCCCATCTTCATCAACACGAGCTCAAGACCCTCGCGAGGGGCCAAGCCTCATGGCGGACGACGTGGAGCTTCCTCGTGCACGGCCTGGTCAGACCGGGCTCATGAGGAGGCGGAGAGATCAAGGCGGGTACCTCACGAGGTGCCCATGACGCAAGCCATGACGACCAAGGGCGCCAGGCGGGCGCCAGCCCGCGCAGTGTCCTCCTTTCCTCTTTGGTGCAAAGGGAGCAAGCGTAGGCGAGAGCATCAAGCAAAGGCGTCCATTTTGGTGCAACAAGAACAAGACCAGTCCAACGACAGGAAGGAAGTCATTGTGGAGCCCAAGCCGGCGTCACCACCAGAGCCTTTGACAAAGCGAGGACCAACTTTAGTCGTAATAAGTGTACCAGATGTTCCCCTTCAAAATGGCTAATTGTTGGCGCCCTTCCCGCTCAATATTTGGGAAGAGGCCAGGGCCTTTGCCTATAAATAGGACTAGCCACCCACAGGGTAGAGGGATCTGAGATCTGGAATCAGAGAGAGAGAGAAGGCGACTGAACTCCTCCTAGCAGTTCATCGCCCCGGCCAAGAACAGACCCTCGCGAGGCTGTTCTTCCTTGTATTGTTCCTCATCATCAGCCCAAGAGGCAATCCACCACACCACAAACTAGAGTAGGGTATTACACCACAATGGTGGCCCGAACTAGTATAAACCCTGTGTCTCTTGTGCTGTTCCTGTCAGAGTGTAGATCCTAGCGAGGCGGCGGGTGCGGTAGGTAGAGGGTGAGATTCCGCGCACCCCAAAGGTTCGAACCTCAACGGTCTGCCGGAACCCGAAATCCGACATTTGGCACGCCAGGTAGGGGTGCGCCGGGATCCACCTTCTGCCACTTCGTGTCCCGTCGCATCGCCATCACCATGTCCGGCGACCAAAGCGGCAACCCGGTCCTCGGGTGGCTTGGCCCACCCACGCAGAGCCGCTCGCCTCGGGCGACCCCATGCCCCAGGAAGCTCACGGTCCGCAGGGCGCTGCGGGTCGCGGGCGACGCAGACAGGCTTCGACAACTCTCACGCCGCGGCAGGCACGGTCGGCAGCGAGGGCCTTCAATCACGCCACATCAAGGACACGTACACCCGCCGAGCAAAGCGAACTCGAGGGCCGCTCACGGTGGCCGGGAGCTACTGCAGCAGGCTGCTGAAGGCGGCCGCGACGCGTTGCTAGAGCGGGTGGCGAGCTCACTGGCTTTGCCGCCTCGAGGCTCACCCCTTCTGCACCCAGCTCCTACCTCAGTCCAGGCGGCCAGCTGGGCTCCACCATGACCGCAGGCTCCAAGGCTACTCCAACACCAGCGGTTGTCGGCACTGGCTGCAGCAGCCGCCTCCGCTCCCGGCCAGCAAGAAGGACTCACACACCCCCGGCCCCTGGGCCGCTGCCACCACCCCTGTGTGGGTGCCTCAAGCAGAGCTACATGGCACGTGGAGCACTATGGCGCGGTCTTCGGGATGACGGCCCCAAAAGAATACGTGCCCCACATGATGGACCAAGGGCACCATCATGAGGGCGAACAAGGCTCGCTCCTCAGCCCAAGCTGGGGGGACGAGGCGACAGAAGCTGAGCTCTTCCAAGAGCCCCGTGAAGGCCCCACCGGCCACACTGGAGGCGACGATTACCGGGTACCACTAATTCCTCAGGAGCAGGCATACGTTAATCATGAATCGCAGGAGGTGCAGGTCGCCACAGCGAGCGGCTGCCCCGTTCCCGCAGTCTCCTACCCCTCAGGCGGAGGGCGTCGGGGGCTGCAGGACAGGGCCGAGATCCGCATCACCACCGCGGTGTTCGGAGCAAGGCGTCCTCGGAGGTAGGCCCTCTGCCGGGAGGTGCCTCGTGGCCTTCCTGGCGGAGGACCCGTGGTCGCCGGGGAACTGGCGACACCGCTCTACCCCATCGGCGGCGCCCTGGTTTTCGGTCATCGTTGATGGCACTAGAGTGCGGCGCAAGCGGGCCTCGTCTGGCGATATGAAGCAAGGCCGGTACACTGAAGAAGGCCCAGTGCCTGTGAAGCTCGCCGCCCCGTGAAACTCTCACGTAATAATGAGTGGGGCTGTACACGCCCCGGAGTCTCAGGGGTGCCGGCCTCAGGCCCTGGGGCTCCCTCCCATGCCTAGTGGCAGCACTTAGCTCCTACTGGTGAGAAGACGCCCAAGACTAGACTAGGTGCCGACGCGCCTTTTTGGTTTGCTTTCATTGCTTTTCCCTTTGGTTGTCACTTTCCCCCGCTGCATTTAAGTTGGATTCGAATTTGAGATTTGCGTGTGTTTGGGGAAGGGGGTGTTTAGTCTCGTTCGAGCAATCTCTCGCGTTCTGGTCACTGCTTTGCCTCAGCTGCCTCCCCTTGTGAGCCCCTCGCGAGCCGGGTTGGGTCTAGCTTGCGTGCATCCCAGACTGCCACCACCGCATCCTCTCAGGAGGCTTTTACTGCAGATCCTACGGGTTCGATCGGGAGACGCTCGAGACGCCACAGCCCTCCACAGGCTATCTCGGGGCCCACACAGGACAAAGGTAAACTAGCCAGCCACTTGGCACAAAGGCACGGGTGATATAGCATCTACCGACACGCAGAACACAAGTTTTACATGAGGGGTCCCTCCCAAAATGCTCTCACAACCGCTGTGGCAAAACCTGAGCTCTATTCATGCAGGAAACAGGAACGGTGCACAGTCAGTCGGATAAATCCCCCAATGCATCCTCAGGGGCACCTCCTGAATTGTCGCTGGCGTCGCTGGCCTCGCCGTCACTCTCTGCGTCGTCACCAGCGGCGTCAGGGCCGTTCACCACGCCGCCTTCATCAGCGGCCACGATCACGCCATCGTTATCTGAAGCGAAGGCCCTAACAAGGGCGTCCACGTTGTCCTCCACCCAGTGCGCCAGGTCGTCCCGGACGGCCTGAGGTACTGGGGCGATGGCGGCGTCGAAGTCGAAGTGGGGGTCCATATCCCGGAGATGGCTGAAGACGCGAGAAAAGGCGCGCCCGTGCAGGGCGCGGCTCCTCTCCTCCACCAACCTGTTGGCTCTGACCGACCACGCCTCCAGCCGAGTCACCACGTCGGTGAAGAATCAAGGTTGTCGGCGTGAATTAATCGTGCGGCTCGCCAACAGCCGCCTCGCAGATGTTACCCAAGGCTGTGTTGGCTCTCTCCCGGAGCGTGGTGAGCATGGGGTCGTGCTCATGCTCCAGGATCCACCGCCGGCGTATCTTGTCCGCATTCTGTCGTGCGACGGCCTCAGCCTCGTCCACCCGTTGGCTAAGAAGAAGCACCTCGGCACGGGAGGTAGTTAACTCCTCCCGCGCCACCTCAAGGGCGGCCTGGAAAGCATCGGCCCGCCACGTCGCTTCTTCCTGCTTGGCCCTCAAGGCAGCGGTCCTACCTTCGGCCTCAGCCCGGATTAACCCCAGCCTTTCCTCGAACTCGCGCTCGAGGTTCAAGCGCGCCGTCGCTACCAGACGCCCGACCTCCTTCAGGACACGGGCCTCCCGCGCAACGACATCATCCTCCACCCTCGTCACCAAGCGCTCCCTTGTTTCCCGGCGTTCGTACTCGCGTGCGCGTTAGTGACTTCGGCGTCGGCGCCTCCTCCGCTTCGAGCTCTGCTTTGGTCGCCTGAGGCCACCCTCATCGATGCAAGGGCCGTCTCGCGCAGCTCCACCTGCTCCTCCAGTGAGCGGCATCGGGCAAGGAGTCCCCGCGCCCACTCCTCCGCCGCCTCTTGCCGCCGGTCAGCTTCCCGAGCCTCTTCAACGGCCCGAGAACGGACCTCCCGAGAGGCCGTCAGCGACGCCTTGGCCTCCTCATCGTCAAGATCACGCTGATGGTGCGCAAGGGCATCAGCCGCCTTCAGCTCGCGCCTCTCCGCGGCCAGGCGTAGGCCCTCGGCCTCGATGCGCGCGTCTTCATCGGCGAGCTCTTCACCAAGCAGGCTCACCGCATCAGCCGCCCTCCGAAGAAACCCTTGGCGAAGAGCGCGACGCTCCCGGGCGCGCTCAAGTATGTCTTCCACACCATCATCCGCCCCAGGCAAGCGCCGAGGGCCACGAATCAGCACTCCCCCTCCGGGCAGGGAGCTGGGGGCTGGCGCCCTCGCCACGGCCGGGCACGCCTCGCCAGAAGCCCGACCAGGAGCCAGCCCATCCCCCAAAGAAGAGCGCAGGGAATGCCTCAGCCAATCACGGTCGATTTACTGCACGAGAAGCCCACGGCAGGCTGGCTATGCCATGAGAAGGCTCGCAAAGGAGGGTCGCGAGGCGCGCGGGGACGCGATGCGCCTCAGGATGGCTCGTCTCTCTGGCCGGCCTCACCACGAGGGCTCTGCTGCTCGGAGTGCTCGAAGACGGCGGAGAGGGCGGAGCCCAGGGGGATGGCTCCTCAGCCATCTCCGTGAGCTCGGCAGGAAGGCCCCTGCGGAGCAAGGATTAGTAAAAGTAACAGAAGAATCAGGAGCCAGAAAAGGGGAAAGCTTACTCGTCGGTGGCGAAGTACTTCAAGGCTTCAAAGAAGCGACAAGGGTAATCGTCGCCTGTGGCTTCCCTTCTCTCCGGAGAGCCTCAAAGTCCATGCGAAGCGACCCAAGAGTTGAGCGCAGGGGTCAACTGCGGCGAGGAAGGAGTGTCGAGACGACCCGTCCGGGTGCGTCTAGGCGATGCATGCCGCCAACCACCTCACCAAGAAGAGTAATCGGGTCCCCAGGGCCTCAAATTGAGCACTACGGGCAGCTGCTCGCCACCCCCAGCTTCGGCAGCCTGGGCCTCAGGAGCTGCTCCCTCAAGAGCGCCGCCTGGCGCCGTCACCCTTGCGGAGGCCCCCTCGGCCTCCAGCGGCTCATGCCTCCCTGCTCCGCCACTCGAGGAAGAGCCGCCATGGCCGACTGGAAGGGCAGTCACCACCACCAGGTTCTCGCGAGACCCCATGAGGCCTGCGGGGCGCAGCCCCCATTCGTCGAAGCTGGGCATCTGCTTCACAAAGTCACCCCTGCTTGAGCAAAAGTACAACAAAGCACCCCCTTGCCGGATGCTGCCAGGGGTGGGGTCCCCAGTCAAGACCAAGAGCACCTTCCTCAGCGCTTCAGGCGTCAAGTCCTCCTCCTGGAGCCTCATGCGGTCTTCACGCCCGTGAAGGCCCACATCCGGCGGAATGGCGCTGGAGAGGGCAATGCGGCATAACAGGAACTCCTTCGCCACCTTGGGCGCCGTCACATCGAGCGCCCTCAGGAACGCGAAGCGACGCCAGACGAAGGCGAGCCGGGGGCTCGTGAGCGTCTCCTGGCCCCAGCCTGAATTGGGGACAGCGGGTGATGTTGGCTCCGGCAATGGGGCTGGGCACCCCACGTCCATCGTGACCACCGCTGGAACCCAAAGCGCGGGCGGAGGAAGGCTGAAGTCAATCCCTGAAGCCGCTGTTTCAGATGCAGCAATGAAGCTCACACACCCCGAACATTGGGTGGGGTCAACAAGGCGCAGAGAGAAGAAGTGGCGCAGCAAGGCAACTGAGGGAAGGATGCCCATCATCGCCTCGCAAACAAAGGCAAAGACCGCAAGAAGAGTGATGGATTCCGGACCCAAGTGCATCATATGGATCTGATAGTGGGAGAGCACAACATTGAAGAAATCGGAGAAGGGGGGAACCAGCCCCGCCCACAGGGCGTCGGCAAAATACTGGACCTCAGTGATTATCCTGTCGATGGCGAAGTGGGACGCGGGCCAGGCTGTCGTCCGCCCGCATTCGTTGAAGATGGTGGCTAAAGCCGAGCTGTCCTTGCCCAGGCCCTCTCGATTGAGTATGATTGACCGATCGACGACGGGGGCCGCCGACGACGGCAAGCGAGGCGGAGGCATGGGTTTCTTCCCTCTTCCCTTCTTCGTCGGAGCCATGGCAACCAAGGGGGAGGAAGGTTCGAGATTGGATTGGGAGCGGTTTGGAGTTCGAGAGGAGGAGAGTGGGGGACGGTCGAGCAGCGAAAGGGGGGAGCGGCTGTGCGGCTACGAGTCCGCCTAGCACGACACAAAATAAGGAGGCGTGGGGAACAGTGCATGCCCACGCCCAATCAATCGCCACGCTTGGCGCCCAAGGCTGCAGGCTGTTAGGGCCCTTGGCCGCTCACTGCCCTTCGCCTCTGCTCAGCCAAGTCCGGCGCGCCTTTGGCCCGGGGCTCTTGTCGGCGTTCGGGAACGGGGTCCCCAGACTTGCTCGCCTGCGGCCTGGCGTGGCTCAAAGGGGGCCCATCGCGCCCATCTTCATCAACACGAGCTCAAGACCTCGCGAGGGGCCAAGCCTCATGAGGCGGGGACGACAGGAGCTTCCTCGAGCACGGCCTCGTTAAGCTGGCTCGCGAGGAGGCGGAGAGATCAAGGCGGGGTACCTCACGAGGTGCCCATGACGCAAGCCATGACGACCAAGGGCGCCAGGCGGGCGCCAGCCCACGCAGTGTCCCCCTTTCCTCTTTGGTGCAAAGGGAGCAAGCGTAGGCGAGAGCATCAAGCAAAGGCGTCCATTTCGGTGCAACAAGACCAAGACCAGTCCAATGGCAAGAAGGAAGTCATTGTGGAGCCCAAGCCGGCGTCACCACCAGAGCCTTTGACAGGCGAGGACCAACTTTAGTCAGAATAAGTGTACCAGATGTTCCGCTTCAAAATGGCCAATTATTGGCGCCCTTCCTGCTCAATATTTGGGAAGAGGCCCAGGGCCTTTGCCTATAAATAGGACTAGCCACCCACAGGGTAGAGGGATCTGAGATGTGGAATCAGAGAGAGAGAGAGAAGGCGACTGAACTCCTCCTAAAAGTTCATCGCCCCGGCCAAGAACAGACCCTCGCGAGGCTGTTCTTCCTTGTATTGTTCCTCACCATTAGCCCAAGAGGCAATCCACCACACCACAAACTAGAGTAGGGTATTACACCACAATGGTGGCCCGAACTAGTATAAACCCTGTGTCTCTTGTGTTGTTCCTTTCGTAGTTTAGATCCTAGCGAGGCGGCGGGGTGCAGGTAGGTAGAGGGTGAGATTCCGCGCACACCCCAGTGTTCGAACCTCAAGGGTCTGCCGGAACCCGAAATCCGACAATCTCAGCCGCCGTTGGATCATCCGGACCACGAGGACGAGACCAAGGGGTGAGGGGCTACGTGGCCAGTTAGGCTCCTGAGTCGCGATGCTTAGGAGTCCCCCTTGACGCGCAAACAACTTACAGAAAGGAGATGCAGGAATAGGTCAAGTGTTCTATGTCGGCAGGGCCTGACCCCGCGCATACCTCAGCCGCCGTTGGGTCGTCCGGATCACCATGACGAGACCAAGGTGTGAGGGGCTACGTGGCCAGTTAGGCTCCTGATTCGCGATTCTCAGGAGTCCCCCTTGACGCTCAAACGACCTTCATACCTTTTCCCTCGCCGAGGCTCCGCTCGGGAGGGCGCGCGACGACCAGGCCCGTGGGACCTGGCGGGGTGGCGTACGCTTGGGCGTGACCCGAGTGTAGCCCCCGTGCCCAGCCCCCTCGCGGGACTCTCCTGAGGGGAGGTGTTGCGATGAGGCCAGACACTGAGATCTAGGGGTCTCTGAGGTTGATACGGCCATGGGGCCGCCCTCAGTTGTTTATCACCAGCGCGGAGCATAGCGCTTCCGCACTTGCACGGGCATAACCGCTCCTCGGCCGTGTCGACTGCCAGCACGGAGCATGGTGCTTGCACTGGTGCGTGGGTGAGGGCTCCCTCTGAGTGGAGCCCCCGGGGCGTGTACATCCTCACCCTGACATGTGGCTTGCACGGCAGGGCTAGATGAGGTGTGTCTGGGCACTCGTGAGCCAGCGCGGGACTCACGAGGCCCTACCTCAAGGCGGGTTGCGCCTGGTTTTGGTTCTTGCTGACTGTGGTGGTCCTGCGAGATGGTTAGGCAACCTGCGCCGAATGAATCTCCTGAGGTTATCGCATGAGAAGGCCAAGCACCAACGACCCTAGGAGATGACGTGAACGGGACCAGCCCGTCAGACAGAGCTCGGCCGTTGGATTTATCGACGCTGCAGGGACGGACCCAAGCACAGACATCTTGCCTAGCCTTCTTGTGCGAAGGATCCTGAAGAAAGACGATCGGCGCACGACTCCCGTGGTGGGTGATAATCAAGCAGGTGATAACCATAGATAGATTATGTATGGAAAGCGAACTAGCTCAGGTAAATGCGAGAATGATACATGCCACTGGGTCGGACCCGAGCGGCCTGGGGATGATGCAGCCCGAGGGGCGCCCCCAGCAGAGTAAGCTAAAGACGTAAAAGGATACATGCCACAGGGACAGGCCCACGCGTCCTGGTAATGATGCAGCCCGAGGGGTGGTCCCAGCTAAATAAACTTGGAAAATGTCACCTGGTTCCGTTGTCGATGAGATGTTGGGGTAGCTGAAGATGCGTGGCGAAGGGGTTGATCCTCATGAGCCATCGGGGCCCTGAGCCTCGGGAGGCTCTGGGGGTCCAGGCGGTTCCTTGAGGACCGTCTCCATCTCCGCTAGGACCGCGTGATGCCTGGCCTCCTGGGTCACCAGGACGCTCCGCAGGTTGCGCTGGAAGGCGGCCGCCATGCTTGGCATGCCGAATGGCATGCAAACATAGTTGTGAGTTGGGCCCTCGCAACATCCCACGCGCGAAGGCCAGAAGCGCTCCTGAGATGATGCCCTGTTGAGCCCTGGGGTGTCAATGCAGACACGCAGCCCGCCATCCTCGCCTGGATGGGGAGCCGCGCCAGGTGGGCGGTGTCGGATTTCGGGTTCCGGCAGAACCTCTAGGTTTGAACTCTGGGGTGCGCGCGGAGATCTCGCCTCCTACCTACCTGCACCTCGCCGCCTCGCTAGGATCTAAACTACCAAAAGAACAACACAAGAGACACAAGGTTTATACTAGTTCGGGCCACCATTGTGGTGTAACACCCTACTCCAAAGGTGTGGTGTGGTGGATTGCCTCTTGGGCTGATGATGAACAATACAAGGAAGAACAGCCTCGCGAGGGTCTGTTCTTGGCTGGTGCGACGAACTGATAGGGGGAGTTCAGTCCCTCTCTCCCTCTCTTTTGATGATCCCCCCTACCTTGTGGGTGGCTAGTCCTATTTATACGCAAGGGCCCTGGGCCTCTTCCCAAATGTTGAGCGGGAAGGGCGCCAACAATTGGCCATTTTGAAGGGGAACATCTAGTACACTTATCCTGACTAAAGTTGGTCCTCGCTGTCAAAGGCTCCGTGGTGATGCCGGCTTGGGCTCCATGATGACTTCCTTCCTGCCGCTATGACGGTCTTGGTCTTGTTGCACGAAACAGATGCCTTTGCTTGATGCTCTCGCTGCGCTTGCCCCTTTGCACCAAAGAGGAAATGAGGACATCAAGGCTGGCGCTGGCGCCCGCCTGGCGCCCTTGGTCGTCATGGCTTGCGTCATGGGCACCTCGTGAGGTACCCCGCCTTGATCTCTTCGCCTCCTCGCGAGCCAGCTTGACGAGGCCGTGCCTGAGGAAGCTTCCTATCGTCCGCCCCGCGAGGCTTGGCCCCTCGCGAGGGTCTTGAGCTTGTGCTGATGAAGATGGGCCGGGCTGGGCCACCCCTTGAGCCACGCCGCAGGCCGTAGGCAGGCAAGTCTGGTACCCTGCTCCTTCCCGAGCGCCGACAAGAGCCCCGGGCTCAAGGCGCGCCTGGACTTGGCTGAGCAGAGAAGCGAAGGGGCAAGTGCGAAGCACCACGGGCCCTAACAGCCTGCGGCCTCGGGCGCCACGTGGCGGTTGATTGGATGTGGACGGCTTCGCTCCCCCACGACGCCTCGGCAACTGCACGAATTGACAAGTCCGTGCATGCAAAGCGGGTCATGATTACCTGCGATCGTGGAGGCCGGCGGTTGGCCTTCCCCGGCTATAAGTACGGGACGGTGCCTGCCCTTCCAGTCCATCCACTCTTGCTTCTCCTTCTTCTTCATGGCTCCACCAAAGAGGTTCTCGGCCACAGAGAAAGGAAAGGCCCGCCAGGCGGAGCCTGACTCTCCCCCGCCCAAGCGCGGTCGAGGACGTCCTCGCAAGCACCCTGTGGCTCCCATGGTGGCTCCTCGCGGCCGTGGAGGTGATCTCCCGCGCGGTGACGGGCGGCAGGCCGTTGCCGGGGGGCATGCTACGGTTGCGCGACCCCCTAGGCCGCGCCTCCACTCAGCTGAGGTGCTGTCGAAGTTTGTTGTGTGGTCGGCGGAGCCGACCAAAGACCAACTCCAGCCTTCCTCACTTCCTCCTAGGTGAGCTTTGGCCGGTGCCCGGGCGGCCTCGCTTCAGGCGGATGGTTGCCGCAGCCGGCCTCCTGGCTTCACCGAGGTCTCTGCAGCCGGGAGCGTGGCCCTGACCCGCGGCTAGCAAACGTTTGCCCGCGCGCATGCTCTGAGCCGGCAGTGCACCCTGCACTTCAAGTTCGACGGTGATGCCACCCTCTACGTGAGGGTGTTCGGGGAAGACGGTCGCCGCGCTGGGTGCTGCCCTGAGAACGACGACTGCGGCCGTGGGCCCAGCCCGAGCGACGATGAAGACGACAACGCGTGCGTGGTCGGCGGCGCTCGGGGTTCATCGAGCTTTGACGACTCTTCTTCGGGCAGCGGCTCCTCCAGCGGTGGCCGCGATCAGCCTCCGCGCCGCCGCGCCCGCCTGGAGGGAGGTAGCGGGTCTGCCCGTTGTCGCACCTCGGTGAAGCGCGAGATGGAGTCCGCCTGAGCACCGGAGGCAGTTCGAGTCTCCCCCGTGAGTTGGTGTCAGGCGAGTCGCGCCTGTTTTGTTCTTTTTCCTTTTCCTGCGCAAAGAGACAGTGGTGTAGGGCCCCGCGGGGACGTGCTTGGACTATTGCTGTTAATTATCGTACTGTTTCCGCTATTTCGGTATTATCCCTTTGTGCCACACGCCTGCGCGTAGAAATTACTTAGCTCAGGGGGGGGGGGGGCTGTCGTGGCCTTTGCTTCCCGAGGCCGAGGCCTCGTCGAATGCTTCATGTCCTGCGAAGGTTAGTCTGGAGAGGTAGCTCCCGGTCTCAGTTGTGGAGGCGACCGACCCAGGTCCTGTGTTCGTGTCGCGGTGCCCGTGGGGCACGGACTGGAGGGGTGCACCTGTAGTGGACCCGGGTAAGGAAGCCTCAAACGATAAGGGCAGAAAACGCTCGCGAGGTTGCCCGCGCTGCTCCCTCGCGAGACTTGCGCGAGAGAAACCGAGGCAGGGGAGCGAAAAGGCAAGGAGTCACAAGCCAAAGATGGCAACAACTTCAATAAAACTTCGAATGGGAATGAACAAGCCAACTGCAGAAAGCAAATGAGAAAAGCCGCGTCCAGCACCTAATCTAGTCTTCGACGTCTTCTCACCAGTAGCGAGCTAAGTGCTGCCACTAGGCGTGGGAGGGTGCCCCAGGGCCTGAGGCCAGCGCTCCTGAGACTCTGGGGTGTGTACAGCCCCAACTCATTATTACGTGAGAGTGTCACGGGCGACAAGCTTCACAGGCATTGGCCTTCTTCACAGGCTCCGGGCCTTTCTCAGAAAGATGATCTTCACAGGCGCTTGCCTTCTTCACAGGCACCGGGCCTTTTCCAAAACACAACAGCTTCACAGGCGTTCGCCTTCTTCATAGGCTCTAGGCCTTTTCCAAAACGCAGCGCTTCACAGGCGTTCGCCTTCTTCACAGGCTCTGGGACTTTTCCAAAACGCAGCGCTTCACAGGCGTTCGCCTTCTTCACAGGCTCTGGGCCTTTTCCAAAACGTAGCGCTTCACATGCGTTTGCCTTCTTCCCAGGCTCTGGGCCTTTTCCAAAACGCAGTGCTTCACAGGCGTTCGCCTTCTTCACAGACTCTGGGCCTTTTTAGGGGTAAAACCTCCGGAGGTGCTGGATGTTCCACGCGTTCTGGACGGGCACCCCCTCCTGAGTCTCCAAGCGCGCGGAGCCGGACCTGGAAACATGAACAACCTTGAACGGGCCCTCCCACATGGGAGAGAGCTTATGCAGTCCCTCCCTGGAGAGAACCCGCCTGAGCACGAGGTCCCCTACCTCGAGAGTCCTGGGGCGGATGTTGCGGCAGTGGTATCGCTGTAGCGCTTGTTGGTATCTTGCCGCTCGCACCGCGGCTTCCCGACGATGCTCCTCCCCCAGCACGAGGTCTGTCCCCCGCATGGCGTCCTGCGCCTCGTCGAGCCGAACGCCAGACCTGCGGAGCGAACGACGTCTGACCTCGTGAGGGAGGACCACTTCAGCTCCATAGACCAGGAAGAACGGGGTCTCGCCAGTTGGCTTGGTCGCGGTCGTGCGGATGGACCACAACACGGACTGAAGCTCGTCGTACCAACCTCTGCCGCAGGCCTCCAGCTTCTTCTTGAATGTCCTGGTCTTGAGGCCTCTCAAGACCTCCGCGTTGGCCCGCTCGGACTGACCGTTGCTCCGTGGGTGCGCTACTGAAGCATAGCATACATGCGTCCCAAGGTTAGCACAGTATGTTTTGAAGAGGTTACTTGTCACCACCCTAGATCTTTGTTTGTAATTAGTTGCATCTTCATCCATGTCATCATGTTTAAATTTCAGTTAAACTTGAAATGGGGGATAATAAACCCTAGCAGCAAATGGAATTCAACCAGGTTCAAACTTAAATCTTTTCAATGATCCCAAACTGCCTTTAGAAATGTTCATCATTTTTGAATTGGTCCAGCACCTCTGACAAAAATGATGCACATATTTTTAGGCCATTCTGGATCTCTGAATTAACTCATATCCTATTTGAATTGGAGCATTTAAATCCTATAAATATTTTTAAATGCTCTAATAATCCTGAAACTAGTTTTGGGTTGTTGGAAATAATCCAAACACTTCCCACCATTATTTTCAGGTTTTTATAAATTGGATTAGTATTTTTACTAATTCAAAACAGAATAAAAGAAATAGAAAACAGGAAATAAGAGAGAGAGAGAGAGGCTTACCTGGCGCCCACTTAGCAGGCCCACCTGCCGGCCCAGCCCAGCCACCGCTCTAGCGAGCTGCTTGGCTCGGCCAGGCAGGCAGGCAGGTGCTCGACGCCGGCACCAGCGCGCGCCACGCAGCTGCCCGCCGCCCTGCCTCCTCCCCTCACCGTTCTGCCGTCCTGGGTTGGTCACTCACTCCTCCCCCGAGCTCGCAGACACGCCTCTTCCTCCCCAGCTCCTCTCCCTCGCTCTCCCGCACCATGTCCGAGGCCGCCGCGCTCGCGCCACCGTGATAACCGCGTCCACCGTCGTCCCCGTGCCTCGTCGCCGTGTTCGTTCACGCCGCCGTCATCGACTACGTCGAGCAGGCCGAGCCCCGAGCGCTCGCCCGCTCTAGATTCGCCCCCGCCCCCGTCTTCCCCAACTCCGGCCGTTGAGATCGCCATCGTCGCCCTGCTCAGCTCTGGACTTCTCCGAGGCCGCTTCGACGCTTGCTGCAATCGCCGTGAGCTCAGCTCCGTCCTCCCCCTCTCCGTTAACTCTCTCCTGCACCGCATGCACCGCACCACGTTCACCCGCACCCGCCGCCGCTGAGCTCGTCGCTGACGTGACTCCGGCCACCCACCGGCCACACCACCGTGACCAATGCAATCACCGCACTCGCAGGAACCCGTATCACTACTCCACGCGCCTCGCCGTGCCCCGTAGCCTCGGGTTCGACCTCACCCGAGCTCCGGCAGTCGCACAGCTCGTTGTTCCAGCAATCACGAGCCCAACCACCGCCACCAAACGCTGCCGCTAGCTCCCAGCTACGCGTAGATACTCTCCGCCGCCCATTTGGTCGCCGAAACGCGAAACTGCACTCCCACCGCCGCGTCTGGCCTCGCCGGTGGCTAAACGCCGGCGTCTTTGACCGTGTTGACTTTGACTGGGTGGGCCTAGGTTGACTCCCCCCTGAGTCTATGACAAGTGGGGCCGGCTCTGCTAATTAACTTAGGTTAACACTAACTAATATTAGTTAGTTAAACTAACTACTGACACGCAGGGCCCACAGGTCAGGGTTGACCTGGACCGTCGCCTTTGACCTGGCCGACGCCACGACATCATGCCGACGCAATAACTAATTACTGGAATTTTTCTTATACAGGAAATTCCAGAAAATAACCAAAACTTCTAAAAATCATAGAAAATCAACCGTAGCTCCAGATCAAATAAATTATATATGAAAAATGATCAGAAAAATCCATTCTATCCATCTGCACAGGTTTCATGCATGTTAGAACACATTAACTTGCTATTTAGTGCAAAACATGATAAAGCACTATTTAAGATCACAAATGAGTTTGAACTTTGAATCTTTGGTTCAAAATAGCTCAAACCCATCTGATTGTAGTTGCATTAGCCCAACACACTCATTTTACCATGTCATGATCATGCATCATATTGTGCATTGCATTGATTGTGTTTCTTTCTCTGTTGCCGGTATTTGTTCCCTCCCGATAGACGTGGTTTCGACGATGAGTTCGATGACACCGATGAAGAGCTATAATATCTTCATAAGTGCCAGGCAAGCAAAACCCCCTTGTTCATTCTGATATAATCCCACTCTCTCGCTCCTGCTCTCATTTACTGCATTAGGACAACAACGATTCATCTTACATTTGCTCATGTAGCTGAACCCCTTTATCCTCTGCATGACCTGTCATTGCCACAGTAAACAGATGAAACCCACTAGCATGAGTAGGAGTTGTTTGAGCCCTGATGTGCCTACACATACATGCTTGTTTGTCATGCCTGCTACTGCTTAGAGTTGAGTCAGGTCTGATTCATCGGGGATGAATCGGAGGTGTGTGAACATGTCCTACTGTGAGAGCTAAGTGTGTGGACACGATTTGGTAAAGGTAGTGGTGAGAGGCCATGTAGGAGTACATGGTGGGTTGTCTCATTGCAACCGTCCTCAGGAACTGAGTTCTGTGTTTGTGATCCATGAAACAGTTACTACCACACATTGGGATCCTTAATTGACCCTCTCGACTTATTAACCACTCTTGTCCTCTGTCCGGGAGTTGCAAAGTAGTTTCTGGTGTTTGTAGCATGCTGGGGGCCGCACGTAGCGCTGACCTTAGGGGTGGGTTGTGTGAAAGTGCAACTATCCCTAGGTGGTTTTGGTAATTCATAACAACATATAGCTCATTGAGCTAATGCTATTCCAAGATGAACATTTCAGGAAAACTCAGTGAATGGCATGGCATGGATGATGAAAGTGGATCCCTCAAAATGCTAAGGACAAAGGATTGGATCAAGCTCAAAAGCTCAAGACTCTTCATTTTATATTTAAGTGATTCAAGATCACATTGAGTCTATAGGAAAAGCCAATACTACCAAGGAGGGATGAGGTGTTGCTTAATGAGCCTCTTGCTTCATGTGCTTAGTGATATGCTCCAAAACCCTCAACTACTTTCTCTCATCCACATATGACCTAAACCTAAAGCCAAAATCGGTCTCACCGATTCTTCCTATCCGACGCCACCGATTTCAAATGTCATAGCCACTGCCACAAACCCTAGGCAAATCGGTTCTACCGATAGGGATCTCGGTCTCACCGAGATGGGATTGTAATCTCTCTGTTTCCTTTTCGTAACTTTTCGGTCTCACCAAAAGAGCGGATCGGTCCCACCGAGATTGCAATGTAAACTTTCTGTTTCCCTTTCGTAATGTTTCGGTCTCACCAAAAGAGCGAATCGGTCCCACCGAGGTTAGCTGACCAACTCTCTGGTTAGCTAATTACCAAAATCGGTCTCACCAGTTTGTGTAATTGGTCTCACCGAGATTACGTTATGCCCTAACCCTAACCATATCGGTCCTACCGAGATGCAAGTCAGTCCCCAACCAAAACGCTAACGGTCACTAGGTTTACTAAAATCGGTCTGACCGAGTTTGTTTATTCGGTCCCACCGAGATTGGTAAATTGTGTGTAACGGTTAGATTTTGTGTGGAGGCTATATATACCCCTCCACCTCCTCTTCATTCGTGGAGAGAGCCATCATAACAAACCTACACTTCCAACTTACCATTTCTGAGAGAGAACCACCTACTCATGTGTTGAGACCAAGATATTCCATTCCTACCATATGAATCTTGATCTCTAGCCTTCCCAAGTTGCTTTCCACTCAAATCTTCTTTCCACCAGATCCAAATCCTATGAGAGAGAGTTGAGTGTTGGGGAGACTATCATTTGAAGCACAAGAGCAAGGAGTTCGTCATCAACACGCCATTTGTTACTTGTTGGAGAGTGGTGTCTCCTAGATAGGCTAGGTGTCACTTGGGAGCCTCTGACAAGATTGTGGAGTTGAACCAAGGAGTTTGTAAGGGCAAGGAGATCGCCTACTTCGTGAAGATCTACCGCTAGTGAGGCAAGTCCTTCGTGGGCGACGGCCATGGTGGGATAGACAAGGTTGCTACTTTGTGGACCCTTCGTGGGTGGAGCCCTCCGTGGACTCGCGCAACCGTTACCCTTTGTGGGTTGAAGTCTCCATCAACGTGGAGGTACGATAGCACCACCTATCGGGACCACGCCAAAAACATCCGTGTCTCCAATTGCGTTTGAATCCTCCAAACCCTTCCCTTTACTTTCTTGCAAGTTGCATGCTTTAATTTCCACTGCTCATACACTCTTTGCATGCTTGCTTGAATTGTGTGATGATTGCTTGACTTGTCCTAAGATAGCTAAAATCTGCCAAACTCTAAAACTGGGAAAAGGCTAAGTTTTTAATTGGTCAAGTAGTCTAATCACCCCCCTCTAGACATACTTCAAGGTCCTACAAGTGGTATCAGAGCTTGGTCTCCATTTGCTTTGATTTCCATAGCTTTTGGTGGTCATAGCCTTGGTTTGACAACCTAGGAGAGTATGGCGTCTAGAGAGGAAAATTATCACCGTAGAGGTCCTTACTTTGATGGTACTAATTTTGCTAGTTGGAAGCATAAGATGAAAATGCATATTCTCGGACATAACCTCGCCGTTTGGGCAATTATTTGTATTGGCTTGCAAGGTGAATTCTTTGATGGGAGAGAGCCGAACCATGAAGCTAATGCGGAAGAATTGAAGATGTTGCAATACAACTCTCAAGCTTGTGATATCATCTTCAACGGATTGTGCCCCGAAGAATTCAACAAAATCAGCCGTCCTGAGAATGCAAAGGAAATTTGGGATACTTTGATTGATATGCATGAAGGTACCGAATCCGTCAAGGAATCCAAGTTGGATGTGCTCCAAAGTCAGCTTGACAAGTTCAAAATGAAGGATGGTGAAGGTGTCGCTGAAATGTAATCTAGACTTGCACTTATCACAAATGAGATTGCCGGCTTAGGGAGTGAAGAGATGACTGACAAATTCATCATCAAGAAGATCCTAAGAGCATTGGATGGAAAGTATGATATTGTGTGCACATTGATTCAAATGATGCCAAACTACAAAGATCTCAAGCCAACGGAAGTCATTGGAAAAATTGTTGCTCATGAGATGTCACTTATGGATAAGGAGGAACTTCAAAACAAGTCAAGTGGTGCTTACAAAGCCTCAAGTGAAGCCCCCACATCATCAAATGAGAAACACACCTTCAATGAAGAATTGAGCTTAATGGTGAAGAACTTCAACAAATTCTACAAGAGTAGAAGCAAAGAAAGAAGCTCCAAGTCAAGGTCTTACAATGACAAAAGATCTTCTAGTCGAGAGCGAAATTGCTACAGTTGTGGGAGACCCGGACACTATTCCAATGAGTGTACGACACCCTACAAAAGAAGAGAAGACTCTCCAAAAAGAAGAAGTAGAAGAGAAGAATCACCACCAAGAGAGAGGAGGAGTAGAGATGATCGTTATGAACGAAGACCCTCATGGAGAAGCAAGGATTCATAAAGGAAGGACAAGTCATCAAAGAGCTACATAAAACGAAGACATCAAGCTCATGTTGGTGAATGGGTATCCGGCTCCGACTCCGACAATCACTCCGAGAGAAGCTATCACTCTGATTCCGAACATACTCAAGATGAAGGTGTTGCCGGTCTAGCACTTGTGTCAACCAACTCCTACGACATATTTGAGTCACCAAATGAAGGAATTGGTAGACGCTTCATGGCCAAAGGTCCTAAGGTAACACACCTCGAGTATGTTGATTTTGATGTTGATGAAGATGACTTGCTAGGTGATGATGATTTACTTGTTGACAACTCTAGTGATGAATACTATGATGAAACGTCAATTGATTATGCTAATCAAGATAAAACGAATGACAATGATAAGGAGAAAATTGAGCGTCTAACTAAAGAACTAAACACTCTTAAGTTAGCTCATGAAACTATCTTTGAAGATCATCGAGAACTTTTAAGGGCTCATGAGAAGTTACGCTTTGAAAATCTCAATCTTGAGCAAGAGCATGAGTTCTTAAAAGCAATCAATGATGATCTCCGTAAGAAAAGTTCTTCTTACATTGCCAAGCGTTTACTCTTATCTACTTACATGCCTCGAGTCAAGTCTAGTAACAAGATCAAGAAAGATTCTTCCTCTAGTAGTAACAATAATAATGTCAAATCCAATATTGTTGCTTCTAGTAGTTCTCTTGATTCCACTAATGATTCTCTTAGCCAAGTTACACTTGAGAAAGAAAATAGCTTATTGAAGGGAATTATAGAGAAAGGTGTATACAAGAGCCTTGCCGGGAGTAAGCAATTCGAGAAAATTGTACGCAAGCAAGGAAGGCACCGGAAGAATCAAGGTGTTGGTTTTGAACGAAAGTTCTTCAATGCCAATGGAGTTGAGTGGGAAGAAGATCAATACCCCAAGACGAAGTTTGTTCCTCAACAAGAGAAGTATGATCCTACTTCCTTCAAGGGAACACAAGCACAAGATGATCTTCCACCACAAAACCACAAGAACAAAGGCAAGGACAAGCTTCAAGAAGAGATTGATGTATTTGAAGAGGCACCTAAGGTCTCTGTCAAGTGGATTCCCAAGACTACGTCAAGTTCTACCTCATCAAGTACAACTACAACTCCAAGGATTCCCATCAAGATGATGTGGATCCCGAAGAAGAAGAACTAGAGAGTTCTTGAGGGTGACTCCGCCAACATATTTCACTCATATCATTATGGCAAGGACAAGTGCAATCAACTTCCATATCTTGCACTAGTTCAAGGAGTCACAAACCCTCATGTTGTTAAGGCAAGGGACAAGGTAACCTAATGATTTCATGGACATCATTTTGTGTGTGCATCACTCTATGTCTATGGATATACTTGTTTGTTCCTTGTGGGACTAATCCATGTAGGTATTGAAAGTGCAACTCACTTTGATTGCTCCAAAAAGATCTACATCAACATTGAGCATCCATATCTTCAACACCTACATGAAGTCATCATCGACAAAACCCAAGGTTAGTTCATCCCTCTTAGGGGGGATCTCACATCTAGGGGGAGCTTAACTCTAAGAATTGAGTCAAAGCAACTCTAATGATGTGAACACATAAATGCTTTATGTAAAAGTGGTAACCCCACTTGAGCTTAAGCGATGAGTATGACCTATGATCAAATGTCTATCATTTGACTCCTAAGTCAATATACTCATATATAGATGACCTAGTCATCGCCAATTGTTTGATAGATGCTAGAATTGGTTGTGCATGCTTTGCCACATATTTCATTTGCCATCTTATTGTGTGAGCATGTTGGTTGCATACTTTACTCATTCGAGAACATCCACTTATTGTTTTGATTGATTGGCTTCTTTTTCTTTGGCCAAGTGGATGGACAAGAATGCCTAAGAACCTTCTCTAGCTATCTATGCTTTTCTTGTCTCAAACTCTATTCATGCTACATCACAAAATTTGATCAAGTCAGATTCGAACCACTCTGTGTGAGGAGCACTTGGAGTCCCCGATTTGTCATAGACTTAAACTTCCAAAACTTCTTTGTGATTCTCGGTCTGACCGATTCCTCCATTTCGGTCTTACCGAGATCACTAAGTAGATCTAGGTTTTCAATCTCGGTGCAACCGATTTGAACTCTTCGGTCACACTGAGTTGCAATAACTGTACACAGTTTTGCATCTCGGTGCCACCGAGTTGTTCCACTCGGTCACACCGACAGGGTCGGGCTATATATAGTCACGGGCAAAAATTTGGAAATTTCTCCGAACCTCTTCGCCCGCGCAATAGCTCGCTCTGCCTCCATGGTCTCCGGATCGTCTCCTCATCGCCAGCCGCCTCCTGTCGCTGGTCTCCGCCGCCGTCAACGGAATTCAACCCCGCCGTTGCCACCGCAGCGAGTCTCCGCCGAACTAGGATATGGACTCGATCACAGTGCTTTCCTCGTCTGATTCTCAGCACATTGTGTTCTTATTGATTCTTTCCACGATTGAAACACTCCTATCCAGTCAATGCAATCCTTAGAATAGTTTTGGTTTGAAAATTTAGGGTTAGGTTTCCGCTGAAACCATCTCAGACCCACCGAGTTGAAAAACTCGGTCCCACCGATTTGTCTTAAGCCATTGCACTAGTGAGACTCGGTCTGACAGAGAATTGCTAATCGCTGAGATCGATTTTAGGACTTTGAGAAACCCTAGCAGTCTCGGTGCCACCGAACTGTGACTCGGTCTGATCGAGTTCATCAGTTTAGGTTCCAAAACTTCTTCGGTATCACCAAGTTTGAAAATCGGTTGATCCGAAATGCTTTCTGTGGAAAACTAAAACTGAAATTTTGAGTCATTCTTTTGCAAAAAAAATCTCTGCATTTTGTGATGCTCATCCACTCTACCTCATCTATAACTCTTCATAGGGTCAGCAGTCAGTGTTTGCAGCATGTCAAACCAGAGTGACAGTCAGAATAGGTCAGAGGAGCCGGTGAACATGAGTGAGGGCACTAGTCCCTCCAGCTCTTCAGATGAAGGCAACAGGAGTACCCCAAGCAATTTGCCTAAAGCTGCCACTAGGCAAAGGAAGAAGAAAACCTCAGATTCTGAAGATGAATATTATAGGGCAGAAGAGGATGAAGCAACCTCCAAGAAGGTAGTGCTCAAGAAGGAGTATGGCTCAGCACATAGCACAAAGCCTGGACTCAATAAGAAGGTTCCTGCCAAGAGGACACCTATGCCAAAGGTCAGAGCATCAACTCAAATTCCTGAAAAGCCTAATCCCAAAGAGCCAGCTGCTGCTGAAGGAAAGAAAAGGAAAGAAAGGGCCAAGAAGACCACAGTCAGAGTTATTGGGAAGCCTTCCATGATGGAAGAGGAAGAAGAGATTACTGCACCAGCACCCAAGGTACCAAAGCTTATGGGTGATGCTATAAGATAAGGGGTTGTCACTCTAAGCCCAAGGAAGCACCCAAAGCTGTCCCCAAGGCCAAGTCTGCACCAAAGAGGAATACCAGGAGTATTCCAGCTGCTGAGAAGAACAAGGCCCAGTGCCTGAGGTTGCTGATGAAGAAGATGAAGAAGGACAAGTTCTGAGGAAGCTCAAGCCCAAGATACCAGACCACAATGGTGCCCATCCTGTGGCTGAGGATATGAAGATCAGAAGAGACAATGGGTTGAGGCTATGGAGGATGACAGATCCATATGCCACAAGGAGAAGAACTGCTGTGGACTACAGGTTCCACACCAAGGAACAACAGGATTTTTATGAGACTATTCTGCTGGATAAGAAGCCCATAGTATGTGATATGAGGTGGGTCGACTGGACCTACATGAAAGAAAATGTAGAGCACTATCCTGGAGTGCAAGACAGTTTTGTTGCTGTTGGAGTTGCAGACTTCGTTGGGAAAAAGCTCACGTCCCGGATTAGGGGGTGTCCGGATAGCCGAACTTCACCGTGGGCCGGACTCCTGGACTATGAAGATACAAGATTGAAGACTTCGTCCCGTGTCCGGATGGGACTTTCCTTGGCGTGGAAGGCAAGCTTGGCGATACGGATATGTAGATCTCCTACCATTGTAACCGACTCTGTGTAACCCTAACCTATCCGGTGTCTATATAAACCGGAGGGTTTTAGTCCGTTGGACGAACAACAATCATACCATAGGCTAGCTTCCAGGGTTTAGCCTCCTTGATCTCGTGGTAGATCTACTCTTGTACTACCCATATAATCAATATTAATTAAGCAGGAGTAGGGTATTACCTCCATCGAGAGGGCCCGAACCTGGGTAAAAACATCGTGTCCCTTGTCTCCTGTTACCATCCGCCTAGGCGCAGTTCGGGACCCCCTACCGAGATCCGCCGGTTTTGACACCGACATTGGTGCTTTCATTGAGAGTTCCTCTGTGCCATCGCTGCTCGTAGGATGCCTCATCTGGTCTTTAAAGACGATACTATCGCCAAAGAAGCCTTGGCCACTGGTCAGACTCTTCGGCTAGGTGGTTTTCTCATGACCGCTAGTTCGGCCGCCGCGCCGACGATGACTTCTCGAGTCATCGAAACCAATCTTCACGTTAATTCGGAACTTGCCGAACAGTTAGATCCGATCGAGCTCTCCTCCGTAAACGAGCTCTCCTCCGTAAACGAGCTCTTGGATCGTGATCGCCATACAGGAGTCGCCACAGACTACGACCGGATCGGGCCTAAAACCGATCTGAGAGAGATCAACTCTCCCCAGGCTACCCATCATGTTGCTGTGATAGAGGAGCAATGCAGCGATCCTTCTTCTATCTTAAGGACTAGTTATGTCCGGATTCCCGATCCCTCCATGCCGGATTCCCGCAGAGGGATGGATGTCGATCAAGCCCTGAACTTAAAGTCAGGCGGCGGGTCGGACTCATTGCATAACACTCAAAAATCCAAACTTCCAAGTTCGGAAACTTCTCGGCCCCTGAGTCCTAAATTGGACGGGGTTCCGGATCTAGTTCCACCCGCCCACCCAAACATTAGTGATCTCTCTCGAATTCAGCGAGAGCCCGCTGAAACAGTACATCATTACTGGGCCAGATTCCTCCTGGTTACGAACAGGATAAAGGACTGCCGAAAGGAGGACGCAATCCCAATTTTCTGCAATAATTGCAGGGATAAGGGAATCCTAAACGCCAAAAGTCGTCGCGAAATTACACGCTTTGCTGACCTGGTAACCATAGTACAAAAGTACTGCGCGATGGAGAGCGCCTGGAAAACCGAAAGTAAATTTTGGGATAATCCGGCCCCGAATACATCCCTAGTCCAAAATAAAAGGGTGCATCATTATCAAGCACCTGTGTTAAATACCAAAAAACCAAAACCCCCTAAAGGGTACGGAACCGTACTGGAGGGTTGGCTAAACGGACCCTGCAAAGACGGCCTCCATTGGGGCACAATTAAACCCTGATGTGGACGCCACACTACGAGAATTTCTACAAGAAAACTGGGACATCTTTGCCTGGCACCCTTCAGACATGCCAGGAATCCCACGTCAGCTGGCCGAGCACAGCCTAAATATCCTAAAAGGATTCAAGCCAGTCAAACAGGCTCTTCGGCGCTTTTCCGAACCCAAGAGACAGGCCATGGGAGAGGAGCTAGCCAAACTTTTGGAAGCCGGACTCATCAGATATATAAAACATCCGGACTGGCTAGCAAACCTGGTGATGGTACCAAAGAAGGATAAATCCTGGCGCCTATGTGTTGATTTTAAAGACCTTAATAAGGCTTGCCCAAAGGATCCCTTCCCCCTTCCTCGACGCGTATTCCGGCTACCACCAAATCAAGATGGCGGAGCCAGACCAAGCTGCAACAGCATTCATCACTCCATACGGCCCGTTCTTCTTCAACACAATGCCCTTTGGGCTCAAAAACGCCGGCACAACATATCAGCGCATGATTCAGACATGTCTGGCAAACCAGATCGGCAAAACAGTGGAAGCATATGTAGATGACGTGGTCGTCAAAACCAGCACGTCGAAACTCTAGTGGACGACTTGAGGCTCACATTCGACAATCTTCGAAAATATGACATCAAGCTCAATCTGGAAAAATGCGTCTTCGGCGTTCCAGCCGGAAAGCTCCTGGGCTTCATTGTGTCCGGTAGAGGAATTGCAGCAAACCCAGCCAAGATCCGAGCTCTGTCACAATTGGATATTCCAAAAGACCTCAAACAAATACAAAAATTGGCTGGACGCGTAGCGGCTCTAAGCCGCTTTATTTCCCGTTTGGGAGAAAAGGCGTTACCCCTTTACCGCCTCCTCCGTGACCGAACACTTCGAGTGGGCCGGATGCCGCCACGGCCGGACTTCGAAGAAATAAAGGCCGTTTGGCAACAAATCCGGTCTGGCCGCGCCCAATGTAAATGTGGGCGAACCAATGCTATTATATATCGCTGCAACACATCAAGTTGTCGGGCGGTGCTCGTTATCGAACGAGAACCGGACGGACACCGTTCCCTCTTCAAAACCGGTTTACTATGTGTCCACTGTCCTAACTCCATGCAAGTCCCGGTACCCACACTATCAAAACATAGCATACGCGGTGTTCATGGCATCCCGGAAGCTGCGACACTACTTTCAAGAGTGCTCGATAACGGTAGCCTCCGAAGTACCTCTTAACGACATTATAAATAACCGTGACGCGACGGGCCGGATTGCTAAATGGGCCATAGAGCTCCTTCCATTCCACATAACTTATAAGCCACGACGAGCTATTAATTCGCAGGTTTTGGCCGACTTCGTGGCGAATGGATCAAGCCGAACTCCCTAAAGAGTACGGCGCATACTCCAATTGGATCATGCACTTTGACGGCTCCAAAATATTGGCGGCACAGGCTGGCGTCGTCTGACGTCCCCAACCGGGGACACAGTCCAATCGTCCTTCATATAATGTATACGGACTCCAACAACGCGGCGAATCTGAGGCCCATACGCACGGCCTCTGGATGGCGCTCCATGGGCATTCAACGCCTAGAGGTGCGCGGGATTCAAACCTCGCAATATCGCAAATAAACGGAGACTTTGATGCCAAAGACCGAAAATGGCAGCATACCGCAATGCGGTCCTAAAAATGTCGAGCACGGTTCAAGGGCTCGAATTTCATCATATAGCCCGGGATAACAACCAAAGGCGTAGCGGATATATTGGCACGCATCGGTGCAAAACGCGATGCCGTCCCACCCAATATCTTTTGGAACGGCTGTTCAAGCCATCCGTACTATGGGAAGGGAGTCCGCAATAACAATCCGGACCCAACCACCGCTTGCGACACCGAACACTTCGACACAACCGGAGGCTCTGCCCCGAGATAACACCCTCCGCTCACGAAATAATGACGGTTATCGCCCGTGGGCGGAACCATTCCTAGCCTACCTAACTAGGCGAGAACTCCCGAAGACCAAAATGAGGCTCGCTGCATAGTACGGCGATCTAAAGCCTACAAAGTCCATGAGGGAGAGCTTTATAAGAAAAGCACTACAGAGTCCTTCAAAGGTGTATCTCCGAAGAGGAAGGGCGAAATCTCTGGCTGAAATTCATGCCGGATGGGTGGGCACCACGCTGCAGCCCGGGCCCTTGTAGGCAAGGCCTTCCATACAGGATTTTATTGGCCGGCCCGGGTAGATCTTGTGAGGATTTAGTACAACGATGCGTCGGTTGCCAGCTTTTTGCTAACCAAAGCCACATGCCACCCACCGCCCTCAAAACTATACCCATCACCGGCCGTTCACGGTGCAGGGGCTTGACATGGTTGGACCCCTTAAGGGAGGAACCCACAAGCAAAAATACCTATTGGTCATGGTGGATAAATTCACCAAATGGATAGAGGCCAAGCTCGTTAAAAGCGGCCAAATACGGACCGGTGATAGACTTCATATCGTGGGTAGTGCACCGTTATGGTGTCCCCATGATCATCATCGATAGCGGCACCAACTTCACGGCCGATGAGGTCAAATTATGGTGCAAAAACATGGGCATCAAGCTCGATTACGCCTCAGTCTATCACCCTCAAACCAGCGGCCAAGTCGAACGAGCAAATGGTCTAACTATGAGCGGCATTAAACCCAGACAAGTGCGGTCCCTCAAGGAATCTAACACGCACTGGGTTGAGGAGCTTCGGCGCCCGTACTACAGGGGCTACGGACCACGCCAAATCGTACTACTGGATTCACACCATTCTTTATGGTGTACGGCGCAAAGGCAGTCTTGCCCTGCGACATAATACATGACTCACCTTGCATGCGCATGTATGAAGAAAGAGAAGCCGAGCTCGATCGGCATGACAGTTTGGACGCGTTGGAGGAGGAGCGCGACGTGGCAAAAGCTCGTTCCGCATTCTATCAACAACAGGCTTGAAGATATCAACGCAGGGAAGTACGGGCCAAGGCTTATAACGTTGGTGAACTAGTTCTACGCCTGCCGGACAAGAAAAAGGACAAACTCAAGCCCAAATGGGAAGGTCCTTTCATCATCGACCAGGTCCTGACCGGCGGAGCATACCGTCTGCGAAACGCATCGGATAACCGACTCGAGCCGAACCCATGGAACGCAGCCCGTCTACGAAGATTCTACGCTTAAGCGTCGGACTCCAAGTTCGTCTCCTTCCTCCGTCCACATCTTCTATTTTGCTGTCTTTTATTTCTCTCCTTCCTCCTCCTTCTTCTTGAAGCCTCTAGAGGCTCGTTTGCGCTTTTTTCGCACATACTTGACGCGCTGTCCGCGCTCATTATACCTGGGGGCTTCTTTAACAGAAGCTTATTTATACGGGCTTCATGCCCAACACATGCGTTAAACTTCCGCATGTACCTTTTATTCACCATTATATGCATCGATATGACTTAAGTTTTGGCCAAGCTGGGTTGCCTGGCTCTGTGCTTACCCCTACGTTCCCGATTGTTCGGCTAGGTGGTAAAGGGAGCACCTCTGCGATTATTCTTTGCCGGGGTCAGCCGGATGTGTACCTCGGCTGGGTGAAGCCGAAAAGCTAAGCGTTCTTAAGGGAATATTCGATTGGTGAACTGAAAGATGATTTTAACTATTTACCCATCTGCCCCAGATGATTTTACTGCTTTCATAGCAGCTTTGACATGCACTTTAGGGCATGCATCCCAGCGAAAGGAACCCTTAACGGAACTATTCTCCCTGGAAGATGTTTATTACTACCCATGTAATATAACATAACTAGTTGGGCACTTGTCTGATACAGCAATAATGACCCCTACGCCTTGTCTCCATGCATACCCCGGTTCTTATATAACCACGAAGGTATTCGAACACACTCCGGACTATTGGGTCCTCAGGTCGAAGCGAAAAGGTCCGCTATGACAAACGATCTACAATCCGGCTAGAAGACATTTTTTCATGTCATATTTTTACATAGTCAACTCGACTCATTGTATTCCTCCTCAATGCCATCTAATAGGCTATCTAATTTACAATCTTGCTGGGAATACTTGGTGGCCAATTCTACTTGGCAGTACACTAAGCTTACAGGAATCTCCATCCCATCAGGCCCCACAGGTCCGACCTCGGCCATGTGGTTTGGGTCAGAACCGTGTACAGCGTCTTTACCATGGCCGGGCCTCCCTGGCGCCTTGACGGCAGGCCGATATCTTCCATAGTCGGAAGCGCCGCCGTGCTCCTTGAAGCCGCTCTGCCAGCTCCCCAATTCCTTCGGGCAGGGAGATAGATGGCCACAAGGCCTGGCCGATGCTTTTCATCACCTGCCGGACTCGTTCGTACAGCTGACACAATTCGGGAAGAAGATCACCCGAAGAACTGGGCATCTCCTCCTCAGGACGACCTGTGAGCAAACCTACATACATGTTTATGTTAGTCGCCGCTCGCCGAACTCTTTCAAAGTTCGCTCAAGCACTTACTGAAAATGCCGCGACGAAGCCACCGATTCTCCTTTACGGAGTCAGACAACTGGGCACGAACATCTTTTAGTTCCTCGCCCAGCTTGGTGTTGGCATCCTGGAGGTTATTTTTCTCCTGCCGCACACTCGTAAGCACGCTCTCGCCGGCCTTTAGTTGGCGCAAGAGTTGTTGCTTGTCCGGATCCAGTCCGGCGCCATCTGCAATGTTTTTGTCAGATTTATACACCCGCCGCACTTCATAAACTATTTATCTTTTGAAGCGTATATTACCAGAGGGGGTCTCTGTGGCTCCCCCTGTAGCGGCTAGTGCGGCCTCAAGTTGGGCCTTGCACTCTTCAAGCTCCTGGGACAGTCGGGTACTCTTTTTGGTAAGACCCTGCATAACAAATGATCCTTAAATCAGTTATTCTAACTATTTTAAGTCTCGAGGGCTACTGGCATATATAACTGTCAAATTTCCTTACCCGTATGTCCTTTACATACTGCTCCGTGGCTCTGGCTAGACCATCTTGAGCGGCACGGAGGTGCGCATCTCCCGAATTGAAGGCATTCAAGGCCTCTTGGGAGAAACATGCGTCACGAAGAACTGTCCGGCGGCGCCTGTGATTCAAGGCGCTGTCCACCTCGGAGTTGGTGGCGGACAATCTGTTGGCATCCTCTATCGGAGGAGCATCCGGCGTACGCCTCGTGTTCGCCTCCGCTTGGACCCGGCTTTGGAGCACGGCGGCGGAGGTTCGATTGGCAACCTCTCCGGACTCGATCATGAGCGCTCTTTCCTGAAAAGAGCGTCGGCGTTAATCGCCTTCTAGGAATCAATCCTAGGAACATGGTGACACGCCATACCGTTCTTGGCGGAGTTTCGATTTGATTTGCACTCCTTTTTAGCGGTAGGCGTCGCCTTGTTGGCTAGCCACATGAGCTCGGCTTCCTGCCTCGAAGGTACCCCTGCGAAATATCATTGGTATCTGGTGATCAAGAAATAAGCACGGATGGGTCATTATCGAATATTGGGACCGCGGTCTCGATTACTGTGAGGCGGAAGTATTCCGGTAATCGACCGTAATGGCAACCAAAGCATTGTCGATGCTAAGTTGGTGGAATACCCCGTCGATCAACTCCACCTTTATATCCGGATCCTCTTCGGAGGTCGGATCGAGGGACCGTTTCGGATCCTCGGGTTGTGGGGGCGGGCTGTGTATCTTCTCCACAGTCCGGCGCAGTTCCTGCGCAGAAACCATGAAATGAGATATTTAACCACGGGAACATGGATCGGACAGGTCACAAAGATGTTTGCTTACCCAGCTTCGAGGATTATTCGAAGAAAACTCCTTCAGTGGATTGACGCGGAGGAAATCCTCCTCCTCCCCTTTATACATGGCAGACAAGATCTTCTCCAATTCGGTGACCGATCCCGGCCCTTTGCGGCCATGGCGGGTGGCATCGTCCTCCCGTTGAAGTCCCACATGGGTGGCCCCTATATTGAGCGGCTGCACTCCTCATAATGCAGATTGCCATGACTCCAATCATGGTCAATCCGGCATGAGCCAAGAACCTTATTCGGCTCATCAAATAGAGGACATCCGGTCATTTTCCCTCCGGGGCTCGAGGGCGCCAGCTTAGGCGCTTCTTCGTGAGGAGCATTGCTGAACTCCGGAAGGCCGATCCGAACAGGATCCGGCAGCGGGACGTCCTCCATGTAAAACCATTCCGAAGGCCAGTCTTCGGACGCCTTCTTCGGGGTTTCGGATAGGTATCCGGTCCCGGCGATGCGCCATAGCTCGGCTCCGCCCACTTGATATATTGGCCCCACATAAGAACGGGGTACTAGGCAGAATAATCTCTTCCACAGCCCGTGTCGGGGGATGGGTGCGACATATGCCAAAGGATGGCTTACCATGGAGGGGGCGAGTAGAACGTCGCCGGTGCCTGGAAACGGGATGAGGCGAAGGCATGCACGCCGGCGAATCTTACCCAGCTTCAGGGCTCTCCGTGGAGATAACACCCCTACTGCTGCTCTGCAGGGTCTCCTCATGATCACTATGGCAAAGTGGGTACAAGGTTGCTCCTTGAGCTGTTCGGGGTGAGGAAGGAGAAGTTCACGGCTAGCTCTTCTCTTCCCCCTATGTGTGTCTAAAACTATTAGGTCCCAACCTCTTGCATGGGTGCCCCGGGGGGTTTATATAGGCCTACCCCCCGGGGGTACAATGGTAATCCGGCTGGGCGCAGGCCCCAGCCTTCAGTCTCTTAAGTCACCGTCTTCTCCGCCGACTAGTGGGCCCCGCCGATGGTCTAGCATGGGGCCGACACCCCTTGTCCGCCTTGGTAGTCTTGCCGACTGCGGTTATCAGAGTCAGTGCTTCAAATGACGCGAAGCTTGGTCATGGGGTCATGGTAACAGCATGCCACCGCGGGCGATCACTGCTGCCACTCCTGCCTTGTCTGGTTAATGGCGACGGAGCCCGTGGGAGGCCGGCCGACTCTCGAGGCCGACTCCCGGTGGGTCCGTCTTGGGTGCTCGTGCGTCTTCAGATTCCCGCCGACGGGCGGGTCCCGCCGTCTTCGGATCGCATCGACAGCCGTCGTGGGTGTGGATCTGCCCACGGGTCGACGTTGGCCGGCATGGCAACAGTGCCGCGCCGGACGGAGATCTCTGTTAGTACGGTGCTCTGTGGCCATGCCTACCCTTTATGAACGGGGCAGGGATGGGCTGCGAGGCGGCCTCATCCCCTCCCGTCCGTAGTCGCATAGGCAGGAGGTGGTTGGAGTCGCGGGCCGACTCCCCATGGCCGGCTTCCCCGGAAGTCGCTGGTTGGGAGTCGGCTTATCTCGAGGCCGTCTATGGGACTCGGCTGGGAGGGGCAGTCGGTGGCTCTACCGCCGACTCTCAGAAGGCGGCTCTTCGTCTTGGGGTCTTGAGGGGCGCAGTCTGCCCTGATGTTTTGAAAGGTTCAGGGGCTCGGGTTTGCCTACCCGTGGCCCATTACTCCGACAGTAGTCCCGAAGTCGGGCGAGGCGCCAAGGGCAACATGTCGAGGAGCCTCAACAATTTCATCACTCTAATGGAAGAATGCTGGCTTGGCTGCCGTCTCTCTCTTGAGCCGACTAGCTGGAGTCGGCCTTGGTGAGGCCGTCTTGCTCCTCAAAGGTTTCGAAGGTCGTGGCGGGATCCGGGCAGCGTGCCTGATAAGCTTCCAGGCAGCTGCCCGTTGCGGGCCCGCCACGTGACGCCACGCGGCAGGGCCAGTCTGCCCGCCCACGCGCGTGACTAGACAGGCCCGTCAGGCGGGGCCCGCCACTACCGCGCCTTGGCGCACGGGCAGATCTGCTGTGGCCGTGCGGGCTGTTGGGCTCCCCACGCCGTTACTGCACGCAGTAACGTCGTGGGTTAAATCGTGGGGGCGTGGGGACGTCGGCGCAGTTAATCCCACGCCCGCCCCCTCGGCTTCTCAGCCTAGGCGCCTATAAGTAGGCGGGGGGAGGGGGGCGGCGACGCACGCGCACCCACTCTCCTTGCTTCCTCTCACTCCCTCTCCTCCTTGCTTCGTCTTCCTCCTGCCTCTGCCGCGCCGAACCACGCCGCGCCGCGGAGATGAGTTCCTCCTCCGCCGTCGCGCCTTCTGCCGCGCGCTCCGGCATGTGGGATGGCTCCATAGTGTATGACGACATCATCGAGTTCCTCCGCCAGACGCGCCGCATCCCCGGCACCAACCTAGTGCGGACCCGCGCCGCGCCGGCGGGCGAAATAACGTCGGCGCCGGAGGAGGGCGGGCGGGTCATATTCCGCTTGCACCTCATGCGCGGGCTAGGGCTGCCGGCGATCGGCTTCTTCCGCGCCTTCCTGGAGTTCCACGGGCTTCAGCTGCACCACCTCACTCCAAACACGGTGGTGCTGTTGGCCGCCTTTGCCTCTTTGTGCGAGGGCTTTCTCGGCGTTCTCCCCACCATGGAGCTGTGGGAGGAATTCTTCCAAGCCAAGCTCGGAACGCACGTCGCTCGCGTGCCGGCTCTGTGCGGCACTTTCATCGCAATGAGGAGGCCGTTAGCCGACAACCCCTTCCCTGCCATCCCACTAATCAAGTCGGTGAAGATGTGGCAGCGCACGTATTTCTACGTGAAGAACGCCGCCCCGAGGGCGTGCAGGTCAACCTGCCGCCTTCTACGAGGCCGGGCGAGTTGGCGGGGAGACTCCCACCTGGTCCCATCGGGCCAGGTCGCCGACTCTGCAGCGCCCGCCGCCGTCAGCTTGGCTCCGAAGTCTTGACGCACGGAGGGCTGGCCCAGGTCCGACTTGCTGGCCGCCTTCGTGGTGCACCGAGTTCTTCCTCTTCAAGGCCGACCTCATCTGATCTGTCAGATGAGCGGCCGCCGGGACCCTAGTTGGCTGTGCTCCAAAGACATGCCCCACACGGAGGTGATGGACACGGTGAATTTCTTGGCGAACTGCGGCCTCACGGAGGAATGGCAGTTCGGCAAGGAACCGTACTCGCGCGCCAACCCCCCGCCCGTGGTAAGTCATCTCTCTTGCTTTTCTGTTTCCTTCTTCAGCCGAATCCGACTTTGATTTTCTTTGGTTATTTCGAGTCAGAACCCCCTCATGCAGCCCTCAGCCGGCACCACGGGGCCGGCCCGTGAGTTCGTCCCCGACCGGGCGGAGAGCGACGCCGACGACCCCGACTTGGGGGTGGCAGCGATGGAGACCGACGCCGAGGGAGGAGGAGGGGCCGACAACTTCAGGCCTTCGGCGAGCTTCGCCGACTGGCCTGACGACGACGGCGAAAGGGAAGTCGTCCCCCGCCGCCAACCGAAAGCCGACCATCCAGGCGCGAGTTCCTCCGCTGTCTTGGGTGGTCGAGGTGGCGCGAAGAAGCGCCGGGCCGGGCCGAGCTTGCCAAGCGGCCGGGCGAAGAAGTTCAGGGGGACGGCCGCCGCGACCCAGCGCGAAGAGGCGGTCGCGAAGGCTAACCGCTTCCGCAAGGAAGTGAAGAAGCCGCCGCTGGTCTCCGCATAAGTACTTCTTGTTTTGTCTTGTTTTCTTCTGGTCCGTCTTGTCCAAGTCTTTAAATGTGTTTTTCTCATCAGGGCTCCTCTCACCTTGGAGAGGGTCGCCGTCGCCTCCGTCATGGGGTCGGCAGAGACGTCCGCCAATACTCGGCGGATTGACCCTGCGGCTGACCTCCGGGAAGCGGCCAGAGCGAACGCAGGAGAAGCGTGACGAGGAGGAGGCCGCCCGTCTGGAGAAGGCGGAGGCCGAGAAGGCGGCGGCTTCCGCCCAGAAGAAGCTGGAGGAGGCCGAAGCCGCCGTTGCAGCCAAGAGGCAAGCCGAGGAGGCCGCGCGCCTCCAGTCGGCGCTGCTCGTCACCCCGCTGAGCTCTGCGCCGCTGCCGCCAGAGTTCACGGGGCAGACGGAGGGAGTCGGTGGTGAGTTCCCTGTCGTGGAGAGGGAAGGCGGCGAGGCCTCTCTGTCGGGCATGGCCGTGCCGCCCCAGCCGCCTCCACCGCAGTCTGAGAGTGCGCGAGGCAAACAGCCGGCGGACCCGCCTGTACTGCCGACCGATGACGAGGTTGTGGCGAGGCTGCTCCTTCAAGTCGCCTCGCCAGCGCGCCACCATCTTGAGAAGGCGACTTCGGCGCCGCGCCCCTTGGAGACCGGCGCCGCCAGCTCGGCCATTCTAGACGCCGAGGCGACAAGCGCCACGCCCATTGGGTGGGTGCGAGGAGGCGGCACAGGCCCGCTGAACACGGCGCTCCTTGGACGCTCCAGCGGTGCCTGAGGCCGAGAGCGACGCCATCCGTAATCGTACCAAGGCACACTGGCGTCGCGAGCTGCCGCGGCGGGTATGTTTCCTTCTTTGAGTTTTTTCTTGCTCTTCTGTGGGCGCGCCAAGACTCCATGGGTGTAGTCCTCGAGCCGGGCCGGCTGCTTTGGCGCGTGACTCGGAACTCTATCTGTTGACTTCCAAATTTTTACCTTTGTCTGACATTCTTGTCGCAGGAGTATCACAACCTCCGCGCCACTGCCTTCAACCGCAATGTTGAGGAGCTGGGCAAGCGGACTGCCGACTTGTCGAGGAGTCGAGGTGAGTTTTCTTTCTTCTTCGCGGGGGCGCGCTGGCACACCCGCGGGCTGTAGTCCCCGAGATTCTGGCCGACTGCTGCACAGTCGGGCCGGATCTTCCTGGCGACCTTCTTAGCTGACGACTTTGCGTCCTTATTCTTTTTATTCTTCAGAGGCCAACGCTACTATTCGGCGGCAGCTGAGTACGGCTAACACCGCCTTGCGTGCCAGGGAGGAGGAATGCAGCAAGCTCGCCGCAGAGCGTGACCTGCTGGCTACTCAGCTGGTGGAGCAGAGGGAGATGCTTAAGGCGGCGCAGGACGAGGCGGAGATGAGATATGTTGTGTGGTACGCCGTACCGAGTCGTGATGTCGGCGATGAAAGTTACTGCAGTAGGACCATTCAACTTCTTGATGGGTTTTGCTTCTATCCACTTGGTGAACTTGTCCACCGCGACAAATAAGTGAGTTAGGCCGCCTCGTGCCGTTTTGAATGGTCCCACCATGTCCAGGCCCCACACAACAAAGTGCCAGGCGATGGGGATAGTCTTGAGTCTGAAGCGGCTAAACGGCTTGGAGCGGAACACCTGGCACCCCTTGCATTTCTGAACTAATTCCTTGGCCTCTTCTAGGGCAGTTGGCCAGAAGAAACCGTGTCAGAAGGCTTTGGCGACGAGTGCTCTTGAGGCTGCATGATGGCCGCACTCACCTTGATGAATGTCTTCGAGAATCGCTTGGGCTTGTTCTGGCTCGACGCAACGCTGGTAGACACCAGTGACGCTGCGCCTGACCAGCTCTCCGTTGACTATAGTGTAGGCTGCCGCCTGGCGTTGTACTTGCCGAGCTAAGGTCTCATCAGTTGGTAGCTCTCCGCTTACTAGGAACTTCAGGATGGGCTGGGCCCATGAGGGTGCTACTATTTCTTCGATCGCCAAGATCGCTACTTGGACGAGGGCGGTTGGGCTGGGAGGCGGCGGGTTGGAGTCCGTAGCAACTTGCTGGGTTGAAGAAGTCCCCGGGCCGACTGGCGCAGTCCCCGGGCCGAGTACTGGAGTCTCCGCGATGGTCGCCGCAGTCCTTGGGCCGGGTTCTGAAGTCCCCGGGCCGGCTTCGACTGCAGCGTTCTTGGGGCCATCTGCAAGAATTCTTGTGCCGTCTACCGAGGCTTTGGAGTCGGATCCGACTTCTTCAGGGGGAGTCGGCACAAAAATGGAGTCTGACTCTGGTGACGACTTGACAGATGGCTTGAGGAGGCGCTGAAGGGCGACGCCGGATGGTATTGCCTGGCGGGTGGAGCCGATTCTTGCCAGGGTATCTGCTTGGTCGTTGTCGTTTCTTGGCACGTGGAGGAACTCGCACCCCTCAAAATATCCACTCAGCTGCTGTACCAGGAAACGGTAGCTCGCCATGTTTGCGTCTTTGGCGTCGATCGCGGATGACTGTTGGACCACCAAGTCAGAGTCGCCATAACACAGGATCCGGCGAATGCCAAGCTCTTTGGCAAGCCGGAGCCCGTGAATGAGCGCCTCATATTGGGCGACGTTGTTGGAGGCGGCGAAATGGATCTGCAGCGCGTACTTGAGCTTGTCACCTTTGGGGGAAGCGAGGACGACGCCGGCTCCCAAGCCGGTGCGCATCTTGGAGCCATCGAAATGCATCCACCAATGGGTGGAGTCGGGCGCTGGTAGCAGGTACTGGGTCTCGGCCTAGTCGACGAGGAAGTCGGCCAGTGCTTGCGACTTGAATTTGGTGCGGGGCTGGTAATATATGGTGTAGGGGGCCAACTCTATAGCCCATTTGGCCACTCGGCCAGAAGCATCTCGGCTTTCGATGATCTCTGCTAGTGGGGCTGTGCAAACCACGGTGATTGGATGCTCTTGAAAGTAAGGCTTCAACTTCTTGGCGGCAAAGTGCACGCCGTAACACATCTTCCGGGTAGTGGGGTAGTTACGCTTGGAGGTCGACAAGATTACTTCGCTCGGGTAATATACCGTCTCTCGGACAGTAGCGCCATGCCTTCCTCCTTATGCTCAACTACAATGATCAGGCCGACTACCCTGTTGGTGGCGGTGATATACAGGAGCATGGGCTCCTTGGGAGTCGAGCCGCCCGGCCGGGGAGTAGTCAGCATTTTCTTCAACCGAGAAAAGTCATTCCGCCTTTAGGTTCCATTTGAAGAAGGTGGTCTTCTTCATGAGCTAGTACATGAGGAAGAGCTTTTCGCCCAGCCGGCCGATGAATCGGTGATGGACGCCAAACAACCGTGAATTTTTGCACATCTAGCGATCGGCGGGGTACTTCCATCCTCTCGATTGCCTTGATCTTCACGGGTTGCACTCTATGCCGCGTTCGGAGACCAGGAAACCAAGGAGCTGGCCGGCTGGTACTCCGAAGACGCACTTCTCTGGGTTGAGCTTGATCTGGAATCGGCGCAGGTTCTCAATGGTCTCCTTGAGGTCTTCCAACAGTGTTCCTCGCCTTTCCGTCTTCACCACCACATCGTCCACGTAGACGTGGGCGTTTCGGCCAAGCTGCTTGAGGAGGCACTTCTGCATGCAACGCTGAAAGGTGGCGCCAGCATTCCTTAAGCCGAACGTCATGGTTAGGTAGCAGAAGGCTCCAAACGGCGTGATGAAGGCGGTCTTCAATCTGTCAGCCGGGTTCAACTTGATCTGGTGATATCCTGAGTATGCATCTAAGAAGCTCAACAGCTCGCATCCGGCTGTGGAGTCTATCACCTGATCAATTCTCGGCAAAGCGAACGGGTCCTTGGGGCAAGCTTTGTTGAGGCTTGTGTAGTCAATACACATCTGCCACTGCTTGTTCTTCTTTAGTACCAAGACCGGGTTCGCTAACCACTCTGGAAAGAACACTTCCATGATGAAACCGGCTGCGAGGAGCCGGGCTATCTCTTCTCCAACAACTCTTCTCTTCTTCTTGACAGCGGGCGCAAGGGCTGCTGACGGGCTTTACATCGGATCGGACATGTAACTTGTGCTCGCGAATTCCGTCGGTACACCTGGCATGTCTTTAGGGGACCATGCGAAAATGTCCCGATTCTCACGGAGGAAATCGACGAGCTCGCCTTCCTATTTATCGTCAAGGTTTGCACCTCTGACGATACCTCTCCGGGTGCTCCGGGTCCAAGGGTATCTTCTTTGTCTCTTTGGCCGGCTTGAACGAGCCCTCAGCTTCCGACTCCTTGGGGTTGGGCGACATCTCTGGCTGCTTGCCGGCCATTGCCACAACCCGATCGAGAAGCCGCTTCTCAGCTCACGATCACCGGGGACTCGGCCAGCCGACCGCTTTCGACCAGCATAAGAACGACTTTCTGTGAGTCGGCTACGGTCGAGAATTCCCTTAATTTTCGGCATCTTCATCTTGAGGTAGGCGTAGTGGGGGACCACCATGAACTTGGCCAAAGCAGGTCGGCCAAGCAGAGCATGGTACGGGCTTTCGAGGTCCACCACTTCGAACCAGACTGGCTCTCGGCGTAAGTGATCTTTGTCCCCAAAGAGGACGTCTATCAGGATCTTGCCGATCGGTGAGCAGGAAAGGCTGTACAATGCCGTGGAACCACCGGTCTGGCTGTTCTGAAGCTGTCTTTGCTTGATTCCTAACTTCTCCATTGTGTCCTTGTACAGGATGTTGATGTTGTTGCCTCCATCTATCAGCACTCGCGAGAAGCGAGCGACCCGCCTATCTGCGGCAAGGGTGGCTCCCAAGACCAGGGCGTAGGAGCCCGGATTCGGCATCACCTCTGGGTGATCAGCTCGACTCCAACTGATAGGTTTCTTGGACCAGTGCATGAACTCTGGGTATCGATGCTCGCATTCACTTCTTCTGCCGCAGCCGCTTTCTTCGTCGTCGTCGGCCACACTAGTGAACACTACATAAGCTCCATGCTCTTACGGATACTCGTCTTGTATCTTTGCGACCGGTGTTCGACAGTACAGCCGGGCGGCGGTGGAGGCGGCGGCCCAGCAGGCGGGGTGGCAGAAGGCTGTCTCCCTTGGCGATCCTGGTGAGCCAGTGGCATTTCCAGGTGGTGTGGTTCGACGGCTTCGCGCCTCTATGGAACTTGCAGGGACCATCTAGAGTCTGCTCGTAAGAGAAGGCCGGCAACCAGTTGGACTTGCCGCCTTTCTGTCGCTTGGCCGGAGGCTGCCCCTCTCGCTGTTGGTCTTCAACTGTCGCCACCTGCCGGCTGTTAGAAGCCGACTGCGGGGCCTTGCGCTTGTGATCATTCTGCTGCTGTCGCCGACTGGTGTCGCCAGCCGGAGTTACAGGAGCTCGCGGAGCCACCTTGCCGGTCGCCGACTTCGATCTCTGTCTTCATGGAGGAGTCGGTCAGGCGTGCTTATGCGCTATGATCAGCAGCTCGTCAAGGATCTCCGGCTCGTCAGCAGGAGCTTGTGCTTGAGGAGGGTGCCTTCACTGCACTCTGCTGTGAAGTACTCGATAGCACGCACCTCTTGCACTCCCTCGCAGGAGTTCCGGAGCTCGGCCCAACGCATGAGGTAGTCGCGAGTCAACTCGTTAGGGCCTTGCACGACAAGGAAAGCCGGGCGAGGCTTGGGAGGTCGCCATGTGCTCGTGAAGTTGCGGATGAAGGCCTCGGTGAAGTCGACCCAGCTGTTGATGCTGCGGGGCTTCAAGCTGTTCAACCATGTCCGGGGCCGCGTGCCACAGGAGCATGAGGAACATACTTTACGACAACGCACTTGTTGCCGTTCATCTTCAGCAGCTTGTGGAATAGTCAACTAGCCAGTCCTCTGGCTTCACGGAGCCGGTGTATTTGGGTGTATCCCGGGGGAGTGTGAACCCTCTGGGGAAGGGCTCGTCTCGGATGCGAGGACCGAAACAGCGCGGACCCAACTCATCTTCTTCTTCCAGCGCCAGGGATCGGTGGAGTCGCTCGATCCGGTGGCGGGCGTCGTTTTCTCCGACTCCCTCTCGGTGGCCAAGGCGGTCGCCGAGAGTCGGATGCTCAACTGGTGGCGGGAAGACTCGCCTTTCTCTGTGGGGAGGAGGAGGCAGATAGTCGTCCCGCCGCTCCACTGCTCTCGGGCGGCTGTCTTTGTCGCGCTCGATGGAGATGTGAGTCCGACTATGGCTGATAGCCGGATCCTTGTTTTTTCTTCCACGGACGCCGCCAGTCGGCGTCCGAGACGTCACGCCTTGATCTCGGCGGGGAGGCAAGTCGTCGTGTTGTCGTCGCGGCGCCTCCGTGCGGCAGCCGGCTTCGTCTTGCGCGGCAGCCGCGTCGAGGAGCTGCTGGACTCGCTCCGTCATCAGGCGGCGCTCCTCGCCCTCGAAGTTATCCAGCTCGTCTGCCGCCGCCTGGGCGGCGCGGATGTTCTCCGCGGGCGTGGCGTACACAGGGTGATTTGCCCCGAACAGGTTGGCGATGGCTACGCCGCGCTGCTGGACCGCGCCTAGGCGGCTAGGCCCAGTCGGAGCCGGTGAGCCGTCCACGGCGCGATCCATCTCACGCTGGTAGGCTTCTGACAAGCGTCTCATGCTTGCCAGCTTCTTTGCGCCTACGAGGAGCTGAAGGCGGCGCGCCTCCAGCATCCCAGCATCAGCGTCTTCCGGAATGGGCGCGGTCAGGTCTTGCAGAACCGCGTCGAGATGGCCATGAGCTCCCTCACCGGAAGGCTCGCTATGACCGATGACGAGCACCTTCATGACGGTGCTTCCGCCGCTCTCGGCGTGAGGGAGCGGCTCATCGTAGACCACCACTTTGGTGGGGAACGCGTCGAGCGATGCGGTGTCGGAGTCGATCAGCATCGGGTCAGTGGAGCCTACGGACTCCAGGTCGGCGGCAGGCTCGCCGGCGACGTGGAGCTGCTCGAGGAGGCCCACGAGGAGGCTCTCGGGGCCGTCCGTGCCTGCGTCGGATGCAGGCTTGTCGGAAAGGCGAACCTCGCCCGACAAGTTCGGCGAGGCAGCTCGCCAAGAAGCGACCTCGCACCATGCGTGCGTCCGGGCGCAGACTCCGTCTGGCGTGCCGGCTGCGCTGGCCAGGAGGAAGAGGGTTCCGCCCGAGCAAGTCTCCGGACGACGGTGCACCTAGCCCCACGGTAGGCGCCAAATGTCGGGGTTGGGTGCGACATATGCCAAAGGATGGCTTATCATGGAGGCGAGTAGAACGTCGCGGTGCACAGAAGCGGGATGAGGCGAAGGCATGCACGCCGGCGAATCTTACCCAACTTCAGGGCTCTCCGTGGAGATAACACCCCTACTGCTGCTCTGCGGGGTCTCCGCATGATCACTATGGCAAAGTGGGTACAAGGTTGCTCCTTGAGCTGTTCGGGGTGAGGAAGGAGAAGGGCACGACTAGCTCTTCTCTTCCCCCTATGTGTGTCTAAAACTATTAGGTCCCAACCTCTTGCATGGGTGCCCCGGGGGGTTTATATAGGCCTACCCCCCGGGGGTACAATGGTAATCCGGCTGGGCGCAGGCCCCAGCCGTCAGTCTCTTAAGTCGCCGTCTTCTCCACCGACTTCTGGGGCCCGCCGACGGTCCAGCATGGGGCCGACAGCCCTTGTCCGCCGCGGGCGGGTCTTGCCGGCTGCGGGTTACTGTAGTCGTGCTTCTAATGACGCGAGCTTGGTCGTGGGGTCATGGCAACAGTGCCTCCGCCTGGCGGGCGATCACTGTTGCCACTCCCTGTCTTGTCTAGTTAATGGCGCACGAAGCCCGTGGGAGGGGCCGGCCGACTGTCGGACGCCGACTCCCAGCGGGTCCGTCTTGGGGTGCTCTCATCGTCTTACAGACTCCCGCCCGGCAGGCGAAGTCCCGCCGTCTTCGGTTAAATGTGACAAGCCGTCGTGGGTACGAGGATCTACCCACGGGCTGACATCGAGGCGGCATGCTTATGATGCCACGGGGGACGGAGATCTCTGTCAGTACGCCGCTCTGTGGCCATGCCTGCCATTTATGAATGGGGCAGGGATGGGCTGCGAGGTGGCCTCATCCCCTCCCGTCCGTAGTCGCATAGGCACGAGGTGGTTGGAGTCGCGGGCCGACTCCCCATAGCCGGCTTCTCCGAAAGTCGCTGGTTGGGAGTCGGCTTATCTCGAGGCCGTCTCTGGGACTCGGCTGGGAGGGGTAGTCGGCGGCTCTACCGCCGACTCTCAGAAGGCGGCTCTTCGTCTTGGGGTCTTGAGGGGCGCAGTCTGCCCTGATGTTTTGAAAGGTTCAGGGGCTCGGGTTTGCCTACCCGTGGCCCATTACTCCTACAGCCCGAAATGAGCCTCGACGCCCAAGAACAGTTCGCAGAGGGCCACGAAGCCTGCGATGTGCAAGATGGAGGCAGGAGTAAGGTGGTGCAACTGGAGGCCGTAGAACTCCAAGCGCCCCCGGAGAAACGGAGGGATTGGAAATCCGAGTCCTCTGACTAGATAAGAGATGAAGCATACCCGCTCTCCTTTAGAGGGATCGGGACACTCTCCGCTTGCTTTCCGCCCTTGTAGGTGGCAAGTCCGACTCGAACTGAACCATGAAGGCCGGGGAAGAAATCCCTTGGCTTGGAGTATAACTAGCTCGCTATGCGGGACTGAGCATCTCTCCCAATTTCCAGGCTGAGGGCTGGGAGCGCGAGAGGAGGAGCCGCGTTGACTGTCCATGATGGAATGGGCTTTGGTCAGAGGCGCTCCGATGAAAGCTCGCGAAGGGGGGATGGTGTGACTCAGATCTAGAACCTTGCCCCTTTTATAGGCAGCTCATTTGCGCAGCTAGGGGGGTAATTGTAAAAATACCCTGGCTTTTCGCATTCATTCAAACACGTGGAAGATGGCCATTATTGGGCATAGAAGCCAAGGAGCGCAGCATTTATCAGAAGCCGGACACTATTCGACAAGTATATGTAATTTGGAGAAGAACCCGCCTCGCAATGCCGAAGACAATCAACGCGCCGGACTCATCGTCATTGAAGCCTGGTTCGGGGGCTACTGAGGGAGTCCCGGATTAGGGGGTGTCCGGATAGCCGAACTATCACCGTTGGCTGGACTCCTGGACTATGAAGATACAAGATTGAAGACTTCGTCCGTGTCCGGATGGGACTTTCCTTGGCGTGGAAGGCAAGCTTGGTGATACGGATATGTAGATCTCCTACCATTGTAATCGACTGTGTAACCCTAACCTATCCGGTGTCTATATAAAGCGGAGGGTTTTAGTCCGTAGGGACTAACAACAATCATACCATAGGCTAGCTTCTAGGTTTAGCCTCCTTGATCTCATGGTAGATCTACTCTTGTACTACCCATATCATCAATATTAATCAAGCAGAGTAGGGTTTTACCTCCATCGAGAGGGCCCGAACCTGGGTAAAAACATCGTGTCCCTTGTCTCCTGTTACCATCCGCCTAGACACACAGTTCGGGACCCCCTACCCGAGATCCGCCGGTTTTGACACCGACACTCACCAACAGGAATGATGAACTTATCATGCAGTTCTACTCCACATCACACTTTTATCCAGATGGCAGGATAGTGTGGATGTCTGAAGGTACAAGGTACCAGTCAACTGTTGAGGAGTGGGCAAAGCTGATAAATGCCCCAAAGGAGAATGAAGATGACCTTGATGTATATGCCAAGAAGAAAATGGACCACAATTCCATGGCACACATGTACAAGGAGATCCCAGACACAGCCATTGAGATACATAAGTTTGGATCAGTCCACTTCCTTCTGTCGGGGCTGCCAAATATCAACTGCATCTTAAGGCATACTCTACTGCCTAAGTCTGGTGACCACAACATGATTAGAGGGCATGCAATCAACATGTTGCATTTGTTTGATGTGCCACAGAAATTCAAAGTCATGAGCCTTATGGTTGAAACCATTAAGAGGACTGCAGCAGACTGGAGAAGAAGTTGTGGATATGCCCCTCGGATCCGTGAGTTGATTAACTCAAAGATGGGCACAGGCAAATATCTATTGGATAAATAACATTTTCCAATTTATCCAGACTTTGAGGACAATGAGGTTGTCATGAATGAGAATGATCCATCGTCAGTTCAAGCACAAAAGAAGAAGGAGAAGGCAAGGAAGGAGAAGGCTGCCAGGATGCCAACTCAAGAGGAGGCATCTGAGTATTTCTTGAAGAACAAGCAGGAGCAGCTTGGATACTTAATAGCATCAACACTGAGGATTGAGAAGGGATTGGCCACCCTCACTCAAAATCAGGAGAGCTTGGAGAGAATCATAGAACAAAAGTTCTATGACTTAGATGTGAAAGTAACTGAGGTTCAATCTGCTGTGGAGCAACTACAAGATGACATGCAGGAGTGGAAGGGCAAAACAACAACTGATGCATTTGCCAGAGTGCCTAGAGCCCAGAGGTCATCTGCTGTGCCAGTTCCTGACACTAGAGCCACTTCGTTTGCACCAGCTACAACCTCAGTGCCACCAGCTCCAGCACCTACACCAGCTCCAGCTCCATCTACTTCAACTGAAGCCTTCGTCCTTGGCGCTATCCGGACACCACCACCTGAAGATCAAGCCTGAGAGTCAATCTAGCACTATGCATTTTCTATGAACTTTTTGGTAACTTGTTGCCAAAGGGGGAGAAAAATGTATAGATCATAGGCTTCGTGAGAGAGAGTGTTGCTTTTGTTCTCTCTTGATTTGGTGGTTTTTAAACTTTTTGCTTTTGATTGCTTGAGATACTATGCTATGTTTGTGAGACATTGATGATCATGTGTTTGATCATAAGCTACACTTATGCATGTTTGATGATATTATCTTATCTATCCTATGTGATCATTCACTGTGCTTGGTGATGAGTGCATGTATTCAATCCGTATCATTTTGAGCGCTCCACCAAGATGTATGTGACATGGAAGAGTAACCCATGAGCCTAATTCCTTGTGCATTTGCAGTCCAAAGCAAATCGTAAACCATGAACAAATTTAGGGGGAGCTCTTGCTTATCACATACTTCTCAAATTGACGATATTTTTCAATCTTATTATCATTTGTCGAAGCTTTGATGTATATGTTGTCATCAATTACCAAAAAGGGGGAGATTGAAAGTGCAACTATCCCTAGGTGGTTTTGGTAATTCATAATAACATATAGCTTATTGAGCTAATGCTATTCCAAGATGAACATTTCAGGAAAGCTCAATGAATGGCATGGCATGGATGATGAAAGTGGATCCCTCAAAATGCTAAGGACAAAGGATTGGCTCAAGCTCAAAACCTCAAGACTCTTCATTTTATATTTTAGTGATTCAAGATCACATTGAGTCTATAGGAAAAGCCAATACTATCAAGGAGGGATGATGTGTTGCTTAATGAGCCTCTTGCTTCATGTGCTTAGTGATATGGTCCAAAACCCTCAGCTACTTTCTCTCATCCACATATGACCTAAACCTAAAGCCAAAATCGGTCTCACCGATCCTTCCTATCCGGTGCCACCGATTCCAAATGTCATAGCCACTGCCACAAACCCTAGGCAAATCGGTTCTACCGATAGGGATCTCGGTCTCACCGAGATGGGATTGTAATCTCTCTATTTCCTTTTCGTAACTTTTCGGTCTCACCGAAAGAGCGGATCGGTCCCACCGAGATTGCAATGTAAACTTTATGTTTCCCTTACGTAACGTTTCGGTCTCACCGAAAGAGCGAATCGGTCCCACCGAGTTTACCTGACCAACTCTCTGGTTAGCTAATTACCAAAATCGGTCTCACCGAGTTTGTGTAATCGGTCTCATCGAGATTACGTTATGCCCTAACCCTAACCATATCGGTCCTACCGAGATGCAAGTCGATTCCACGAAAACCCTAACGGTCACTAGGTTTACTAAAATCGGTCCGACCGAGTTTGTTTATTCGGTCCCACCGAGATTGGTAAATTGTGTGTAACGGTTAGATTTTGTGTGGAGGCTATATATACCCTCCACCTCCTCTTCATTCGTGGAGAGAGCCATCATAACAAACCTACACTTCCAACTTACCATTTCTGAGAGAGAACCACCTACTCATGTGTTGAGACCAAGATATTCCATTCCTACCATATGAATCTTGATCTCTAGCCATCCCAAGTTGCTTTCCACTCAAATTTCTTTCCACCAGATCCAAATCCTATGAGAGAGAGTTGAGTGTTGGGGAGACTATCATTTGAAGCACAAGAGCAAGGAGTTCATCATCAACACACCATTTGTTACTTCTTGAGAGTGGTGTCTCCTAGATTGGCTAGGTGTCACTTGGGAGCCTCCGACAAGAATGTGGAGTTGAACCAAGGAGTTTGTAAGGGCAAGGAGATTGCCTACTTCGTGAAGATCTACCGCTAGTGAGGCAAGTCCTTCGTGGGCGACGACCATGGTGGGATAGACAAGGTTGCTACTTCGTGGACCCTTCGTGGGTGGAGCCCTCCGTGGACTCACAAGAACTGCTACCCTTCATGGGTTGAAGTCTCCATCAACGTGGAGGTACGATAGCACCACCTATCGGAACCACGCCAAAAACATCCGTGTCTCCAATTGCTTTGAATCCTCCAAACCCTTCCCTTTACTTTCTTGCAAGTTGCATGCTTTAATTTCCGCTGCTCATACACTCTTTGCATGCTTGCTTGAATTGTGTGATGATTGCTTGACTTGTCCTAAGATAGCTAAAATCTGCCAAACTCTAAAACTGGGAAAAGGCTAAGTTTTTAATTGGTCAAGTAGTCTAATCACCCCCCCTCTAGACATACTTCAAGGTCCTACACTGTGTTGCGGTAGGCACGTGGCATGGTGTACCGATTCGCCCGTTTGGTGTCTCGGGAACCCTGCACACATCGTTCGGGGCCGTTAGTGGAAACCTCAGCCGGACTCCCTGCGGATGGAACCCGAATAGGCGATAAACCTGGACTAGGGACTCGTGTGTTTAGTCAGGTCGTGGCCGACACCCTCGCTGGGCTTCCGCTTGAAGGTTGCCGAGTACATGTCGTGTAAACGGCGATAAGTGGTGAGAGCGTGTGTGAAGAAGTACACCCCTGCAGGGTTAACATCATCTATTCGAATAGCCGTGTCCGCGGTAAAGGGCTTCTGAGTTGCCTATAACAGTTCATAGACAAGTGAAAGTGGATACTCTAAAATGCGCAAGATAAGCGTGGGTGCTATGGATGGCGTTCTCGTAGGAAGACGGGAGCGGATCCATAGTGGTGTATTGATATGGTGAATATGTGGACTCGTGTGTGCCACCTCAAAGGAGTTACTTGCGATGTAGTTCAGGATAGCCACCGAAGTCAAAGCTGGCTTGCTGCGCTTAAACTCCACCACCCCTTTGTTGATAATGATGCATATGTAGCTAGTTCTGATGTAAGTCTTGCTGGGTACATTTGTACTCACGTTTGCCAATTTTATGTTTTGCAGAGAGACGTCAGTCTCGCTAGTAGTTCCGCTTGGACTACGACGTTTAGCTTGTTACCTCAGCTACGATCTTGTGCCCTCGGCAGGATCTGGTAGATAGTCAGGCTTTTCAGCCTTTTTTCCTTTATAGTTATGCGTACTTTCCGGACATGTTAAGCTTCCGCATGTGTTTGACTTGTATGCTCTGAGTGCTGGGTCGAGAGACCCATGTTTGTAATATCTCGCTCCTCGGAGCCTAATGAATAAATACTTGAGTCGTAGAGTTATGTTGTGATGCCATGTTGTATTTACACATATCGAGCATATTGTGTGTATGTTTGAAATACTTGGTATGTGTGGGATCCGACAATCTAGTTGTTTATCCTTGGCAGCCTCTCTTATGGGGAAATGTAGTCTAGTGCTTCCTTGAGCCATAGTAGTCCGCTACAGTCCCGGTTCACCGAGTCCTGCTAGCCCAAAGACTATCGCCAGACACTTGACTGAGTCGGCATGTGTTTCACTTCATTCTGTTCTGTCCTTCGGGAAATGTCACGCGGTGACATCCGAGTCCTGCCTAGCTCTGCTACAGCCGGGTTCCCGAGTCCTGTTAGCCTAGTGCTACAGCCCGGATTCTGCACGCTGTCGACCAAAATGCTCGATGTGATTCATGTATGCCTGTCCCCATGGATTAGTGCCGCTTTGGGTTCACGACTAGCCATGTCGGCCCGGGTTCTCTGTCATATGGATGCTAGCGACACTATCATATACGTGAGCCAAAAGGCGCAAACGGTCCTGGGCCCTGGTAAGGCGACACCGTAGAATACCATGCGTGAGGCCGCAAAGTGATATGAGGTGTTACCGGCTAGATCGACGTGACTTGGAATCGGGTCTTGACAGCGTTGGTATCGAGCCCTGTTGCTGTAGGATTACCAAGCCAAACTGGTCAAGTGGTGTCTAGAAATGCTTTAGTTATGTAAGGGAATTGTTTGTGGAAGGGAACGTAAGGCTCTTTTTACTCCTTATACCTCATGGCCTTATGATCTGAGTCATCCTCTTCTCTTCTACGGGGTTTAAGAACTAGGCTTCTCATCTATCTATTAGGATGACGTGTTACTAATCCATAGACTTATAGAATTGATAGTTTCAAATCTCAGTTCAGTTTTTACTACTTCCGTATGTTCATAGCTGGTCTCAGAACCTTGATATTTTGATGTTGAGTGGTCATGCCACTATTTTGCAGGATGTCTCAAATCATTTTGAGCATTTACAGCCGTTATGCTGTCCGTGTCATCCCAGATTTCTATATAGTCCGATGCATTTGCAAATCCCTTCTCTCCATTTCTAATGTTCATTTGGGCCAGATTAATCACACAAATTAGTGTGTTGAGGTACTCTGCTGCCTCGGCATATATGTTGGAGCTATTACTATGAACCTAGTAATCTATCCATGTTTTGTGTTCCGGTATGATGATTCTGGCCATTATTCCCGAAAGCATCCCGTGATGTTATTAGTTAGTAGGTATTCTATTCCTGGGTTCTTGAACCCAAGATTCACCCTACTTACTTCATGTTGATAGTGTTTGCTCGTTCCTTTAGGTTATTAGTAACCTTTGCATTAGTCCTCGAGGTCCGTGATATTTCCTTCTTCCAAATACTATGAACCGCTTATAGCAGAAGTTCCTCGCTGAACCGAAGGATCACAATCAGAGTACTCTTGAGGAGTTCACCATTCATAATTGTGAATCTGCCAGTTCTACCACTCTACATGGGTTATCCGGAAGAAATATGTTGAATTTGTTCGGCATACTAGCCCATGCCTCTACAACTCGAAAAGTTATATGTTCCTTGAGTTGTCCCTCTTGGTTGTCTTCTGACCCCCGTCTATCAATTGATGGACAGGAGTAGTTGTGCAACCGTGTCCATCGATGCCTATTATTCTTGTGGTCCGTCGAGCCATTCTATTCTGGAATGACTAGGAGAAACAAACTCCAGTACCTTGTCCATTTCTAGAATTGGGTCAAAGCAGTGGTATTCCGCAGATCAAATGCCAATCCAGCTTTGTTCTGTTCTACCTTGGTTTGTTACCATCTTTATGTCAAGAGTGTCATGAGAATTGCACCACCTCTTATGAATTCTTGACGCAGTAATACTTCATGCCATCATTGTTCATTCCTCGGTTCTTGTGTTATTGTAACCGGAATGCCGACAAGTGTACTGTGATGCGCGAAATCAATACTCCGAGCAACTCGTTGCTTGGTAGTAAATGAACAATATTCTCATTCTTAGCGTGTTGGTTATTGAATCATCATTCTAAGATAGATTGTGCTACCTAGTCCATTTTTCCTGGTGCACTCTTCGATCAATGAGTTAGGATTATTCAATCCCTTGCTTATTTGGTCACATCATCTTGCCCTGAAAAGCAAGGTTGTTCTCGAGCTTAGTAACATACCGGTGGTTCGTGATTTTCCGAATATCTTCTCGGAAGTATTACCAGGTTGTCACCTGACTGTTATGTTGAGCTCGTGATCAAGTTGGTTTCTTGTGAACCACCCTTTCTCCAAGAATCTATGTTGGATACCCCTAGGCTAGTTGGTTGAGCCAAATAACAACTTGGAGAGTTGGAAGATAAAAGCTTAATCCACTTAGTTCATCACTAAGGGATATCCTTGTGTGTGTGTGTGTGTGTGTTGAAGAAATATGATATCTCCGTCGATTGGTCCTCGTGATCAATTGTTGGATCTATTGCCTTGTCAAAACTTTGATTTGAGTGTGGGCTATTGTTAAATCAAGTTAGAACCAATGATATTCGTAATGTTTTCTTACTCGTGGTTGATTCCTCGAGCATACACCGTTATACCTTTTGGTCTGACCAATACTATCACCGTGTTCACATGATGGTGGAAGTCCAGTGATATGGAAAATTCCGATGAGTTGCTATTGAGCCCATCAGCAGCATTTCATCTCGTCCGTGATTCATGTTGAACATTAAATAGTGTTGGAAACTTTTTAAGCATTGCCTTCATGTTCCATTCATGAGGTATATGTTTGGATGAAAGAAGTGATTTTCTCTAGTTCATGTGCATTCGAAGCAAGTTGCCGCCGTGAATTCGAGAAAGTTTGTTTTGCTCCCGCTGGAATCATCCCAAGTCAGTCAAGCATGTGCAATGTATTATGTGGTTTGATAGACTGATCATCTCCATTCCATATGTATTTCCTAGCACACCAAGCCACTGACCGATTTGTTCAAGGAAGAGAAGTCTATGCTTGGGATCTAATCCATGGACTTGAGTAAAGACTTCGTTATCCTTGATGATGGTTCCCCACGAACTTCGGTAGTGTTTTGTTGTAAGACTACCATGTGGTCATGCTTATGCGGGACGGTGTGTTCACAAGTGTTTAGCAGAACCAGCTCATGTTTTGGAGCTTGCTATCTTAGTTCATTCCTCGAGAATCTCGCAACGCCATCTCGTCGAATCGTGTTGCAAACTTTCTTTCAGACATGCTAAGTCTGAAGTATCCTATCACCAATCGGATCTGAATCTCAGGCAGATATGATGGTTGGAACATTCCATCGGGCCATGCGTCTTGTTCCCAGCTTGCACCGCCATTGTGCCAATTTCCCATGGACTACCCTTCTTGGTAATTTCTGGTCAGGATCACCTTCAAAAGTGGTCCTACCATGGGTCCCATCCATTTCCGATGATAAGCAAAATCATCCATCGCGTTGTCTTCAACAAGGTAGTCCACATCATCCATTCAAATCCGGATATGCCTTTCCTTTGAACTCCGCCAAACGATCAATTATAAATTTCCTTAAGATAGTATGAAGAGTTTCAATGATCTATGGATCAAAAGTAATTCTTTTTGCCACTTAAGGGAACAGTCCAACGAGTCACCTCTTCCAAGGTGCCCCGTTACGGGATCATGGCAATTATTTCCTCGCCACCTTGACACCGTCCACCATCTTTCTAAGCGTGGAATTGTTGCCACCAAATCAAACCCCATTGTTTGTTCCTCCATCCCTCTCGATGTGTTTCGTGTCTCAGCTCGAGAGATGTTTCAATGTCTCACTCGATGAGTGGTCCTGAGTTGTTCGATCTTCGAGAAGATCGATCCTTCTGGAGTTTTCCCTTTCCTCTCATTGTCATGTTAGATGGAGTTCTCAGAGCAAGACATCAAGACAAAGATGGTGATCGTGTCAATGTTCTTATGAAGTGCAACTTGGACAGTGACCACCGTGATAGTTGGTGCCCCCTCTGTCTTCTTACCTCACGTCTTGAATCTCGGGGCGAGATTCTTGTTTAGTGGGGTGAGTTGTCACAGCCCTAGATCTTTGTTTGTAATTAGTTGCATCTTCATCCATGTCATCATGTTTAAATTTCAGTTAAACTTGAAATGGGGGATAATAAACCCTAGCAGCAAATGGAATTCAACCAGGTTCAAACTTAAATCTTTTCAATGATCGCAAGCGCCTTTAGAAATGTTCATCATTTTGAATTGGTCCAGAACCTCTGAAAAAAATGATGCACATATTTTTAGGCCATTCTGGATCTCTGAATTAACTCATATCCTATTTGAATTGGAGCATTTAAATCCTATAAATATTTTTAAATGCTCTAATAATCCTGAAACTAGTTTTGGGTTGTTGGAAATAATCCAAACACTGCCCACCATTATTTTCAGGTTTTCATAAATTGGATTAGTATTTTTACTAATTCAAAACAAAATAGAAGAAATAGAAAACAGGAAATAAAAGAGAGAGAGAGAGAGAGAGAGGCTTACCTGGCGCCCACCTAGCAGGCCCACCTGCCGGCCCAGCCCAGCCACCGCCACCAAACGCTGCGGCTTGCTCCCAGCTACGCGTAGCTACTCTCCGCCGCCCATTTGGTCGCCGGAACGCGAAACTGCACTCCCACCGCCGCGTCTGGCCTCGCCGGCGGCTAAACACCGGCGGGTTTGACCCCGTTGACTTTGACTGGGTGGGCCCAGGTTGACTCCCCCTAGAGTCTATGACAAGTGGGGCCCGCTCTGCTAATTAACTTAGGTTAACACTAACTAATATTAGTTAGTTAAACTAAGTACTGACACGCAGGGCCCACAGGTCAGGGTTGACTTGGACCATCGCCTTTGACCTGCTGACGTCACCACGACATCATGCTGACGCAATAACTAATTACAGGAATTTTTCTTATACAGGAAATTCCAGAAAATAACCAAAACTTCTAAAAATCATAGAAAATCAACCGTAGCTCCAAATCAAATAAATTATATATGAAAAATGATCAGAAAAATCCAATCTATCCGTCTGCACTGGTTTCATGCATGTTAGAACATATTAACTAGCTGTTTAGTGCAAAACATGATAAAGCACTATTTAAGATCACAAATGAGTTTGAACTTTGAATCTTTGGTTCAAAATAGCTCAAACCCATCTGATTGTAGTAGCATTAGACCAAGACACTCATTTTACCATGTCATGATCATGCATCATATTGTGCATTGCATTGATTGTGTTTCTTTCTTTGTTGCCGGTATTTGTTCCCTCCCGATAGACGTGGTTTCGACGATGAGTTCGATGACACCGATGAAGCGCTATAATATCTTTAGAAGTGCCAGGCAAGCAAAAGCCCCTTGTTCATTCCGATATAATCCCACTCTCTCGCTCCTGCTCTCTTCTACTGCATTAGGACAACAACGATTCATCTGTTACTTGCTGCGGTAGCTGAACCCCTTTATCCTCTGCATGACCTGTCATTGCCACAAGAATAGATGAAACCCACTAGCATGAGTAGGAGTTGTTTGAGCCCTGATGTGCCTACTCATACATGCTTGTTTGTCATGCCTGCTACTGCTTAGAGTTGAGTTAGGTCTGATTCATCGGGGATGAATCGGAGGTGTGTGAACATGTCCTACTGTTGAGAGCTAAGTGTGTGAACACGATTTGGTAAAGGTAGCGGTGAGAGGCCATGTAGGAGTGCATGGTGGGTTGTCTCATTGCAGCCGTCCTCGAGAACCGAAGTTACGTGTTTGTGATCCATGAAATAGTTACTACCACACATTGGGATCCTTAATTGACCACATCGACTTATTAACCACTCTTGTCCTCTCTGTCCGAGTTGCAAAGTAGTTTACGGTGTTTGTAGCATCTTTGGGGGCATACGCAGCGCTGACCTTAGGGGTGGGCTGTGTTGCGGTAGGTACATGGCACGGTGTACCGATTCGCCCGTTTGGTGTCTCGGGAACCCTGCACACATCGTTTGGGGCCGTTAGTGGAAACCTCGGCCAGACTCCCTGCGGATGGAACCCGAATAGGCGATAAACCTGGACTAGTGACTCGTGTGTTTAGTCAGGTCGTGGCCGACACCCTCGCTAGGCTTCTGCTTGAAGGTTGACGAGTACATGTCGTGTAAACGGCGGTAAGTGGTGAGAGCGTGTGTGAAGAAGCACACCCCTGCAGGGTTAACATCATCTATTCGTATAGCCGTGTCCGCGGTAAAGGACTTCTGGGTTGCCTATAACAGTTCATAGACAAGAGAAAGTGGATACACTAAAATGCGCAAGATAAGCGTGAGTGCTATGGATGGCGTTCTCGTAGGAAGACGGGAGCGGATCCATAGTGGTGTATTGATATGGTGAATATGTGGACTCGTGTGCGCCACCTCAAAGGAGTTACTTGCAGTCGTAGTTCAGGATAGCCACCGAGTCAAAGCTGGCTTGTCAGCAGCTTAAACTCCACCACGCCCTTTGTTGATAATGATGCATATGTAGCTAGTTCTGATGTAAGTCTTGCTGGGTACATTTGTACCCACGTTTTCCTATTTTATGTTTTGCAGAGAGACGTCAGTCTCGCTAGTAGTTCCGCTTGGAATTCGATGTTTAGCTTGTTACCTCAGCTACGATCTTGTGCCCTCGGTAGGATCTGGTAGATAGTCAGGCTTTTCAGCCTTTTTTCCTTTATAGTTGTCTGTACTCAGACATGTTAAGCTTCCGCTTGTATTTGACTTGTATGCTCTGAATGCTGGGTCGAGAGACCCATGTTTGTAATATCTCGCTCCTCGGAGCCTAATGAATAAATACTTGAGTCGTAGAGTTATGTTGTGATGCCATGTTGTATTTACACATATCAAGCATATTGTGTGTATGTTAGAAATGCTTGGTATGTGTGGGATCCGACAATCTAGTTGTTTATCCTTGGCAGCCTCTCTTATGGGGAAATGTAGTCTAGTGCTTCCTTGAGCCATAGTAGTCTGCTACAGCCGGTTCACCGGAGTCCTGCTAGCCCAAAGACTACTGCTCGGGACACTTGACTGGCCGACATGTGTTTCACTTTGTTCCTGTGTTTGTCCCTTCGGTAAATGTCACGGTGACATCCAGAGTCCTGCCTTAGCTTCTACTACAGCCCGGGTTCCCTGAGTCCCTGTTAGCCAGTGCTACAGCCCGGATTCACACGCCGCTGACCGACATGCTCGATGTGATTCATGTATGCCTGTCCCCATGGGTTAGTGCCGCTTTGGGTTCACGACTAGCCATGTCGGCCCGGTTACATCATATGGATTCTATCGACACTATAATAAACATTAGCCAAAAGGCGCAAACGGTCACGGGCAATGGTAAGGCGACACCCGTGGGAATACCGTGCGTGAGGCCGCAAAGTGATATGAGGTGTTACCGGCTAGATCGATGTGACTTGGAATCGGGGTCCTGACATTACTGGTGAACTGCGAACCGTTGTCGGTGATGATGCGGTTTGGCACCCCGAACCGGCTCACGATGCCCTTGATGAACTTGACCGCAGAACCTGCGGGGATGGTGCGGACGGCTTCCACTTTAGCCCACTTGGTGAACTTGTCCACGGCGACGTAGAGGTAGCGATAGCCCCCTGGCGCCGAGGAAATGGGCCTGTGATATCCAGCCCCCAGACTGCGAATGGCCATGAGAGGGGTATAGTTTGCAGACCTCCCGCCGGTTGATGGATCTGCTTGGCATGGAATTGGCAGGCCTCGCAAGCCTTCACCAGTTCGACGGCATCGTTGAGCGCAGTGGGCCAACAGAACCTGCTACGGAACGCCTTGCCAACGAGGGTCCGCGATGATGAATGATGCCCACAGTCTCCACCGTGTATATCTGCTAGTAGTTCCTTCCCTTGCTCCCTGGAGATGCAGCGTAGGGACACATCATTTGGTCGCTTCCGATAGAGCTCTCCATCCCTGATGCAGTATGTTGTGTCTTGCCGCGCCACACGCTCTGCTTCCTCCTCCTTCTCCGGCAAGGTACCTTGCGTCAAGTAGCTCCGGAGCTCTGTGATGCAGCACCCCTCCTGAGGCTCCAGCGTCTAGAGCAGGCGCGCTCCTGAGGCCGGGCCACAGACTGGGGCTCCCGAGGCTGGTGGCTGGGGGAGCTCCTCCCGAGGCTGCACCGCACTTGACAGTGATGGTGTGGCCGAGGGCTTGAAGAGCCGCTCCTCGAAGACGCCAGGCTCCTGAGGTAGTCGCCTGGATGCTCGTTTGGCGATGTCGTCGGCCTCCTGATTGGTGCCACGGGGCACATGCTGTAACTCCAGCCACCAGAACTGCTTCTCCATCCTGCGGACCTCCGCGAGGTAGGCTTCCATGTGCTCATCCCTCGGCTCGTATACCTTGTTGGAGAAGTTGACGAGGAGTTGTGAATCACCCTTGATGGTAAGGCGCTTCACTCCTAGGGCAGATGTGGCCTTCATGCCTGCTATTAGGCCTTCATATTCTGCTATGTTGTTGGAGACCTTCTCTCCGTGCTGGAAACAGAGCTGCACGGTGTAGTAGAGCTTGTCTTGAGTAGGAGATATAAGCACCAAGACCAGCCCCCGCCGTGCTCGGAGAACGCCCCGTCGAAGTACATGACCCAACCGTCCGGCGCCTCGCTTCCCAGGGAGAGGGATCGATCCTCATCAGCCTTGAGGCCCGGCGCCTCCGTCCATTCTGCCATGAAATCCGCCAATGCGGCCCCCTTGATGACTCTGGTTGTGCTGAATTCGAGCTGAAACACTTGCAGTTCAATGTTCCACTCAGCGACTCTTCCAGCTGAGTTAGGGCTCCTGAGCACCCTTTCCAAGGGGTACGCTGAGACAACCTTGATGGGGTGGCCCTGAAAATAATGCCACAGCTTGCGCGAGGCCACCAATAAGCGCGAGGAGGAGTTTCGAGGCATGGGGTACTGCGCCCTCGCGTCCCGCAACACTTGTCTTGACGAAGTACATGTGGTGTTCAACGAGGTTGGGAGTGCTTTGGTGTCGATGGCGCCCTCCGAGATCGTGGGCGCCTCGAGACAAGTGGAGCCTCCGGTGCTGTTCGCCAGGGGAGGGTCTCTTCTGGCCCCGAAAAGTGCTTCCCTGTGGCAGCTGATCCTTCTCGGCTGCGGTAGTGGTCTCTGTGGGTCTTCCTTGATCCTGCTTCGCCTTGACCCGGGCAGCTGCCGCGGGTTTGGTCCGACGCTCCTCCCTAACCGCCACCAGGGCTGCGCTGACGGAGTAGGGAGTGGCTGCAAGGTAGAGCACCAGGGGTTCCTGAGGGCGCGGGGCCACCATTCTTTGGAGGGCTGGTTAGGTACCTCTTGAGATCTTGAACGCATTTGTCGGCCTCTTCAGTCCATTCAAAGGGCCCCTTTTTCTTCATCACCGGAAGAAAGGTAGCGCTCACTTCCCCAACTTGGAGATGAAGCGTCCTAGTCTCATCCACGCGCCCAGTGAGCTTCTGCATTTCTCTGAGGGTCTTTGGCGGGCTCATGTCCTCGACCGCCTTGACCTTTTCTGGGTTAGCTTCGATGCCTCGGTGGGACACGAGGAATCCCAAGAGCTTGCCCGAGGGGACCCCAAACACACACTTCTCCGGGTTGAGCCATAGATTCACTGCGTTGAGGCTCGCGAAGGTTTCCTCCAGGTCTTGTATCAGGTTTTTGGCCTCACGAGACTTCACCACAATGCCATCGACGTAAGCCTCAGCGAGCTTCGGGCCCAAGGTGATGTGCATCAGCCGCTGAAAGGTCGCCCCTACGTTGCGCAGCCCGAACGGCATGCATGTGTAGCAGTACACCCCACTCGGGGTCAGGAAAGCCGTTTTTCCACGTCTTCTACCGCCATCTTGATCTGGTGATACCCAGAGAAGGCATCCAAGAAACATAACAGGTCGCACTCGGCGGTGGAATCGACGATCTGATCAATGCGAGGGAGCGGGAATGGATCTTGCAGGCAGGCTTTGTTGAGGTTGGTGAAGTCGACACACATGCGTTCCTTCCCCCCTTTCTTTGGCACGACGACCGGGTTGGCCAACCAATCCGGGTATCGGACCTCGCGAATGACCCATGCAGCTTCTAACTTGCAAGTCTCTTGGACAATGAAAGCCTGCTTTTCAGTGGACTGCCGCCTTGCCTTCTGCTTCACGGGGCGGACATTGGGGCACACGTTGAGGTGGTGCTCGATTACGCCTCTAGGGATCCCCGCCAGTTGATCAGGCTCCCATGCGAATACCTTCTTGTTTGCGCGCAGGAACTTGACCAGGGCCTCCTCCTGCTCGGGCTCGAGGTTGGCGCCTATGGTGAAGGTGGCGTTAGTGGATCCGTCCTCGTCGACCAGTATCTGCTTGGTTTCTGCCTTGTCTTGGGTGAACAGTTGCTTCTTCTTGGCCGGTGCAGCCCCCTTGGGCTCAGGGGCGTCTGAGTCGGCAGGCTGCATCGACGCTGCCGTCTTGAAGGCGAGCTTGAGCACTTGCAACGCATCCCTGGTGTCTCCGGACACGGTGAGGACGCCGTTGCTCCCGGGCATCTTCATGAGGTTGTATGCTGGGTGAGTCGCGGCCATGAATCGGGCCAGTGCTGGGTAGCCGAGGATGGCGTTGTATGGGAGGCCGATGGGGGCGATGTCGAAGTCGATTAGCTCCGTGCGGAAGTTGTCGTAGGTGTCGAAGGTTACCAGGAGACGGATTTGCCCCAGGGAGCTGGATGACCCGCTCCCGACGCCCAAGAAGGGCCGACTGGGCTGAAGCCGCTCCGGCGGTATGTGGAGTAGGCTGAAGGCTTCAACCGAGAGCACGCTGAGGCCCACGCCGCCGTCGATGAGAGTCCTGGTGACGGCCACCTGGCAGATGGTGGGGGTGCACAACATTGGGAGCGCGCCCGAGCAGGTTGACTTGGAGGGGTGGTCCTCCGAGCTGAAGGCCAGATCGGCCTTGGGTGCCGACCGACCTGGGGGAGCCCCCTGCCGCACGGAGGCATCGCCGACCTGGCGGACAAATGGCTTGGCGCAGCGACCTGAAGGTGGTGCCTGCGAGCCGCCCAGGATAGCCGCGATGACGGGGGGCGCCGGCGCGGCGTGCTGGGCGAGGAAGAGGTTGCGCAACTCTTCCCAAGAGGCCACGGAAGCCGCTGGCAGGTGGAGCAGCCACATGCGCGGGGCGTCGATGAGGGCCATGGGAAGCCAGTTAGCCATGACCCTGTCGTCGCCTCCTGCTTCGAGGATGGCCTCCCCGTACGCCAGCAGGAAGGCCAGCGGATCAGTTGTGCTGTTGTAGCGCAGCGGTGTCTCCGGCTTGAACTTGTCCGGCCACCGCACCTGTCGCAAGGCTGGGGCCAAGGCTCGGAGCCCCCTGGCCCTCACGCTGTCGCCGGCGATCGGAGTGAGCGGCGCGCTGCCCATCGTAGGGTGAGTCGCGGTGGCGGTGGAGAGCAGGTCGGCGGAAGGGAAAGCTTTGGCGCACCCCTACCTGGCGCGCCAAATGTCGGATTTCGGGTTCCGGCAGACCCTCTAGGTTCGAACTCTGGGGTGCGCGCGAAGATCTCGCCTCCTACCTACCTGCACCTCGCCGCCTCGCTAGGATCTAAACTACCCAAAGAACAACACAAGAGACACAAGGTTTATACTGGTTCGGGCCACCATTGTGGTGTAACACCCTACTCCAGTGTGTGGTGTGGTGGATTGCCTCTTGGCTGATGATGAACAATACAAGGAAGAACAGCCTCACGAGGGTCTGTTCTTGGCTGGTACGACGAACTGCTAGGGGGAGTTCAGTCTCTCTCTCCCTCTCTTTTGATGATCCCCCCTACCTTGTGGGTGGCTAGTCCTATTTATAGGCAAGGGCCCTGGGCCTCTTCCCAAATGTTGAGCGGGAAGGGCGCCAACAATTGGCCATTTTGAAGGGGAACATCTAGTACACTTATCCTGACTAAAGTTGGTCCTCGCCTGTCAAAGGCTCTGGTGGTGACGCCAGCTTGGGCTCCACGATGACTTCCTTCCTGCCGTTGCGACGGTCTTGGTCTTGTTGCCGAAACGGATGCCTTTGCTTGATGCTCTAGTCTGCGCTTGCCCCCTTTGCACCAAAGAGGAAATGAGGACATCGCGCTGGCTGGGCGCCCGGGCGCCCTTGGTCATCATGGCTTGCGTCATGGGCACCTCGTGAGGTATCCCGCCTTGATCTCTCCGCCTCCTCGCGAGCCAGCCTGACGAGGCCGTGCCTGAGTAAGCTTCTTGTCATCCGCCCCGCGAGGCTTGGCCCCTCGCGAGGGTCTTGAGTTTGTGCTGATGAAGATGGGCCGTGCTGGGCCAAGCCGCAGGCCGCAGGCAGGCAAGTCAGGGTACCCCCATTCCCAGAACGACGTGCATGGCCCTTGCATCCTGCAGCTCCTGAGTCGTCTTGGCAATGAACTCCTGAGCGCCGGGCGCTCCTCGCCTGGTGTCTTCCTGACGGAAACGTGCCGCGAAGCACACCTCCACGTGGTGCCCGTGCGTCTCCTTCGTGACGTGGGCAAGGTCTGAGGCCCTCCAGAAGAGAGCCCCCGAGCCTTGCCCGAGGAGGGCGTCGGGGGTGCCTTCCTATGTGAGGGAGGGAGGCGCCCCAGGTGCGGGCGTCAATCCTGGTGTGGCACCACTAGAGGCGCCGCTCCCCTGAGGCCCTATGCGGAGTAGTTGCTTCTTCTTCTTGGGGATGGCCTCAGGAGGGTACTGTGCACCATTGTTGTCGGGGTCTTCGATTGCTGCGGCTTGGAAGGCGCGCTCGAGCGAGCACACCGCATCTCTTTCTTCGCAGGGGACTGTGATGATCCTGCCGCTTCCTGGCATATTGACGATGTTGTAGCCGTGGTGAATTACCGCCATGAACTTGGCTAGGGCCGGATACCCGAGGATGGCATTGTACGGCAGACGGATGTGAGCAACGTCAAAGTCGATGAGCTCGGTGCGGTAGTTGTCGCGCTGTCCGAAGGTGACAGGGAGGCAGACCTGCCCTATCGGGGTGGTGGAGCCGTCAGTCACTCCTGAGAAGGGCTTGGTGCGCTGGAGCTGATCGTATGGCACTTGAAGGCTATCGAATGTCTCGATGGATAGGATGTTAAGCCCTACGCCACCATCGATGAGGGTCTTGCTGACTTGTACGTTCCTGATGACGGGTGAGCAGAGCATCGGGAGGGCGCCAGCAGTGGCCACGCACTTGAGCTGGTCCGCCGAGCTGAAAGTGATGGTGCACTTGGACCACCTGAGAGGGCGAGTGGCCTCAAGCCTGGGAAGGGCTGCGTTCACCTCGCGAGCAAACATCTTGAAGATACGCTGAGATGCTGGGGCCTGAGCTCCGCCCAAGATGCAGGCGATAGCACGCGGTTCCTGGAAGCTCCCAGCCCCCTCGTCCTGATCATGGTCGTCGTTCCTTCTTGGTGGTGGCGGCAGCGGAAGAAGACCAGCGTTGCCCTGAGGGCGGTCCTCGCGAGGATCATCCCTCCAGGTGCCCTCACGAGGCTGGTCCTGCCAGCGGTCCTCGCGAGGCCGGTCGCACCACTCCTCGCGGGGGCCACGATCGTCCCAGCGTCCTTCGCCTCATCCTCCTCCTCGGCCGTAGCCCCGGTCGTTGCGCTCGGGGCGTCGACTAAAGCGTCCATCTCAAATGGCCCTGAGCTCTTGACAGTTGTTGGTGTTGTGGATGTGTACGTTGTGGAAGGCGCAGAATGGTCGGCTGCTTTTGGACGACTCGGGTTGGTCTCGGCCACGCTTCATATCTGGCTCTGCTGCAAGCACGGCCAGTCCCTTGCGCTTCAGGTCCTTGGCCTTGGCTTTCTTCTCCTCCGGGTCGGTAACTGGGAGCTCGAGGAGGGAAAGGCGCCCCTCCTCGACTCTCACGCACTTGGTTGCCATGTTGAATAGCTCCAAAGCCGTGCATAACTCCTCGTGGATGGCGAGCTCCTCCTTCATCTTGACGTCGCGGACGCCATCAGAAAAAGCAGAAAAGATGGCCTCATCCGTCACCTTGGGGATCTTGAGACGAACATTGTTGAAGCGCTGGATGTACTTATGCAAGGTCTCTCCTGGCTGCTGCTTGATGCGGAGCAGGTCACCCGCGGCCGGAGGGCGGTCACGACTGCCCTGGAAGTTGGCGACGAAGTGGTCGCGCATCTCATCCCAGGAGGAGATCGAGCCTGGAGGCAGGTTCAGGAGCCACGAGCGAGCACCATCCTTGAGAGCCATGGGGAACCAGTTCGCCATGATTTTCTCGTCGTCGTTTTCCGCCTCAATGCTCAGCTCGTAGAGCTGCAAGAACTTCGCAGGATCGGGGGTGCCGTCGTAGCGAGGAGGCAGATCTGGCTTGAACTTGCCCTGCCAGACGACGCTATGCAGCTCTGGAGTGAAGGCGTGGCAGCCTGCCGTGGCTACTGGGGCCCTTTGCTGATGCGGAGCCTGCCCCTGATGTCCGCCCGCCGCCACTGCAGGTGGCACGCGGTCTTGTCGCGGTGGCGCTAGGAGTGCGGGAGCATTTTCTTGCGGCCGGGGTACTTCTTGGCAGCTTCCTTCTTCTCGCGCGGGCGCCCGACTCGGTGGGTCACGCCGGGGGGCGCACGCCTTGGCACCAGAGCTCCGTCTTGGTGCGGAGGTGGTGGAGGTGCTCCATGAGCTACGTCGCCCGCAGCTGGCGGAGGGCGACGCAGCGAGAGGGAGGGTGCGGGGGAGCCCTCAGCGGTGCTGACGAGCTCGGCAATGCGGTCCAACCAATCCTCATAGAAGTCGGTGACCGGGCGTTAACGCAGGAGCTCTCTTGCCATGAGCAACGCGGCCTGCGCATCCGTGGGAGCGCGACGAGCGTGAGACGATGAGCTGGCTGGGGTCAGCGACAGACTGGCGGTGCGGCTGTCCCGCCGCACAGAAGGGTGTAGCGAGGATGCCTACTGCTTGTTTCCCGCCGGACCAGTGGCGGCGTTGGCGGCGGGTGACGGGGAACGATGGGGAGGCCCACCGACAGGGGCTGTCTGAGCGACACGGGCAGTGAGGGCGCCCCGACGTTCAGCGCGGGCTCGGCGTGCGTCCGCCATGGATGCGGTGGAGTGATGGGACGCGGATCGGCCGGAGCAAGGCTTCAGCGCACCCCTACCTGGCACGCCAAATGTCCGATTTCGGGTTCCAGCAAAACCCTTGAGGTTCGAACACTGGGGTGCGCACGAAGATCTCGCCCCCTCTAGCTCACGCCCTCACCTCAATCTCAAAGCTTCAGCGCGTCGAGCTCAAAGAACAAAGGGACACAAGGTTTATACTGGTTCGGGCCACCGATGTGGTGTAATACCCTACTCTAGTGTGGTGTGGTGGATTGCCTCTTGGGTTGAGGAAGAACTAGTACAAGGGAAGAACAACCTCCTAAGGAGAGGTGTTCTTGAGCTCGATGAGCTTGTGTGGGTGAGGTTGATCTGAATGATCCGTCCCCAATCAGATCAGATGAGATCATCTCCTACGGTGGTGGCTAGCCCTATTTATTGAAGCCCTGGTCCTCTCCCCAAATGTTAGGCAGGAAGGGACGCCACAACGGCCAAATTTGAAGGGAGACAACTAGTACAAGTTATCCTGACTAAAGGTGGTCTTCGCCTGCCAAAGGCTCTGGTTGTGATGCCGTCTTCGGCTCCACGGTGACCTCCATCCTGCTGGTCTTGGTCTCGTTGCACCTATATAGAAACCTTTGCCTGATGCCTCGGGACTCCGCGCCTACGCTTGCCTCTTTAGCACCAAAGAGGAAACGAGGACACTGCTGTCAGGACCCCGATTCCAAGTCACATTGACCTAGCCGATAACACCTCATATCACTTTGCGGCCTCACGCACGGTATTCCCACGGGTGTCGCCTTACCATGGCCCGGGACTGTTTGTGCCTTTTGGCTCACGTATATGATAGTGTCGCTAGCATCCACATGACAGAGAACCCGGGCCGACATGGCTAGTCGTGAACCCAAAGCGGCGCTAACCCATGGGGACAGGCATACAAGAATCACATCGAGCATGTCGGTCATCAACTCATGAATCCTGGCTGTAGCACTGGGCTAACAGGACTCCGGTAACCCGGGCTGTAGCAGGCTAGGCAGGACTCCTGATATCACCGCGTGACATTTCCCCGAAGGGATAGACATAGGAACGAAGTGAAACACATGCCGGCCAGTCAAGTGTCCAAAGCAGTAGTGCTTTGGGCTAGCGAGACTCCGGTGAACCGGGCAGTAGCAGACTACTATCGCTCAGAAGCACTAGACTACATTTCCCCATATGAGAGGCTGCCAAGGATAAATAACTAGATTGTCGGATCCCACACATACCAAGCATTTCAAACATACACACAATATGCTCAATATGTGTAAATACAACATGGCATCACAACATAACTCTACGACTCAAATATTTATTCATTAGGCTCCGAGGAGCGAGATATTACAAACATGGGTCTCATGACCGAACATACAGAGCATACAAGCATAAAGCACAAGCGGAAGCTTAACATGTCTGAGTACAGACATCTACAAATGGAAAAGGCTGAGAATCCTGACTATCTACCAGATCCTGCCGAGGGCACAAGATCGTAGCTGAGGTAACAAGCTAAATGTCGAAGTCCACGCGGAACTACTAGCGAGACTGACGTCTCTCTGCAAAACATAAAATAAGAAATCGTGAGTACAAATGTACTCAGCAAGACTTACATCAGAACTAACTACATATGCATCATTATCAACAAAGGGGGTGGTGGAGTTTGACTGCAGCAAGCCAGCTTTGACTCGGTGGCTATCCTAAACTACGATTTCGCAAGTAACTCTTTTGAGGTGGCTTTACGAGTCCACATATTCACCATATCAATACACCACTAGGGATCCGCTCCCGTCTCCCTCACGAGAACGCCATCCATAGCACTCACGCTTATCTTGCGCATTTTAGAGTATCCACTTTCACTTGTCTATGAACTGTTATAGGCAACCGTAAGTCCTTTTCCATGGACACGGCTATTCGAATAGATCATATTGACCCTGCAGGGTGTACTTCTTCACACGCCTCACCACTTATCGCGTTTACACGACATGTACTCGGCAACCTTCAAGCGGAAGCCCAGCGAGGGTGTCGGCCACGGCCTACCTAAACACTCAAATCCCTAGTCCAGGTTTATCGCCTATTCGGGTTCCATCTGCAGGGAGTCCGGCCGAGATTTCCACTAACGGCCCCGAACGATGTGTGCAGGGTTCCCGAGATTCCAAACGGGCATTCGGTACACCGGGCCACGGTGTATCTACCGCATCATAGCCCACCCCTAGGGTCAGCGCTACGCACGGCCTCCAACACATATCCTACAAACACCAGAAACTAGTTGCAACTCCTGGACAGAGAACAAGGGTGGTTAAGAAGCCGAGAGAGTCAATTAAGGATCCCAATGTGTGGTAGTAACTGTTTCATGGATCACAAACACAGAACTCAGTTCCTGAGGACGGCTGCAATGAGACAACCCACCATGTACTCCTACATGGCCTCTCACCGCTACCTTTACCAAATCGTGTTCACACACTTAGCTCACACATAGTAGGACATGTTCACGCACCATTCCAATTCATTCCCGATGAATCGCACTGACTCAACTCTAAGCAATAGCAGGCATGACAAACAAGCATGAATGAGTAGGCACAACAGGCTCAAACAACTCCTACTCATGCTAGTGGGATTCATCTAATTATCGTGGAATGACAGGTCATGCGAGAGGATAAAGGGGTTCAGCCATCAGCAAGTAACTGATGAATCGTTGTTGTCCTAATGCAGTAAAAGAGAGCAGGAGCGAGAGAGTGGGATTGTATCGGAATGAACAAGGGGGTTTTGCTTGCCTGGCACTCCTGAAGATATTATAGCTCTTCATCGGTGTCATCGAACTCATCGTCGGTACGTCGTCTACTGAGAGGGGACAAATACCGGCAAACAAGGAAGAACACAATCAATGCAATGCACAATATGATGCATGATCATGACATGTCAAAATGCTGTGATTTGAGCTAATGCAACTAGCAGCAGATTAAATGAAGTTGGTTTGAATCCAAGATTCAAATTCAAACTCCATAAATGGATATTAAATTGCCATTTATATGCATTGTGCTAAACAGCAGATATAAGTTGTTCTTACATGCATGAAAATGGTACAAATGGATAGATTGGATTTTTCTGATCATTTTTCATATATAAATTATTTCATTCTGAGCTACGGTTGATTTTATATGATTTTTAGAAGTTTTGGCTATCTTCTGGAATTTCCTGAAAAGAATAAATCCAGAAAAGGCATTACTTGTGTCGACATTAAGCGCCACTATGACGTCAGCCGCTCAACTGCTATGGCCCGAGGTCAAACCCCGACCCGTGGGTCCCGCGTGTCGCTGTAATTAGCCTAACTAGTTTTTAGTTAGCAAGAACCAATTTAATTAGAGGACGGGCCCCACCGTCATGGAGTCGGGGAAGTCAACACAGGCCCTACACGAGTCAACCAGGGTCAAATGGGGTCAACTCGCCGGCGTTTAGCCGCCGGCGAGGCCAGACGCGGCGGGGCACCTCGAATTTCACCTACAGGGCACCGTTCGAGGCGCCGTTGGGCTCTACGGGTAGCTGCCGCAACGGCGCTCGTCTGGTGGCCTTATCGGGCCTGGGTGGCGGAGTCAACGGGCGGCGAAGCTTGGTTGCGGCCGCCGGAGTTCGGGCGCGAATGACGCGTTTTGGTGGCCGTGGCGATGTGCGTTTAGCACCCACGACGTCTACGTGGTGCGGTGAGTTCGATGGGCGCATGCGGGACCAAATGGTCATCGGAGCAAGACTGCGACGAAGCGCAGCGGCGGCGTCGGGCGAGAGGGGCGTGGCGGCTAGAGAGTGAAGTAGAGCACGGGGAGAAGGGGAGAAGAACCGGGGGCTCACGGTGAGACCGACGACGGCTCAGCTGGCTCGGGGATGACTGGAAGGCGGCGAATCCGTCGATGGAGTCTGGCGGCCGTGCTCGGGGAAGACGACTCGTGGCGGCGATGTGGGGCTCTCGCGGTGGCGTGGCTCGGGGTGGAAGAGAGAGGGGTTCGGGCGGAGCCTCTGGGCGGTCGAGTAGCGAGGGGAGGCGGTGGCTGTGGTGGTGCACGCGTCGGGCGGGCGTCTCGGCCATGGTGGAGGGCGAGAGGGAGACGAGGGGAGAATGCGGGCGGTCGGAGCGATCCAGACGGCTCGCTGGTTCTGTTCATGCGCCACGCAGTTAGCAGGCAGGAGGTGGCATGGGCGCTGTAGGCGCACGGCGAGCATGCGCCGGGCGCCCTTCTCGCGCGGTGGAGATTTACGACCGTCACGCGAGTCAGCTGGGCGAGTAGATGGGCCGCCAGTAAGTGGCCCAGTAGTTCGCTCTCTCTCTCTTTTCTTCTGCTTTTGCATTTTCAGAATTTGTTTTGATTTAGTTTTAGACACTAAATCATTTTTATTGCTTCTGATAATTATTGTAGGGACTAGTTGGATTATTCCAAAGCCCTTCATCAAAGATCAGAATTATTGGACATATATTAATTAATTAACAAATATATATCCAATGCAAATAGTTATTTAATTAATTCAAAGGCCCAAGATAATTATTTAAAGCCTCCAAAAATATTGGTTTGAATTTTATTCTTGCCAACATTTTTCAAGGTTTAACAGCAACATTTTCTTGGGCTTCTTTGAGAAGATTTTAATGTTGATCATTTTAAAAGGTTTACGAGGCTTTGAAAATTCCTCAATTCAAATTTCATTTGAATTTAGACATGATGACATGAATATCAAGCAAAGACAACAAGGCTAATCTAGGGCTGTGACAACTCACCCCTACTAAACAAGAATCTTGTCCCGAGATTCAAGACGTGAGGTAAGAAGACAGAGGGGGCACAAACTATCACGGTCTTCACGATCCAGGTTGCACTTCATAAGAACGTTGATTCGAACATCATCATGATATTGACATCTTGCTTTGAGAACTCCATCCAACACGACAATGGAAAGAGAGGGAGGCTCTACATGATTCGATCTTCACGAAGATCAAGTAAAACATGATCAACTCACGGAATGAGATGTAGAAACATCTCGAGTTGAGACACAAAACACATCGAGAGGGATGGAAGAACAAACAACGAGGTTTGATTTGGTGGGCATCAATTCCACGCTTAGAGAGATGGTGGATGGTGTCAAGGTGGCGAGGAAATAATTGCCGTGGATTCCGTAATAGGCACCTTGGGAAAAGTGACTCGTTGAGCTGTTCCCTTAAGTGGAAAAAAGAATTACTTTTGATCCATAGATCATTGGAACTCTTTATACCAGCCTAAGGCAATGACAATCGATCATTTGAAGGAGTTCGAAAGAATGACATACTCGGACTAGAATGGATGATGTGGACTACCTTGTTGAAGACAACGCAATGGATGATTTGCTTATCATCGGAAATGGATGGGACCCATGGTAAGTCCACTTTTGAGGATGATCCTAGACATCAATTACTGAGAGGGGCAACCCACGGAAATTGGCACAATGGGGTGCAAGCTGGGAACAAAATGCAACTGTTGGGAATGTTCCAACCATCATATCTGCCCGAGATTCAGATCCGATTGGTAATAGGATACTCCAGACTCAAAGATGTCTGAAAGGGAAGGGTGCAAACACAAATCGTCGAGATGATGTTGCGAGATTCTCGGGAGATGGACTATGGTAGTGAGCTCCAAAACATGAGCGGGTTCTGCTACAAACATGTGAACATGTTGTTCGAGACAAGCATGACCACATAGTAGTCTTATAATAAAACACTACCGAGTTCAGGTGGGGGAACCATCATCGAGGATATCGAAGTCTTTTCATAAGTCCGGATTAGCTCTTATGAAGGGACTCCTTCTCCTTGAGAAAATCAGTCAGTGGCTTGGTGTGCTAGGAACACATATGGAGTGAAGGTTGCGAGCCTGTCAAACCATACCATACTTCGCACATGCATGACTGACTTGGGATGGTACCAGAGTTAGCAAAAACAATCCTCCTTGAACTCACGGCGGCAACTTGCACCAAATGCACACGAATTCGAGAAAGTCACTTCTTCCATCCAAGCATAAGCTTCATGAACGGAACACGAAGGCATTGCTTACCAAGTTTTCAACACTAGGTTGATGTTCAACATGAATCATGGGGGAGACAAAATGCCTGTGATGGGCTCAACAACAACTTATCGGAATTTCCATATCACTGGACTTCCACCATCATGTGAACACGGTGATAGCATTGATCAGACCAAAAGATGTAATGGTATATGCTCGAGGGATCAACCATGAGTAAGACAACATTACGAGCATCGTTGGTACTGATTTGATTTGACGATATCCCACACTCAAATCAAAGGATTGATAATACAATAGGTCCAGCAACTGATCACGGGGACCAATCGATGAAGATATCATCTTCCTTCAACACACACTACACAAGAATATCCCTTTGGAACGAACTAAGTTAGGCAAGCTTTTATCTTCCAACTCTCCAAGTTGTTGTTTAGCTCAACCAACTGACTCAGGGGTATCCAACACAGATTCTTGGAGAATGGGTGGTTTGGAGGAAAACCAACATGATCACGAACTCAACATAGCGGTCAGGTGACAACCTGGTGATACTTCCGAGAAGATGATCAAAATATCACGAACCACCAGTATGTTACTAAGCTCGAGAACAACCTTGCTTTTCAGGGCAAGATGATATGAACAATAAGCAAGGGATTGAATAATCCTAACTCATTGGTCGGAGAGTGCACCGGAAATAAGGACTAGGTAGCACGATCTATCTTAGAATGATGATTCAATAATCAACACACCAAGAATGATATTATCATCCATTAACCACCAAGCAACGGGGTTGCTAGGATGATTGATTTCACACATCACGATTCACTTGTCGGCATTCCGGCTGTGACAACACGGATCCGAGGAATGAATAATGATGGCGAGAAGTATCACTATACCAAGAGTTCATAAGAGGTGGTGCAATTCTCATGATATTCCTGACATAAAGAGGGCAATACTTGGGTGGAAATGTAATCAAAAGCTGGATTGGCATTTTGACCATGCGAATACAACTACTTTGACCCAATCCTCGAAATGGACAAGGTACTATAGTTTGTTTCTCCAAGTCATTCTGGATAGAATGGCTTGACGGAACATAAGAGTAATAGGCATCGATAAACGAATGCACACATACCCTTGACTATCAATTGATAGACGGGGCTCGGAATACAACTAAGGAGGAACAACTCGAGGAACACATAACTTCCTGAGTTGTGGATGCATAGGTTAGTATGTCGAATCAAGTTCAACAGGTTTCTTACGGATAACCCATGCAGAAAGGTAGAACTGGCAGAGTCACAATATAGAATGGAGTACTCCTCAAGAGCACCCTGGTTGTGATCTTTTGGCTCAAAAGAACTTCTGCCATAAGCAGTTCATGGTATTTGGAAGAAGGAAATACCACGAACCTCGAGGACTATTGCAAGGTTACTAATATCCTAAAGGGACTAGCAAACACTATCAACATGAAGTAAGTAGGGTGAATCTTGGGTCAAGAACCCAGGAGTAGAATATCTACTAACTAAATTGCATCACAGGATGCTTTCGAGAATGATGGCCAGAATCATCACACGGGGAACACAAAACATGGCTAGTTTACTAGGTGACTCCCTAAAACACCTAGGTTCATAATAATAGCTCCAACATATATGTCGAGGCAGCGGAGTACCTCAACATACTAATTAGTGTGCTTATTCTGACCAAAAGGACATCGGAAACGGAAAGAAAGGATTTGCAAATGCATCAGGCTATTTAGAGACACAGGATGACTCGGACAAAGATAACGGCTGTAAATGATCAAAATAATTGGAGACATCCTGCAAAATGGTGGCATAACCACTCAGAAGCACAATATCAAGGTTCCGAGACCAACTATGAGCACACGGAAGTAGTAGAAACTGAACTGAGATTTGAAACTATCAATTCTATAAGTCTATGGATTAGTAACACGTCATCCTGATATATAGATGAGAAGCCTAGTTCTTAATCCCCGTAGAAGAGAAGAGGATGACTCAGATCAGAAGGCCATGAGGTATAAGGAGTAAAAAGAGCCTTACGTTCCCTCCCACAATCAATTCCCTTACATAACTAAAGCATTTCTAGACTCAACTTCGACCAGTTTGGCTTGATAAACCTACAAGCAGTCAGGCTCTGATACCAACGCTGTCAGGACCCCGATTCCAAGTCACATTGACCTAGCTGGTAACACCTCATATCACTTTGTGGCCTCATGCACGGTATTCCCACCGGTGTCGCCTTACCATGGCCCGGGACCGTTTGCGCCTTTTGGCTCACGTATATGATAGTGTCGCTAGCATCCACATGACAGAGAACCCGGGCCGACATGGCTAGTCGTGAACCCAAAGCGGCGCTAACCCATGGGGACAGCATACATGAATCACATCGAGCATGTCGGTCATCAACGTATGAATCCGGGCTGTAACCTTTGGGCTAACAGGACTCCGGTAACCCGGGCTGTAGCAGGCTAGGCAGGACTCCGGATATCACCGCGTGACATTTCCCCGAAGGGACAGACATAGGAACGAAGTGAAACACATGCCGGCCAGTCAAGTGTCCAAAGCAGTAGTGCTGGGCTAGCAGGACTCCGGTGAACCGGGCTGTAGCGGACTACTATCGCTCAGAAGCACGAGACTACATTTCCCCATATGAGAGGCTGCCAAGGATAAACAACTAGATTGTCGGATCCCACACATACCAAGCATTTCAAACATACACACAATATGCTCAATATGTGTAAATACAACATGGCATCACAACATAACTCTATGACTCAAATATTTATTCATTAGGCTCCGAGGAGCGAGATATTACAAACATGGGTCTCATGACCCAACATACAGAAGCATACAAGCATCAAGCACAAGCGGAAGCTTAACATGTCCGAGTACGTACATCTACAAATGGAAAAGGCTGAGAAGCCCGACTATCTACCGAGATCTGCCGAGGGCACAAGATCGTAGCCGAGGTAACAAGCTAAACGTCAAGTCCATGCGGAACTACTAAGCGAGACCGACGTCTCTCTGCAAAACATAAAATAAGCAAATGTGAGTACAAATGTACTCAAGAAGACTTACATCGTAACTAACTACATATGCATCATTATCAACAAAGGGGTGGTGGAGTTTGACAGCAGCAAGCCAGCTTTGACTCGGTGGCTATCCTAAACTACTTTGCAAGTAACTCTTTTGAGGTGGCACACGAGTCCACATATTCACCATATTAATACACCACTATGGATCCGCTCCCGTCTCCCTACGAGAACGCCATCCATAGCACTCACGCTTATCTTGCGCATTTTAGAGTATCCACTTTCACTTGTCTAAGAACTGTTATAGGCAACCCAGAAGTCCTTTTCCGCGGACACGGCTATTCGAATAGATCATATTGACCCTGCAGGGGTGTACTTCTTCACACACGCTCTCACCCCTTATCGCCGTTTACACGACATGTACTCGGCAACCTTCAAGCGGAAGCCCAGCGAGGGTGTCGGCCACGGCCTACCTAAACACTCAAATCCCTAGTCCAGGTTTATCGCCTATTCGGGTTCCATCCGCAGGAAGTCCGGCTGAGGTTTCCACTAACGGCCCCGAACGATGTGTGCAGGGTTCCCGAGATACCAAACGGGCATTCGGTACACCGGGCCACGGTGTATCTACCGCATCATAGCCCACCCCTAGGGTCAGCGCTGCGCACGGCCTCCAACACATATCCTACAAACACCAGAAACTAGTTGCAACTCCTGGACAGAGAACAAGGGTGGTTAAGAAGCCGAGAGAGTCAATTAAGGATCCCAATGTGTGGTAGTAACTGTTTCATGGATCACAAACACATAACTCAGTTCACGAGGACGGCTGCAATGAGACAACCCACCATGTACTCCTACATGGCCTCTCAATGCTACCTTTACCAAATCGTGTTCACACACTTAGCTCACACATAGTAGGACATGTTCACGCACCATTCCAATTCATTCCCGATGAATCAGACCTGACTCAACTCTAAGCAATAGCAGGCATGACAAACAAGCATGAATGAGTAGGCACAACAGGGCTCAAACAACTCCTACTCATGCTAGTGGGTTTCATCTAATTACTGTGGAATGACAGGTCATGCAGAGGATAAAGGGGTTCGAGATACAGCAGCAAATGTGAGATGAATCGTTGTTGTCCTAATGCAGTAAAAGAGAGCAGGAGCGAGAGAGTGTGATTGTATAGGAATGAACAAGGGGGTTTTGCTTGCCTGGAACTCCTGAAGATATTATAGCTCTTCATCAGTGTCATCGAACTCATCGTCGGTACGTTGTCTACTGAGAGGGGACAAATACAGGCAAACAAGGAAGAACACAATCAATGCAATGCACAATATGATGCATGATCATGACATGTCAAAATGTTGTGATTTGAGCTAATGCAACTAGCAGCAGATTAAATGAAGTTGGTTTGAATCCAAGATTCAAATTCAAACTCCATATATGGATATTAAATTGCCATTTATATGCTTTGTGCTAAACAGCAGCTATACGTTGTTCTAACATGCATGAAAATGGTACAGATGGATAGATTGGATTTTTCTGATCATTTTTCATATATAAATTATTTCATTCTGAGCTACGGTTGATTTTATATGATTTTTAGAAGTTTTGGCTATTTTACGGAATTTCCTGAAAATAATAAATCGAGAAAAGGCATTATCACGTCAAGATTAAGTCACTATGACGTCAGCGGGTCAACTACGGCGGTCCAGGTCAAACCCCTGACCCGTGGGTCCCTAAATGTCGATGTAGTTAGCCTAACTAGTTTTTAGTTAGCACTAACCAATTTAATTAGAGGACGGGCCCCACCTGTCATGGAGTCAGGGGAAGTCAACCTGGGCCCACACGGAGTCAACCAGGGTCAAACGGGGTCAACTCGCCGGTGTTTAGCCGCCGGCGAGGCCAGACGCGGCGGGGCACCTCGGATTTCACCTACAGGGCACCGTTCGAGGCGCCGTTGGGCTCTACGGGTAGTGGCGCAACGGCGCTGGCTGCGTCCGTTGGTAACCATGGCTCGGGTGGCTGGAGTCAATGGCGGCGAGCTTGGTTGCGGCCGCCGGAGTTCGGGCGCGAGCGGGGACGCGGTTGCGGTGGCCGTGGCGATGTGCGTTTAGCACCTACGGTGTCTACGTGGTGCCGTGAGTTCGATGGGCGCATGCCCGGGACCAAATGGTCACCGGAGCAGCACCGGTGACGAGCGCAGGCGGCGGCGCGTCGGGCGAGAGGGGCGTGGCGGCTAGAGAGTGAAGTAGAGCACGAGGAGAAGGGGAGAAGAACCGGGGGCTCACGGTGAGAACGACGACGGCTCAGCTGGCTCGGGGATGACCGGAAGGCGGCGAATCCGTAGATGGAGTCCGGCAGCCGTGCTCGGGGAAGACGACTCGTGGCGGCGATGTGGGGCTCTCGCGGTGGCGTGGCTCGGGGTGGAAGAGAGAGGTGTTCGGGGCGGAGCCTCTGGGCCGGTCAGAGTAGCGAGGGGGATGCGGTGGCTGCGGTGGTGCACGTTGGCGGCGGCGGGCGTCTCGGCCATGGTGGAGAGGGCGAGAGGGAGATGAGGGGGAGAATGCGGGGCGGTCGGAGCGATCGAGACGGCTCGCGGTTCTGTCATGGCGCCACGCAGGCTAGCAGGCAGGAGGTGGCATGGGCGCGTGTGTGCGCACGGTGAGCACGCGCTCGGCGTCCTTCTGGCGTGGGACAGACATACATGAATCACATCGAGAATGTCGGTCATCAACGTATGAATCCGGGCTGTAGCACTCGGATAACAGGACTCTGGTAACCCGGGCTGTAGCAGGCTAGGCAGGACTCCGGATATCACCGCGTGACATTTCCCCGAAGGGACAGACATAGGAACAAAGTGAAACACATGCCGGCCAATCAAGCGTCCAAAGCAGTAGTGTTGGGCTAGCAGGACTCCGGTGAACCAGGCTGTAGCGGACTACTATCGCTTAGGAAGCACTAGACTACATTTCCCCATATGAGAGGCTGCCAAGGATAAACAACTAGATTGTCGGATCCCACTCATACCAAGCATTTCAATCATACACACAATATGCCCGATATGAGTACATACAACATGGCATCACAACAAAACTCTACAACTCAAAGTACTTTATTTAAGAGGCTCCGAGGAGCCATACATAACATATCCATACAGAGAGGGGTCACATGACCCAACACTCAAGTCATACAAACATACAAGCACATGCGGAAGCAAACTAGTCTGAGTACAGACTCTAAAAAGAAAGAGAACTTGATGAAGCCCTTCTATCTACAGTGGCCCTTCACAAGCCTTGGATCACCACCTGGGTGGCCAGTTCACTCGTCGACGTCAAGGTCTATACAGGAGGAAGGAGTACGTCAGTGGAGCGTCAGGGGGCCCACGAGGCAGGGGGGCGCGCCCAGGGGGGAGGGGCGCGCCCACACCTCGTGAACCGCCTCGCACTCCTTGGAGTAGGGTCCAAGTCTCCTGGATCACGTTCGTGAGAAAATCACGTTCGAAGGTTTCATTCCGTTTGGATTCCGTTTGATATTCCGCTTTCTTGAAACACCGAAATAGGCAAAAAAGCGCAATTACAGGCTGGGCCTCCGGTTAATAGGTTAGTCCCAAAAATAATATAAAAGTGGAAAATAAAGCACATTATAGTCCAAAACAATAGATAAAGTAGCATGGAGCAATCAAAAATTATAGATACGTTGGAGACGTATCAGGCATCCCCAAGCTTAATTCCTGCTCGTCCTCGAGTAGGTAAATGATAAAAAGAGAATTTTTGATGCGGAGTGATACTTTGGCATAATTTCAATGTAAATCTTCTTAATTGTGATATGAATATTCAGATCCGAAAGATTCAAGACAAAAGTTCATTTTGACATAAAAACAATACTACTTCAAGCATACTAATCAAAGTAATTATGTCATCTCAAAATAACATGGCCAAAGAAAGTTCATCCCTACAAAATCATATAGTTAGGCTATGCTTCATTTTCGTCACACAAAGATGTTCCCAACTTCTATACCCCCGATGACAAGCCAAGCAATTGTTTCATACTTAAATAATCTCAAACTTTTTCAACCTTCACGCAATACATGAGCGTGAGCCATGGATATAGCACTATGCGTGGAATAGAATATGATGATGGGGATTGTGTGGAGAAGACAAAAAAGGAGAAAGTCTCACATTGACGAGGCAAATCAACGGGCTATGGAGATGCCCATCAATTGATGTCAACATGAGGAGTAGGGATTGCCATGCAACGGATGCACTAGAGCTATGAATGCTCAACAAAATAACACTAGTGGGTGTGCATCCAATTTGCTTGCTCATGAAGACCTAGGGCATTTGAGGAAGCCAATCGTAGGAATATACAAGCCAAGTTCTATAATGAAAAATTCCCACTAGTATAAAAAGGACGACTTATGAGACTCACTATATGAAAAACATGGTGCTACTTTGAAGCACAATATATGAGACTCACTACATGAAGAACGAGGTGCTACTTTGAAGCACAAAATATGAGACTCATTACATGAAGAACATGGTGCTACTTTGAAGCATAAGTGTGGAAAAAGAGATAGTAGCATTGCCCTTTTCTTTTTTTGGGGCCTTTTTTTGGCCTTTCTCCTTTTTTTTATTTTTTTATTTGGGCAATGCTCTAATAATGATGGTCATCACACTTCCATTGATTACAACATAAGGATTACAACTCGAAACTAGAACAAGTTATGACTCTATATGAATGCCTCCGTGATGTACCAGGATGGTGCAATGAATCAAGAGTGACATGTATGAAAAATAATGCATGGTGGCTTTGCCACAAATACGATGTCAACTACATGATCATGCAATGGAAATATGACAAAAGTAATGTATGTCATAATAATGATGAACGGAATGGTGGAAAGTTGCATGGCAATATATCTCGGAATGGCTATGGAAATGCCATAATAGGTAGGTATGGTGGCTGTTTTGAGGAAGATATAGGGAGGTTTATGTGTGATAGAGCGTATCATATCACGGGGTTTGGATGCACCGCGAAGTTTGTGCCAACTCTCAATGTGAGAAAGGGCAATGCACGGCATCTAAGAGGCTAGCAATGGCGGAAAGGTAAAAGTGCGTATAATCCATGGACTCAACATTAGTCAAAAGAACTCATATACTTATTGCAAAAATTTAGAAGTCATCAAAAATCAAGTACTACGCGCATGCTCTTTGGGGGATAGATTGGTAGGAAAAGACCATCGCTCGTCCCCGACCACCACTCATAAGGATGCACAAGCTGTGTACACTTCATGCTTCAAATTTGTTACACAACTTTAACCATACGTGCATGCTACGGGACTTACAAACCTCAACACAAGCATTTCTCAAATTCACAACTAATGAACTAGCATGACTTTGATATTATTACCTCCATATCTCAAAACAATTATCAAGCATCAAACTTATCTTAGTATTCAATGCACTCAAAAGAAAGTTTCACATATCTTGAACACCAAGTATATTAACATTAAGCAAATTACCATGCTATTAACGACTCTCAAAATAATCTAAGTGAAGCATGAGAGATCAAGTTTCTTTAAAACAAATCCACCACCGTGCTCTAAAAGATCTAAGTGAAGCACTAGAGCAAAAATTATCACGCTCAAAAAGATATAAGTGAAGCACTATGAGCAAATTATCAAGCTCAAAAGATATAAGTGAAGCACATAGAGTATTCTATCAAATTATAATTCATATATGGCTCTCTCAAAAGGTGTGTACAGCAAGGATGATTGTGGTAAATTAATAAGCAAAGACTCAAATAATACAAGACGCTCCAAGCAAAACACATATCATGTTGATGAATAAAAATATAACTCCAAGTAAATTACCGATGGAAGTGGATTTAAAGAGGGATGCCTTCCGGGCATCCCCAAGCTTTGAATTTTGGTGTCCTTGGATTATCTTGGGGTGACATGGGCATCCCCAAGCTTATGCTCTTGCCACTCCTTGTTCCATAATCCATCAAAAGAATTCACCCAAAACTTGAAAACTTCACAACACAAAACTCAATAGAAATCTCGTGAGCTCCGTTAGAGAAAGAAAACAAAAGACTACTTTAAGGTACTTTAATGAACTCATTCTTTGTTTAGATTGGTGTTAAACCTACTGTATTCCAACTTCTCTATGGACCATAAACTATTTTACTAGCCATAGATTCATCAAAATAAGCAAACAACACAAGCAAAACAGAATCTGTCAAAAACAGAACAGTCTGTAGTAATCTGTAACTAACGCAAACTTCTGGAACTCAAAAAATTCTACCAAAATTAGACGACCTGGACAATTTGTTTATTGATCAGAAGCAATTGGAATCTGTATTTTATCGCGTTCTGGTGATTTTTAACAATTCGGGCACTGAGCACAAAGATTCTGGAAATTACAGCAAGATCAAATAACTATCATCCAAGAAGATCCAATAGGTTCAACTTGGCACAAACACTAATTAAAAGATAAAACCACATCTAAACAGAGGCTAGATGGATTATTTATTCCTATAATGAACCAAAAACAAAAAACACAAAATAAAATTGGGTTGCCTCCCAACAAGCGCTATCGTTTAACGCCCCTAGCTAGGCATAAAAACAAGGATAGATCTAGGTATTGCCATCTTTGGTAGGCAATTCTTTAATGAGGAATCTTCCTCCTTTAGAATTTTCTTTTTTTCTAGTAATTATCAAACTTTTAGGCACAAGATCAAAAAATTCTTTCGTAGCAAATGGTTACTTAATGATAGTAAAAAGATCGGGATGAATACTTATAGATTTAAGATCCGCATTTTCCTTACTAGAAGATTCACCCTTACTTTTAGGAGTATACATAAGCTTGGCAATTTTAGTGGGACGACTAGGAGGATTCTTTACGGAAGAAAAAGCGGTCCCCAAGTTGGTAATGATACCCTCAAGTTTATCGATTCGAGTAGAGTCTAAATTTATTTTCTCATTAACCATGGGTTCCTTCTCCTTAATATTTTTCAAAGTCATTCCTACCTTAGATCCATATTGAGTAATTTGATTATGGATCTTTTATCTAGATTTTCAATGGATTCAATGGTAGCAACTTTGTTTTCAATAATTTCAAGCCTTTGCATAACATGCTCCAAAGTTAACATAGTTCCATTAACCAAAAGAGGAGGTGAGCCAAATAAATCTATTAAAGCATTATAAGAATCAAAAGTATGGCTACCCAAGAAATTCCCTCCAGTAATGGTATCAAGGATATATCTATACCAAGGATTAGAACCTACGTAAAAATTACGAAGAAGAACTGAAGTGGATTGCTTCCTGCTAGATCTATTTTGAGCATTGCAAATTCTATACCAAGCATCTTTTAGATTTTCTCCCTCCCTTCGCTTAAAATTTAGAACTTCACTCTCGGGAGATAACGGAGAAGATATGAGACTAGTCATGATGACAAGCAAGTAAACTAACACACGAGCAAACAAAAGGCAAAGGGAAAAAGAGGAGGAGATTGGGAAAGAGAGGGCGGATAAAACGGCAAGAGTGAAGTGGGGGAGAGGAAAACGAGAGGCAAATGGCAAATAATGTAATGCGAGAGATAGGGATTGTGATGGGTACTTGGTATGTTGACTTTTGCGTAAGCCTCCCCGGCAACGGCGCCAGAAATTCTTCTTGCTACCTCTTGAGCACTGCGTTGGATTTCCCCGAAGAGGAGAGGATGATGCAGCAAAGTAGCGTAAGTATTTCCCTCAGTTTTTGAGAACCAAGGTATCAATCCAGTAGGAGGCTACGCGCCAAGTCCCTCGTACTGCACAAAACGATAGCTACTCGCAACCAACGCGATTAGGAGTTGTCAATCCCTTCACGGTCACTTACGAGAGTGAGATCTGATAGAGATAATATTTTTGGTATTTTTGGTATAAAGATGCAAAGTAAAAGTAAAAGAAAAGCAAGTAAATAAAGTGATGGAGATTGATATGATGAGAATAGACCCGGGGGCCATAGGTTTCACTAGTGGCTTCTCTCAAGACCATAGATATTTTACGGTGGGTGAACAAATTACTGTTGAGCAATTGACAGAATTGAGCATAGTTATGAGGTTATCCAGGCAATGATCATGTATATAGGCATCACGTCTGTGACAAGTAGACCGAAACGATTCTGCATCTACTACTATTACTCCACTCATCGACCGCTATCCAGCATGCATCTAGAGTATTAAGTTAAAAACAGTAACGCCTTAAGCAAGATGACATGATGTAGAGGAATAAATTCATGCAATATGATAAATACCCCATCTTGTTATCCTCGATGGCAACAATACAATACGTGCCTTGCAACCCTTTACATCCTTTGGGTAAGGTCACCGCAAGATTGAACCCAAAGCTAAGCACTTCTCCCATTGCAAGAACTACCAATCTAGTTGGCCAAACCAAATGGATAATTCAAAGAGACTTGCAAAGATAACTTAATCATACATAAAAGAATTCAGACAAGAATCAAATATTTTCCATAGATAAGCTGGATCACAAACCCACAATTCATCGGTCTCAACAAACACACCGCAACAGGAACATTACATCGAATAGATCTCCAAGAGAGAGGGGGAGAACATTGTATTGAGATCCAAAAAGAGAGAAGAAGCCATCTAGCTACTAACTATGGACCCAAAGGTCTGAAGTAAACTACTCACACTTCATCGGAGGGGCTATGGTGTTGATGTAGAAGCCCTCCGTGGTGGATGCCCCTCCGTGAGCTCGAACAGGCCCCAAGATGGGATCTCGTGGATACAGGAAGTTGCGGCGGTGGAATTAGGTTTTTGGCTCCGTCCCCGATCTGTTGGGGGTACGTAGGTATATATAGGAGGAAGGAGTACGTCGGTGGCGCGCCCAGGGGGGAGGGGCGTGCCCCCCACCCTCGTGACCGCCTCTGGCACTCCTTGGAGTAGGGTCCAAGTCTCCTGGATCACGTTCGGTGAGAAAATCACGTTCCCGAGGGTTTCATTCCGTTTGGACTCCGGTTGATATTACGTTTCTTCGAAACACTGAAATTGGCAAAAAATAGCAATTTTTGGCTGGGCCGCCGGTTAAAAGGTTAGTCCCAAAATAAATATAAAAGTGGAAAATAAAGCCCATTATAGTCCAAAACAATATATAAAGTAGCATGGAGCAATCAAAAATTATAGATACGTTGGAGACGTATCAACCCTCCGCGCAACTTTTCCAAGTTGCCCGAAGGCTCGGAGGCTACACCCAGTGGGTGCGCTCGCGCGCCCCCACCGGAAGCAAGCCGCGCCGGCTGCGGTCCGCGGCCGGCCGTCATCGACATCTACTGCTTCATCGACGCCCGCTAAAACCCTCCGCGCAACTTTTCCAAGTTGCCCGGAGGCTACTGTCGGGGGGATGACCCCCGGGTAGGCCCAAAGGCGACAAACGACGCTTCAAAAACATCGGGGCCAACAACGCCCCTCAACCCGGCTCGCACTTGGCCGGGTTGCTCAACCCGGCCAAGTCCCTCAACCCGGCCGGACTCCTCAACCCGGCTCGCACTTGGCCGGGTTGCTCAACCCGGCCAAGTCCCTCAACCCGGCCGGACTCCTTAACCCGGCCGCTTGGCCGGGTCCCTGTCCGGCTGCTCCAGCCGTCCTGCTACGCGAAGTCAACTACGGTGTCCCATCTGATGCGACACCGACAAGATGGCCATATTGCGACCACTGTTGTTGATAAAGCACATACTATTCACTCATCACGCGCGACATCATCTGCAGTGTACTTTGTCCCCGGGAATTGATCTATAAAATGCCCCAGGGACAAAACTTAGCCTAGCTCCCAAGCTACACACAGCTTGGGATGTAAGCCACACTAGCTTACATCCCAAGCACATACCCATGCCTAGGGGTGGGCATTCGGTATAAACCGATTTTCCGGTTTCTGCTGTTCGGTTTTTATTCAAATTCGGTTTGCAGAACTAGAAATCGAAAACTCGAACATAAAATAGGAAACCGAAAATTCGGTTAACCGATTGATTCGTTGCGGTATTCGGTTAATACCGAATGGACCTTGCGTTTAACAATAGTGGTCAGAGCACCTTCTTATATAGCCGCAAGTCCCCACCTTTTCTCCTTAGCCAGCGATGTGGGACTAAAGTTTCCACTGGTCGGACGCCGCATCGCCCACTGCCATTTTTAGCGAAGAGAGATGCCATTCACAAGAATACTGGGCCTTCATAGTGTACTAGCATCGCACGTCTGGCGTGGTCAGCCCATGTACACGTGCTTGCGGCCACTGACTCGTACCCTGGCTAGCTACGCGGGCACCGAGAGGCTAATCTTTCTACTGTTCGTTGGTTGTACCTCGGTTTCTATTTCGGTGAATCGGTATTGAACCAAACCTGCCGAATTTAATTCGGTTAACACATGTGAAAACCGAATTTTACTGTAGCAGCAAGAAAAACCGAAAATTCGGTTTTTTCGGTATCGGTTTCGGTTCGGTCTTCGGTTCGTCGGTTTTTATGCCCACCCCTACCCATGCCTACCTAGGTTACCTCACAAGCTAGCCCGCACTCATATATAAGTCAACATCCATCCATCCATCCAGGGGCTCACATATACACACTCACGCACACAAGCTAGCTAGCAAGCAAGCTAGCTAGCCACCCATCCATTCCCACGGCCACAATGGCTCGATGGGCACACACTCATACGGCCACAAGGCCACTCGCGCCACACATGTGCTAGCAGATGAGCACATAGCTCTCTTCTACCTGCTCTCAGATACAGCTCCAGGGGCAACTTTGTACCGCCAGACATGTACACTGCATATATATTCAGACATGCAGCAGTAGGAGTATTATCTCTCCGGAGAGCTCCGAAGCTGGGTAAATCACCGCGTGCTTTTTACCCAATCCCGTCCCTTGATCTCCAAAGTAGTGTTGCCCTCACCACAAGCCACCTCGTGGCATCTGTCATCTCGCGAAGCCGCCTGCGAGATAACCCCGACACTTTGCGCGCCAGTTTTTTGGCTGAAGAGATTCCAAATTTTCGGCTTCCACGGAAATATTTACCTCCCCGCCCCTCCCTCTTACCAAAAGCAACATTTCCCCTCTTTCCTCCTTCCTTTCCAAGTTGAAACCTTCACTCCTTGCTTGCAGCGCCACCGCTTCCTCACCGGCGATCCTCCTTCATGCTCCTCGGCCTCGCCTATCCAGGCAGGTAATCCACACCCGACACCCATCCTCCTCCTCCTTCCACATCCCACATGCCCCTACCACCGGCGTGAGTGCGAAACCTTCCACCCAAATCACCGACCCCTCCACCAAATAAGCGCCGTTCTAAGCCATGGTGCACGTAGTATAGCCAGGACCTCAAGGAGCATTTGGCAGCGGGAAAAGCAAATCGCGGCCGCACGCGTGGATGAGGTCGCGATGGCTGCCATTTGTGCCGACCCCCAGATCTTGAAGGAGCACCTTGCCATTTTCTAGCTACACCGGTTAAGCATGCTCGGTTTACCCGTTGTGTGTGCTGCTCCTGCCTTTCCTTCACAAATTCTAGTGAATTGTGCTATCTAATTTTACCATGCAATCTGTTGCTCTAGTGTATATGTTCTATATGTCGTGCAGTGTGGTGCTCACTTATTAACTGTTTTGTCAATTAGTTGTCGCCTTCAGTTAACTGTTTGGTTCAATTCTGCAAATGTGATGTTCAATTCTTCAGGCTGCAATTTTGTATTGTCTTCCATGTGAGAAATAAGTCAAATTTTGTATTGTTGTGCATGTGAGGAATAAATCAAATTTGGCTGCACTTAATACATGATAAATATATACAAGTGCTATATTTCCTAGTTCTTAATCATGCTTGGTTTGGGTAAATGGGTTTCCCCTATGGCTTGAATTAATCTGATGAATCTGCAATGTGATTATTTTTCATCAACTTATTTTACTGATAGCATGCGAACCCTTACTTAACCTGATGACTAACTACTTTATATGTGTTGCAGGGAAACAATGGGAAGCACTGAGGTTTACAATCGAGGTTAGCACGTGCATGGTCCGTTGTCTAATAGCACATTATTGTGCAATTGCAGGAACCATTCTAATATTTAGGTTTTTAACAATTTGGTGTTGCACATGTAGGTCCTGCTGTCAGAGGTTTTAACCCACTGTTCGACCCTTTTTGCATATGGCGAAATGAGTTGTCCATTTATATCAGTCAAGTCAAGAAACTCAGAAAGATTGTTAGGATAAAGAAATTAGCGACAAAAAAAAAAACAAGATCTTTGTCTGCACAATGAAGAAGACATCACTTCACTACAGGATGGTACTAACTATTATACCTTTCCTTTTTAATTCCTTTGCCCCATTTCCAATATAGAGAAGATATTTATGCACATCCTTGTTTTCAGGCCTTTCCAAAGCAGTTCACTGATGATTACCTCTCAAACCACCTGTATGGTCAGGAGGCGAGGAAGGTATTCATACAACACCCACGGTTCAATATTGAAGTGTTCCTAAAGAGGACGAAGGATGGACGGTCAATCATCCACCGGCACTGGCCTAAAGTTACAAAGACCTCCTACATCAATGAAGGCTCAATATTCGCCTTCGCTTCAAAGATTTTCTAGATGAGATACATCTGTCTATGTACCGTCTATGATGATAATTTCGAAAGGTTATAGATGTTGCATGTGAAACTTGGTCCTGGTGTAGTTGTGTAATGGGGCAGCTGAGTGCTCAAGCTATATGATGCAGTACTCTGATGTATTTTAATTATGAAAATGAAATATATTGTGTGCTTAATATGAACTGTCAATTAGATTAATAAATGGATTATGAATAATCGGATAATTAGCCTGCTAGTGCCGAATTGGCCTGCTAATTGGGTTTTGCTATTGCAAACGGTTGTTGAAAAAATACCGTGGGCGATGACCGCAGGCAACGCACACAGTTTCTAGGAATAAACCGTGTTGGATCAATGAACAATTACACATGACTTTCTCTTGAAAACTGTTTGTGTTAGGCCACCTTGCGCAAATGTTTACCACATGAAAACTGTGTCTGATGGACAGCCTTTGCCACACAATTTCTTCCATGGACCGAGTGTGATATATTCAATAACGCAAGCGAACGGGAAAAATTGTGTGTGATGTACCTGTGAACGGAAACGTTTTCCTTCGAGCGACTGTGTGGGATGTACATATGAACAGAAACATTTAGCGGGGACTGACTATGTGGGATGTACTTGCGACGGGAAACAATTTTGCCGTATAATTGTATTTTTTAGCTCTACTATATGTATTTCCATATTTGAGCGCTCGCCGGTCGCACACGACCTCATTTTTGCCGAACGTGTGTGCCAGGAGGGCATATCCCCGACGGTTCCTGGGTCGTGTGGGAAGGACCCCCTATCGGCCACACTCACTTGGAGACGGTTCCAAATGCCGTTGCGGAAAGGGGTTTTAAACCTTTTGTTTAGGAGCTCGATGTGCTAGTGACAAGCGAGGTCTAAGCTTGAGGGAGTTGATACGTCCATCTTGCATCCTATTTTCCTACTGTTATTTATAGTGTTTTCATTCAATATAACACCTAGTGGAGTAATTCTATTGCCTTTTCTCTCATAATATGCAAGGTTTACACAAAGAGGGAGAATGCTGGCAGCTGGAATTTTGGACCTGAAAAAGCTATGTCACAGATACCTATTCTGCAATCTCCAAATGAACTAAAATTTTAAGGAGAATTATTTTGGAAAATATAATAAATATTTGAGAAAATAAATACCATAGGGGGCTACCCAGGTGCCCACTAGGCCCTGATAGCTCGTGTCCGCGTCAGTATTTCCCCCGAAGAGGAACGGATGATGCAGCATAGCTACGGTAGGTATTTCCCTCATTGATGAGACCAAGGTTATCGAACCAGTAGGAGAACCACACAACACTATGTAAACGGTACTTGCACACAAAGAACAAATACTTGCAACTCAATGCGTAAGAGGGGTTGTAAATCCCTCCCGGGTAAAATATAGATAAGTTTGTAGTAGATTGGATAAATAGATCTCACGGAAACATGAAATAAAAAAAATAAAAAAAATTGCAGCAAGATATTTTTGGGTTTTTGGAATAATAGATCTGAAAATAAAAAAGGCAAATAATAGATCGGAAAACAAATATGATAAAGTATAGACCCGGGGGCCGTAGATTTCACTAGTGGCTTCTCTCGAGAAAAATAGCATACGGTGGGTAAACAAATTACTATTGGGCAATTGATAGAACTTCAAATAATTATGACGATATCCAGGCAATGATCATTACATAGGCATCACGTCCAAGATTAGTAGACCGACTCCTGCGTGCATCTACTACTATTACTCCACACATCGACCGCTATCTAGCTTGCATCTAGTGTATTAAGTTCATGGAGAAACGGAGTAATGCAACAAGAATGACGACATGATGTAGACAAGATCTATTCATGTAGGAATAGACCCCATCTTGTTATCCTTAATAGCAACGATACATACATGTCATGTATCCTTCTATCACTGGGATTGAGCACCGTAAGGTCGAACCCATCACAAAGCACCTCTTCCCATGGCAAGAAAAATCGATCTAGTTGGCCTAACTAAACCAAAGATTCGAAGAAGAAATATGAGGCTATAAGTAATCATCCATATAGACATCAAAATTCAAATACCTTTCATGGATAAAATAGATCTGATCATAAACTCAAAATCAGATTCCAACAAACACACCGCAAAAAGAGTTACATCAAATAGATCTCCAAGAGACCACTTTATTGAGAAGCAAAAGAGAGACATGAAGCCATCTAGCTACTAACTACGGACCCGTAGGTCTACAATTAACAACTCACGCATCATTGGAGAGGCACCAATGAGGATGATGAACCCCTCCATGATGGTGTCTAGATTGGATCTGAGGTTTCTTGAACTTGCGGCGGCTGTAATTGTGTTTCATCGACTCCCCTAGGGTTTTTGGGTTTTCGGGGTATTTATAGAGCAAGGAGGCGGTGCGGGAGACCACCAAGGTGGGCACAACCCACCAGGGCACGCTGCCCAGGCGCGCCCAGATGTGTTGTGCCCCCCTCAGGGCACCCCTCTGGTACTTCTTCGGCCCAAGTTGTTCCTTCTGGTCCAAAAAAATCTCAAAAAAGTTTCGCTGCTTTGGACTCCGTTTGGTATTGATTTTCTACAAAGTAAAAAATAGGCAAAAAACAACAATTGCCACTAGGCACATGTCAGTAGGTTAGTCCCAAAAATGATATAAAGTTGCTACAAAATGATTGTAAAACATCCAAGAATGATAACATAACAACATGGAACAAGCAAAAATTGTAGATACATTGGAGACGTATCATGCACCAGGGCACGCCGCCCCCCAGGCGCGCCCTGGTGGGTAGTGGGGGCCCTGGCTTACCATCGGTGCTCATCTTCTAGTACATTAGGTCTTTTGACCTAGAAAAAAATTAAAGGGAGGACTTTCAGGATGGAGCGCCGCCGTCTCGAGGCGGAACTTGGGCAGGAGCACTTTTGCCCTCCAGCTGAGCGATTCTGACGGGGGAACTTCCCTCCGAGAGGGGGAAATCAAAGCCATCGTCATCACCAACAACCCTCTCATCTTGGGGAGGCCAATCTTCATCAACATCGTCAACAACACAATCTCATCTCAAACCCTAGTTCATCTATTGTGTTCAATATTTGTATCAAACCTCATATTGGTACCTGTGAGTGACTAGTAGTGCTGATTACATCTTGTAGTTTATGCTAGATGGTTTGTTTGGTGGAAGATTATATGTGCAGATCCATTATGCTATTTATTATCTCTCTGATCTTGAGCATGAATATTATTTGTGAGTACTTTCCTTTTTTCTTGAGGCCATGGGAGAAGTCGTGTCATAAGTAATCATTTGAATTTGATATTCGTTCGATATTTTGATGGTATGTATGTTGTGATTCCCTTAGTGGTGTTATGTGAACGTCGACTACATGACATGTGATAGCCCGGTTTTTGCCCTCTCTCATTTGCTTGATTTTCTTTTGAAGTCATTTTGAAATTTGGGTTATGAATCTTTTCATATGGACTTAAACACTTGGGTACCCTTGGCTTTCACCCAAGTGCTTCATTTCCCTCCCTAAACATCATTCCCCTTCTGATCCACCCCAAAATAATCTTTGGCGTATTTTTCTTAAATGAAAAATATTCATTTCCTTCCAAAAACCCTAGCTAGCTCTTTATGCTCCCAAGGCAACCCCATTTTTTATGGCCCAGAAAAATCTGAGAAAATTCACAAATATTCTTTGAACCCTAGGGAACCTTCCTAAACAAAAATATTTCATCACTTTTTGGAATATTTTTTCTAGAGAAAATATTTTCTGTTCTGGACAGAAATGGTGGTTTCTACAGCAACTACCATTTTACTTGCTCCATTGTGCCTAGGTTTTCTTGTGCATTTTCACCTTAGTAACTCTTGGCTAACCTCCAAAGCACAGCCTCTAACTCCCAGCCATTTGACCTCAGTAACCTCTCAAAGTTACTGACCAGAAACTTACCTGGCATGTAAAAACTTCTCTACTGCACCTAGATCCAAACCAAAGCATGGTAACCTCTCAATCTACCACGAACAACACGCCAGACATGAAGTTTAGGCTTAGCTCGGCCTGATGTCATAGTCCACGCGGTGACCGCGTTCGTCCAGGGGTGCTGGCATGCGTGTCGACGCGCTCTGAGTGCCGTCGAGTGCTCTGTTTCACGCGTGCTCGCTTCCTCGACTGCCGTAGCGCGCCAAACCTCGCCACCATCATCGTCTCAACGTCATTTACTCCTCCCTGGCGCTCGCCGATGCCGGAGCTCGCTGCAGCGAGCACGGGCACGGTCCGGCCAACCCAACAGTGCGGTGCGTGTCAACCGGATTTTCAATAAAATACTTGTTGAAAAACCAATCTTTAAGTCCCAGTATAAGAAGAATTATCCTTACTGGTAGACAGATACTTGATACAAAAGGCCAGTAGCATTAAATATATTACAGGGTTGAGCTGGGGCTGCTCAACAAATTATTACAAACACGCCGATATTGTACATAAGGGCGGTCATGACACAAGAGCGTGGTGGCATGCTACTGACTTGAGATAAAAGTGGTGGTGGATATATCACAGTGGAGTGGATAATGTAACTCCTAAACTGGCAGCTCATCGAGCGTCGAGGTGAGGCTCGATGAATTTATTCGGGTAGCGGAAGCGGATATAATACAGTGACCAAATCCAAAATCGCACGAGACTGACTAGGACTCCTCTAGGCATCGGACTCGCTATCGAACTCTTCATCCATGAGATCGCCTTCATCAACATCTGGCCAAATCAACAAGCCAGGTGAGTACTTTGAAAGTACTCGCAAGAAAGTTCGGACATAAGATATAACAAATGCATGCATGAATGCGTCATGAGCAAAATAACAATGCACATTCAAATAATAAATATTGCACAACATGGTATGTAAAAAGGAAGTCGGGCGGTAGTCCTCCCGAAATCCCAACAAAATAAAAGAAAAACCGATCGGGTGTTCGGAGCGACGCCTCGAAGGGTAAACGAATAAATAATCATGCCGCAGCCGGGTGTCTAAGCGACACCACATAAAGGGCTTATATTGAAAAGTAAATGACAAGCGTGCCACAGTCGGACGTCTGAGCGACATCGCAGAAAGGGCTTATATCGAAAATAAATAACAAGCGTGCCACAGTCGGACGTCTGAGCGACATCGCAGAAAGGGATTATATCGAAAGTAAATAACAAGCGTGCCACAGTCGGACCTCTGAGTGACATCGCAGAAAGGGCTTATATCGAAAGTAAATAACAAGCGTGCCACAGTCGGATGTCTGAGCGACATCGCAGAAGGGGCTTATATCAAAAGTAAATGACAAGTGAGCCACAGTCGGACGTCTGAGCGACATCGCGGAAAGGGCTTATTATTCGTGTCTGATAAATTCACAAAGATATAAGGCTCAGAGGAAATATTCAACACTTAATAATAAACGGGTTAGTCCATCCACAAGAATAAACATTTAACCGGACTTAACACTCATGTAATATACCGGAGTTTTGTCACTGAGGCTGACACTGACAGGATAAGTTGAACATAGTACTTGGACATGAATAAGATGTTTCAAAGGATTGTGACTCTACAGAGTTTGTACTAATTATCCACAGCCAACGGATTTCCGTAGTCACGAGGACTAATTCCGTTTACGGTATTTCGGTAGAAACACATCTAACCAATACACACCCATCCCACCTCACGATGCCAGGAATCACCCTAGACAACGTACAAGAAAAACTTTGAGACGGGGAGATCACAATCTCGAATAGCATGGGATCAAATTTATATCTGGCAGCTCTAAGGGTGCCCCCTCTCGGTCCCAACCGGAAACACCCATGCCCCCTGATCGGATGACGGGCTTTAATCCAGGGCCATGGAACCCTCATCACGGCCTCTCTATTTGGTGTGTACCAGGAAAGTGGTTTGCAACTTACTAAGCCATATTCCTTGCGAAAAACATGTGGTAGTACAGGAAAGGGGAACGAATGGGAACGTGACTTGATTCGCGTTGGCACTGAAGTCAAATAGTCTGGCATAAGACTGGCATGCTACAACACTACCATCTTACCCATTCTCATGTCATCACATGGCCATGCAAACATATAACCAACAACATATGGATTTTCGAAACTTACTAGTCTCAACTTTGCATGCAATATAACATCTATCGAAATGTTCATAAACATGCCATGAAACTACTTAATGCAAACATGCAACGAACACTCATCGTATCAAAAGTTCAAACATGCTTGCCTGGTTCGGAGTAGTTGGAGTCTAGCTTGGCGAAGTTCGCGGTTCTGTCACCTCCTCTGGTATCTACGGTGTAAGAAAATACGTATTTAACGTAAATACCATGAGAGCACATAAAAGTGTTCCAAATATTTTTCAAATAAATATTACAAAAAACTAGACAGAAAAATAAAGATGACAAAAAAGAAACCAAAAATCAGTTTCTGTTTAAAAGTTATAAAGATTTTAAAAGTTATAAAGATTTTAATCCAGAAAGTGTCCAGGGGCCAACTTATAAAAACAGAAAACGCTTCGGCTAAAAAGCCGTCAAATGCAAAGGATAACGTACTGTGCCCGAAGGCGTTTTCAGAAAACGATTCGAATAAAAAGAAAACACTGACGAGGGGTCCCACCCGTCAGGTTTGAAATTTCAAACGGGGAGGAACAGAGCTCGTCGGCGCCCGAGAGCTGCGGTGGTCGCCGGCGGCGATCCACGGCGAGTTGGGAGGATCAGAGAGTACCTACGCGCTCAGCGTGTCCTTCCGCGTCGGTGGGTGGTGGTGGTGGTCGTCGGCGAGCACCACGTCGACGGCGGTCCTTGCTCCAGCGAACGGCGGCTCGGGTGGAGTTGGATCTCGTCGGGGAGGGCTGCGGAGGTCAGATTGAAGCTGGGGTTAAATCACTGGGTTCCCGAGGGGATTACTGACGAGGTTTGGGCGGCGGGGATGGCCTCACCGGAGTGGATCGAGTCGGTGGCCAAGGCGGATCGGGGCAGCCGGAGTTGGGGGAGGAGACCTCCTCGAGGCCCTCCTAGTGGCTTGGCGGGGTACTGGTGGGGTGCAGTGGTGGTGCGTGCTCGGGGACGGGCTCGGGACTCCATTTTATAGGCGATCCAAGGCGGTGGCCGAGAACAGGGATCTCCGGTGATAGTTATGGTGGCGCAGAGCTTGGTTGGGAGATTAGGGGGTTGAGCATTGACGTGGAGGTCCACGGGCTCCGTTTAGCACCTAACCCTGGCTGGATTGGGCGTGCTGGGTGGTTTCGGCAGAATGGGGCGGCGCGGGCCCGTCGGCGGCAGAGGGCGCGCCCTGTGCTTGCTGGGCCACGGCGACGGTGCTGCGGTGTGTGTTGGCGTGCATGAAGCCACGCAGAGGGCTAGGGAGCATTGGGTGGTGCAGAACGACATAGCGAGCCGGCGCTGGCTCCGTTGGCCGCCACGGGTGGCTCTGCCACCGCAGAAGCTGTCGGCGTAGGTGATGCTTGCCGCCACCGATACCTGCGTCCGTCCAAGAGGGCGTGCGATGCTCTGGCCAAGGAGAAGGGGCCGTGCGCAACGCGCCAGGGTGCACGGGTGATCGGTGACAAGTCACTGATGAAAACGACACTGAAGACAACTCTGAACTCTGAATTTTTACTGAAAGTGTACAGGAACAGTGCCGACCAAGTGTTTGCTGAAATGATTCAAGGATGAGAAAAATTTATCTGGGTGTGATCTTTGGTGTGGTGGCCTCTCAAAGCACCTGGGGACTGCCTGAATTTTGGTGGAGTTTTGGAGAAAGGAAAATATGAATTTCACCAAAATGATGAATCTGGTCCAAACTTGCAGAGGTTGAAACTTGAAAATTTTGAAAAGAGGAAGAGTGGATCTTGATGGATCTAGGTTGGGGGTGCTAAGGACTATCCAGAGGAGTTGGTTTGAGATCAAAACTCAAAAGAAAATAGGTACTTCCTTTGTAAATCATCTAGGCTTGGAATAATGGACATAATTGTTTTTGGGGAAAAAAATAAATGAATTAAAATCCAAAAATAGGTTGGACCTGTTGGAACAGAATGTTTGGATTGCCCCAAAGTGGAGGGAGGGGTTTTGGGAGAATTTACCACATGCGGAATGGTAAAACCAAGGATGGTTCAAAACAAAAGAGTAGCTCCAAAACCCTTAGGGTTTCTTTTTAAAAGAAAAAAATCCCAAAAAAATATTTTTGAGATGGGAAACTCAGAATAAAGGTTTTTTTAATAACCTAACACCAGGGTTGCCGAAGATAGAAAAATCAAAGTCCTTGCCAAGGGGAAAAGTTTTGAGAGAGAGAGAGGTTTTAGGAAGGATTTAAATGACCTTCTTCAAATCAAGCAAGGTTTTTGTTGAAAATTAAATAAATTTTTTTGGAGTCTCACAACACCTACCCCCTTAGGAAAAATCTCGTCCCCGAGATTTTAGCTGATCCTCAAATAAGTGTGGGTGCTCTGTCCAAAGAAAATCTTCTCTTTCCCAAGTCGCTTCATTCTCGGTGTGATTGCTCCACTGGACTCTGAAAAACTTGATGGTTTTGTGTCGGGTCCTCCTCTCAGACTCCTCCAATATTTTTATTGGACGTTCCCGTAGGTGAGGTCTGGTTGTACGTCCATGTTTTCATGGGATACTTGCTTCTCTGGGTTGCTCACGCACTTCCTCAACTGCGAGACGTGGAACACGTCATGGATATCGGATAATTCATTGGGTAAGTCTAGTTGGTGGGCTACTTTGCCTCTTCGTGCCACTATACAGAAGGGTCCGATGAATCTTGATGCTAGCTTTCCCTTAACCTTGAATCGTTGCAGGCCCCTCATAGGAGATACTCGTAGGTACACAAACTCACCGGGTTCAAAACTGACTCCCCGATGCTTTTGATCGTAATAACTCTTCTGTCGACTTTGAGCTGTTTTGAGTCGATCCCTAATTATCTTAACTGTATCTTCAACCTCCTTGAGCATGCCTGGGCCGAAGATATGGCTGTCTCCGGTTTCTGACCAATTTAGCAGGGTACGACATCTTCGCCCGTACAGAGCTTTAAATGGTGCCATTTGCAGGCTGGCTTGGTAACTGTTGTTGTATGCGAACTCTGCATATGGCAAGCTTTCTTCCCAACTGGTTCCATAGGTGAGGACACATGCCCTCAGCATGTCTTCTAAAATTTTGTTTACGCAGTCCATAAGTCTGGGGTGGTATGCGGTACTAAACGCCAGTTGAGTTCCCAGAGCTTGTTGTAAGTGATCCCAAAATCGGGAGACGAATTGAGTGCCTCTGTCTGATGTAATTGTCTTTGGGAAGCAGACGATACGGGAAAGATAAAGCCTGGCAAGCTTCTGAGTGGTGTGGGTTGTCTTTACGGGGATGAAGTGTGCTACCTTAGTCAGTCTATCTGTGATGACCCATATGGCATCATTCCCGTGTCGTGACCGAGGTAGTCCAATAATAAAATCCATTCCAATTTCGTCCCATTTCCACTCGGGTATCTTATTTGGCTGTAAAAGTCCGGCCGGTTTCTGGTGCTCGGCCTTGATGCGTTGACAAGAGTCACAACATGCGATGAACGTGGCTATGTCCCTTTTCATACCGTGCCACCAAATTTTTTCCTGAAGATCCTTGTACATCTTTGTTCCTCCAGGATGAATTGAATACGGAGCGGTGTGGCCTTCAGCTAAAATTTGCTGTTTAAGGTCCTCGATATTTGGTACGCAAAGCCTCTCTCCGTATCACAATATTCCCTGCTCATCTATGATGAACTCTGAGGCCTTGCCCAAACTCACTTTCCATTTTATGCCTTCAATGCTGGGGTGTCTATGCCGAGCCTCCTTAATCTTTTCTATCAAGGTGGGCTGTATTTCCAAATTCGATAAACTGCCTTCGGTGACCACCATCAAATTTAGTTTAGCAAACTCCTGTCGAAATTCAGGTCTCAGGTTTGGTAGGTTGTCGTTGTCCGTGCTAGGGTTCCGACTTAGAGCATCTGCCACTACATTTGCTTTTCCTGGATGGTAGTGGATTCCAACATCATAATCCTTTACTAATTCCAACCATCGTCGTTGCCGTAAATTTAGTTCCGGTTGTGTGAAAATATACTTGAGGCTCTTATGGTCTGTGTATATTTCACAACGATTTCCAAGTAGGAAGTGTCTCCACTCCTTGAATGCATGAATGACGGCTGCCAACTCTAGGTCATGAGTAGGGTAATTTTCTTCGTGCTTGCGAAGTTGTCTGGAGACATATGCGACCACCTTGCCTTCTTGCATCAACACGCATCTGAGGCCTTTTCGGGATGCGTCACAATATATCTCAAAATTCTTGTGTATGTCTGGCACAATTAATACTGGTGCTGTCATCAATTTCCTTTTTAGCTCTTGGAAACTTTTCTCGCAAGCTTCAGTCCATTCAAACTTCTTGTCCTTCTTGAGTAACTGCGTCATTGGCTTTGCTATGGTGGAGAATCCTTCAATAAATCTTCGGTAGTATCCTATCATTCCCAAGAAGCTTCATACATCCCTTACGCTGGCTGGTGGTTTCCAGCCAAGTACGGCCTTGACCTTTTCCGGGTCTACGGCAATACCTTCCTGGGTCAGTACGTGGCCCAGAAAACCTACCTGTCTTAGCCAAAATTCACACTTGCTGAACTTGGCGTACAATTGATGTTTCCTTAGTTCTCCTAGTACGATTCGGAGATGTTCAGCGTGCTCTTCTGGTGTCTTGGAGTATATCAGAATATCTTCGACGAATACCACAACAAACTTGTCCATAAACTTCATAAATACTTTGTTCATGAGGTGAACAAAATATGCCGGGGCGTTTGTTAGTCCAAACGGCATTACTGTGAACTCATACAGTCCGTATCTGGAGGTGAAGGTTGTCTTGGGGATATCCTTTGTTCGTACTTTTAATTGATGGTACCCCGACCTTAAGTCAATTTTTTAGAAAACTTTGGCCTGAGCGAGCTGATCAAATAAATCATTTATATGTGGCATTGGGTATTTGTTCTTGATTGTGACCATGTTAAGTGCTCGATAGTCTATACACAATCTCAGTGTCCCATCCTTTTTCTTGGCAAATAAAATTGGTGAACCCCAAGGTGAGGAACTGGCTCATATATATCCTTTGTCCAAGAATCCTTTTATTTTCTTCTTCAATTCTACCAACTCGGAAGGTGCCATTCAGTATGGTTTCTTGTAAATGGGAGCGGTTCCGGTGCTAGCTCAATGCTGAATTCTATCTCTCGATGCAGTGGCATGCCTAGTAATTCTTCGAAATACGCCTGAAATTCACATACCATCGAACTTTGCTTAATTCAGAAACGTCCACCTTGTTCAACCTCGGTTGCCGAGATATCTGTCTCTCTTTGGCTGAAACTTTTATTGTCTTCCCGTGATGGTGGGTGAGAATTACGGTCCGGTTGAAGCAGTCAATAAATCCTTTGTTGGTGGTTAACCAATCCATCCCTAAGATGACATCCAGTCCTTTATTTTCCAATACAATAAGGTTGGCGTGAAACTTCAAATCCTTCAAACTCAACAACCACACCTTGGCAGTAAATCTGAGTAACTTGCTTAATCCCAGGGGACTTGATGATCATGGATTTTTCCAAGGGAAGCATCGAAAAATTATTTTGCAAAGCAAATTTCTTCGAAATGAACGAGTGAGAAGCTCCAGAATCAAACAAAACCGTGGCAGGTATTGTGTTGATAGGGAACGTACCGAGTACAATATCCGGGGCATTTTGTGCTTGTTCTCTGGTCACGTGGTTCAGATGACCCTTCCTGTGATTGTTATTGGGGTTGAAATTGTTTCGCTTGGGCGCTGAATTATTGCCACCGTTGTTCGGCTTTGTGGTCGAGTTCCTTGGCTTGGGGCACTGCTTGGCATAGTGTCCTTCTTCTCCACAAGCGTAGCAAGTAACGCCTGGGCGATATGTGAACTCCTTGTCCCTCGCATGGAAATTCTTGATTGGGTGTGAATTATTCGTCGTGGGTTTGTGTGTCCCATTTTTTCTGAAATTCCGTCTTGCTTCGGTGGTTTCGAGCCAGAGTAGTCTGGTCCCTTTTGCGTTTGCGGAAATCCTCCAAGCTGCGTCGCTCATTTTCCAAGGTAATAGCCTTATCCACCAGTGTTTTGAAATCTGGGAAAGTGTGCACAATCAGCTGGCATTTAAGCCGGGTGCCGTGCCTTCCAAGAATTTTTCCATCTTCTTGCTTTCACCATACGCTCTTCGTTGGCGTAGCGAGACAACAGAGTAAACTGGCTGTTGTATTCTGACACCGTCATGGTCCTTTGTTTGAGGTCATCAAATTCTCTCTTCTTGATCTTCATAACACTTTTAGGAATGTGCGCCCCATGAAAACCTTCTTTGAATTCCTCCCAGGTTATTTCATTCTCGTTGGGGTGCATGTGTAGGAATTTTTTCCACCATGACGCAGCTGCTCCAGTGAGATAGTGCGGTGCATATAGTACTTTCTCACGGTCTGAACACTGTGCAATAATTAATTTTCTTTCCATGTCCCGAAGCCAGTCGTCGGCCTCAAGAGGTTTGTCAGTATGAGAAAATGTTGGGGGACGCGTCTTCTGTAGCTCAGACAACTTGGATTGTTGCTGATACTGTCCACGGTGATTTCCCATATTGATGACTTGGTTCATCATTTCCTGATGTTGTTGCTGACTCTGTTCATAAAGGCGGCATACTTGGGTAAATGCTGTTTCACTGCCTTGTTGACTTGACTGCCCCTGTGTGAAATTGTTGTTTGGTGGTGTGCCATAATTTTCTTCTGGCGGATTTGGCATGGAGCGTGTCCAAGGACGGGACATTTTTCACTCTGGGGATATATTTTGTAAAACTCATAAGAAAAGAAATTGAGTCGCAAAAAAAATCAATAAGTTCATAAATACAGGAAATTTTAAAAGCTCCAGGATTTTTTAAGAGAATAAACGATTGCGCACGGAGAAGGACTATTTCATATCTTACACGCAAGTAGTAATTATACAATACATCACTCAAGATATGCGTACATATACCTGACATGTTATTTAGGCTAGTGCACTTCTCCCAGTTCCTACATGATGCGCAAACAAGCTACTTCTCACAACCTATGTACATATAAACATATCGTACAAGTCGGTACATCGCATGGCGGCTAAGCGTGCTCAGTCGGAGATGGTAAGGATCTCCCTTGGTCTGCCGAGGGTGAGGCGCAGTGAGGCTGGGGACTCAACCTCCTCCTCTCTAATAGGCTCCAGACATGAAGTGCTGCGCTGAGTCGATGGAGCAGGCGCCATAGGCGGAGCAACACGAACAGGAGTGGGCGCAATAGGTGGTGCAGAACGAACTGGAGTGGGCGCAATGACTTGGTTGAACTCCTCGGTGGTAGGCAGGTGATGAGCAGTGGCGAGAATGGTAGGTGAATAAGATGCCGAGGACGAGACGAAAGTCAGCGGTGGTGCGGTGTGCAGGAGCTCCCTCCTGTTGGCGGCACAGCCATGGACTGAGTCCATGCGGGCAGCAACAAGTTCGTCCACCAGGTTGTCGAAAGCTGCCTCCAGAGCTCGGAGGTACTCGACAAGCATCTCAATAGCCTCGTCTCGCTCTCCTCTGGGGAAAGCGAATGAGTAGTGACAGGTGTATGGTACGTGGCATGGAAGGTAGCGGTAGCGACGAGTCTTCATTGAAGGAAGAACATCCCGGAGACGAGCTATCGCCTCACGGGCAGCCATCTGCATAGCATGCCTCTCCGTAGGCATGGCTCTACCCAAGAACCGGAAGCGGCGTAACTCAACGCGCCCTCCCTTGAATTGCACCGCGGCCTGGTGCATGGTCAGACTGTCGTTGATCTTGTGCGGGTAGAGTCTGAAGACTAGGCGCACTGATGGCCCCATCGCGACCTGGACGATGAAGGAGAGGAGCTTGACGAACCCCTCAGGCACGTTGGCGAACACCTGTGACTCATAGTCGTTGCCAGCCATCTACAAAAGTAGGCAAAAATTCTGAATGGTCAGATCATAATTTATGCTGACTGTTAGAAAATGACTACATTTGCAAAAATATGAGTAAACTCTATTATGCTAATAACCAATTAGCGATCGCACCTAGTGGCTTCCTACAGTCAGCCTGGCTCTGGTACCAAGTTTGTCACGACCGGATTTTCAATAAAATACTTATTGAAAAACCAATCTTTAAGTCCCAGTATAAGAAGAATTATCCTTACTGGTAGACAGATACTTGATACAAAAGGCCAGTAGCATTAAATATATTATAGGGTTGAGCTGGGGCTGCTCAACAAATTATTACAAACACGCCGATATTGTACATAAGGGCGGTCATGACACAAGAGCGTGGTGGCATGCTACTGACTTGAGATAAAAGTGGTGGTGGATATATCACAATGGAGTGGATAATGTAACTCCTAAACTGGCAGCTCATTGAGCGTCGAGGTGAGGCTCGATAAATTTATTCGGGTAGCGGAAGCGGATATAATACAGTGACCAAATCCAAGATCGCACGAGACTCGATCGGGACTCCTCTAGGCGTCGGACTCGCTATCGAACTCTTCATCCATGAGATCGCCTTCATCAACATCTGGCCAAATCAACAAGCCGGTGAGTACTTTGAAAGTACTGCAAGACAGTTCGGACATAAGATATAACAAATGCATGCATGAATGCGTCATGAGCAAAATAACAAAGTGCACATTCAAATAATAAATATTACACAACATGGTATGTAAAAGGAAGTCGGCGGTAGTCCTCCGAAATCCCAACAAAATAAAAGAAAAACCGATCGGGTGTCCGAGCGGCGCCTCAAGGGTAAACGAATAAATAATCATGTCATGATCGAGGCGTCTAGCGACACCACATAAAGGGCTTATATTGAAAAGTAAATGACAAGCGTGCCACGATGGACGTCTGAGCGACATCGCGGAAAGGGCTTATATCGAAAATAAATAACAAGCGTGCCACAGTCGGACGTCTCAGCGACATCGCAGAAAGGGCTTATATCAAAAGTAAATAACAAGCGTGCCAAAGTCGGACGTCTGAGCGACATAGCAGAAATGGCTTATATCAAAAGTAAATAACAAGCGTGCCACAGTCGGATGTCTGAGCGACATCGCAGAAAGGGCTTATATCAAAAGTAAATGACAAGTGAGCCACAGTCGGACGTCTGAGCGACATCGCGGAAAGGGCTTATTATTCGTATCTGATAAATTCACAAAGATATAAGGCTCAGAGGAAATATTCAACACTTAATAATAAATGGGTTAGTCCATCCACAGGAATAAACATTTAACCGGACTTAACACTCATGTAATATACCAGAGTTTTGTCACTGAGGCCGACACTGACAGGATAAGTTGAACATAGTAATCGAAATGAATAAGATGTTTCAAAGGATTGTGACTCTGCGGAGTTTGTACTAATTATCCACAGCCAACGGATTTCTGTAGTCATGAGGACTAATTCCGTTTACGGTATTTCGGTAGAAACACATCTAACCAGTACACACCCATCCCACCTCACGATGCCAGGAATCACCCTGGACAACGTACAAGAAAAACTTTGAGACGGGGAGATCACAATCTCGAATAGCATGGGATCAAATTTATATACGCGCGCTCTAAGGGGTGCCCCCCTCTCGGTCCCAACCGGAAACACCCATGCCCCCTGACCGGATGACGGGCTTTAATCCAGGGCCATGGAACCCTCATGACGGCCTCTCTATTTGGTGTGTACCAGGAACGCGGTTTGCAACTTACTAAGCCATATTCCTTGCAAAAAACATGTGGTAGTACAGGAAAGGGGAACGAATGGGAACTTGACTTGATTCGCGTTGGCACTAAAGTCAAATAGTCTGGCATAAGACTGGCATGCTACAACACTGCCATCTTACCCATTCTCATGTCATCACATGGCCATGCAAACATATAACCAACAACATATGGATTTTTGAAACTTACTAGTCTCAACTTTGCATGCAATATAACATCTATCGAAATGTTCATAAACATGCCATGAAACTACTTAATGCAAACATGCAATGAACACTCATCATATCAAAAGTTCAAACATGCTTGCCTGGTTCGGAGTAGTCGGAGTCTAGCTTGGCGAAGTTCGTGGTTCCGTCACCTCCTCTGGTATCTACGGTGTAAGAAAATACGTATTTAACGTAAATACCATGAGAGCACAGAAAAGTGTTCCAAATATTTTTCAAATAAATATGACAAAAACTAGACAGAAAAGTAAAGACGACAGAAAAAGAATCAACCAAAAATCAGTTTCTGTTTAAAAGTTATAAAGATTTTAATCCAGGGACTCATCTGTAATGAAACAGAAAGTTTCGAGGGGCCAACTTATAAAAATAGAAAATGCTTCGGCTAAAAAGCCGTCAACTGCATAGGAAAGCGTACTCTGCCCGAAGGCGTATTCAGAAAACGATTCGAATAAAAAGAAAACACTGACGAGGGGTCCCACCCGTCAGGTTTGAAATTTCAAACGGGGAGGAACAGAGCTCGTCAGCGCCCGAGAGCTGCGGTGGTCGCCGGCGGCGATCCATGGCGAGTTGGGAGGATCGGAGAGTACCTACGCGCTCAGGGTGTCCTTCCACGTCGGTGGGTGGTGGTGGTGGTCGTCGGCGAGCACCACGTCGACGACGGTCCTTGCTCCGGCGGACGGCGGCTCGGGTGGAGTTGGATCTCGTCGGGGAGGGCTGCGGAGGTCAGATTGAAGTCGGGGTTAAATCACTGGGTTCCCGAGGGGATTACTGACGAGGTTTGGGCGGCGGGGATGGCCTCACCGGAGTGGATCGAGTTGGTGGCCGAGGCGGATCGGGGCGGCCGGAGTTGGGGGAGGAGACCTCCTCGAGGCCCTCCTAGTGGCTTGGCGGGGTACTGGTGGGGTGCAGTGGTGGTGCGTGCTCGGGGACGGGCTCGGGACTCCATTTTATAGGCGATCCGAGGCGGTGGCCGAGAACGGGGATCTCCGGCGATGGTTACGGCGGCGCAGAGCTTGGTCGGGGAGATTAGGGGGTTGAGCATCGACGTGGAAGTCCACGGGCTCTGTTTAGTACCTAACCCTGGCTGGATTGGGCATGCTGGGTGGTTTCGGCAAAACGGGGCGGCGCGGGCCCGTCGGCGGCAGAGGGCGCGCCCTGTGCTTGCCGGGCCACGGCGACAGTGCTGTGGTGTCTGCTGGCATGCATGAAGCCACGCGGAGGGCTGGGGAGTGTTGGGCGGCGCAGAACGGCGTAGCGAGCCGGCGCTGGCTCCGTTGGCCGCCACGGGTGGCTCTGCCACCGCAGAAGCTGCCGGCGTCGGTGATGCTTGCCGCCACCGACACCTGCGTCCGTCCAAGAGGGCATGCGGTGCTCTGGCCAGGGAGAAGGGGCCGTGCGCAACGCGCCAGGGTGCACGGGTGATCGGTGACAAGTCACTGACGAAAACGACACTGGAGACAACTCTGAACTCTGAATTTTTACTGAAAGTGTACAGGAACAGTGTCGGTCAAGTGTTTGATGAAATGATTCAAGGATGAGAAAACTTTATCTGGGTTTGATCTTTGGTGTGGTGGCCTCTCAAAGTACCTGGGGACTGCCTGAATTTTGGTGGAATTTTTGGAGAAAGGAAAATATGAATTTCACCAAAAATGATGAATCTGGTCCAAACTTGCAGAGGTTGAAACTTGAAAATTTTGAAAGGAGGAAGAGTGGATCTTGATGGATCTAGGTTGGGGGTGCTAAGTACTATCCAGAGGAGTTGGTTTGAGATCAAAACTCAAAAGAAAACAGGTACTTCCTTTGTAAATCATCTAGGCTGGGAATAATGGACATAATTGTTTTTGGGAAAATAAATAAATGAATTAAAATCCAAAAATAGGTTGGACCTATTGGAACATAATGTTTGGATTGCCCCAAAGTGGAGGGAGGGGTTTTGGGAGAATTTACCACACGAGGCATGGTAAAACCAAGGATGGTTCAAAACAAGAGAGTAGCTCCAAAACCCTTAGGGTTTCTTTTTAAAAGAAAAAAATCCCAAAAAAATATTTTTGAGATGGGAAACTCAGAATAAAGGTTTTTTTAATAACCAAACACCAGGGTTGCAGAAGATACAAAAATCAAAGTCCTTGCCAAGGGGAAAAGTTTTGAGAGAGAGAGGTTTTAGGAAGGATTTAAATGACCTTCTTCAAATCAAGCAAGGTTTTTGTTGAAAATTAAATAAATTTTTTTAGAGTGTCACAGTGCGCACTGTGCTCGTCGCCTTCCCCTCGTTCCTGTGCTCGTCCCCGTTCGCCAACAGTTGCCACGTGAGTTGCGTCGCCTTCTCCCCCTCTCACTGACGCCACTCCTCGCCGGGCGTCGTGGACAAGTGTCCACCGGCGGAGCCCGAACTCCCTCTCCGCTCGCCTATAAATGGAGCCGCCCCCAGCCTCCTCGAGCACCATCCAGCACTCCCACACACCCCACAAGCGAGTAGGAAGTCAGAGTCTGCCGGGCAGGCCGCGGGCCGCCGTCCATGAGCTCAAGCTCGCCGGCGATCCCCTCTGGTCACTGTGGTAGCTCCAGCCCCTCCCAGGCCAGGGCGATCCTTCCAGGGCCTCCGCCTCTCTCCGGTGAAGCCATCCTGTCCCTCTAGAGCCCCTGGAGTAGCCTCTACTCGCCGTCTTCCTCATCTCCGGCGACCATCGTGTTCTGCCTCCGCTTGCGAGGTTGATTCTGACGCCGTCCGACCACCCTAGCTATGATACAGGTACGGGCAGGTGTGCCTCCGTCCCCTCTTGCCATCCCTCCCTCTCATTTTGGCCAAGGAGCCCTCGTCGCCGGCAAGAGCTCCGGCGAAGCCGCGACTCCCTCTGTTTCTTTCTCCCCTCCTCCTCACCTGACTAGCGGGGCCCGCTAGTCAGCCACTCTGTACGCGCGCGAAGCGGTACGAGTGGTGGTGCCCCTGGGCTTTACGCCTTCGACGTCACCCCCCAGTCTGTTTATTTTTATTCAAATTCATTTGAATTTACAGAACACTTCAAACAGCCATAACTCCTCAACCATAAGTCCAAATGAATTGATTCTTTTTGCATCTTGTTCTTTGCAAAGAAATCTAGCAGCTCGCCAAAGATGAGATTTTTCGGAGCTGTTTAGAATTTCTGGTGATTTTCATAAGTGTTCTTGATATTTTCTTTTTGTGTTTAAAATTATTTTTAGAGGGTGAGGCTTGTCTTGAGGATCACCAGAAGGCTTGTGAACCCCATCTGCACTAAGGCAAGCCACAACAACATTTTCATGGTGCAATTTCAATATTTATGATTTTCTTACTTGAATGAAATGATTAATCCATGCATTTAAATAACTATTATGTGATTTATATTCTGTGAAGTGTTTATTAGTTATTATGTTTGATTTGTAGAATGTTGAAGCTATCTTAGTTGGTAAATGATGGCTAAGATCTATTTGTGGTGATGATAAAAATAATTTTGTTATGCATGTTAGTAATTACTTAAAGTTATTTTCTTACATAAATAAGATGGTAAAAATTTGCTAGAAAATATTCTGTTAAGTACTTGTTTAGTCATTTTATTTGACTTACAGAATGTTTGAACCTAACTTGGTTGGTAAAGAAATTAGGAATTGTTTGCGGTATAATCTTTGCCATGCATGTGAGAAATTTCTCAGAGTTACGTTCTTGCATGAGAAAATAATAAAACTTGCTGCAAAATATTTTGGTTAAAATGTGAGTTATCCTGACCAGCAAAGTAATATGAGTTGTTGAGGTTTATTCTTAGTGTGAATATGGTTGACATCAGTCAGTTTCGTTAATATGTGATGCATGTGTAGTTTTGCATTTCATGGCATGCTATGACACTGGTCATTTTCATTTTAAGTTGAACCTGAATATAACTCAACTTGAATATATCGTTGACTGGGTCATGGTGCCGCTGAATCGAAGTTTTTCCCAGTGTAACCACATTTGCCTTTTTGGGTAGGACTTGATTCGGTCCATTGACATTGCCTCTGGTCGGTGCCTCCAACTAGGGAAGGTTATGGCGTGCTTACCCTGGCCCGGTAAGCAGGCATAACCTTATGTGCCCGTTGTTGAGATTATGGTACCGGGTCCCCGAGTGGATCGTTTTGGCCACGACGGTGGTCGTTGTGTCTTTGGTAGACACGGGCCACCTGTGACTAGCCCGTTGGGGGATTGGGTCGGAGTGGCCGGGAGAGTGTCATGGCAATGGAAGGGTTTTGTCGGAATGTCGTTGGTCCACCCGAATGGGAGTGCGAGGCCATGGGTTCCGTGGTGTGGGTACAGTGTGCTACCTCTGCAGAGTGTATAATCTATCGATAGCCGAGTCCACGGTGACTGACACCTCGTAGTAGATCCCACCATGAGTCAACATTAAATAAAATCTGCACACTAGGTTATGAACTTTGCATTTTTGAGGATGGCAGAAGGGCCATCGAGATGTTCGGGACCAGATATTGGTCGTGGTTGTGATCGCCGTAAGGATCACGAGTTACTCTTGTCAAGACCACGATGGTGGTTTGTTTATGTTCCCAGAATGATCACGGTTGGTAAGTTCGCCCCGAGGGACGTTCAAGCATGATCACATCATGTTGGACATATAGTGTTGCATTATTATTAATTGGTTAATTATCATGATATTGTTTGCCATTATGATTATGCCTGTTGTGAGCTTGCAAGTACATTCAATGTACTGACCTGGCGTGTCATGCCAGATTTTAGGAGAGTGTCGTTGGAAAGGAGCGCTGCTCGAGTCTAGATCGTGTCCACATCGGTGTCCCTGTGCTATGGAGTTTCCGCTACGACGTTGTTCCGCTCCCGCGTAGTTGTTGTGATCGAGGCCCCCTTGATGTTCACTAAATAATGTATATATTGTTCAGCCGCACCGGGCATGCTGCTTGGCCTCGACATCTGTTGTAATATAAACTCTAATCTGCTAGCATCAATAAAGCGGTTGTTTTCTGTACCAAGATGTTGTGTGTTGCCATAAGACACGGTCTCTGGGCTGGCAATGCATGGTAAACCGGTTGCTCTGAGCCGGGGTGCCACAATGCCTGGTATCAGAGCCGCGCTGACATTAGGCCACGCTAGACTACGAAGTGTTAACTGGACGTTAGATACGAGATTAAATTGTAGCTGGTTGTTGCATTGCATGCATTTGGTTTATATTTTTATGCTAACCTGCTAATGGTTGTGACTGTAGATGGCTCTGGTGCCGTATCCGTGCCAGTTGCAGCTGATGCCATACACGTCACCGCACCTCCTTCGCAACGTGTGGCGTCGGCTGTACCCTCTTAGAGACGACCCAGTCTATTGTGTGTACCGGGAGCGTCTAGCTGATTCAGTGTATGAGTATCACGCAGTGGTCACTCTGCGCACTAGTTCCGATTCCAGCTCTTACACTCGTACTTCTCGGAGCGGTTATGCCTCCACCGCTTCTCAAAGTTGTTCAAAGATGTTGCATTCGAGGTCCTTGTCGAGCTTCGCTACAACAAGGTCCGAATGCAGAACCACCCAGGTTTCTATTACTACCCTTCTCTGCATGACAATGGTCGTGTCCGTTTCCCTATCATTGATCCAGAGTCTGATAGTGTGGCTTGCCACCTTCCTCGTTATGTCACTGCTAGCTATCTTATGATCCACGAGCTGGCCCGAGAGCTGACTCGTGCCCGTACTGCTTTAGCTGCTGCTTTAGTCACTACTAGATCTGTGAAAGTGCAACTATCCCTAGGTGGTTTTGGTAATTCCTAACAAGATATAGCTTATTGAGCTAATGCTATTTCAAGATTAATATGCATGGATGAGTAAAGTGGACCCCTCAAAATGCTAAGGACAAAAGGATTGCCTCAAGCTCAAAGCTGAAGATTCTACATTTTCTATTTTAGTGATCCAATATCACATTGAGTCTGTAGGAAAAGCCAATACTATCAAGGAGGGATGAGGTGTTGCTTAATGAGGCTCTTGCTCAAAATGCTTAGTGATATGCTCCAAAGCCCTCAACTACTTTCTCACATCCACATATGACCTAAACCAAAAGTCAAACTTGGCCCTACCGAACCTTTCTATCCGGCGCCACCGAGTTCAGATGTCATAGCCACTGCCACAAACCTTAGGCAAATCGGTCTTACCGATATGGATCTCGGTCTCACCGAGATGGGATTGTAATCTCTCTGTTTCCCTTCGTAACGTTTCGGTCCCACCGAGATGAGCGATCGGTCCCACCGAGATTGCAATGTAAACTCTCTGTTTCCCTTTCAGAACATTTCGGGTCTCACCGAAATGAGCCAATCGGTCCCACCGAAGTTTACTCCGACCAACTCTCTGGTTAGCTTATTACCAAAATCGGTCTCACCGAGTTTGTGTAGTCGGTCTCACCGAGATTACGTTATGCCCTAACCCTAACCATATCGGTCCTACCGAGTTGCATGTCGGTCCCATCGAAAATCCTAACGGTCACTAGATTTGCTGAATCGGTCCAACCGAGTTTATCAATTCGGTCCCACCGAGATTGGCAAGTTGTGTGTAACGGTTAGATTTTGTGTGGAGGCTATATATACCCCTCCACCCCCTCTTCATTCGTGGAGAGAGCCATCAGAATGAACCTACACTTCCAACATACATTTTCTGAGAGAGAACCACCTACACTTGTGTTGAGGCCAAGATATTCCATTCCTACCATATGAATCTTGATCTCTAGCCTTATCCAAGTTGCTTTCCACTCAAATCTTCTTTCCACCAAATCTATATCCTGTGAGAGAGAGTTGAGTGTTGGGGGAGACTATCATTTGAAGCACAAGAGCAAGGAGTTCATCATCAACACACCATTTGTTACTTCTAGGAGAGTGGTGTATCCTAGATTGGCTAGGTGTCACTTGGGAGCCTCCGACAAGATTGTGGAGTTGAACCAAGGAGTTTTTAAGGGCAAGGAGATCGCCTACTTCGTGAAGATCTACCGCTAGCAAGGCAAGTCCTTCGTGGGCGACGGCCAGGGTGGGATAGACAAGGTTGCTTCTTCGTGGACCCTTCGTGGGTGGAGCCCTCCGTGGACTCCCGCAACCGTTGCCCTTCGTGGGTTGAAGTCTCCATCAACGTGGATGTACGATAGCACCACCTATCGGAACCACGACAAAAACATCCGTGTCTCCTATTGCATCTGAATCCTCCAAACCCTTCCCTTTACATTCTTGCAAGTTGCATGCTTTACTTTCCGCTACTCTTACACTCTTTGCATGCTTGGTTGAATTGTGTTAAGATTGCTTGACTTGTCCAAAGTTGCTAAAATCTGCCAAGAACTAAAATTGGGAAAAGGATAGATTTTTATTTGGTCAAGTAGTCTAATCACCCCCCTCTAGACATACTTTCGATCCTACAAGTGGTATCAGAGCTATGGTCTCTATTTGCTTTGATTTCCATAGCTTTTGGTAGTCATAGCCTTGGTTTCACAACCTAGGAGAGCATGGCGTCTAGCGAGGGAAGTTACCACCGTAGAGGTCCTTACTTTGATGGTACTAATTTTGCTAGTTGGAAGCATAAGATGAAAATGCATATTCTTGGACATAACCCCGCCGTTTGGGCTATTGTGTGTATTGGCTTGCAAGGTGAATTCTTTGATGGGAGAGAACCGAACCGTGAAGCTACCACGGAAGAGTTGAAGATGTTGCAATACAATGCTCAAGCTTGTGATATCCTCTTCAACAGATTGTGCCCCGAAGAATTCAACAAAATCAGCCGTCTTGAGAATGCGAAGGAAATTTGGGATACTTTGGTTGATATGCATGAAGGTACCGACTCCGTCAAGGAATCCAAGTTGGATGTGCTTCAAAGTCAGCTTGACAAGTTCAAAATGAAGGATGGTGAAGGTGTCGCTGAAATGTACTCTAGGCTTGCTCTTATCACAAATGACATCGTCGGCTTAGGAAGTGAAGAGATGACCGACAAATTCATCATCAAGAAGATCCTAAGAGCTTTGGACGGAAAATATGATACCGTATGCACACTGATCCAAATGATGCCCAATTACAAAGATCTCAAGCCAACGGAAGTCATTGGATGAATTGTTGCTCATGAGATGTCACTCAAGGATAAGGAGGAGCTCCATAACAGGTCAAGTGGTGCTTACAAAGCCTCATGTGAAGCTCCCACAACATCAAGTGAGAAACAAACCTTCAATGAAGAATTGAGTCTAATGGTGAAGAACTTCAACAAGTTCTACAAGAGTAGAAGCAAAGAGAGAAGTTCCAAGTCAAGGTCCTACAATGACAAAAGATCTTCTAGTCCAGAGCAAAACTCCTACAATTGTGGAAGACCCGGACACTATTCCAATGAGTGTACGGCACCCTACAAGAGAAGAGAATATTCTCCAAAAAGAAGAAATAGAAGAGAAGAATCACCATCGAGAGAGAGAAGGAGTAGAGATGATCGTTATGAACGAAGAACATCCCGGAGAAGCAAGGATTCAGAAAGGAAGGACAAGTCATCAAGGAGCTACACAAAACAAAGACATCAAGCTCATGTTGGTGAATGGGTATCCGGCTCGGACTCCGACAATCACTCTGAGAGAAGCTATCACTCTGACTCCGAATATACTCAAGATGAAGGTGTTGCCGGTCTAGCACTTGTGTCAACCAACTCCTACGACATATTTGATTCACCAAATGAAGGACTTGGAAGATGCTTCATGGCTAAAGGCCCATAGGTATCACACCCCGAGTATGTTGATTCCAATAGTGATGAAGATGACTTGTTAGGTGATGATGATTTACTTGTTGACAACTCTAGTGATGAATACTATGATGAAACATCAATTAATCATGATAATCAAGATAAAACGAATGACAATGATAAGGAGAAGATTGAGTTTCTAACTAAAGAACTAAACACTCTTAAGTTAGCTCACGAAACTATCTTAGGAGATCATCGAGAACTTTTAAGGACTCATGAGAAATTACGTTTTGAAAAGCTCAACCTTGAGCAAGAGCATGATTTCTTAAAGGCAATCAATGATGACCTTCGCAAGAAAAGTTCTTCTTACATTGCCAAGCATTTACTCTTATCCACTTACATGCCTCAAGTCAAGTCTAGTAACAAGAACAAGAAAGATTCTTCCTCTAGTAGTAACAATAATCATGCTAAATCCAATGTTGTTGCTTCTAGTAGTTCTCTTGATTCCACTAATGATTCTCTTAGCCAAGTTACTCTTGAGCAAGAAAATAGCTTATTGAAGGGAATTATAGAGAAAGGTGTTTACAGGAGCCTTGCCGGGAGTAAGCAATTCGAGGAAATTGTACGCAAGCAATGAAGGCACCGGAAGAACCGAGGTATTGGTTTTGAATGAAAGTTCAATGCCAATGGAGTTGAGTGGGAAGAAGATCAATACCCCAAGACAAAGTTTGTTCCTGAACAAGAGAAGTATGATCCTACTTCTTTCAAAGGGACACAAGCTCAAGATGATCTTCCACCACAAGACCACAAGCAAAAAGGCAAGGATAAGCTTCAAGAGGAAATTGATGCATTTGAAGAAGCACCTAAGGCCTTGGTCAAGTGGGTTCCCAAGACTACATCAAGTTCTACTTCATCAAGTACAACTACGACTCCAAGGATTCCCATGAAGATGGTGTGGATCCAGAAGAAGAAGAACTAGAGAGTTCTTGAGGGCGACTCCACCAACATACTTCACTCTTATCATTTTGGCAAGAACAAGTGCAATCAACTTCCACCTCTAGCACTAGTTCAAGGAGTCACAAACCCTCTTATTGGTAAGACAAGGGACAAGGTAACCTAATGCTTTCATAGACATCATCTTGTGTGTGCATCACTCTATGTCTATGGATATCCTTGTTTGTTCCTTGTGGGACTAACCCGTGTAGGTATTGAAAGTGCAACTCACTCCAAAGGATTGCTCCAAATGATCTACATCAACATTGAGCATCCACATCTTCAACACCTACATGAAATCATCATCGACAAAACCCAAGGTTAGTTCATCCCCCTTAGGGGGGATCTCACATCTAGGGGGAGCTTTACTCTAAGAATTAAGCTAAAGCAACTCTAATGGTTTGAATACAACAACACTTTATGTAAAAGTGGTAACCCCACTTGTGCTTAAACGATGAGTATGACCTATGATCAGATGTTCTCATTTGACTCCTAAGTCAATATACTCATATATAGATGACCTAGTCATCGCCAATTGCTTGATAGATGCTAGAATTGGTTGTGCATGCTTTGCCACATATTTCATTTGCCATTTTATTGTGTGAGAATGTTGGTCGCATAATTTACTCATTCGAGGACATCCACTTGTTGTTTTGATTGTTTGGTTCCTTTTTCTTTTGCCAAGTGGATGGACAAGAATGCCTAAGAACCTTCTCTAGTTATCTATGCTTTTCTCGTCTCAAACTCTATTCACGCTACATCACAAAGTTTGATCAAGTCAGATTCGAACCACTCTGTGTGAGGAACACTCGGAGTCCCTGATTCGTCATAGACTTAAAATTCCAAAAACTTCTTTGTGCGTTTCGGTCTGACCGATTCATCCATTTCGGTCATACAAAGGTTACTAAGTCGATCTAGGTTTTCAATCTCGGTGCAACCGATTTGAACTTTTAGGTCACACTGAATTGCAGTAACTGTTTGCAGTTTTGCATCTCCTTGCCACCGAGTTGTTCCACTCGGTCACACCGACAGGGTCAGGCTATATATATCCCCGGGCCAAAATTTGGAAAATTTTCCGAACCCCTTCGCCTGTGCTCAGCATGCTCTGCCTTCCTGGGTCTCCGGATCATCCTCCTCATCGCCAGCTGCCTCCTGCCGCTGGTCTCCGCCGCCGTCAACGGAAATCGTCTCCGCCGTTGCTGTCAGCCAGAAAGGTGTCCATCGCTGCACTTAGGGTATGGACTTGATCCTTGTGCTAATCTCACTCCGATTCCTAGCACATTGTTTTTCCATGTATCTTGCCACAATTGAGATCACTTTATCCAGTGAAATAACTTTGTAGTTTAGTTGTGGATTGAAAATTTAGGGTTAGGTTTCCGCCGAAATCATCTCGGACCAACCGAGTTGTTGAAATCGGTTCCACCGATTTGCTAAGGCCATTGCACATGTGATTCTCAGTCTGACCGAAAATTGCAAATCGGTGTGACCGAGTTCAATTCTTTGTGAAACCCTTAGCATTCTCGGTGCCACCGAACTATGACTCGGTCTGACCGAGTTCACCAGTTTAGGTTCCAAAAGCTGCTTCGGTATCAACGAGATTTCAAATCGGTAGATCCGAAATGCTTTCTGTGGAAAACTAAAACTAAGTTTTTGACTCATGCTTTTGCAAAAACCTCTGCACTTTGTGAAGCTCATCCAATCTATCTCATTTATATCTATTCATAGAGTCTGCTGTCAGTGTTTGCATCATGTCAGATCAGAGTGACAGCCAGAACAAGTCTGAGGAGAAAGTTCACATGAGTGAGGGCACTAGTCCCTCTAGCAGCGATGATGAAGGCAGCAGGAGCACACCCAACGATTTGCCAAAGGCTGCCACCAGGGCCAGGAAGAAGAGAACTTCTGATTCTGAGGATGAGGACTATGTGGCTGTTGAGGAAGAGGCCACCTCAAAGAAGAAAGTTCTGAAAAAGGAATATAGCACAACTGCTGCCACTAAGCCAGGAATGAAGACAAAGGTTCCTGCCAAGAGAGTTCCTATGTCAAAGGCCAGAACATCCACTCAAGAAACTTTGGGATCTGCACCTAAAGAACAGGTTGTGGCAGACAAGAAGAGGAAAGAAAGGGTTAAGAAGACCACGGCCAGAGTAATTGGGAAGCCCTCAATGATGGAAGATGAAGAGGAAGAGGTTGCTGCACCAGCACCTAAAGCTCAAAAGCTTATGGGAGATGTTATAAGATCAGGGGCTGCTCCATCTAAGCCCAAAGAAGCTCCCAAGGCAGCTGCTCCAAAACCCAAAGCTGCACCCAAGAGGAGTACAAGGAATATTCCAGCTGTAGAGAAGAACAAGGCCCCAAAGGCTCAAGCTGCTATAGAAGAAGAAGATGATGAGTCACATGTCTTGAGGAAGTTGAAGCCCAAAATTCCAGATCACAATGATGCTCATCCAGTAGCTGAGAACATGAAGCTCAGGAAGGATGCAGGACCCAAACAGTGGAGATTGACTGATCCCTATGCAGTCAGGAGAAGAACTGTTGTGGACTACATGTTCCATACAAAGGAACAACAATACTTCTATGAGACAGTGTTGCTTGACAAGAAGCCTATAGTCTGTGATATGAGATGGGTGGACAGGGAGTACATCAAGGAAAATGAAGAACACTATCCTGGAGTCTATGATCGTTTCAAGTCTTGTGAAGTAGAGGACTTTGTTGGGCAGAAGCTCACAAAGTGGAATGATGAGCTTATTATGCAGTTCTACTCCGCGGCTCATTTCTACCCAGATGGAAGGATTGTCTGGATGTCTGAAGGTACTAGGTACCAGTCAACAGTTGAAGAATGGGAAAAATTGATCAATGCCCCAGAAGAACAAGAAGATGACTTGGATGTCTATGCCAAGAAGAAGAAGGATCACAAATCAATGGCTAGCATGTACAAGGAGATTCCTGATGCAGATCTTGAGACTCACCAATTTGGTTCTGTGAAACACTTGCTGTTAGGCCTGCCTACAATCAATTGGATTTTAAGGCACACATTTCTACCAAAATCAGGAGATCACAGAATGATCAGAGGACATTCCATCAACTTGCTGCACATATTTGATGTCCCACAGAAGTTCAAAGTCATGAGCCTAACTGTGGAAACTATAAAGAGAACAGTTGCAGATCAGAAGAGAAGTTGTGGGTATGCCCCAGAGATCCAGGAGCTAATCAACTCCAAGATGGGCACTGGCACATATCTCGTGGACAAGGAGCACCTGCCCATTTACCCAGACTTTGAGGACAACACTGTGGTAATGGACGAGAATGAACCATCTTCTGTGCAAGCACAAGCAAAGAGGGATAAGGCAATGACTGAAAAGGCTGCAAAGATACCAACCATGGATGAGGCATCTCAGTATCTTCTGAAGAGAAAGCAAGATCAGCTTGGCTACTTGATTGCCTCCACTCTAAGGATTGAGAAGGGATTGGCCACCCTGACTCAAAACCAGGAGAGCTTGGAGAGGATCATGGAGCAGAAGTTCTATGACTTAGATGTGAAGGTCACTGAGATACAGTCTGTTGTTGAGCAACTTCAGGATGAAGTGCAGGAGAAGAAGGGCAAGTCTACCACTGATGCTTTTGCTAGAGTGCCCAGAGGATGTAGATCTGCTGCAATGCCGATTCACACCAGAGCAACTTCATCTGCACCAGCTACAGCCTTCAAAGGCCACCAGCTCCAAAGACTCCACTCCACCAGCTCCAGCTACATCAACTGATGCCTTCGTCCTTGGAGTTTTATCTACACCACCACCTGAAGACCAAGCCAGAGAGTCGATCTAGCACTATGCATTTTTATGAACTTTTTGTTAACTTGTTGCCAAGGGGGAGAAAATGTATAGATCATAGGCTTCGAGAGAGAGTGTTGCTCTTTGTTCTCTCTTGTTTTTGGTGGTTTAACTTTGTTATTTGCTTGTTTGAGATACTTTATGCTTTTGTGTTATAGTTGGATGATCATGTGTTTGATCATATGCTACCTAAATGCTTGTTGGATGACATTATCCTTTTATATCCCCATATGATCATTCACTTTGCTTGGTGATGAGTGCATGTATTTAATTATTATCATTTTGAGTGCTCCACCAAGATGTATGTGACATGGAAGAGTATCCCATGATCCTAACTCATTGTGCATTTGCAGTCCAAAGCAAATCTTAAACTATGCACAAATTTAGGGGGAGCTCTTGCTTTTCACATACTTCTCAAAGCAACAATGTTTTTCACTCTTATTATCATTTGTCGAAGCTTTTGATCTATATGTTGTCATCAATTACCAAAAGGGGAGATTGAAAGTGCAACTATCCCTAGGTGGTTTTGGTAATTCCTGACAACATATAGCTCATTGAGCTAATGCTATTTCAAGATTAATATTTCAGGAAAGCTCAATGATTGGCATGGCATGGATGAGAAAAGTGGACCCCTCAAACTGCTAAGGACAAAAGGATTGGCTCAAGCTCAAAGCTCAAGACTCTACATTTTCTATTTTAGTGATCCAAGATCACATTGAGTCTATAGGAAAGGCCAATACTATCACGGAGGGATGAGGTGTTGCTTAATGAGGCTCTTGCTCAAAATGCTTAGTGATATGCTCCAAAGACCTCAACTACTTTCTCACATCCACATATGACCTAAACCAAAAGTCAAACTCGGCCCCACCGATTCTTTCTATCCGGCGCCACCGAGTTCAGATGTCATAGCCACTGCCACAAACCCTAGGCAAATCGGTCTTACCGATAGGGATCTCGGTCTCACCGAGATGGGATTGTAATCTCTCTATTTCCCTTCGTAACGTTTCGGTCCCACCGAGATGAGCGATCGGTCCCACCGAGATTGCAATGTAAACTCTCTGTTTCCCTTTCGTAACATTTCGATCTCACCTACATCAGAGAATCGGTCCCACCGAGTTTACCTGACCAACTCTCTGGTTAGCTTATTACCAAAATCGGTCTCACCGAGTTTGTGTAATCGGTCTCACCGAGATTACGTTATGCCCTAAACCTAACCATATCGGTCCTACCGAGTTGCATGTAGATCCCACCGAAAATCCTAACGGTCACTAGATTTACTGGATCGGTCCGACTGAGTTTATCAATTCGGTCCCACCGAGATTGGCAAGTTGTGTGTAACGGTTAGATTTTGTGTGGAGGCTATATATACCCCTCCACCTCCCGTTCATTCATGGAGAGAGCCATCAGAACGAACCTACACTTCCAACATACATTTTTTGAGAGAGAACCACCTACACTTGTGTTGAGGCCAAGATATTCCATTCCTACCATATGAATCTTGATCTCTAGCCTTCCCCAAGTTGGTTTCCACTCAAATCTTCTTTCCACCAAATCCATATTCTGTGAGAGAGAGTTGAGTGTTGGGGAGACTATCATTTGAAGCACAAGAGCAAGGAGTTCATCATCAACACATCATTTGTTACTTCTTGGAGAGTGGTTTCTCCTAGATTGGCTAGGTGTCACTTGGGAGCCTGCGACAAGATTGTGGAGTTGAACCAAGGAGTTTGTAGGGGCAAGGAGATCGCCTACTTCGTGAAGATCTATCGCTAGTGAGGCAAGTCCTTCGTGGGCGACAGCCATGGTGGGATAGACAAGGTTGCTTCTTCGTGGACCCTTCGTGGGTGGAGCCCTCCGTGGACTCGTGCAACCGTTACCCTTCGTGGGTTGAAGTATCCATCAACGTGGATGTACGATAGCACCACCTATCGGAACCACGACAAAAACATATGTGTCTCCTATTGCGTTTGAATCTTCCAAACCCTTCCCTTTACATCTTGCAAGTTGCATGCTTTACTTTCCGCTGCTCTTATACTCTTTGCATGCTTCCTTGAATTGTGTTAAGATTGCTTGACTTGTCCAAAGTTGCTAAAATCTGCCAAGAACTAAAATTGGGAAAAGGATAGATTTTTATTTGGTCAAGTAGTCTAATCACCCCCCCCCCCTCTAGACATACTTTCGATCCTACAATCTGCCACGACTCCATCTTCTCTGGGATTCACCCCTTATATTCCAGTCAGTTCTAGTTCCCCTATTTCACCGGTTACTCCTCCGAGTAGCACGGGCGTCTCGGTCGTGAATCCTCTCAGTACTCCTGCCAAGTGGGTTTCACTTCTCACTACCACTGTAGCCCCGATGCTTCGTCCTACCCCTGCCACTGAGGGAGAGCCCTCGAGGCAGCGTTGTCGTGTTACCTTTAACCCGGAGGTTTCCGTTAACCATGTCAGTTCAGGATCCGAGACCGCTTCAGGGGAGGACACCGTAGCACCAGTAGAGCAGTAGTATCTTTGAACATTCGCAGTCGTCCGGAGGATGTACGGATGTAGTCGTACGAGTCATGATGTTTTGTTGCATGTATGAGAGTAGTTGAACCTGGCATGTTGTTTATCTTTCATGTATGAGTCAATGTATAATTATGTTGGGACTTTATTCGCCGTATTTTCTTCGCTCTTTTGTTTTCTTCCGGGATTTGTTGCTGGCTTTTCCCCAAATTTATTCTTGGATGTTTGTCATCTCGATTGCGTTGTCTTGGAAAAAATCCACAATAGGATGACGCGGGGAGGCAGAAGTTGCAACGTTCGTGAGGGGACTCCTGTTCGTTGTTCCGCACGATAGGCAGGACATTCTCCCGAGCCGTACGTTCCGCCACCACCTCCACCGCCAAATCCGCCCTCCACCGAGCAAATTTTGCGTATGTTTGAGGAAAGAAGGAACAATGATCTGATTGAAATACTGAGAAGTGTGCAAGCTATGGTTGGACAGAAAGGAAATCAGAACGGTCATCACTCAAAGCTGTCAGATTTTCAAAGGACCAAGCCACCCAGGGCCAAAGAAGATTGTTGACCCATTGGATGCGCATTTATTGGTTGTGTACCATTGAGAAAAAGCTTGAGATTGCTCGTACTGAAGAAAATGATAAAGTTCCATTTGCAACTCATTACCTTGAAGGCGCAACTGCCATATGGTGGGAAAATGCAAAAGCCATGTGGCCGGTTGATGAAGAGATCACCTGGGAAAAGTTTAAGGATCACTTCCGGAAATATCATATCCCTACTGGAGTTATGAAGACTAAGCAGCGTGAATTTCTCGCACTCGTCCAAGGAAATCAGTCTGTGGGTGAATATTTGCAAAAATTCAATCATCTGGCCTGTTACTCTCTTTATGATGTGGCCACCGAAAAAAGAAAGATTGACATATTTCTTGGAGGCTTAAATCCACAACTCCGGTGTACTCTCAGTATGCTTGATTTCCCAGATTTTCAAACTCTGGTGAACAAGGCTGTCGGTGGAAACGACACCTATGAGATCACTAGAATCCCTTCTACGGTTGCGGGGCGCGGGGATCATGAGAAGTGCGGGACCGACATGTGACACAAGGGGGATTTACCCAGGTTCGGGCCGCGAGGATGCCTAAAACCCTAGTCCTGCTTTGGTGGATGTATTTAGTGTTCTTGAGATCTTGAACTAGCTCTAGGTGCTGCGAGGTTCCAAAGAGCCGAATCCTTTTCCTGGTCGCCTCGAGCCTCCTTTTATAGGAAAAGGGGTCGCCACAGTGGCAAGTAGGAGGTGGAAAGGGTACAGTGCTGCGAGGTTATCCCTCGACATGTGACAAGACACATTTAATGCGAGGCTTAGGTGTCCCTTCGCTTATTGGGGACGGGCGAGGCCCGTCCCGTTCGTCGCCGCTTCCTTCTTGCTTCGACACGCGCCTGCCAGCGACGCATGCGGTGCCATGTAGGCAAAGCGGTGCAGCTGAGGTGGCGCGTGGTGGAGCCTCCACGAAGGATTGCATGCCGCCATGCAGGTGCCTGCCCAGCTGGTTGGGTCGGCAGCTGCATGCGAACGATGGTGAAGGCTTATCTGGTGCGGGCCTGACAGTGGCCCAACTGGTGTGCATTGGCAGTGCAAGGGTCTTGCCGTGGCGCGCAGGTCTCCCTGGCAAGGGCCTTGCCGGGGGTCTTGTGTGTTTCTTCGGTGAGGATGGTTGTCCTCTTATCCTCATTTGATCTTGAGCATTCTATGTCTTCACAAAGATCTGCATGCCACCATGGAGGTGCCTCCCGAGCCCTGTCCCAACGCATTTGTCTGAGCGTTGGTGGGCTCAAGGGTGGCTCGCTCGGCTGGTGTGGGCGGGCTGCCCTGGCAAGGGTCCCTGCCAGGAAACCTGCTTCATCCATCTGATCTTTGTGGCCTTGGTCCTTGTTGTCGGCCTTCTGGGAACGGGGGTCCCCAGACTTGCCTGCCTGCGGCCTGCAGCGTGGCTCAAGGGGTGGCCCATCAAGGCCCATCTTCATCAGCACAAGCTCAAGACCCTCGCGAGGGGCCAGATTGCCAAGGGCGGACGATGTGGAGCTTCCTCGTGCACGGCCTCGTCAGGTTGGCTCATGAAAGGCGGAGAGATCAAGGTGGGGTACCTCACGAGGTGCCCATGACGCAAGCCATGACGACCAAGGGTGCCAGGCAGGCGCGAGCCCGCGCAGTGTCTTCATTTCCTCTTTGGTGCAAAGGGGGCAAGCGCAAGCGAGAGCATCAAGCAAAGGCATCCGTTTCAGTGCAACAAGACCAAGACCGTCGCAACGGCAGGAAGGAAGTCATTGTGGAGCCCAACCCAAGGCGTCACCACGAGCCTTTTGACAAAGCGAGGACCAACTTTAGTCAGGATAAGTGTACTAGATGTTCCCCTTCAAATGGCCAATTGTTGGCGCCTCTTCCCGCTCAATTTTTGGGAAGAGGCCCAGGCCTTTGCCTATAAATAGGACTAGCCACCTGCAAGGTAGAGGCATCTAGAGAGAGGATCCAAGATCTCGGGATCACTGGAGAGAGAGCGACCGAACTCCCCTAGCAGTTCATCGCACCAGCCAAGAACAGACCCTCACGAGGCTGTTCTTCCTTGTATTGTTCATCATCCTCAGCCCAAGAGGCAATCCACCATACCACAAACTAGAGTAGGGTATTACACCACAATGGTGGCCCGAACTAGTATAAACCCTGTGTCTCTTGTGTTGTTCCTTTCATAGCTTAGATCTTAGCGAGGCGGCGAGGTGCAGGAAGGTAGAGGGTGAAATCTCCGCGCGCACCCCAGTGTTTGAACCTAGAGGGTCTGCCGGAACCCAAGATCCGACATTTGTCGTTGCTTCATTTGCCTTGTGGCCTTGGCTTCTCTCCGGCTCCCCCTTCCTGCCGTGTCTATGCGTGGTCGTGGCGGGAGGCTCTGACTGCCCGTGCACAAGTAAAGGGGTCAAAAGCAGAGCCCCTACTCTTGTACACCGATAGGAGCCCCCGGGCCTGGGCCACATATAAGCGCAGCACGTTGTTGGGCCTGGCCCAGAACGGTGCGCGGGCAGTTAGGGCGGATTTTTACCGTGGCCACCGTTCCGTCCGCTGTGCCCACGACCCGCGGTGAACGCGCGACGTGGGGATCGTGCGTGCGCATGATGTGGGCATGCTGGCGTCACCTCGTGGTGGATAGTAAAGAGGCGGCTTGCGTGTCTCTTTGAGACCGCGGGGGCGCCTCCCATTTACTGTCCTCGCTCGGGAGCCGTCGTTCCATGCGTCCTATTGCGTCCGCCTCTTGTGCCACGTTCGCTGCATGCAGAGCGAATGACATGCACAGGGGTCGTGGGTAGTTGCGCGCATGCGGGTCAATTCCCATGCGCCCTCAATGGAGTGGGGAGGGCGGTCGACGGCCCCGCTTGCTGTCACTTCAAGAGGCCGGATTGGCCGAGAGGGGCGGCCGAGCCTCGCTCCCGCCCCTTTATAAGGAGGGGAGCGGGAGGGACGGCACCTCTCAAGCTTTCGCCATCTGCCTCTCTCCATTCCTGCTTCCTTTCCTCTCTTGCCATGGCGAGGGGACGTGATGACGCTTCATCGATGGCGGCGAGGGTCTCGGCCCGGCAGCGCATCGCTCCTCCCTAAGAGCTCGTAGCGGCGGAGCCGGCCATTAGAGGAAGGGGGAGGGGACGAGGTCGAGGCCGCCGTGGGGCCAGAGGGAGAGGAGGACGGGGCGGCAGATCTGCCTCGCCTCCTCCAGCAGTCCTTCCTCTGATGGAGGGCCACGCTGGGGACAACCCCTATGAATTCTTCGTCAGGCTGCGCCATCCGCCGCGTCGTCGCCTTCGCCTTCCAACCCTGTTTGTGCGGGAGATGGAGCTAGATCCGCCGCAGGCGCTGCGGCTGCACATGAGGGGTTGTGGGAACAGTGGCACGTGGGTCGATGTCGAGTTCCCCTCCCCTCACGTCATGTACCTTCATCGAGGGTGGAAGACCTTCGCTCGCCTCCACAGCTTGACGGATGGGCTCGCTCTCCATTTCAAACTAATGGAGGGCGGCCTCCTCTCCGTCAAGATCTTCGGGCACTTCGGGACCCGCGTGAGGTGCTGCGTGGAGAGCTCTTCTGATGATGAAGATTCCTCCTCGAGCGAGAGTGATGAGGAGGACAACGGCAGCGACAGCGAGGCCAGTGGGCGGCAGGATGACGGGTCCGACTAGGCGTCGGGCGCCGCTCCAGGCGGCACCGTGAACCCATCATCCGTGTCGCCCGGCTCCTTGAACTTCTCGGGTCGTCTCCTTGGGCGGCTGCTGCTGGGAGGCTGCGGAAGAGGAAGAGGCGGGCGGCAAGGCTGTCAAGTCGAGTACGCTGGCACCAACGCTTTCGTCAGCATCGACGCCCCGCCGCCTTGTCCTCGAGCTCTGCCTCCGGCGCCGCCATCACCATCAAGCCCTTGGACGGCCACCAAGATGTTCTCTTGGTGTCTTCTGCCATCCGTAGCTCGCCTAGGCGCCCCTTTTGCCCTCCTGCTTTTCTTGTTCCATTTCCTGAGGAGAGGGACAAGAAAGGGATTACGAGCATCTTATCTCTTTTTAGTTTGTAAGCCTTCGGGCCTTAGTAGAATTTAAAGCTTGTAATCCCATTGCTCATGTTTTTCATTTCGTATGAACTGTACCTGTACGGGATGTTTTTTTTATGAAAAAGGGATGTTTGCCGGGATTTTCGTTCGCAGGAGGAACCCACGACAAGGAATGAATCCTTGTTATCTTTAAGACAAATGTTTTATCGCTCGGCAGCAGGCCTTGCCGCTTCCTCACTTCGCTCGACCTATCTCACGCTCTTGGCGGAGGCAGGGATGAGGTGGGCTTAGGCCCCCCGTTCCTCTACTTTGCCGCCGCGGCTATGACCAAATCCAGACCCAGGGGATAACCCTCGGGTGTCGAGAAGGGGGAGCACGGTAACTCAGAGATAGGACAGGGTTTCATGTATCCCAGTCCATAACGAAATGCATGATAGAGAATAAAGAACTTATTTGGATCTGCAGCCCCCGGCGATCTTGACGCGCCGCAGAGGGATCCTTGTCCTTGCAGCCCCCGGCAACTCTGGCTTGCAGGGGGCCGGGTGCCGGTCTGTTCCTTTTCTTCCAAAACAGCTCATTAAGAATACTTACGTGCCCTGAAAACCAAAGGAGACAGAGAAGAACCGAGAGACGCACACTCAACCTCTAAGCTAGGGGTTAGCCTCCGCTAAGCACAATCAACCCTAACCAAGGAAGAGACTCAACCTAGCATGCATGCAGCAACTTAGGGCGCGAGTGCTTCATTTATTTATGCCCAGGGTCTGCGCCTGGCTTTGTACAAAGGGTTACATGCCTTGCCGGCAAGGCTTGTACAAAAGGGTGGCTTGCCGGGAGGCCCGGCAGCCGCGCCTTATGGGTAAAACTTATGAAGATGCTCGATGTTCCAGGAGTTACTCACTGGGATGGCATCTTCGGTCTCTAGCCGGACTGCGCCAGGCCTGGTGACTCGTGTTACCCGATAAGGGCCTTCCCACTTTGGCGTCAACTTGTTGGAATTCTTGGTCAATCGAACGCGTCAAGAACAATGTCACCTTCCTCAAAGCTCCGGGCATGAACCTTGCGGCTATGGTAGCGGCGCAGGGCTTGCTGGTAGCGTGCTGCTCTCATAGCCGCTCGGAGACGATCTTCCTCAAGGAGCGTCGCGTCATCTTGCCGCAATCGCTCTTGCTCAAGCTCATCATAAGCGAGCACCCGAGGTGACCCGTATAAGATTTATGTGGGGAGAACTGCTTCTGCCCCGTAAACCAGGGCAAAGGGTGTCTGGCCGGTGGCTCAATTTGGCGTCGTTCTGATCGACCAAAGAACCGCTGGCAACTCATCAATCCAGCGCTTCCCACTTTTGCGCAGTCTGTCAAAAGTCCTTGTCCTCAAGCCTCGCAGGACCTCATCATTTGTTCTTTCCGCTTGGCCTTTGCTTCGTGGATGTGCCACGGAAGCAAAACAAACCCTGCTGCCGAGATCCTCAATGTACTGCATGAAGGCATGGCTTGTGAACTGTGTGCCGTTGTCGGTGATGATCCTGTTGGGCACCCCAAATCGGCACACTAGTCCCTTGAAGAACTTGATGGCTGATCATTTGTCACCTTCCTTATCGCTTCCACTTCGCCACTTTGTGAACTTGTCGATTACTGGCGTATAAGTACTCAAAGCCCCCGACGGCACGGGGGAAAGGGCCCAGTATATCGAGCCCCCAGACCGAGAAGGGCCAGGAGAGAGGTATGGTTTGGAGGGCTTGAGCTGGTTGATGAAGCTTCTTTGAATGGAACTAGCACACTTCACACTTGGTTACTAGTGTCGTTGCATCCTGGAGGGCGGTGGGCCAGAAGAAACCTTGCCGGAAAGCCTTGCCGGCAAGGGCCCTCGACCCTATGTGGGAGCCACATATGCCTCCATGTATCTCTGCCAACAGCTTTTGTCCTTCCTCCCGGGAAATGCACATCAATTTCACCCCATTCGGTCTTCTTCTGTACAATACGCTGTCAACGAATTGGTACAGAGCAGACCGGCGGGCTACTCTTTCTGCTTCTTCCTGCTCCTCAGGAAGCTCTCCTTTTTGAAGGAATTGGACGGTATGCTGTGCCCATGCCGGAGCCTGCGGCTCGACGACAAGGACCAAAGGCATCTCTTCTGCCACGGGAGCGGCCGCCTCCACGGCCATGACCTGAGGTCCTGCTGGAGTTGGTTGCCCCGTGGCAGGATCGACATCCGTAGCAACATCTTCGCCGGCGGCTCCGGGGAGCCCGGTGGGGAAGTACTTGCTGGGGCCTAGCTTCCTCTGCTAGTTCTGCCCGGTCGATGGTTCAACGGACGACTGGGTTAACTAAAGCACAAAAGTACCTGGTTCCACAGGTAGCTTGAGGGTAGCGCGCTTCGACAGGTAATCGGCGGTGTCGTTCTCCGCCCGAGGGACATGCTCCGCTTGTATACCGTCAAAGTGTTCCTCCAGTTTCCTCACCTCATCCACATAAGCTTCCATCAACGGGCTTTGATAGTCCTTGTTGATCTCCCTGACGACGAGCTGTGAGTCGCCCCTGACGATGAGCTTTTTAACCCCGAGGTCCGCCGCAATCCTGAGACCGGCAAGCAAGCCCTCGCACTCGGCGGTGTTGTTGGTTGACATCTCCCGGGGGAAGTGCATCTGGACGACGTACTTGAGGTGCTCTCCGGTGGGTGCGACAAGCAGCACACTAGCGCCGGCGCCTTGCAGCGAGAAGGCACCATCAAAGTACATGATCCAGTTGCGACTCGTTTCCTTGCCGGGGAGAGTGGTCTCTTGTACCTCTTCGTCGGGCGTCGAGGTCCATTCTGCAACAAAGTCCGCCAAGACTCTGCTCTGAATCGTCGAGGTACTTTCAAACTTTAAACTGAAGCTTGACAGCTCCAGGGCCCATTCAACAATCCTCCCCATTGCATCTGGGTTATGCAGTATCCGTTGCAATGGGAGGCGGGTGACCACCATGATCTCATGCGCTTGAAAGTAATGGTGCAGCTTCCTCGAGGCCATAAGGAGGCCGAAGAGCAGCTTTTGCACACCTGAGTACCTCGACCTAGCCCCCTGCAAAAGGGAGCTGACAAAGTAAACTGGGTGTTGCACCATTTTCTTCTTCGGCGCTTCTTCACCTGGTCGCTTGGGTCATGTCGCACGGGCGCCAATCTTGCCGGGGCCGGACCCTGCCCGGGGTTCAGCCTTGCCGGGGTTGAGCCCTGCCGGGGAGGGTTCCGGCCCGCCAACCGTCGACTCTGCCGCTGCTGCTGTCTCTTCATCAACCTCTCTGTGTGACACTAGTGCGGCGCTAACCACCCGATCCGTTGCCGCTAGATAAAGCAGCAACGGTTCTTATGGTCTGGGCGCAACCAGCACTCGGGTAGAGGAGAGGCACTTCTTCAAATCTTGCAGCGCCGCCTCGGCCTTTGGGGTCCACTCCATCGGCCCTGCTTTCTTTAAGATCTTGAAAAAAAGGAAGGGCACGCTCTGCGGACTTGGAGATGAACCGGCTCATGGCAGCGACGCAGCAAGTGAGCCGACGCACGTCCTTGATCCGTTTGGGTGCCTCAATCTGCTCGATAGGCTTGATCTTATCTGGGTTGCTTCAATCCCGCGCTGGGACACAAAGAACCCGAGAAGCTTGCCGGACGGGACGCCGAAGACACACTTCTCAGGGTTCAATTTAAGGTTGATCTTGCGCAGGTTCCGAAATGTTTCCTCCAGATCTTGCATGAGTGTTGCTTTGTCCTTGGTTTTGACCACTATGTCATCCATATAAGCTTCCATATTTCTATGTAGCTGGGGCTCAAAACCAATTTGGACTGCTCTTGCAAAGGTCGAGCCAGCACTCCTCAACCCGAAGGCATCCGTAAAAAGCAATACGTACCACATGGGGTGATGAATGCTGTCTTTTCCTCGTCTTCCTTTGTCATGAAGATCTGGTGGTATCCTGAGTAGGCGTCCAGGAATGATAAGAGGTCACACCCAGCCGTGGAGTCAACAATCTAGTCGATGTGCGGCAACGGGAAAGGATCCTTTGGGCAGGCCTTATTGATGTCTGTGTAATCAATACACAACCTCCATTTCCCATTTGCCTTGCGCACCACTACCGGATTGGCCAACCACGTTGGGTGGAGTACTCCTCTCACCAAGCCTGCCACCTCTAGCTTTATAATTTCCTCTGTGATGAACTCCTGCCTCTCCAGAGCTTGCTTCCGGACCTTCTGCTTGACGGGCAGCGCATGAGGACAAACAACAAGGTGGTGCTCAATCACCTCCCTGGGAACGCGGGGGATGTCGGAGGCTTGCCATGCAAACACATCGACATTCGCCCGCAAGAAGGCGACGAGCTCGCTTTCCTATTTGCCGTCGAGGGTGGAGCTTATGGTAAAAACTCCCCCGTACCGTCCTCCTTGACGGGCACCTTCTTGGTTTCTGGTGGTATGGCTCTGGACTTCTTGCTCCTGCCGGCGGAGCTCTCTGGCACGTCCTCAACGGGAGCGCAACACCCCGAAGAGGTGTGCTTGCCGGAGTGGGTGCTAGGAGTCTTGCCGGTCATCTCCCCAGGCTCCGTCCGGAGCAGGTGCCTTAGCGGTAGCTGCTGCAACTGCTTCCTGGTAGAGTTGGTCGGCGCAGATCAATGCATCTTTCTTTTCGGAGGGGACGGTGATGATGTTCATCGGCCCAGGCATCTTCAGCATGTTGTAGGCGTAGTGTGAAGCCGCCATGAACTTGGCCAGTGCCGGGCGACCGAGGATCCCGTTGTAAGGCAAGGGGATCTCGGCTACATAAAAAACAATCATCTCCGTCCTGTGGTTCAGCTCACCTCCAAATGTCAAGGGCAGCATGATCTTTCCCTTTGGCTGGCTCCTCCCTGGGTTAACCCCTTGGAACGTACCCGTCTCCTCGAGGTCTCCATCAGGGATCTGCAGCCTTCTAACCACAACGGGCGAGATCAAGTTCAGGCTGGCCCTGCTGTCAACCAACATCTTTGTCACCTTGAGGTTGCGGATTGTTAGTGAAACCAACAATGGCAAACACCCGACCGCAGTGGTGCGGTCAGGTGGTCCTCGGTGTCGAAGATGATGGGCGTGCTGGACCATTTCAGCGGCTTCCGTGCGTCAAACGATGGCTCCACCACTGTGATCTCACGCGCCCACTGCTTGAGTTGGCGGTGGGATGTGTGCAGCTAGGCGCCGCCATCGACGCACATGGCCTCTGTGGCTTTCTAAAACTCATGGTCGCCGGACTCGTCGTCCTCGTCATGATCATCGTCTTCCTGCTTCTTGTCGCGGCCCCGGCGGCCTCTCTTGCGGTCTCTCCTTGCCGCGGCGGCCTTCTTGGCCGCCACGTTTCTTGCCGGATCCTTCGGCACCATCTTAGCCTTTCTCCTTATCCCGCCGCTCATACTCGGCTTTCTGCTTCTCTGCGAGCAGCTCTGCCTACCGGCAGTTTTGGAGGTCGTGGCCCTTGGTGCGGTGGATCTTGCAGTACTACATGTCGGAGCCTCCTGGCTTGTCAGCAACCGCCGAGGCCCGGCAAGCGCTACACCCGACAATCTCTTTGCCGGGGTCGCTTGCCTTGGTCCTCTTGGTGGTACCGGTGTCGTCGGATCCCTCTACGGCAAGCACGGCCTTGCCTTTGCGCTTCCTATTATGGTGCCGGCCTTTCTTTGCTGGGGTGGCGGTATCGCCAGTGGAGTTGGTTTCCGCACCGGCATCTTCGCCGGGGTACTTCCTTCCTTGCTCGGCACGAGCGCACCGATCGGCAAGAACGTAGAGCTTGGCCACATCCTTGACCTTGTTCATTGCCAGCTCTTCACGCATCTTGCGATTGCGCATGTTCTGATGGAACGCAATCATCACAGCGGCGGGATGGACATCGGGGATGTTGTACTGCACCCGGCTAAACCTTTGGATGTACTTGTGCAGGTTTTCTCCTTCCTTCTGGGGGATGATGTGTAAATCACTCGCCTGGCCATGAGCTTGGTGGCCTCCGGTGAAGGCGCCAACAAACTCATGGCACAGATCCGCCCAAGAAAAGATGGAGTCTACCGGCAAGTGCATCAACCATGACATCACATTAGGCTTGAGTGCCAACGGGAAGTAGTTGGCAATCACCTTATCGTCGCGGGCCCCAGCAGCTTGCATCGCGATGGTGTAGATGCTGAGGAATTCTGACGGGTGAGTCTTGCCATTGTACTTATCGCCAACATCGGGTTTGAACGTACAGTGGGAGGGCCACTGGAACTGCCACAGCTCACGGGTGAAAGCCGAACAACCCACCTCGTAAGTTAGGCCACCGTAGCCCCCCTGGCGCTGGGTGGTCCGTAGCAGGCCCTGCCCGCCTGTCCGACTGGTGGTGCACGTCACGTCGGCGCTCGATCGTAGTTCGAGCATCCTCATGAGCCCGCTCCCGAAGGACTTGGCGCTGATCGCCGTTGGTCCGCAGGTCGGACGACGCGATGAAGATATCATCTCGAGCGTCGCCGCGACGGGCCGACGCCCGGGGCGGCCGGGATGGATGTGGGGAGTACACCGTGGCCGCGTCGCCTCCGGCGTGTGTCAGCGTTCTGGGAACGGGGGTACCCAGAATTGCCTGCCTGCGGCCTGCGCCATGGCTCAAGGGGTGGCCCAGCACGGCCCATCTTGATCAGCACGAGCTCAAGACCCTCGCGAGGGGCCAAGCCTCGCGGGGCGGACGACAGGAAGCTTCCTCAGGCACGGCCTCGTCAGGCTGGTTCGCGAGGAGGCGGAGAGATCAAGGCGGGTACCTCACGAGGTGCCCATGACGCAAGCCATGACGCACCAAGGGCACCAAGGGCGCCCACTCAAGCAGTGTCCTCATTTCCTCTTTGGTGCAAAGGGGGCAAGCGCAGGCGAGAGTATCAAGCAAAGGCATCCGTTTCGGTGCAACAAGACCAAGACCATCACAACGGCAGGAAGGAGGTCATCGTGGAGCCCAAGCCGGCGTCACCACCAGAGCCTTTGACAGGCGAGGACCAACTTTAGTCAGGATAAGTTTACTAGATGTTCCCCTTAAAAATAGCCAATTGTTGGCACCCTTCCCGCTCAATATTTGGGAAGAGGCCCAGGGCCCTTGCCTATAAATAGGACTAGCCACCCACAAGGTAGGGGAGAGGATCCAAGGAAAAACAGAGAGAGAGAGAGAGAGAGAGAGAGAGAGAGAGAGCGACTGAACTCCCCCTAGCAGTTCATCGCACCAGCCAAGAACAGACCCTCGCGAGGCTGTTCTTCCTTGAATTGTTCTTCATCAGCCCTGAGGCAATCCACCACACCACACACTGGAGTAGGGTGTTACACCACAATGGTGGCCCGAACCAGTATAAATCCTGTGTCTCTTGTGTTGTTCCTTTTATAGTTTAGATCCTAGCGAGGCGACGAGGTGTAGGTAGGTAGAGGGCGAAATCTCCGCGCGCACCCCAGAGTTCGAACCTAGACGGTCTGCCGGAACCCGAAATCCGACATTTGGCGCGCCAGGTAGGGGTGCGCTGAATCCGCTTTTCCGCCACTTCGCGTCCGTCGCGATCGTCATCATCATGTCCGCGACCAGGCGGGCAACCCGATCCTCGGGCGGCTCGCCCGCCCATCGCAGAGCCGCCGCCCGGGCGACCCCATATCCCAGGCAGCTCGCGGTCCGCAGGGCGCTGCGGGCCGCGGGTGACGCGGACAGGCAACGACAGCTCTCACGCCGCGGCAGGCGCGGTCGGCGGCGAGGGCCTCCAACCACGCCGCATGCCACGACGCCAGACACCCGACGGGAGCAAAGCGAATTCAAGGCCACGCCACGGTGGCCCGAGAGCTACCGCGTGCAGTGCTGTTGGAGGGCGGCCGCGACGCGTCGCTAGAGCGGGTGGCGAGCTCCGGCTTTGCCGCCGGGGCTCACCCTTCTCGCACCCAACTCCCACCTCAGGTCCAGTGGTGGCCCGCTGCCCGGAAGCGGACTCCAAGGCCACCCTAACGCCAGCCAAAGTTGCCAAGACTGGCCAGCGGTGCTGCCTCCGCCCTGCCAAAGAAAGAAGGACTCGCCACGACCCACGGCCCTGGGCACACCGCTACCACCCCTGTGTGGGCGCCAAGCAGAATCAAGGTGGCACACGGAGCACTACGGCGCAGCCTTCGGGATGGCGGCCCCAAAAGAGTACGTGCCCCACATGATGGACCAAGGGCACGCGCATGAGGACGAACAAGGCTCGCTCCTCGGGCCAAGCTGGGGGGACGAGGCACCAGAAGCTGAGCTCTTCTAGGAGTGCCGGGAAGGCCCCGTCGGCCATGCTGGAAGCAACGATTATCTGGTACCGCTAATTCCTCAGGAGCAGGAATACGCTAACCATGGATCGCAGGAGGTACAGGTCGCCACAGCGGGCGGCTGCCCCACTCCCACAGTTTCCTACCCCTTAGGAGGAGGGCGCTGGGGGCTGCAAGAGAGGGGCCAACATCGGGCATCGCCACCGCGGCGTTCGGAGCAAGGCGTCCTCAGGAGGTAGGCCCTCTGCCGGGGAGGTGCCTTAGGGCCTGCCCCTGGCAGAGGACCCGTGGTCGTCAGGGGAACCGCTGGCGCCGCTCTACCCCATCGGCGGCGTCCTGGTTTCCGGTCGTCGTCGGTGGCACTATATTGTGGCGCAAGGCGGGGCCTCGTCTGGGCGATATGAAGCAAGGCGGTACTGTGAAGAAGGCCCGGTTCGTGAAGCTTCGCCGCCCGTGACACTCTCACGTAATAATGAGTGGGGCTGTACACGCCCGAGTCTCACGGTGCCGCCTCAGGCCCTGGGGCTCCCTCCCACGCCCAGTGGCAGCACTTAGCTCCGCGCTGGTGAGAAGACATCCAAGACTAGACTAGGTGCCGGACGTGGCCTTTTTCTGCTTTCATTGCTTTTCCCCTTGGCTGTCGTTTTCCCCCGTTGGATTTAAGTTGGATTTGAGCTTGAGATTTGCGTGTGTTTGGGGAAGGGGTGTTTAGTCTCGTTCGAGCAATCTCTCGCTGGTTACCACTTTGCCTCAGCTGCCTCCCCTCGTGAGCCCCTCGCGAGCCGGGTCAGGCCTAGCTTGCGTGCAGCCCGGACTGCCGTCACCACGCCCTCTCAGGAGGGTTTCATTATAGGTTCAATGGGCTCGTCCAGGAGACGCTCGAGACACCACAGCCCTCCGCAGGCTATCTCGAGGCCCACGCGGGTCGAAGGTAAACAAGCCAGCCAGCTCGTCGCAAAGCCAGCCACTTGGCGCAGCGTCGTCGGGTGATATTGCATCTACTAATACGCTGAATGCAAGTTTTTACATGAGGGGCTCCTCCCAAAATGCTCTTACAACCTTCGTGGCAAAGCCGAACTCTATCTGTGCAGGGTAAGAAAGCAGGGACAACACGCGGTCAGTCGGATAAATCCCCCAATGCTTCCTCAGGGGCACCTCCTAAATCGTCGCCGGCGTTGCTGGCCTTGCCATCGCTCTCCGCGTTGCTGTCAGCGGCGTCAGGGCCGTTCACCACGCCGCCTTCATCAGCAGCCACGACCACGCCGTCGTTATCAGAAGCAAAGGCCCGGACAAGGGCATCCACGTTGTCTTCCACCCAGTGCGCCAGGTCGTCCCGGACGGCCTGGGGTACTGGGGCGATGGCGGCGTCAAAATCGAAGTTGGGGTCCATGTTCCGAAGATGGCTGAAGACACGAGAAAAGGCGCGCCCGAGCAGGGCGCGGCTCCTCTCCTCCACCAACCTATTGGCCCTGACCGACCGCACCTCCAGCTGCGTCACCACGTCGGTGAAGAACTGAAGGTTACCAGCATAGTTGACTGCGTGAGGCTCACCAACGACCGCCTCGCAGATGTTACCCAAGGCCAGTTAGCTCTCTCCCGGAGCGTGGAGAGCATGGGGCCATGCTCGTGCTCCAGGATCCGCCGTTGGCGTATCTCGTCCTCGTTCTGCCGCGCAACGGCCTTAGCCTCGTCCACCCGTTGACGGAGAAGAAGCGCCTCAGCGTGGGAGGTAGTCAACTCCTCCTGCGCCACACCAAGGGCGGCCTGAGGAGCGTCGGCCCACCGCGTCACTTCATCCAACTTGGCCCTCAGGGCGGCGGTCCTGCCTTCAGGCTCGACCCTGATCAACCCCAGCCTCTCTTCGAACTCGCGCTCAAGGTTCGAGCGGGTCGTCGCCACCTGGCGTCCAACCTCTTCCAGGACTCGGGCCTCTCGCGCTGCGACGTCATCCTCCGCCTGCATCACCAAGCGCTCCCTCGTCTCCAGACGCTCAAGATCGCGTGCGCGTTCGGCAGCTTCCAGCGTCAGTGCCTCCTCACGCCTCTGGAGCTCTGCTTGGTTGACCGAAGCCACCTTCATCGATGCAAGGGCCATCTCACGCAGCTCCACCTGCTGCTCCAGGGAATGGCACCGGGCCTGGAGTTCCCGCGCCCGCTCCTCCGCCGCCTCACGCCACCGGTCAGCCTCTCAGGCCTCCTGGACGACCCGGGAGCGGGCCTCCCGAGAGGCCGCCAGCGACGCCTTCAGCTTGCGCCTCTCTTCAGCCAGGCGCATGCCCTCAGCCTCGAGGCGCGCGTCTTCGTCAGCGAGCTCTTCACCAAGCAGGCTCACCGCGTCAGCCGCCCTCCGGAGAAACCCTTGGCGAAGAACGCGACGCTCCCGGGCGCGCTCGAGCATGTCTTCTGCGTCGTCATCCGCCCCAAGTAAGCGCGGGGGGCCACGAATCAGCACTTCCCCTCTGGGTTGGTGGCTGGGGGCTGGCGCCCTCGCGGTGGCCGGGCACGCCTCGCCGGAAGCCCGGCCTGGAGCCAGCCCATCCCCGAATGCAGAGCGCAGGGCTGACCTCAGCCAATCGCCATCCATGACCAGACGAGAAGCCCAAGGCAAGCTGGCAATGCCCCGAGAAGGCTCACGAAGGAGGGTCGCGAGGTGCGCAGAGCCACGATGCACCACTGGATGGCTCACCTCTCCGACCGGCCTCACCACAAGGGCTCTGGTTGAGCTCAGAGCGCTCGGAGACGGTGGAGAGGGCGAAGCCTGGGGGGATGGCTCCTCAGCCATCTCCGTGAGCTCGACAGGAAGGGCCCTGCAGAGCAAGGATCAGCCAAAGCAACGGGAAGATCAGGAGCTAGGAAAGGGGAAGGCTTACTCATCAATGATGAAATACTTCCGGCGCTTCAACAGGCGGCAAGGGTAGTCATCACCCAAGGCCTCCCTTCTCTTCCGGAGAGCCTCGAAGTCCATGCGGAAGCGGCCCAGGAGTTCAGAGCAGGGTCGGCTCATGACGAGGAAGAAGCACCAAGGTGGCTGCGTCGGGGGTGTCGTCTGGCGCCACGCCGTGGTCGCCTCACCAAGAAGGGTAGGCTGGGGCCTCAAGGGCCCCAATCATGAGCGCATGACGGCACAACGCCTTTCACCAAGGCAGACGGGCCTCAGGAGCTGCCCCCTCAGGAGTGCTGCCTGGTGTCATCATCCCGGCGAGGGCTCCCTCAGCCTCCAGCGGCTCATGCCTCCCTGCTCTGCCACTCGAGGAAGGACCGCCGTGGGCGACTGGAAGGGCAGTCACCACCTCTGGGTTCTCGCGAGGCCCCATGAGGCCTGCGGGGCGCAGCCCCCATTCGTCGAAGCTAGGCATCTGATTCACAAAGTCGCCCCTGTTCGAGCAAAAGTACAGCAAAGCCCCCCTTGCCGGATGCTGCCGGGGGAAGGGTCCCCAGTCAAGACCAAGAGCACCTTCCTCAGCGCTTCAGGCGTCAGGTCCTCCTCCTGGAGCCTCATGCGATCCTCACGCCCGCCGAAGGCCCACATCCGGCATGAGTGACGATGGAGAGGGGCAATGCGGCATAGCAGGAACTCCTTCACCACCTTGGGCGCCCGTCACGCGAAGCGCCCTCGAGAACGCTGTGCGACGCTGCATTTAAGACGAGACGGGGGCTCGTGAGCGTCTCTTGGCCCCAGCCTGAATTGGGGACAGCGGGCAATGTTGGCTCAGAAAGCAGGGGCTGGACACCCCGACATCCACGTACAGCCACCGCTCGCGGAACCCAGATGCGGGCGGAGGAAGACTGAAATCAATCCCTAAAGCCGCCGTTTCTGGTGCGGCAATGAAGCTCACGCACCCCGAGCATTGGGTGGGGTCGACGAGGCGCAAAGAAAAGAAGTGCCGCAGCAAGGCAACTGAAGGAGGGATGCCCATCATTGCCTCACGGACAAAGGCAAAAACGGCAAGAAGAGTAATGGATTCAGGACCCAAATGCATCATATGGATCTGGTAATGGGAAAGCACATCGTTGAAGAAATTGGAAAAGGGGGAACTAGTCCTACCTACGTGGCGTCGGCGAAATCTGGGACCTCAGTGACTATTCTGTCAATGGAGAAGTGAGACACGGGCCAGGCCGTCGTCCTCCCGCACTCGTTGAAGATAGTGGCCAGAGCAGAGCTGACCTTGTCCAAGCCTTCTCGGTTGAGTATGATCGACCGATCGACCGCAGGAGCCGTCGACGACGGCGAACGAGGCGGAGGCACATATTTCTTCCCTTTCCCCTTCTTCGTCGGAGCCATGGCAACGGGAAGGGGGGGGGCTCGAGATTAGATTGGAAGCAGAGACTAGATCTCGAGAGGAGGAAGAGCAAGGGACGGTCGAAGCAGAGAAAAGGGGGACGACTGTGTGCAACCACGGGTCCGCCTAGCTGGGCACAAAATAAGGGGGCGTGGGGGAACAGGGCCGCCCACGTCCAATCAACCGACACGCGGCGCCCGAGGCCGCAGGCTGTTAGGGCCCACGGTGCTTCGCACTTGCCCCTTCGCTTCTCTGCTTAGCCAAGTCCGGGCGCGCCTTGGGCCCGGGGGCTACTGTCGGCGTTCTGGAACGGGGTTACCCAGACTTGCCTGCCTGCAGCCTGCGGCGTGGCTCAAGGGGTGGCCCAGCACGGCCCATCTTCATCAGCACGAGCTCAAGACCTTCGCTGTCACATCCCTAGTTCTGGTATGACCTAGACTAGCTAGTCATGTGTGCATCATGTTTAAATTCCACTTAATTTTGAAATGGGGATTTGTGAAACCCTCAGAAATTATTTCAGGAAATGACCCAAATAAAAATTGCTCCAAAAAGTTCCAAGAAAATGCTCATGTTGCTCTCTGAAAATATTGGACAGAGATAAAAATCAAACCAATATTTTCAGGAGCTCACAAATATTTATTTTGGCCATTTGGAATTAATCCAGTATTTATTTGCGTTGGATAAATATTTTTATATATACAAAATATTGTCCAATATTTCTGAATTTTGGTGAGGGTCTTTGGAGTGGTCCAACTAGTCCCTACTAAAATTTACAGAATAAAATAAGTTGATTTAGTATTTTACTAAATCGTAACAAATGTCGGAAAATTAGAAAATGTAAAACAAAAAGCAGAAAAGCTTACACTGGCGCTTACATACGGCCCGGGCGCCTCTGGCCGCCCGCTTTGTTACGGCCCATCCCACCAGGGGCATAGCCGTCTTCCTCCTCTTGCCAGTAGGCAGAGGGGAAGCGGCGCCCAACGCCGTGCGTGCCGGCACGCAGCTGCCTGCCTGGCGTCCTCCTCGACGCCCTAGAACGCCCAGACGACGCCACGCGCCCCCGGACCCTCTCACTCTCTCTCGTTCCCCTCTTCCTCGTCTCTCTCTCACGGCCGACCGCCACCATCGCCGCCGTTCGTCGTTACCGTAGCCACCGCCTCCCCCTCGCCTCTCCAAACCTGCAGAGCTCCGCCTCCCTCGTTACGAAGATCTCCGCGCCACGGAAGCCGGAGCGCCCTGGAACGCCGTCAACATCGTCATCTTCGACCCACGGCCACTGAGATCGCCGGCGACCTTACGTCGTCACCAGCCCCTCCTCGAGCTTGCCGACCCCTCGTCCGAACCGCCGTGAGCTTCTACGCTGTTCCCCTCTCTCCGTTTCTCCATTCTCACGCTGTAGCCCCCTTCCCCCGCCATGGCCGTAGCTCCTCGCCGCCGTCCATGTCCCTGATGTCGCCCTGGCCACCGCAGCCCGCAACCGAGCACGTCACCGTGCTCCTGGTGCCATGAGGGTGCCGCAGAGCCCCTCGGGTGGCCTCCCCGTGCCCCACAGCCGCTCCCGCTCGAAGCCCGTGCTCCGGCCGCTGCCGCAAGCTCTGCTCTGGCGAGCTCCGGCACCCCCACGGTCTCCCGCGTGTCCCATTGGATGCGCGCGAGCACAGGCTTCGTCGCGAATGGTCTCCAGCGGTCCTTTTGGTCGCCGGAGACACGACCGAGCCCCTCCCGGGCGTTGACCTCGCCCGGTAGCTAAGCAGCCGTCGGGTTTGACCATGACCCGTCGTCTAACCTGTTTAGGTTAGTGCTAATAACCCCCCGGCTAATTAAGATAGGTTAGTATTAACTAAGCTAGGTTAGTTTAGTTAGAGGCTGACTTGTGGACCCAGCGTCGGGTTTGACCTGGCTAACGCTGTTGACCTGATGATGTCACAGGGCGTCATCTTGTATGATTATTCATTTTCTGGATTTAAAATTAATTAGGAAAATCCAGAAAATGATCCAAACTTCAAAAAAATATAGAAATTCAACCGTAGCTCAGATTGAAATAATTTATATATGAAAAATTATCAGAAAAATGCAGTCTATCCATCTGTTCTAGTTTCATGCATGATACCCAACTTATACCTGCTGTATAAGTGAAACACTATAATGGCATTTATAAAGAACTTACTTTGGAAATGCATTTGAATCTTTGGTTCAAATGGACTTCAACCAAATGAACTCTAGCTGCATTAGCTCAAACAGCATCACATCTACATGCCATGTTCATGCATCATATTGTTGCATATGCATGTGTATTGATTGTCGACACCATTCCTTCTCGATAGGTCCTGCTACGGAGAGTGCCCGAGAGTACCTGTCTATGAAGCAGTGCCTCCCTTGTTGATCTACCAGGCAAGCAAACCCCCTTGTTCATTCCGATACACTCCTACTCTCTCGCTCCTGCTCTCATTTATTCCATTAGGACAACAACGATTCATCTGCTACTTTGTGCTGCGATAGTTGAACCCATTCCTCTGCATGACATGCCATTGCCACAGTAAATAGTTGAAACCCACTAGCATGTGTAGGAGTTGATTGAAGCCATTGTTGTGTTCCTACCATGCCATGCTTGCTATTGCTTAGAGTGTGTCAGGTCTGGTTCATTGGGAATGAATTGGAGTGTAGTGTTCTTTGTTCTGATCCTTAGAGTGAATGTGTGAACACTATTTGGTAAAGGTAGCGGTGAGAGGCCATGTAGGAGTACATGGTGGGTTGTCTCACTAGAACCATCCTTAAGCACTGAGTTCTATGTATGTTGTCCAAGGACTCGATACTACCACACATTGGGTTCCGGTAACTCGGCCCCTCTCGACATATTAACCAACTTGGTCTCTGTCCAGGAGTCGCAACTAGTTTCTGGTGTTTGTAGGTAGTGTTAATAGTCTACCAAGTGGTACCCGGCCAGGTGGGCTTGGGACAGACTAGGCACAGTGGCACGGTGTACCAAGTGGAACCCGGTTGGTGGGCTTGGGAACCCTGCTCACATCGTTTGGGGCCATGAGCGACACCCCGGCCGGATCTCCTTGCGGATGGAACCCGAATAGGCGATAAACCTGGACTAGAGTCTCGTGTGGTTAGTCAGGTCGTGGCCGACACCCTCGCCAAAGCTTCCGCTTGAAGGTTGCCGAGATACACGACGTGTACATGGTGGTAAGTGGCGAGAGCGTGTGTGAAGAAGTACACCCCGCAGGTTAACATGATCTATTCGAATAGTCGGGTCCGCGGTTATGGACTTCTTGGATGCTTACGTGGTACATAGACAACTTGAAGTGGATAATCTAAAATGCTCAAGACAAGTGTGGGTGCTATGGATGGCCTTCTCGTAGGGAGATGGGGATGAATCCATAGTAGTGTATTGTGTGGTGACTAGTGGACTCGTGTGCGCCATATCACCTCGAAGAAGTTCTTGTAGTCGTAGAACAGGATAGCCATTGAGTCAAAGCTGGCTTGCTGCAACTAAACCCCACATTACCTTCTTGATACAAATGCATGTATGATAGGATCTGATGTAAGTCTTGCTGAGTACCTTTGTACTCACATTGCTTTATTTATGTTTTTGCAGCGGAGATTTCGGTCCTACTAGTAGTTCCGCTTGGACTTCGATGAGTAGCTTGTTACCTCAGCTACGATCTTGTACCGTTGGGAGGGTCTTGTAGATAGTCAGGCCTCTCAGCCCTTTTTCTTTTGTAGTTGTCTGTACTCAGACATGTAATGCTTCTGTTGCTTGTATGCTCTGAATGATGGGTCATGTGACCCCTGTTTGTATTTAATGCTATGTGGCTCTTCTGTGCCTTTATCTATATGAGTTTGCGTTATGTTGTGATGCCATGTTGTATAGCACATACTTGCATGTTATGCGTACGTGTAACGTGTATTGCTATGTGTGGGATCCGACAACCTAGTTGTCTATCCTCGGTAGCCTCTCTTATGGGGAAATGTAGTCTTGTGCTTCCACCGAGCCATGGTAGTCCGCTATAGCCCGGTTTACCGGAGTCCTGCTAGCCCAGCACTACTGCTCCGGAACACTTGACTGGCCGACATGTGATTCACTTCGTTCCTGTGTCTGTCCCTTCGGGGAAATGTCACGCGGTGACATCCGGAGTCCTCCCTAGCCTGCTACAGCCCGGGTTCCCGGAGTCCTGTTAGCCCAGTGCAACAGCCCGGATTCATGACGCTGTCAGCCGACCGACATGCTCGATGTTGATTCATGTATGCCTGTCCCCTTAAGTTAGTGCCACTTTGGGTTCACGACTAGTCATGTCGGCCCGGGTTCTCTGTCATATGGATGCTAGCGACACTATCATATACGTGAGCCAAAAGGTGCAAACGGTCCCGGGCCATGGTAAGGAAACACCCGTGGGAATACCGTGCGTGAGGCCGCAAAGTGATATGAGGTGTTACAGGCTAGATCGGTGTGACTTAGAATCAGGGTCCTGACAGCTTTGGTATCGAGCTTTGTTGCCCGCCTCAGAGGATTTCCAAGCCAACCTGGTCGAAGTTGAGTCTAGAAATTCTTTAGTTATATAGGGGAATTCATTGTGGAAGGGAACGTAAGGCTCTTTTTACTCCTTATACCTCATGGCCTTCTGATCCGAGTCATCCTATCTTTCCTACGGGGTTAAGGAACTAGGCTTCCTCTTCCGTCTATCAGGATCACGTGTTACTACTCCGTAGTCCCATAGGATTGGTTGATCGGAGTCATATTCCAGTTTTCGAGTACTTCTGGTGTAGTCTGTTTAGTATGATCTCAGAACCTTGAGTGATGATGTTGAGTATGTTACTACCCGATTTTAGCAAGATGTCTCATTCTGGGCATTTTACTGCCGTTATGCTGCCGGAATTGCCCTAGGAGTTTGAGAGTTACTATTTTCCTTGTCCTACATTCTATAGTCTATAGTTGATGCTGATCCGTCCTTGGTTTCGTTTCTCAGGATGTCATCAGTTAAACGAAGTTCTGCTGCTCGTAGCCGTAACCACGGAGATGGTAGGGATGAGGATCCTCGACCAACCTTCGTTGGCGAGTTCATGTTAGAGATGGAGAGGAACAAGCGTGAGTCTAACCGCTTGTTGGCACGTATCGAGGAGAACACCGCACATCAGTTCAAAGGATCTATGACCATTCATGACTTCATCCGCTTGCACCCACCCACCTTTCATCATTCCATTAAGCCACTCGATGCAGATGACTGGCTCCGTAGCATCACTCATAAGCTGCGTTCCGCGAACGTAGCTGAAGATGACAAGGTCACCTATGCCACATACCACCTGGAAGGTCCTGCTAGTCTTTGGTGGCAGAACTATGAGGCTATGCTTCCACCTGGTCGATTCCTACCGAGAGATTTCACGAGGCTTTTCGCGAGCATCACATTCTCAAGCCCTCATCGATCACAAGAGAGAAGAGTTCTGTAGTTTCACCCAGGGTAAGATGGCTGTTGATGCTTACAGTAGAGAGTTTGAGAACCTTGCCCGCTATGCTTCAGAAGAGGTGTCCACGGACGCCAAGAAGCAGGCTAGGTTCCGGAAGGGTCTCAATCCCAAGTTGCGTCGTGATCTCCACCCGCATCATTGTGACACATTCCAAGCCCTTGTGAACAAGGCCATTAATGCATAGACAACTCAGCTCACTTACGAGGAGTCTCGTAAGCACACCCGTGATTTGGGATCTTCCTCCGGTTCTAGTTCTCAGAAGCGCCGGATTTGGATTCTGAACTCTGCTCTTCCACCCGGATATTCACCGAGACCATCCTATGTGATGCCTTCCCCAGCTCAGTTGTATGTTCCACCCAGGCCTACTGGTAGACCGCTTGTCAGTGCAGGTCCATGTCCAACTTCAGTGACTTGCTTCACATGCGGGAAGCCAGGACACTATGCACGTGACTGCTCTCAGACCAGTTATGCTCCACCCCAGCCCGAGAAGTCTGTTGGCTGTGTTAAGCCACCATGCAAGATGATCGGTGTCAAGTCAGCTCCCCTTTGAACGTGGGACGCGTGCATCACGCCCTCGACTAAAGACGCTCATGATGATCCAGATGTCGTTCTTGGTACACTCCTCGTCAACTGTCATCCAGCCTCGGTTCTGTTCGATACTAGAGCATCTCACTCCTTCATCTCTGAAAGCTATGCTAACTTGCACAACATGTCATTTTCTGATATGCCCTCTCCACTGGTCATCCAAACTCCTGGATCCAAATGGCAAATTTCTAGTGTAAGCCATGGTAACGAAATCCTTGTTGACAGACTTGTATTCCTTGCCTCACTTGTAGCCCTCAAGTCTACAGATATTAACATCATCTTGGGTATGGACTGGATGAAAGCTCATTATGCCAAAATTGATTGTTACACCAGTCCGTTCATCTTACACACCCATCTGGCAAGATAGTCACTGTCTCCACTAGAGTTGCAAGGCGTCAGCTCTATTCTCTTAATGCCAGCCCTCTTCCAGACCTTGAAGATATCCCGGTAGTCCATGACTTTCCGGATGTCTTTCTAGAGGAACTGCCAGGTGTTCCACCTGACAAAGATGTAGAGTTCGTCATAGATCTTATCCCAGGAACCGCTCCAATCTCTAGGAGACCTTACAAGATGGCACCCTTAGAACTAGCTGAGCTTAAGAAACGACTTGATGAGTCCTTGCAAAAGGGTTTCATCCGTCCTAGTTCTTCACCTTGGGCTTGCCCCGTCCTCTTTGTCAAGAAGAAGGATGGTACAGACCGGATGGTTGTAGATTATCGTCCCATTAATTTGGTTACGATAAAGAACAAATATCCGCTACCCAGGATCAATGATCTGTATGATCAGCTCGGTGGATCCTCAGTCTTTTCCAAGATGGATTTGAGGTTAGGATACCACCAAATCAAGATCAGAAATGGGGACATTCCCAAAACAGCCTTTGTCACTCGTTATGGCTAGTACGAGTACACTGTCATGTCCTTCGGTCTAACCAACGCTCCAGCTACCTTCTCCCGCTTGATGAACTCGATCTTCATGGAGTACTTAGATAATTTCATCGTGGTTTACCTCGATGATATCCTTATCTACTCGAATAAAGAGGAAGAGCATGCTGAACATCTTAGACTTGTGCTAGAAAAACTCAGAGAGCACCGCCTTTATGCCAAGTTCTCCAAGTGTGAATTTTGGTTGCCAGAAGTGACCTACCTAGGCCACGTAATCTCTGGTAAGGGCATTTTGTCAACCACGAGAGAGTTCAGGCCGTTCTTGATTGGACTCCACCAAACCGTTAAACAAGTTAGGAGTTTCCTTGGTCTAGCCAGCTATTGTCGCCGCTTTGTTGAAAACTTCTCCAAAGTAGCTAAACCCCTCACGGAACTTCTCAAGAAAGATAAAAGTTTGAGTGGCCCCATAGTGTGAGTACAGTTTTCAGGAACTGAAAAGACGCCTGACTTCTGCTCCCATACTTGTGCCACCGGATTTCACTAAAGACTTTGTTATCTCATCATGACGCCTCCACGACAGGGACTAGGTTGCATTCTTATGCAGGATCGTCATGTGATTGCCTATGCATCTCGACAGCTTGCATCCACATGAGGAGAATTATCCTACACATGATCTAGAGCTTGCAGCCGTAGTCTATGCACTTAAGACATGGCGACATTACCTTCTTGGTAAACGTTGCGAGATCTACACCGATCACCAGCGTCTCAAGTATATCTTCACCCAACCAGATTTGAACCTTAGGCAAAGACGTTGGTTGGAGTTGATCTCGGATTATGATCTAGGGATTACTTACACTCCAGGCAAAGCTAATGTCATGGCTGATGCGCTAAGCCGTAAATCCTATTGCAACAACCTCATGTTGCAGCAGGGCCAACCACTTCTCCATGAGGAATTTTGTAAGCTTAACCTTCACATTGCTCCTCACGGATTCCTTTCTACCTTGGTGGTGAAACCTGATCTTGAGGATCGGATTATCGCAGCTCAAAAGCATGATACGGGAATCTCCCGAATCAAGAAAAATATATCCAAGGGAGTAGCTGGTTGTTTGTCTATGGATGAACAAGGTGTTGTTTACTTAGGGAACTGCTTGGTGGTTCCCAAAAGTCAGCAGATGCAGCAATTGATTCTTAAGGAGGCGCATGAATCCCCTCTCACAATTCATCCCGATAGTACTAAGATGTATCAGGACCTCGCCGGAGGTTCCGTGGACTAGGATGAAGAGAGAAATCACCGACTTCGTTGCCAATTGTGACGCGTTTGTCGTCAGCGTTAAGGCAGAGCATCGAGACCTCTTTGGCATCCTTCAGCCTTTAGCTATTCCTGAATGGAAATGGGATAAAGTTGGTATGGACTTCATCACCGCTTTCCCAAGACCAAGAGAGGGAATAATGCTATCTTCGTAGTCGCTGATCGTCTTTCCAAAGTGGCTCACTCCCTTCACGGTCGAGAGAGTATCACCGCTAGTCAGCTTGGTCGACTTATATATTCTCGAATAGTATCACTCCATGGTGTTCCACTAGAGATCCAATTCAGACCGTGGTAGTCTTTTCACTTCTCATTTCTGGGAGAGTTTCCAAACTGCCATGGGAACCCATCTTTCCTTCAGTACCGCTTTCCACCCTCAATCAAGTGGTCAGGTGGAACGGGTCAATGAAATTCTCGAAGACATGCTTAGAGCTTGCGTTATCTCATTCGGTATGGATTGGGAGAAATGTCTTCCCTTCGCCGAGTTTGCTTATAACAATAGCTATCAATCCAGTCTCAAGAAAGCTCCTTTTGAGATTCTCTATGGACGAAGATGTCGAACACCTTTGAACTGGTCAGAAACCGGTGAAAGACAATTCTTTGGACCGGACATGATCCAGGAGGCAGAAGAGCAAGTTCGCATCATTCGAGAGAACTTGAAAACAGCCCAGTCTCGTCAAAAGAGCCAGTATGATCGTCATCATAAGGATATGACTTATGAAGTTGGCGACAAGGCTTACCTTCGGGTTACTCCTTTAAAGGGTACCCATCGTTTTGGTATCAAAGGCAAGTTGGCTCCTCGTTACATTGGTCCTTTTCGCATTCTCGCTAAACGAGGAGAGGTTGCCTACCAGTTGGAACTACCCCCACATCTTTCCAGAGTGCATGATGTCTTCCACGTCTCTCAACTCAGGCGTTGCTTCTCGGATCCTATCCGTGGAGTGGACCACGAAAAGCTTGATCTCCAAGATAACCTCACATATAGAGAGTACCCAGTTCACATTCTTGATCAAGCAGAGCGTGTCACTCGACGTCATAACATCAAGTTTCTCAAAGTTCAGTGGTCTCATCATTCCGAGAGAGAAGCTACTTGGGAGCGAGAAGATCGTCTTCGACTGGAGTACCCCGCCTTCTTTCCGTCGACCCCTGAATCTCGGGACGAGATTCTTTGAAGTGGGGGCGAGTTGTCACATCCCTAGTTCTGGTATGACCTAGACTAGCTAGTCATGTGTGCATCATGTTTAAATTCCACTAATTTTGAAATGGGGATTTGTGAAACCCTCAGAAATTATTTCTGGAAATGACCCAAATAAAAATTGCTCCAAAAAGGTCCAAGAAAATGCTCATGTTGCTCTCTGAAAATATTGGACTGAGATAAAAATCAAACCAATATTTTCAGGAGCTCACAAATATTTATTTTGGCCATTTGGAATTAATCCAGATGTTATTTATGTGTTGGATAAATATTTTTATATATACAAAATATTGTCCAATATTTCTGAATTTTGGTGAGGGGCTTTGGAGTGGTCCAACTAGTCCCTACTAAAATTTACAGAATAAAATAAGTTGATTTAGTATTTTACTAAATCAGAACAAATGTCAGAAAATTAGAAAACAGAAAACAAAAAGCGAGAAAAGCTTACACAGGCGCTTACCTACAGCACTTTGGCGCCTCTGCCAGCCCGTTTGTTACGGCCCAGCCCACCAGGGGCATAGCCGTCTTCCTCCTCTTGCCAGTAGGAAGAGGGGAAGCGGTGCCCGACGCCGTGCGCGCCGGCACGCAGCTGCCTGCCTGGCGTCCTCCTCGACGCCCTGGAACACCCAGACGATGCCACGCGCCCCCGGACCCTCTCACTCTCTCTCGTTCCCCTCTTCCTCGCTCTCTCTCTCACGGCCGAGCGCCACCGTCGCCGCCGTTCGTCGTTACCGTAGCCAACGCCTCCCCCTCGCCTCTCCGACACGCGCAGGAGCTCTGCCTCCTCGTACTGAAGATCTCCGCCGAGCCACGCAAGCCGGAGCGCCCTGGAACGTCGTCAACATCGTCATCTTCGACCCACAGCCACCGAGATCGCCGGCGAGCTTACGTCGTCACCAGCCCCTCCCCGAGCTCGCCGACCGCCTCGTCTGAACCGCCGTGAGCTTCTACGCTGTTCCCCTCTCTCTGTTTCTCTGTTCCCGCGGTGTAGCCCCCTTCCCCCGCCATGGCCGTAGCTCCTCACCGCCGTCCATGTCGCCGCCGTCGCCCTGGCCACCGCAGCCCGCAACCGAGCACGTCACCGTGCTCCTGGTGCCACGAGGGTGCCGCAGAGCCCCTCGGGTGGCCTTCCCATGCCCCACAGCCGCTCCCGCTTGAAGCCCGTGCTCCGGCCGCCGCAGCGAGCTCCGGCACCCCCACGGTCTCCCGCGTGTCCCATTGGATGCGCGCGAGCCTGGGCTCCTCGCAGATGGTCTCCGCGGTCCTTTTGGTCGCCGGAGACACGGCCCCGAGCCCCTCCGCCGCGTTCGGCCTCGCCGGCGGCTAAACACCGGCGGGTTTGACCGCTTTGACCCCGCCGGCCAAACCCTGTTTAGGTTAGTGCTAATAACCCCCCTGGCTAATTAAGATAGGTTAGTATTAACTAAGCTAGGTTAGTTTAATTAGAGGCTGACATGTGGACCCCAGCGTCAGGTTTGACCTGGGCTAACGCTGTTGACCTGATGATGTCACCACGTACGTCATCTTGACGTGATTATTCATTTTCTGGATTTAAAATTAATTAGGAAAATCCAGAAAATGATCCAAACTTCAAAAAAACATAGAAATTCAACCGTAGCTTAGATTGAAATAATTTATATATGAAAAATTATCAGAAAAATGCAATCTATCCATATGTTCTAGTTTCATGCATGATAACCAACTTATACTTCTTGTATAAGTGAAACACTATAATGGCATTTATAAAGAACTTACTTTGAAAATGCATTTGAATCTTTGGTTCAAATGGACTTCAACCAAATGAACTCTAGCTGCATTAGCACAAACAACATCACATATACATGCCATGTTCATGCATCATATTGTTGCATATGCTTGTGTATTGATTGCCGACACCGTTCCTTCTTGATAGGTCCTGCTACGGAGAGTGCCCGAGAGTACCTGTCTGTGAAGCAGTGCCTCCCTTGTTGATCTACCAGGCAAGCAAACCCCCTTGTTCATTCCGATACACTCCTACTCTCTCGCTCCTGCTCTCATTTATTGCATTAGGACAACAACGATTCATCTGCTACTTTGTGCTACGGTAGTTTAACCCATTCCTCTGCATGACCTGTCATTGCCACAGTAAATAGTTGAAACCCACTAGCATGTGTAGGAGTTGATTGAAGCCATTGTTGTGTTCCTAACATGCCATGCTTGCTATTGCTTAGAGTGTGTCAGGTCTGGTTCATTGGGAATGAATTGGAGTGCAGTGTTCTTTGTTCTGATGCTGAGAGTGAACGTGTGAACACGATTTGGTAAAGGTAGCGGTGAGAGGCCATGTAGGAGTACATGGTGGGTTGTCTCACTGGAACCGTCCTTAAGCACTGAGTTCTATGTATGTTGTCCAATGACTCGATACTACCACACATTGGGTTCCGATGCTTTCGGCCCGTCTCGACTTATTAACCAACTTGGTCTCTGTCCGAGTCGCAACTAGTTTACTGTGTTTGTAGGTAGTGTTAGTAGTCTACCAAGTGGCACCCAGCCAAGTGGGCTTGGGACAGACTAGGTGATGTACGGTGTACCAAGTGGCACCAGGTTGGTGGGCTTGGGAACCCTGCTCACATCGTTTGGGGCCGTGAGCGATACCCCAGCCGGATCTCCTTGCGGATGGAACCAGAATAGGCGATAAACCTGGACTAGAGTCTCGTGTGGTTAGTCAGGTCGTGGCCGACACCCTCGACAGGCTTCCGCTTGAAGGTTGCCGAGATACATGACGTGTACATGGCGGTAAGTGGCGAGAGCGTGTGTGAAGAAGTACACCCCTGCAGGGTTTACATGATCTATTCGAATAGCCGGGTCCGCGGTTATGGACTTCTTGGATGCTTATGTGGTACATAGACAACTTGAAGTGGATAAGACAAGTGTGAGTGCTATGGATGGCCTTCTCGTAGGGAGACGGGGATGAATCCATAGTAGTGTATTGTGTGGTGACTAGTGGACTCGTGTGCGCCATATCACCTCAAAGAAGTTCTTGTAGTCGTAGAATAGGATAGCCACTGAGTCAAAGCTGGCTTGCTGCAACTAAACCCCACATTACCTTCTTGATACAAATGCATGTATGATAGGATCTGATGTAAGTCTTGCTGAGTACCTTTGTACTCACATTGCTCTATTTATGTTTTTGCAGCGGAGATTTCGGTCTTACTAGTAGTTCCGCTTGGACTTCGACGAGTAGCTTGTTACCTCGGCTACGATCTTGTACCCTTTGGAGGGTCTTGTAGATAGTCAGGCTTTTCAGCCTTTTTCTTTTGTAGTTATGCGTACTTTCGGACATGTAATGCTTCCGTTGCTTGTATGCTCTGAATGATGGGTCATGTGACCCCTGTTTGTATTTAATGCTATGTGGCTCTTACGGGCCTTTATCTATATGAGTTTGCGTTATGTTGTGATGCCATGTTGTACAGACATACTTGCATGTTATGCGTACGTGTAACGTGTATTTCTTTGTGTGGGATCCGACAACCTAGTTGTCTATCCTTGGTAGCCTCTCTTATGGGGAAATGTAGTCTAGTGCTTCCACCGAGCCATGGTAGTCCGCTATAGCCCGGTTTACGAGTCCTCCGCTAGCCCAAAGACTACTGCTCCGGAACACTTGACTAGCCGGGCATGTGATTCACTTCGTTCACTGTATACATCGCCTTCGGGTTATGTCACGCGGTGACATCCGGAGTCCTCCCTAGCCTGCTACAGCCCGGGTTCCCGGAGTCCTGTTAGCCCAGTGCTACAGCCCGGATTCGCACGCTGCTGACCGACATGCTCGATGTTGATTCATGTATGCCTGTCCCCTTAAGTTAGTGCCACTTTGGGTTCACGACTAGTCATGTCGGCCCGGTTTCTCTGTCATATGGATGCTAGCGACACTATCATATACGTGAGCCAAAAGGCGCAAACGGTCCCGGGCCATGGTAAGGCAACACCCGTGGGAATACCGTGCGTGAGGCCGCAAAGTGATATGAGGTGTTACCGGCTAGACCGGTGTGACATAGAATCGGGGTCCCGACACTCGCGAGGGGCCAAGCCTGTGGCGGAATGACGAAGCTTCCTCGAGCACGGCCTCGTCAGGCTGGTTCGCGAGGGAGCGAAGAGATCAAGCGGGGTACCTCACGAGGTGCCCATGACGCAAGCCATGACGACCAAGGGCACCGGGAGGCGCCAGCCCGCGGTGTCCTCCTTTCCTCTTTGGTGCAAAGGGGGCAGCAGCCTTGACCCGAGAAGTATCAAGCAAAGGCATCCGTTTCGGTGCAACAAGACCAAGACCATCGCAACGGCAGGAAGGAGGTCATCGTGGAGCCCAAGCCGGTGTCACCACCAAAGCCTTTGACAAGCGAGGACCAACTTTACTCAGGATAAGTGTACAAGATGTTCCCCTTCAAAATGGCCAATTGTTGGTACCCTTCCCGCTCAATATTTGGGAAGAGGCCCAGGGCCCTTGCCTATAAATAGGACTAGCCACCCACAAGGTAGGGGAGAGGATCCAAGGAAAAACACAGAGAGAGAGAGAGAGAGAGAGAGAGAGAGAGCGACTGAACTCCCCCTAGCAGTTCATCGCACCGGCCAAGAACAGACCCTCGCGAGGCTGTTCTTCCTTGTATTGTTCTTCATCAGCCCCTGAGGCAATCCACCGCACCACACACTGGAGTAGGGTGTTACACCACAATGGTGGCCCGAACCAGTATAAATCCTATGTCTCTTGTGTTGTTCCTTTCATAGTTTAGATCCTAGCGAGGCGACGAGGTGCAGGTAAGTAGAGGGCGAAATCTCCGCGCGCACCCCAGAGTTCAAACCTAGAGGGTCTGCCGGAACCCAAAATCCGACAGCGTGGCCTCCGCTAGCGGGTGGCAGCCCGGCGGAACGACGGCCGACGGGCTCCGCCGGCCGCAGCCTGTCATCGTTGGCGATGCCGACGAGGCTCCGGATGGTGGCCCTTCATTCGTCGAGCTTCTCCGCGGCGGGAGGAAAATCGAGGAGCAGCTGCGCGCGCTAGGGCTTCCGCCGGCGTGGGTGGCGGCGAAAGCTGGGTGGACCGCGATGCGCCTCGACTTATAACCACATTAGAAGGAGCTACTGTGCGGCTCCGCAGCCGTTTGCCACCTCCAGCAGCACCTCGGAGCGCGTGCTAGCCCTCTCCTTCATGTGATGCGACGCCTTGCGGGACTCTTCCCGGCGGGCGCGCCAGGGTCACCAAAGGTGACGCCGCTGCTCATCGCCTAGACAACTCGAGAGGAGCGCGCCCGTGGCGCCGTGTTGGCGCTTTGGAGATCGCCGGGCCGCCACCTGGCGGGATGGCGGCACCCCTGGAGGGCCCCGCGCCGCCTGCAGGGAGCCCGACTCCGCCTCCGAAGCCCGCGACTGGTGGCTCACCGCCCGGCACGCGAACGACGCCGCTCGCCGGGTCTGGACCATCAGGGCAATGTGGATGTTCGCGGGCCGCGCCACGGGTCCTCTCTGCGACTGGCCTGCTGCCGGTCCGCGCCGGTACCAACCCGGTTCCAGACGAACCGATCGCCGTGGTCGCCTTCTTCTTAGGAGCCATGGCGATGAAGAACAGCTAAGTCGACTGATGGACCAGGTTCTCACAATAGCGCTCCCATACCTGGCGCGCCAAAGATGTCGGTGGAAACGACACCTATGGGATCACTGGAATCACTTCTACAGTTGCGGGGCGCGGGGATCGTGAGAAGAGTGGGACCGACAGGTGACACAAGGGGGATTTACCCAGGTTCGGGCCGTGAGGATGCATAAAACCCTAGTCCTGCGTTGGTGGATGTATTTAGTGTTCTTGAGCTCTTGAAATAGCTCTAGGTGCTGCGAGGTTCCAAAGAGCCGAATCCTTTTCCTGGTCGCCTCGGGCCTCCTTTTATAGGAAAAGGGGTCGCCACAGTGGCAAGCAGGAGGTGGAAAGGGTACAGTGCTGCGAGGTTATCCCTCGTATTACAGGACAAGACGCATTTAATGCAAGGCTTCGGTGTCCCTTCGCTTTATTGGGGACGGGGGCGAGGCCTGTCCCGGCCGTCACCGTTCCTTCTTGCTTCGACACGCGCCCTGGCCAGCGACGCATGCGGTGCCATGTTGGCAGGCAGGCAGCTGAGGTGGCGCGGTGGTGGAGCCTCCACGAAGGATTGCATGCCGCCATGCAGGTGCACCTTGACTGGTTGGGTCGGCAGCTGCATGCGAACGACGGTGAAGGCTTATCTGGTGCGGGCCTAACAGTGGCCCAGCTGGTGTGCGTTGGCGGGGGCCTTGTCGGGTGGCCCGGCAAGGGTCTTGCTATGGCACGCTGGCTTCCTCGGCAAGGGTCTTGCCGGGTGGCCCCGCAAGGGTCTTGCCGTGGCGCGCTGGTCTTCCCGGCAAGGGCCTTACCGGGGGTCTTGTGGGTTTCTTCGGTGAGGATGGTTGTCCTCTTATCCTCATTTGATCTTGAGCATTCTATGTCTTCACAAAGATCTGCATGCCACCATGGAGGTGCCTCCTGAGCCCTGTCCCAACACATTTGTCTGAGCGTTGGTGGGCTCATGGGTGGCTCACTCGGCTGGTGTGGGCGGGATGCCCCGGCAAGGGTCTTGCCGGGGCCGCTGGGGCTGCCCTGGCAAGGGTCCCCACCGGGAAAACCTGCTTCGTCCATCTGATCTTTGTGGCCTTGGTCCTTGTCGTTGCTTCATTTTCCTTGTGGCCTTGGCTTCTCTCTGATCCCCCTTCCTGCCGTGTCTATGCGTGGTCGTGGCGGGAGGCTCTGGCTGCCCATGCACAAGTAAAGGGGTCAAAAGCAGAGCCCCTACTTTGGTACACCGACAAAGGCTTTCATTGCTGAACGGGAGCACAAGCTTATAGGAGATAATAGGCCTGTTAACAACGACAACAAGCGTAAGATTGAGCCAAAGAAGGATGGGCAACCAGTGCAAAAGGCTCGTACCTGGCAGCAGACTGTGGAATACAAGCCAAATTGGCGTGAGAATGTTAACAAGACCACCACTCAAGTCAAGAATGTTGTGACCAACCCAATGCATGAGGAGCGTCAACGCAATAATTCTTGCTTCAGTTGTGGGCAGAACGGACATTATGCCAGACAGTGCCCCAAGAAGAACAAGGCGAATGCCCTAATCAGGCCACAAGTCAACTTTATGGAGTCATGCCCGACCGAGCAAAACTTCATTGGGCACGTGCATCATATCTCCGCCGATGAAGCCCAAGAGAAGCCAGAAGTCGTCATTGGTATGTTTTCTGTTAATGACATACCTGCCGTAATTTTATTTGACACTGGGGCTTCCCATTCTTTTATTTCTCGGAGTTTTGCTGCCCAAAACGATTTTCCTTGTACGCTTTTGGGCAAAAATATGCTGATACAAACCCCGGGATCCATAATCAAGAGCAATCTAGTCTGCCGTGATCTGGAAATCAATATCAACGGAGTCTACTACCCAACCTCTCTGATAATCATTGAGTCTGAAAAGTGGGATATTATATTGGGTATGAATTGGTTGACCCAATATCAAGTTTGCATAAACTGCGCAACACGAGAAGTCACTTTGACCAGTCTGAATGGGCAGACTACCAAATTCTATGCTCGCAAGAATATACCCAAGCAAGACTTGGTTTGCACCGCTGTGGCTGAGTTAGAATTAATCCCTGTGGTCAGCAAGTACCCTGATGTATTTCCAGAAGAACTGCCAGGCATGCCACCAGATTGGGAATTGGAATTTGCAATAGATCTTGTGCCCGGAACTACACCGTTATACAAGAAGTACTACCATATGCCCTCATCAGAATTAGTGGAGCTAAAGAAACAGCTTGATAAACTGCTCCAGAAAGGATATATTCATCCCAGCTCTTCACCATGGGGATCACCTGCTATTTTCGTGCACAAAAAGGATGGCAGTCTCCGCATGTGCGTAGATTACCGCCAGCTGAATGAGGTCACCATCAAGAATAAATATCCACTACCAAGGATTGATGATCTGTTTGATCAGCTCGATTAGAGCTAAAAGTATTCTCTAAGATCGATGTCGGCGTGCAGGAACGGGGTCCCAGACTTGTTCGCCTCTGACGGCTGTGGCGTGGCTCAAAGGGGGCCCATCACGGCCCATCTTCATCAACACGAGCTCAAGACCCTCACGAGGGTCCAAGCCTCCTTGAGGCAGGCACGAGGGAGCTTCCTCGAGCACGGCCTCATCAGTGGCTCGCGAGGTGGCGGAGAGATCAAGGCGGGGTACCTCACGAGGTGCCCATGGCGCAAGCCATGACGACCAAGGGCACCAAAGGCGCCAGCCCGCGCAGTGTCCTCCTTTCCTCTTTGGTGCAAAGGGAGCAAGCGCAGGCGAGGGAATCAAGCAAAGGCGTCCATTTCGGTGCAACAAGACCAAGACAAGTCCAACGGCCGGAAGGAAGTCATTGTGGAGCCCAAGCCGGCGTCACCACCAGAGCCTTTGACAGCCGAGGACCAACTTTAGTCAGGATAAGTGTACCATATGTTCCCCTTCAAAATGGCCAATTGTTGGCGCCCTTCCTGCTCAATATTTGGGAAGGGGCCCAGGGCCTCTGCCTATATAAGTAGAGCCAGCCACCATAGTAAGGGAGAGAGATCTGGAATCGGCGGAGAGATAGGGAGAAGCGACTGAACTCCCCCTAGCAGTTCATTGCACCAGCCAAGAACAGTCCCTCGCGAGGCTGTTCCTCTTTGTATTGTTCATCACCATCAGCCCAAGAGGCAATCCACCACACCACAAACTAGAGTAGGGTATTACACCACAATGGTGGCCCCAACTAGTATAAACCCTGTGTCTCTTGTGCTGTTCTTTTCGTAGTTTAGATCCTAGCGAGGCGGTGGGGTGCAGGTAGGTAGAAGGCGAGATTCCGCGCGCACCCCAGTGTTTGAACCTCAAGGGTCTGCCGGAACCCGAAATCCGACAATCGATTTACAGACCGAATATCATCAGCTCAAGATTAAAAAGGAGGATATTCCTGAGACCGCATTCACTACTCGGTATGGTCTTTATAAATATACCGTGATGTCCTTTGGTCTCACCAATGCTCCTGCTTTCTTCGTGCATATGATGAACAAAGTATTCATGGACTTCCTCCACAAGTTCATGGTAGTCTTCATCGATTACATCCTCATTTACTCCAAGGGTGAAGAATTGCATAAGGATCACCTCCGAGCAGTGCTGCAACGACTCCACGACCATCAGCTATATGCCAAATTCAGTAAATGCAAATTTTGGCTCAAGCAAGTTGAGTTTCTCGGACATGTACTATCCGCTGAAGTTATAGCCGTGGACCCGAGAAAAGTAAAGGATGTGCTCGATTGGGTGCCGCCCATGACCGTGACGTAGATCCGGAGTTTTCTCGGATTAGCTGGATATTACCGTCGTTTCATTGAAGGGTTTTCCAAGATTGCTAAACCCATGATGGAGCTGCTCAAAAAGGATAAGAAGTTTGAATGGACGGAGGATTGTGAGAAAAGTTTTAATGAGCTGAAGATACGTCTGACGACCACACCTGTATTGACTCTTCCAGACATTTATCGCACTTTTGATGTGTACTGTGACGCCTCCAGGCAAGGCATTGGTTGCGTACTTATGCAAGACAGCAAGGTAGTAGCATATGCATCGCGACAGCTACGACCCCACGAGGGAAATTATCCTACTCATGATTTGGAATTGGCTGCGGTGGTTCATGCGCTAAAAATTTGGAGACACTACCTCATTGGAAAAAGGTGCCAAATTTTTACCGACCACAAAAGTCTCAAATACATCTTTACTCAGCCAGTTTACACCTTCGTCGACGAATATGGCTAGAGTTGGTCAAGGATTATAATCTTGGAATAAATTACCACCCAGGTAAGGCCAACGTGGTGGCCGATGCACTCAATCGAAAGCCCGTTAGCTTAAATGTCACATTGAAATCCTTGCCTCCAAGAGGAGATCGCTCAGCTCAAACTGGTCATAGTGGATTCTGGCCTCGCAAATATTTTGGAAGTTACCCCCACACTTGAGGAAGAGATCCACAAGGCCCAGCCAGCTGACACCAATCTGCAAAGATATGCCAAAGGCCAGATGGCAGAGCAGACCCCAGATTTTTCCAAGGACAAATTCGGTACCCTCCAATTCCGTGGACGGATTTGTGTACCCAATCAACCGGACTTAAAGAAGAAAATCCTGTCAGAAGCACACGAATCCTCATATTCCATTCATCCGGGAGGTATGTAAATGTATGAGGATCTTAGACAAATATTCTGGTGGGAGGGAATGTAGAAAGACATTGCCTATTTTGTGGCCTGTTGCGACATATGTAACAAGGTGAAGGCAGAGCATCACAAGCCAGCCGGACTCCTCCAACCGCTGCTAGTTTCCCAATGGAAATGGGATGACGTTTGTATGGATTTCATTACAGGATTGCCTAAGACTCAGCGAGGCAATGATGCAATCTGGGTCATAGTGGACACCCTAACCAAGGTCGCTCACTTCATTTCGATCAGCACCAGATACAGGGCAGATCAACTTGCACAACTGTATGTATCCAGAATAGTCAGTCTGCATGGAGTACCCCGAAGTATCACTTCCGACCGAGGTTCCCTGTTTACCTCCAGTTTTTGGTCACGCCTCCATCAAGCCTTGGGGACAAACCTTTGAAATATAGTATCGCTTATCATCCTCGAGACGGATGGATGGGCCAGAGCAGCAGTAAATCAAATACTCGAAGATATGTTGCGAGCCTGTGCTTTAGACCAAGGACCTAAATGGGAAGACTGGTTGCCATATGCCGAGTTTTCCTATAACAACAGTTTCCAGACCAGTCTAAAAATGTCACCATATGAAGCTCTGTATGGCCGTAAGTGCCGCACTCCTTTAAATTGGTCTCAAACTGGAGATAGCCGTATCTTCAGAACAGAACTCATGATGGAAGCTAAGAAACAAGTTAAAGAAATCAGAGACAGATTACAATTGGCCAAATCTCGACAGAAAAGTTATTATGATGCAAAGCACCGACAGATCAGTTTTGAACCCGGAGAACGCGTATACCTATGAGTCACTCCTATGAAAGGAGTTAAGAGATTTCAGACTCGTGGAAAGTTGGCCCCCAGATTTATTGGTCCATTCCCGATTATGTCTCGAGTGGGTACTGTTGCATATCAATTGGAACTACCCGCTGAGTTGGCAGACGTGCACAACGTGTTTCATGTTTCACAATTGAGATGATGCATATCCCCGCCTGAAAAAAGGACTGCTATGGCTGAGATAGAGTTGGCAAATGATTTAACTTATGAAGAGAGACCGTTCAGAATTTTGGATCAGATAAAAAGGGTCACTCGCAGTAAAGTAAGGAAATTTTACAAAGTTCAGTGGGAGCATCACACAGAATCAGAATCAACTTGGGAGGCGGGAAGAATTTCTCTGATCACATTATCCAGAGTGGTTTTCCCAAGCAACCGAATCTCGAGGACGAGATTCATTCTAAGTGGGGGAGGTTTGTGACAGCCTGGTTTTTGCCCTCTCTCATTTGCTTGATTTTCTTTTGAAGTCCTTTTGAAATTTGGTTTTTTGAATCTTTTCATATAGACTTAAACAGTTGGGTACCCTTGGCTTTCACCCAAGTGCTTCATTTCCCTCCCTAAACATCATTCCCCTTCTGATCCACCTCAAAATAATCTTTGGAATATTTTTCTTAAATGAAAAATATTCATTTCCTTCCAAAAACCTTAGCTAGCTCTTTATGCTCCAAAGCAACCCCAATTTTTATGGCCCAGAAAAATCTGAGAAAATTCACAAATATTCTTTGAACCCTAGGGAACCTTCCTGAACAAAAATATTTCATCACTTTTTGGAATATTTTTTCTACAGAAAATATTTTCTGTTCTGGACAGAAATGGTGGTTTCTACAGCAACTACCATTTTACTTGCTCCATTGTGCCTGGCTTTTCTTGTGCATTTTCACCTTAGTAACTCTTGGCTAACCTCCAAAGAACATCCTCTAACTCCCAGCCATTTGACCTCAGTAACCTCTCAAAGGTACTGACCAGAAACTTACCTGCCATGTAAAAACTTCTCTACTGCACCTGGATCCAAACCAAACCGTGGTAACCTCTAAATCTACCACGAACAACATGCCAGACATGAAGTTTAGGCTTAGCTCGGCCTGATGTCATAGTCCACGCGGTGACCGCGTTCGTCCAGGGGTGCTGGCATGCGTGTCGACGCGCTCTGAGTGCCGTCGAGTGCTCTGTTTCGCGCGTGCTCGCTTCCCCGACTGCCGTAGCGCGCCAGACCTTGCCACCATCATTGTCTCAACGTCATTTACTCCTCCCTAGTGCTCGCCGACGCCGGAGATCACCGCAGCGAGCACGGGCACGGTCCAGCCAACCCAACAGTGCCGTGTGCACTGTGCTCGTCGCCTTCCCCTCGTTCCGGTGCTCGTCCCCTTTCGCCAACAGTTGTCGCGTGAGTTGCTTCGCCTTCTCCCCCTCTCACTGACGCCGCTTGTCGCCGGGGACCGTGGGAAGGTGTCCATCGGCGGAGCCCGAACCCCCTCTCCGCTCGCCTATAAATGGAGCCGCCCCCAGCCTCCTCGAGCACCATCCAGCACTCCCACACACCCCACAAGCGAGTAGGAAGCCGTAGCCCGGCCGGGCAGGCCGCGGGCCGCCGTCCTCGAGCTCGAGCTCGCCGGCGATCCCCTCTGGTCGCCGTGGTAGCTCCAGCCCCTCCCAGGCCAGGGCGATCCTTCCAGGGCCTCCGCCTCTCTCTGGTGAAGCCATCCCGTCCCTCTGGAGCCCCTGGGGTAGCCTCTGCTCGCCGTCTTCCTCATCTCCGGCGACCACCGTGTTCTGCCTCCGCTTGCGAGGTTGATTCCGACGCCGTCCAACCACCCCTAGCTACGCTACGAGTACGGGTAGGTGCGCCTCCGTCCCCTCTTGCCATGCCTCCCTGTCGTTTTGGCCAAGCAGCCCTCGTCGCCGGCAAGAGCTCTGGCGAAGCCGCGGCTCCCTCTGTTTCTTTCTCCCCTCATCCTCACCTGACTAGCGGGGCCCGCTACTCAGCCACTCTGTACGCGCGCAAAGCGGTACGAGTGGTGGCGCCCCTGGGCTTTACGCCTTCAACGTCACCCCCTAGTCTATTTATGTTTATTAAAATTCATTTGAATTTACAGAACACTTCAAACAGCCATAACTCCTCAACCATCAGTCCAAATGAATTGATTCTTTTTGCATCTTGTTCTTTGCAAAGAAATCTAGCAGCTCACCAAAGATGAGATTTTTCCGAGCTGTTTAGAATTTCTGGTGATTTTCAGAAGTGTTCCTGATATTTTATTTTTGTGTTTAAAATTATTTTCAGAGGGTGAGGCTTGTCTTGAGGATCACCAGAAGGCTTGTGAACCTCATCTGCACTAAGGCAAGCCACATCAACATTTTCATGGTGCCATTTAAATATTTATGATTTTCTTACTTGAATGAAATGAATAATCCATGCATTTAAATAACTATTATGTGATTTATATTCTGTAAAGTGTTTATTAGTTATTATGCTTGATTTGCAGAATGTTGAAACTAGCTTAGTTGGTAAATCATGGCTAAGATCTATTTGTGGTGATGATAACACTTAAGTTATTTTCTTACATAAATAAGATGGTAAAAATTTGCTAGAAAATATTCGGCTAAGTACTTGTTTAGTCATTTTATTTGACTTACAGAATGTTTGGACCTAACTATGTTGGTAAAGAAATTAGGAATTGTTTGTGGTATAATCTTTCCTATGCATGTGAGAAATTTCTCGGAGTTACGTTCTTGCATGAGAAAATAATAAAACTTACTGCAAAATATTTTGATTAAAATGTGAGTTATCCTGACCAACAAAGTAATATGAGTTGTTGAGGTTTATGCTTAGTCTGCATATGGTTGACATCAGTCGGTTTCGTTAATATGTGATGCATGTGTAGTTTTGCATTTCATGGCATGCTATGACACCGGTCATTTTCATTTTAAGTTGAACCTGAATATAACACAACTTGAATATATCGTTGACTGGGTCATGGTGCCGCTGAATCGAGTTTTTCCCAGTGCAACCACATTTTCCTTTGTGGGAAGGCCTTGATTCGGTCCATTGACATTGCCTCTGGTCGGTGCCTCCAACTAGGGAAGGTTATGGCATGCTTACCCTGGCCCGGTAAGCAGGCATAACCTTGTGTGCCCGTTGTTGAGATTATGGTACCGGGTCCCCGAGTGGGATCGTTTTGGCCACGACAGTGGTCGTTGTGTCTTTGGAGACACTGGGCCACCCAGGACTAGCCCATTGGGGGATTGGGTCGAAGTGGTCGGGAGAGTGTCATGGCAATGGAAGGGTTTCGTCGGAATGCTGTTGGTCCACCCGAATGGAAGGGCGAGGCCATGGGTTCCATGGTGTGGGTACAGTGTGCTACCTCTGTAGAGTGTATAATCTATTGATAGCCGAGTCCATGGTCACGGACACCTCATAGTAGGTCCCACCATGAGTCAACGTTAAATAAAATCTGCATACTAAGTTATGAACTTGGCATTGTTGAGGATGGCAGAAGGGCCATCGAGATGTTCGGGACCAGATATTGGTCGTGGTTGTCATTGCCGTAAGGATCACGAGTTACTCTTGTCAAGACCACGATGGTGGTTTGTTTGTGATCCCAGAATGATCACAGTTGGTAAGTTCGTCCCGAGGGACGTTCGAGCATGATCACAGCATGTTGGACATATAGTGTTGCCTTATTATTAATTGGTTAATTATCATGATATTGTTTGCCATTATGATTATGCCTGTTGTGAGCTTGCAAGTACATTCAATGTACTGACCTGGCGTGTCATGCAAGATTTCAGGAGAGTCTCATTGGAAAGGAGCGCTGCTCGAGTCTAGATTGTGTCCACATCGGTGTCCTTGTGCTATGGAGTTTCCGCTACCGCGTTGTTCCGCTGCCGCGTAGTTGTTGTGATCAAGGCCCCCTTTATGTTCACTAAATAATGTATATATTGTTCAGCTGAACCGGGCGTGCTGCTTGGCCTCGACATCTATTGTAATATAAACTCTGATCCGCTAGCATCAATAAAGCGGTTGTTTTCTGTACCAAGATGTTGTGTGTTGCCAGAAGACATGGTCTCTGGGATGGCAATGCATGGTAAACCGGTTGCTCTGAGCCGGGGTGCCACATGACACTTCACCATCTTTGGGCCTAAGGGAATGCATTGTGGAATAGTTATTATATGATGGGTGGCTAGGGTGACAGAAGCTTAAACCCTAGTTTATGCGCTATTCTGTAAGGTGCTGATTTGGATCCATATGTTCAATGCTATGGTTAGATTTTATCTTAATTCTTCTTTCATAGTTGCGGATGCTTGCAAGATGGGTTAATCATAATTGGGAGGTTTGTTCAAGTAATAACATCACCCAAGCACCGGTCCACCCACATACCATATTATCAAAGTAGCGAACGCGAATCAAACCAACATGATGAAAGTGACTAAATGAAATTCCCATGTGCCTTCAAGAACGCTTTGCTTATTATAAGGGATTGTTCTTGCTTGTCCTTTGTTACAAAAAGGATTGGGATACCTTGCTGCACTTTTATTATTGTTGCTATTATTTTCTCATTGCAAATTATCTTGATGTCAAACTATCTGTTACCGACAATTTCAGTGCTTGCAGAAAATACCTTGCTAAAAACCGCTTGTCATTTCCTTTTGCTCCTCGTTGGCTTCGACACTCTTACCTATCGAAAGGACTATGATTGGTCCCCTATACTTGTGGGTCATCAGTCTCTCTGAAACAACCCTGCAACCAAATACAAGAAATCTCTTGTGTCCCCAACACACCCAATACAATGGCAAATTGTATAGGTTCACTGTTCGGTGAAGAGATGGTGATACAAGTGTAGTATGGATAATGGATATAAGTTTTTGTAATATGAAAATATAAAAACACCAAGGTAGCAAGTAAAAAAAGTGAGCACAAACGGTATTACAATGCTTGAAAATAAGGCTCAGAGTTCATACTTTCACTAGTGCAATCTCTTAACAGTGCTAACATAATTGAATCATAAAACAATCCCTCAATGTGCGACGAAGAATCAGTCCAAAGTACTTATCTAGCATAGATCACAAGATGAAATTGTTTGTAGGGTACGAAACCACCTCAAAGTTATCCTTTCCAATCCATCTATTGAGCCATCCCTATAAGTGTCAGAACATCCCTAGAGTTTGTACTAATATAATACCATATGATACGCATCAACCAACTCTAATGTCACCAAGATACTCCAATGACACCACAAGTATCCGTGATTCAATTATATGATACGCATCAAACAACTTCAGATTCATAATATTCAATCCAACACAAAGAACTTCAAAGAGTGCCCCAAGATTCCTACCAGAGAAAGTAGGATGAAACATGCATCAACCCCTATGCATAGATTACCCCAATGTCACCCCGGGAATCCACGAGTTGAGTGCCAAAACATATATCAAGTGAATCAATAGAACACCCCCATTGTCACCACGGGTATCTGTCGCCGTTCTGGGAACGGGGGTCCCCAGACTTGCCTGCTTGCGGCCCACGGCGTGGCTATGCAAGCAGGTCCGTATGGCCCACCTTCATCAACAAGGCTTTCAAGACCCTCGCGAGGGGCCAAGCCTCACGAGGCGGATGACGCAAGACATCCTCAGGAGCGGCCTCACCAGGAAAGCTCGCGAGGGGCGGAGAGATCAAGGCAGGGCAAACCTCGCGAGGTTCTCGTCACGTGAGCCATGACAATCGAGACCAAAGTGAGCCAGCGCTGCTGCAGCCGCCCTTGTTTCCTCTTTGGTGCTAAGGGGGAAAGCGCAGGCGCGGAGTACCGAGGCATCAAGCAAAGGTTTCTATATCGGTGCAACGAGACCAAGACCAGAAGGACGGAAACACGGAGGTCACCATGGATCCTAAGACGGCGTCACCACCAGAGCCTTTTGCAGGTGAAGACTACTTTTGTCAGGATAAGCTGTACTAGCTGTCCCCTTTCGAATTGGCCGTTGTTGGCTCCCTTCCCGCTCAATATTTGGGAAGAGGACCAGGGCCTATATAAGTAGAACTAGCCACCACAGTAGAGGGCAATCTGAACTCATTCAGAGGCATCTCACCCAATCCTTAGCCACAAACCGAGCACAAGAACACCTCAACCTTAGAAGGCTGTTCTTCCCCTTGTATTGTTCATCATCGGCCCAAGAGGTAGACGCACCACCACCACACTTGAGTAGGGTATTACACCACAACGGTGGCCCGAACCAGTATAAATCTCATGTACCTTGTGTTGTGAGTTCGTCGAGTTTGTTCTTGAGATCTTAGCTAGTTAGGACGTGGACCGGTAGGGAGGAAATCTTTGCGCGCACCCCAGTGTTCGAACCTTGAGGGTTTTGCCAGAACCCGTGATCCAACATTTGGCGCACCAGGTAGGGGTGCACCGAAGCTTCCTTCCGTCGCCCTGCGCCCCGTTGCTCCGCCGTCTCCATGGCGGGGCCTTTCGCCCCTTTTCGTCTTTGAGTGCCGAGCCGTCTGGCCGCCGCGTCGCTTTCGAATGGCTACTCTGTCGGCCAGCCACCTCGTTGTTCCCCGCCACCTGCCGCCAACGCCTCCACTGGCCCGGCGGGGAACGAGCAGCAAGCATCCTCCTTGCACCCCTCAGTGTGGCGGGACGGCCGCACCACCACTCCATCGCTGACCCCGGCCGGTTCTTCGTCCCATGCATGTCGTGCTCCCATGGACGCGCGAGCCGTGCTCCTCATGGCGCACGAGCTCATGCACTACCGCCCAGTCGACGACCTCTACGAGGACTGGCTCGACCGCATCGCCGAGCTCGTCCGCACCGCAGGAGACTCCCCTACGCTGTCCCTCTCTCTGCCTCGCCCTCCGCCAGCCACGGGCGACATGGCTCACGGAGCACCTCCAGCACCTCTGCATCAAGATGGCGCCCTGGCGCTAAGGCGCGTGGCTCCACAACGCGGCCCACCGCGTCTTGCGCCCGCGCGTGAAGAAAGAAGCTGTCAGGAAGTCCCTCGACCGCAGGAGAACGCTCCGCCGCTCCTCGCTCCATCGCGCCAGGATCGTTTGTTGCGGCAAGGCCCCGCGCCGCTTGCCGTAGCGGCGCGCGGGCACCAAGGCCAAGCTCCACCTCCAAGGCGGGCCCCGGGGACCACGGCCGGCTGCCATGCCTTCACCCCTGAGCTGCGTAGCGTCGCCTGGCCGGGCAAGTTCAAGCCAGATCTGCCTCCTCGCTATGACGGCACCCCCGAACCCGCGGAGTTCCTGCACCTCTACGAGCTGAGCATCAAAGCGGCGAACGGCGACGAGAAAGTCATGGCGAACTGGTTTCCCATGGCTCTCAAGTATGGCACCCGCTCCTGGCTCCTGAACCTGCCTCCAGGCTCGATCTCCTCCTGGGATGAGATGCGCAACCGTTTCGTCGCCAACTTCCAGCGCACGCGCGACCGCCGGCCGGCCGCGGGTGACCTGCGCCGCGTCAATCAACCACCAGGAGAGACCCTCCAGAAGTACATCCAGTGCTTCAACAACGTCCGCCTCAAGATCTCCAAGGTGATGGACGAGGCCATCATCTTCGCGTTCTCTGATGGCGTCCACAATGTCAAGATGAAGGAAGAGCTCACTATCCACGAGGAGTTGTGCACGTCTCTAGAGTTGTTCAACCTAGTGACCAAGTGCGCAAAAACTGAGGAGGGGCGCCTCTCCCTCCTCGAGCTCCCGGCTGCAGACCCGGAGGAGAAGAAAGCCAAGGCTTAGGACGTGAAGCGCAAGGGAGCAGTCGTGCTCGCGGCGGAACCGGACACCAAGCGCAACAGAGACCAGCCCGAGTCATCCAAGGGCAGCCTACCGTTCTGCGCCTTCCATAACCCGAATACCCACAACACCAGCGACTGTCAAGACCTCAGAGCCATTCGAGAAGGGCGCTTCGGTCGACGCCCCGAGTGCAGCGACCGGGGCTACGGCCGAGGAGGAGGACGTGGTGGTGGACGCTGGGAAGACCATGGCCCTCGCCAGGAGTGGCGCGACCGGCCTCATGAGGACCGCTGGCAGGATTAGACTTGCGAGGGTGCCTGGAGGGATCAGCCTCGTGAGGTTCGTCCTCAGGGCAACTCCGGTCTCCCTCCGCTGCCACCACCGCCAAGAAGGAATGACGACCACCATCAAGACGAGGGGGTTGGGGGCTTCCAGGAGCCGTGTTCTATCGCCTGCATCTTGGGTGGAGCTCAAGCCCCAGCCTCGCAGTGTATCATCAAACAGTTTGCTCGTGAAGTGAATGCAGTCCTTGCCAAGCTCGAGGCCACACGCCCGCTCAGATGGTCCCAATGCCCCATCAAGTTCAATTCGGCAGATCAGCTCAAGTGTGCAGCTACCGCCGGCGCCCTCCCGATGCTTTGTTCACCAGTCATCAGCAACGTGCAAGTTACCAAGACCCTCATCGACGATGGCGCAGGGCTCAACATCCTGTCCGTCGACACGTTCGACAACCTCCCAGTGCCATATGACCAGCTTCAGCCTACCAAGCCTTTCTCAGGAGTGACCGACTGTTCCACCACACCGATAGGGCAGGTCCGCCTCCCTGTCACCTTCGGAGAACGCAAGAACTATCGCACCGAGCTCATCGACTTTGATGTCGCGCACATCCGGCTCCGTCTGACAATGCCATCCTCGGGTATCCAGCCCTGGCCAAGTTCATGGTGGTGACCCATCACGGCTACAATGTCCTCAAGATGCCGGGAAGCGGCGGAATCATCACGGTCCCGTGTGAAGAAAGAGACGCGGTGTGCTCCCTCGAGCGTGCCTTTCAAGTTGCAGCAATCAACGACCCCGATAGCAAGGGCGAGCACCCTCCTGAGGCCAACTCCAAGAAGAAGAAACAGCTGCACCACGCGGGGTGTCAGGCGAGCGGTGCCTCGTCAGGATCGGCGCCCTCACCTGGGGCGCCTCCCTCCATCGCATAGGAAAGCGCGCCCAGCGCCCCTCTCGGGCAGAGCTTGGGGGCTCTCTTCTGGAGGGCCTCATACTTTGCCAACATCACGAGGGAGGCGCTCGGGCACCACTTGGAGGCGTGCTTCACGGCACGTTTCCCTCAGAAGGATACAGGGCGAGGAGCGCCCACCGCTCAGGAGTTCATCACCAAGACCACTCAGGAATTGCAAGACGCAAGGGCCATGCGCGGCGACCGCCGCTCACGAGGCACAGCTCCCCATCCAGGCAAGGACGTCCCAGGGCTCAACAGGGCCGCATCTCAGGAGCTCTTCTGGCCTTCGTGCGTGGGCTGCTGCAAGGGTCCACCGCACAGCTACGTTCGCATGCCTTTTGGCCTGCCGAGCGTGGTGACCGCTTATCAGCGCAACCTGCGGAGCGTCCTGGCGGCATAGGAGGCCAGGCACCACGCCGTCCTGACGGAGATGGAGACAGTCCTCACGGAACCACCTAGACCCTCGGAGCAACCCCTTGCCGCGTACCTTCGGCTGCCCCAACTCTCCTTCGTCAATGGAACCAGGCGACATTTTCCAAGTTTATTTAGCTAGGAGCGCCCCCAGGGCTGCATCATTTCGAGGCCGCGTGGGTCCGTCCATGTGGCATGTATCCCTTTTTCTTCATGTCTTTAGCTTACCTTGCTGGGGGCGCCCCTCGGGCTGCATCATCCCCAAGCCGCTCGGGCCTGACCCAGTGGCGTGTGTCTTCCCTGCATTTATTTGAGCCAGTATGCTTTCCATGCTTAATCTACCTATGACTATTACCTGCTTGATCGCCACCCGTCATGGGAGACGTGCGCCGGCCGTCTTTCTTCAGGACCCTTCGCCTGAGTAAGTTGAGCACGGCGTCTGTGCTTGGGCCCATCCCTGCAGCGTCGATAAATCCAGCGGCTGAGCTCTGTCTGGCGGGCCGGCCCCGTTCACGTCACCTCCTGGGGCCATTGGTGCTTGGCTTTCTCACGCGATAACCTCAGGAGATTCGTTTGGTGCAGGTTGTCTGACCACCTCGCAGGACCAGCACAGCGAACAAGAACCAAGACCAGGCGCAACCTGCCTTGAGGTAGGGCCTCGTGAGTCCCGCGCTGGCTCACGAGTGCCCAGATACACCTCGTCTAGCCCTGCCGTGCAAGCCACGTGTCAGGACGGGGCTGTACACGCCCTAGGGGCTCTCCCCAGAGGGAGCCCCCCACCCACGCACAAGTGGAAGCACCATGCTCCGCGCTGGCCGTCGACACTGCTGAGGAGTGGCTATGCCCGTGCACAAGCGGAAGCACTATGCTCTGCGCTGGTGATAAACAACTGAGGGCGGCCTCACGGCCATACCAACCTCAGGGAGCACCAGAGCTCAGTGTCCGGCCTCACCGCATCGCCTCCCCCTTGGGAGAGCCGCGCGAGGGGGCTGGGCACGAGGGCTGTGCTCGGGGTCACGCCCAAGCGTACGCCACCCAACCAGGTCTCCTAGACCTGGTTGTCACGCGCCCCTCCCGAGCCGGGCCTCGGCGAGGGCAAAGGTATGGAGATTGTTTGCCCGTTAAGGGGGACTCCTGAGCATCGCGACTCAGGATCCTAATTGGTCACGTAGCCCCTCACTCCTTGGCCGTCCTGGTCTCCGGTCGGCCCAACAGCGGTTGAGGTATGCGCGGGGCGGGGCCCTGCCAATGTAGAACATTAACCTATCCTCGCGTATTCTCCCTATAAGTTGTTTGCGCGTCAAGGGGGACTCCTGAGCATCGCGGCTCAGGAGCCTAACTGGTCATGTAGCCCCTCACTCCTTGGTACATCCTGGTCTCCGGTCGGCCCAACGACGGTTGAGGTATGCGCCGGGCCGGGCTCTGCCGACGCAGAACACGAAGCAAATAGGAAGAAAAATCGCAAAATCTCGAAGCAAATATTACAAGACGTATTGTTCTCACAATATCAAACAAAAGTTTAACGCCTCCATGAGGCTTGATGTGTGCTGCAGGAATGAAACAGGAAAGCAGCCGCAGGTCACCCCTGGACACCGCCATCACCCACAAGAGGTGCTCCTTCCTTGGTAGCATCGCCTTCACTGTTGGCCAAAGGCGCGAGAGCGAAGCCGCAGAACATCTTCAGCAGGGTCTCCACCTGGCCCTTCACGGCGGCGGCAGCAGCCACACAACGCTCCTCATCTACAGGCTCCACCAGCTCGTCAAGGTGGGCGGAGGGATCGTGAAGGTAAAGGTGGCTGAAGACCCGCATAAGCGCGTCCGAGGAAAGGACGCGTGCCTCGTCCTCTGCCATGGGGCTGATGCCGGCCATGACCTCCTCAAGTGCGTCAACTAGGTAGGGAAGAAGCTTGGCAGGGCCGTCCTCGTCGGTGGAAAGTGGCCTCTCCAAGCCCTTCTCATAGAGCGCCTTCAGCGCCACACGAGACCTCTTATCAAGAAGCGTGAAGGCCTCGCGGTCTTCGGCCAGGACCTTCGCCTTGACGTCAAGGTCGACCTCCTTCGCCTTCACCTTCTGCTCTAGCTCCTCCAGCCGGTCGCGCTCCGCAGCCTGCACCTTCGACAACTCCCCTAGCTCGGCGTCGCGGTCCCTGGCGGCATCCTCCCGGGCCCTCATCTCCTCCTCCTTCGCCTGGAGGCCACGGGTTTCTTCGGCATGCTAGTCACGCAGACTCTTCAGCTCGTCCTCTCGCACCTGGCAGCAGTTGCGAGCGGCCTTGGCGTCCTTCAGGGCTGCCTCATGATCAGCCGCAGCTTGTGCGGTGGCCCGCATCTCCTCCTCAGAGGTCGTCGCGGCCTGGTTCAGTGTCGCTCGAACTGCCAAGTCGGAGTGAATCCAGCCAGAGGCCAGCTCTAGGCGCCCGGCTACCAGGCGCGGGTCCGCACCCAGGAGGTCTTCCCGTAGTTGGGCCATCTCTGAAAGGACACGCTCCAAGACGATGGAGGAAGCAGAAGAATTTGGGGCCAGAGGCGCAGCAAGGGGAGGAGGCGACGTCGTTACCAGAGCCTGGGAGATCAAGGACTCCAGAGCCTTTGGGACCTCATCAGCCAAGCCGGGCACCGACACTTCTGGAACCAGCGGGGCCACGGGGGCTCACTCCTCCCGACGATGCTCCTCTTGGCCTCGCAAGGGCGACCGGGCCGGGGAAGTGCGAATGCTGTCGCCTCCTTTATACACAGAAGGGGGCACGGCCGCTGCATCCTCCTTCCTTTTCTTCGCTGAAGACATCGGCCTGATCAACCAAGGGTGAACTTCAGAAAATAGCAAGTACAAGCAGGAACAAGACGAAGCTCGAAGCACTTACTGATCCACCACGACATAGTCCACCTTTCGCTTGGGGAGCCTGAAACCCGAAAGCTTCAGAGCCCGGGAGAGGGCACACGGGCTCCGGGAGCAGAAGACGGCGCAGCAAAGGGGCCGGAGGCGCCTCCAGGTGGTGTCAAGGCGGAGGTAGCATCTCGAGAGACCAGCGATGATCTGACCCTTGTCGGGATGAGGGGAAGCTCCCCCTCCTCCTGGCGGGCGTCGATCTCGGCGTTGTCTGGCAGGGGTGTGGAGGATGTTGTCCTTGCTCAAGGAAGAAGTCTCCCCCATTTCCTCGGGGGTCGCCTCCGAGTCCACCTCCTCTTCTTCCTCCCCACGGGACTCGTCAGAAGACAGCTCCACCGGCTTCAGCGCCGCATGGCCTCCAGAGGGCGTGGGTGGCACTAGCCCGCGCGCGTCAAAGGTTGGCCTGGAGGCCACGATTGGCTCCCAGTCCTTGCGATGGACCAAAGGAACGAAGGCGCTCGGCGGGTACTCCTGGTTGTCCCCAACCAAGAGGCGCAGGACAGCAGTCAGCTTACCTCAGGCGAACCTTGTCTTCTTCATCTCCAAGCCTCCACAAAGGGCGCGCACGCGCCTGAAGTGGAGCAACGCGCAGTATCAAGAATTCCCTCAGGAGCATGGCCCCCGTCACTTTGGCCGCCTTCGCGTTGCCCGGCTTCAAGTCAGTCTTCATCTTCTCCAACACCGATGACGCCCGCTCGTCGGTGAGCTCTGCACGGGACCACTCCTTGTCAGACTGGGCGCCTCTGTCGGCAGTGCCAAGCGCGGGTGGACGCACTTGGCGCCCATCATGACCCATTTGGCCCGGAGGGTGTCGACCTTCTTCCCGGTGTTCGAGATCGAGTTGGCCTTGCCGGATGCGATGAAATTGGCGCACCCGAAGACGTGGCCCTCGCTGACGTGAAGGAAGAAGAAGTGACGCAGAAGAGCCACGGGCGGCATCACGCCCAGATACGCCTCGCAATAGTAGGCAAAGATGGACAGGAGGAGGATGGAGTTGGGATGAAGATGCAGCACCTGCAGCCCGTAGTGGTCGAGGACCTCCTAGAAGAAGTCAGAGAAGGGGGGAACCAACCCGGCGGCGATGCTGCTCATGAAGAAGGGGAAGAAGGTGCTTCCCTCAGGCTTCGGCACATCGGAGGCAAGCCGGAGCTCTGTCTTCCCCCTCTCGTTGCTCCCCCCCCCCCCCCCCCCGCCATCAGCAAGTGTGTGGCGGCTAGGCTCTTCTCCGTGACGTTGGGCGCATCAAGAGCTGGCTCGTACCAAGCCGGCCCCGAGGAGGACTTGACCTTGTGCGTCACCATTGGTCGCAGATGCGGAGCAAGGTTGGAGCAGATCTGGAGGTTTCGGCAGCGAGGAGCAAGAAAGGGGATCTGGAGCAAGGCAAAGGGGAACAGTGAAGGCAAGCGTTGTCCGCGCCAGCCTTTTGTCAAGTCGGGCAGTTGTTGAGACATCATGGGGAAGCGGAGACGCCCACGTCCAATCAACCGCCATGCGTCGACCGAGGCCGCAGGCTTTGGGGGCCCGTGGTGCTCCGTGCTTGACCTTTGGCTTCGCCTCGAAGCCAAGCCCGAGCGCACCTTGGGCCCCGGGGCTACTGCCGGTGTTCTGGGAACGGGGGTCCCCAGACTTGCCTGCCTGCGACCCACGGCATGGCTGTGCAAGTAGGCCTGTACGGCCCATCTTCATCAACAAGGCATTCAAGACCCTCGCAAGGGGCCAAGCCTCGCGAGGCGCACGATGCAAGACCTCCTCAGGAGCAGCCTCACCAGGAAGGCTCGCGAGGGGCGGAGAGATCAAGGCAGGGCAAACCTCGCGAGGTTCTCGTGATGTGAGCCATGACGATCGAGACCAGGCGGGCACTAGTGCGCGCAACGTCCTTGTTACCTCTTTGGTGCTAAGGGGGCAAGCGCAGGCGCAGAGTACCGAGGCATCAAGCAAAGGTTTCTATATCGGTGCAACGAGACCAAGACCAGAAGGATGGCAAGACGGAGGTCACCATGGATCCCAAGACGGCGTCACCACCAGAGCCTTTTGCAGGCGAAGACTACTTTTGTCAGGATAAGCTGTACTAGTTGTCCCCTTTCAAATTGGCCGTTGTTGGCTCCCTTCCCACTCAATATTTGGGAAGAGGACCTGGGCCTATATAAGTAGAACTAGCCACCATAGTAGAGGCCAATCTGAACTCATTCAGAGGCATCTCACCCAATCCTTAGACACACACCGAGCACAAGAACACCTCAACCTAAGGAGGCTGTTCTTCCCCTTGTACTGTTCATCATCGGCCCAAGAGGCAATCCACCACCACCACACTGGAGTAGGGTATTACATCACAACGGTGGCCCAAACCAGTATAAATCTCGTGTCCCTTGTGTTGTGAGTTCGTCGAGTTCGTTCTTGAGATCTTAGCTAGTTAGGACGTGGATCGGTTGGGAGGAAATCTTCGCGCGCACCCCAGTGTTCGAACCTTTAGGGTTTTGCCGGAACCCGTGATCCGACAGTATCCACATGCAAGACGTACATCAAGTGTTCTCAAATCCAACAAAGTGTTCAATCCGATAATAGTGAAACCTCAAAGGTAAAACTCAATTCATCACTACAAGATACAGAGGGGAAAACACCATACGATCCAACTATATTAACAAAGCTCGCGGTACATCAAGATCGTGCCAAATAAATAACACGAGAGAGAGATCAAACACATAGATACTGGTACAAAACCTCAGCCCTGAGGGTGAACTAATCCCTCCTCATCATGGAGACCATCGGGATGATGAAGATGGCTTCTGGTGATTATTTCCCCCTCCGACAGGGTGCCGAAATAGGGTCCCTGTCGGTGTCAAAACCGGCCGATCTCGGGTAGGGGGTCCCGAACTGTTCGTCTGAGGATCAAAGGTAACAGGAGGCGGGGGCACAATGTTTACCCAGGTTCGGGCCCTCTTAACGGAGGTAATACCCTACTTCCTTCTTGATTTACTTGGATGAATATGAGGATTACAAGAGTTGATCTACCTCGAGATCGTAATGGCTAAACCCTAGATGTCTAGCCTGTATGATTATGATGGCCTCTACGAAATAAACCCTCCGGTTTATATAGACACCGGAGGGGCCTAGGGTTGTATAGAGTTGGTTTACAGAGAAAGGAATCTTCACATCCGAACGCTAAGCTTGCCATCCACGCAAAGGAGAGTCCCATCTGGATACGGGAGGAAACCTTCCATCTTGTATATTTACGGCCCACCAGTCCGGCCCATATCACATAGCCCGGATGCCCGGGGACCCCCTAATCCAGGACTCCCTCAGTAGCCCCTGAACAAGGCTTCAAGACAATGTGTCCGGCTCACGGATTGTCTTCGCCATTGCAAGGCGGGTTCCTTCTCCAAATACTCCAAAGTAGTTGATCAAAAGAACTATATCCGGCTCTGTACAATAGTTATAGCCCTGAACCACAAGGGCAAAAATACTTAACCAAAAAAATGAGTCATATCCTATGACAGCTTTTTCGGTGAGGTGTTGTGTTCTGGCTTTATTATTTTGAACCGTTTTTCAGCATCCCACTTCGTGTTTCGAGATGCGGGCTTCATCGACATGTCTCGTCAAAGCAGATATCGTGTCCCCTTATTGCGGGATCCTCATCAATACGGGTTTGGGTAATCCAAGCATGCCGTTTGCACGACCCCTGGGGAATAGGCGAGGTTTAGGGCTCATGGGGGGGGGGCGCTCGATATTCACTGCCTTTATAAGAAGATTGGGATCCACCTTTTTACCTCATGCCTTCTTCCTCCTCAGCCCATCTGTCCTCGAGCTCCAACGCCCAAGTCTCAAACGTTCCTCTCGCTACCAACTACTCCAGCCATGTCCGGATCTGGAGTGCAGGGCAAGTGGATGGCCTCCTTCATCATGGAGGGGAACATCCAGGAACTCCGGGAAGCGGGGTACTTAGCCAAACAAATCGCCCATTGGCTCCCTGCTGAGAAGCAGATCATCCCCACCCTAGAGGCCAATGAGAGGGTAGAATTCATCCCCCATTTTCTCAGAGAGCTAGGGTTTCTCTCCACCCCTTTGTCCGCGGGCTCATGTTCTATTACGGACTAGATTTCCACGATCTAGCCCTGAATTCCTTTCTCAACATCTCGGCGTTCATCATCGTGTGTGAGGCATTTCTCCACATTACCCCCCTCCCCACTTTGGCCTGTGGCTCAAGGTCTTCAACATGAAGCCAAAAGTGGTCGAGGGTCAACACGCGGAGTGTGGCGGCGCCATGGTGAGCAAGCTCCCTAACGTCACCTGGCCCAAGGGGACCTTCATAGAAACCGTGAAAGGGTGGCAATACGAGTGGTTCTATGTCACAGAACCACGCGACGCCGCGTGGGCTGCCACCCCTGAATTCAAATCCGGGCCTCCAATGCGTCTCACTTCGTGGGTTAAGAAGGGCCTGGACTGGGCATCGTCCGATGAGGTGATAACGCTGCAGAAGCGCGTCAAGGGCATGATAGAGAACAACACCAACCTCGCTGACATGATCCAGGTGATGGCTTTTCGCCGGATCCTCCCCTCCCAGCACCTGACTCTCCATATGTGGGAGTTCAATCCGGCCGGCCCTCGGACCTTGCAACGATTCTTCGGTACAACGCACGAAGAAATCTGGAAGCTGCTTTTCAAGACCTCGGCCTCGATTGTGCTCATCCGGCCACTCCGGTAAGTTTTCGGATTTCCGAATATAACCTCTACTCGGAGATTCGAGGAGTATGCTAAGCCTTCCTTTTCTTCTTCAGGTCTGGACGAAGAGAGCAGAGCGGATTAAATGTCCAGCTTCGCTGCCCGAAGACCCAGCTATCCCTTTGCTGACAAATATGCTGGTTCCGGTGACATACCAGGCGCCGGAGAAGAAGGCCAAGGAGGCCAGAAGTAGCCTCCGCCGTAAGGGTACTTCGGACATGGCTTCCGAAGGTACCGAGGTTCTCTTCTCCCTCGAGGGAGATGAAGATGAAGAAGACGAGGAGGAGAACAATTTCCCCTCAAGGGGGGGGGGGGAGAAGAGGGGGGCATCCGCAGACCTAGAGGTGGAAGCGTCCAAGAAGGGGAAACTCTCCCTTCGGGATGAACCGGAATCGGACGTTGAAGCCCTCCCTGAATGGAACCCCAGGCCGAAGCCCCCTGCCGAATCGTAAGTATTCAAAGATAACGCATATATCCGGCTTTTATAAATTGTTGGGTGATATATCATCTATGTTTTCCAGTTCGGCCCGTGATCTCCCCCAACAATCATTGTCTTCGGGGAATTCCTTGACGCCGGGAACGATGGAGAGCGAGTCGCCTCCACTAGCCTCCCCGCCACGCGCCAAGGATGACACCGAGGTGTTATAACAAAGGACCTCTCCAGGCCAGGGAGAGGTGCGGAGGGCCACTGAGACGGCGCCAATGGGCAATGCCTCGGCGGACAGAAACATGGGGGGAGTGACCCCCATGGAGACTGATGGCGGGGGCCTTGACCAGTCCGGCCCCCAGCCGAATACTGCTCCGGAGTTCCACACGGCTCTGAATCCGAGCGAGCAGCCCTCTTCGAAAGAGGGGGGAGTGCCGACTCCACCAACAACCTCCATCCATCTGGAGGTGCCGGATACATTGCGAGAAGCACTTCATCGTGCTTCCATCATGGATGAACACCGTGCCCTGATGGGTACGGTGGTTGAAAAGGTTTAGTCCGGCAAAAGCGGACTGAATGAAGCGTTCATTAGCCTATTAACACGTTTTGAGGTATGTGATGTAACATCTATGGTCACTTTTGCCTATATAATCATATGCCTGTGTATAGATAGTAGCCCCTGAGACTTTGTTCGGCCTTTTGAAGAAAGGGACGGACAGATGGTCGAATATCCCAGAGGTAACGTACTTGTGTATTTTGGTGAACAGGCTTCGCTGCTACCAGCTTCGGCCAAGAACGCTGAAGTTTCCGAACTCCAGCGGAAACTGAAGCTGGCTGACGATGAGATCGACCATATTAACAAGCGGTTCGATGAGGCCCAAGGTATTCTTTTAAAAGACCCCTTACAAGCCTGAATTATAATGCAAACTTAGAGTTTTAAGCTCATGCGTAACTATTAATGTTTGTAGGCAACGTGACCGAGGTCGAGGCCCTCAAGAGTGCCCTTGCCGAAGCCAAGGAGGAGGCGAGGGTAAGCAAAGCAGCGGTAAACAAGGCGGCTAAGGATGTGGAGGTCGAAAAGGCCTCCCACCTTAAGTATGGGGCGAGGGTGACCGAAGTAGAGCAAGCGCTCCAGGAGACCGCCACCAAATGTGAGTCCTTGGAGGAGAGGAACAAGGCCCAAGCGGCCGATCTCACCAAGGCTCTTCAGGCTGCGAAGGAGGCGCAGTCTGAGTCTCGTGCTGCTCGTGAGGAGATCAAACAAGCTGGACAGATAGCAGCTGGTAAGCCTTTTATTTTACATAGTATATTCGGCGGCCGAAGATATACTTTGCTAAATCGACTGTGGAGTGCTCTAGATGCTTTCGCGGATCTCCCGAGGAGTGTTGCTGACGCCGCCCAATATTTCCGGGCCCAAGATGGGAACGCGACGGAGAAGCTATTCTGGTCGCAGTATTTTGCACCAGAGCGGCCAGCGTTGCTGAACAATCATATGATGCAGCTGGTGGAGCTGTACAGGATGTCTGGTTTGGCCATGCAGGACATCAAAGTCCGGTTATGGCCCGTCGGGCCCATATCGAGCAGCTACTTCAGCCTGGCCAAGCGACTAGGCGACGCCTTGCCCCGAATAGAGGCGGGGATGTGCTCGACATGCATTGAGGGTGCGCGGATGGCCTTTTCCCGTGTCAAAATGCACTGGGCCAAATTGAAGGCCGCCAGCGAAGCCGTTGAAGGTCCGCACAGCGACAAGGCTCACCACAAGCCGGAGCACTACTTCGACGATGTCCTTGAGGGTGCCCGTTTCATAGAGGGCCAATGCTCAAAGGATATTATGTTCGAGTAGCTGTGTCCGAGCGACTGTATCCGAGCTACTCAGACGTTGTATTATAAACCGAGGCCTTTGCAATATATTTATGCATGTATATCTTTAAATTAATTCTCCTCCTGTTCGACCATTTATATCTTTGAGAGATTGCCAGTCGTCGGCTCCAGCCCCCACGTAGGTAGTACGGGGGTATCCGGTATAGCACATAATCACTCTTGACCCAACGTATTGGTCCGGAAAGGAGGTGTTAGTGCCACGAGCGAGGCAATCGGACTATGCGGTTTTACCACTCTCACTTAGTCATAGGAGTTTGACAATGGGGTCATAAGATAGCCCCCGGGTCGTATGCGGCTACCAAACTTAGATGCCTTTAGACGCATGGCTGAACACGGCCAACCCTTCGTGTAATACGGGAGAAATCGCTAGAGATTTAATATGTCACCGAATTGCTGACCAGCTCTCACCGCATCACGACAGTCAGTTTTTGGCTTTCTCTACTGAGGTGCTTTACCGGGCTAGCCGGAAACACGATCACAGTAGTTCTCCCTTTGCTACCTTAGCCGAAGGACATAACGTAAGGTGCAAAGCACAGGAGACGGGCAACCCAACTATTGACCAAAGACGTGATTCAGATCCGATGCATATAATGCAGTATTCAGGACGCCGAAGTATACTTTAAAAGTGTTCGGACTTTCTATCGTTCAAGATATGTATATGGCTTGAATAGGGCCCCTGGCGATTTAAGTCGTACCAAGGTGTATATGCCAACTTGATCGTAAAGTGGAAAAACAGAAAAAGTGCCAATGCCAAGCAAGGCTGGGCGAAGCTATTTCCATTATACTCTGATTGGTACGTCAAAACGTATTTTTACAAAAGATGCGATAAGCATCAAGGCTATTTTACATGCCGAGAACAAGGGAAAGCTGTATACATGTCCTAGATTTGAAAAGATGATCTAGAAGATCCTTTGGACGTTCTGCTGCACTTCTGCACCGCTTTTCATCTTGGTGTAGGATCCTTTGGAAGGACCGACGATCAAGTATATATAAGGGGCCTATGAGGGGACCCTTGTTAACTCCGGGAATTGATGCGGGCTTGTGAAGAACCTGAAAAAATAAAAACAAGACGAAAAGAGTGGAGCAATATATAGGTCCGGATAGGGTCAAGCCGTATCGTGGACCCTATGTTTAGTATGCCTCTGTCCTTGCCCATGCTATTTTTAACGCGAAGTTATGCACGTGTGGTACGTATGCTGCTATCAGGCTGGGGCATTGGCAGAGGCCGAATTGCTAATCTAGCTCTATATGAGCCGGATTGTCGTTCTGCCAGGTAGACCGGACTCGTTTAACAGTGTCCTGGGGCTTGACTGCTGCTGTGGTCTTCGGCTTAGCAAGGCCACCTTGCACCTTGGCCGCGAGGGCCGCGGTATGATACTCTGTACGGAGGAGTGAGGGAGTCCTGGACTAAGGGGTCCTCGGGCGTCCGGCCTGTTATCCGTGGGCCAGACTGATGGGCTGTGAAGACATGAAGACCGAAGACTATACCCGTGTCCGGATTGGACTCTACTTGGCGTGGAAGGCAAGCTTGGCAACCGACTATGTAGATTCCCTCTGATGTAACCAACTCCATGTAACCCTAGATCTCTCCGTCTATATAAACCAGAGAGTGTAGTCCGGATAGGCGGATACACATTACCATAGTCATACATGCTAGACTTCTAGGGTTTAGCCATTACAATCTCGTGGTAGATCAACTCTTGTAACACTCATGTTCATCAAGATCAATCAAGCAGGAAGTAGGGTATTACCTCCATAGAGAGGGCCCGAACCTGGGTAAACATCGTGTCCCCTGTCTCCTGTTACCATCGATCCTAGACGCACAGTTCGGGACCCCCTACCCGAGATCTGCCGGTTTTGACACCGACATTGGTGCTTTCATTGAGAGTTCCACTATGCCGTCAATGAAAGGTTCGATGGCCCCTTCGATCGTCAGTAATGACATTGTCCAGGGAGAAACCTTCCTCCCCGGGCAGATCTTCATATTCCGCGGCTTCCTACCGCGGGCCAACTCGCTCGGCCATCTGGAGCAGATCGATAGCTACGCCCCTGGCCATTAGGTCAGATTCGGAAGCTTGAACTACGTCGCATACATCCGTGGAGACTTGATCTTCAACGGATTTGAGACCGCGGCCACCGCTCCCCTTCGCCCCGATGAGCATGGCTTAAACCTGTCATCGGGCCCCATCCAGGAGATAGCTCCTGCAACAACTCCGGCCTCAGATCTGGAGCAGATCGAGTCATCCAAAGATGGGAAGCTCAACCCCGTCACGGAGGCTGCCGATCCCTCGGCGTTGGAGCCGCACGCAAATTTTGTTTCATATGATATCTGCATCAACGGAGCCCCGGACTCGTCTCCGGTGACAAGTTCCGAACCCTGCGAGTCCGCAGATACCGAACTCAATCTGTTATCGATCTTCAAGTTCAGTGTCGTAGACGTCTTCCAACACTCGCCCATGGGTGATGTACTAAACTCACTAAAATACCTATCCCTGGCAGGTGACTCACCACCGAACTATGTTTGGTTCAAACTTGCGGCAGATGATGGAGAATTTTGCTTCCCACCCGCCACCCACTTCATAGCCACTGTCGAAGACCCAACCAACACGCTTAACCCCTGCTCCAATGACATTGACGGTATGGACGACGATGAGGGGCAAGGCTAGAACTCACTACCCGCTAGACGCGGGCTGGCCACTTCATGGTAAGACGTGTGTATGGTAGACACACCCAACAAAGCTCTCGACAATGACAAGGCAGACCCAGTTGAGGATAAACCTCCTGGTACATAGTCCGAACACCGACGCATCCTGCACCGCCTTAAGTCACGTCGCTCAAGAGAAAATAATACTAGCACCAGAGAAGATAACACTCTGGACAATGAAGACCCTGTTGAGGTAGGATCCGAACAGGAAGAACAGGAAGGCGGGCAAGATAGCCATGATGAACAGGCCACATATGGAGATTCAGAGGATAGCAATTATCTCCCACTCTCCGAGGAAGATGCGATCCTCGGCAACGAGGATGTTATTGTGCCTAAGGAACCTCGCGAGCAGGAGCGCTTTAAACGCCGGCTCATAGCCACTGCAAGGAACCTAAGGACGAAGCAGCTACAACTTGAAGCGAGCCAAGATTTGCTCAATTATAGATGGACCGATGTCTTGGCCGCCGAAGAATACGGCCTTAGCGGCCCAGAAAAAAGCCACCCCAAGGGTAGGTGGCTCCCTCAATACGATGGCAGGGCGTTGGAGCCCACACCACCATCGAATAATGCGGTAGGCCGACCACAGTTCGGTCTGGATAAAGCAGCAGCCCAAGCAGAGCACCATACCAACCCATCCGGCCGTCAAGATAAGAACAAAATAGCTCGGGGGAATACTCGCGACATCCAACAAGACCTGGAGGGTAGAACAGGAAATCCACAAAATCGATATATAGATCGCGGGGACATGCCCCGACAGGTGATAATGGTTACCTATTCGGACACAACAGAGCCGACCACGCCCGGTCCGAACACCGTAAACGGAGTCCGCCGGAGGTGCTTCATAGTGTGGCCCAACATAGAGGAGCCGCACACGCTCTCTGCTTCACTGATGAGGTAATGGAGCATGAATTTCCAGACGGGTTTAAACCCATTAACATCGAGTCATACGATGGAACAACAGATCCCGCGGTATGGATTGACGATTACCTCCTCCATATTCACATGGCTCGTGGAGGCGACCTTCATGCCATTAAATATCTACCTCTCAAGCTCAAAGGGCCAGCTCGGTACTGGCTAAACAGTTTGCCAGAAAATTCTATTGGCAACTGGGAAGATTTGGAAGACGCCTTTTGTAACGCCCTCGATGCGGCTATATCTCCCACGTGTCGAAGCACGACTTAGAGGCATAACCGCATTGAAAGCAATGTCGCAAGTGAGGTAATCTTCACACAACCCATGTAATACATAAGGGAAAGAGATACATAGTTGGCTTACAATCGCCACTTCACACAATACATAAATAAACATCCATCATTCAGATTACACTCAAGGTCCGACTACGGAACCAAAATAAAGAAGATACCCCAAATGCTACACAGATCCCCGATCGACCCAACTGGGCTCCACTACTGATCATCAGGAAAAGACACATAGTAACGACCACATTCCTCGTCGAAATCCCACTTGAGCTCGGCTGCGTCATATGCACTGGCATCGTCGGCACCTGCAACTGTTTTGGTAGAATCTATGAGTCACGGGGACTCAGCAATCTCACACCCGCGAGATGAAGACTATTTAAGCTTATAGGAAGGACACAGATGTGAGGTGGAGCTGCAGCAAGCGGCTAGCATATATGGTGGCTACATTCGCAAAAGAGAGCGAGAAGAGAAGCAAGGCATGGTTGAGAAGCTAGTAGCGATCAAGAAGTGATCCTGAACTACTTACGTCAAGCATAACTCCAACACCGTGTTCACTTCCCGGACTCCGCCGAGAAGAGACCATCACGGTTATACACGCGGTTGATGTGTATTAATTAAGGTCAACTTCGGGTTTTCTACAACCGGACATTAACAAATTCCCATCTGCATCATAACTGCGGGCACGGCTTTCGAAAGATAATACCCTGCAGGGGTGTCCCAACTTAGCCCATAATAAGCTCTCACGGTCAACGAAGGATATTCCTTCTACCGGGAAGACCCGATCAGTCTCGGAATCCCGGACTACAAGACATTTCGACAGCACTAAAACAAGACCAGCAAAGCCGCCCGAATGTGCCGACAAATCCCGATAGGAGCTGCACCTATCTCGTTCTCGTGGCACACCGGATGAGCAGACGTACGTGCGCAACCGAAGATACCCCAAGTTGCCTCGAGGCGGCACCGCAGTGGCTCTAGTTTGGACCAACGCCAGAGGAGCATTGGCCCGGGGTTAAATAAAGATGACCCTCGGGCTCATGAAAACCCGGGAAAAAGGCTTAGGTGGCAAATGGTAAAACCAATGTTGGGCCTTCTTTGGAGGAGTCTTATTCAAAGCGAACTGTCAAGGGGTCCCATAAATCACCCAACCGTGTAAGGAACGCGAAATCAAGGAACATAACACCGGTATGGCCGGAAACTAGGGTGGCAAGAGTGGAACAAAACACCAGGCATAAGGCCGAGCCTTCCACCCTTTACCAAGTATATAGATGCATTAATTATAGCAGATATATTGTGATATCCCCAACAAGTAAACAGGTTCCAACAAGGAACAACATCTCCATGTTCTAACAAGGAACAAACTTCATCTTCACCTGCAACTAATAACGCTATAAGAGGGGCTGAGCAAAGCGGTAACATAGCCAAACAACGGTTTGCTAGGAAAGGATGGTTAGAGGTTTGACATGGCAATATGTATGGCATGATAAGCAAGTGATAGGCATCGTAGCATAGGCATAGCAAAAGAGCGAGCATCTAGCAAGCAAGGATAGAAGTGATTTCGAGGGTATGGTCATCTTGCCTGCAAAGTTCTCAGAGTTGTCGAAAACTTGATCCCCGTGGCGTTCTCAACAGGTTCCTCGTTCACGTACTGCGTCTCCGGCTCTACTCAAAGAAAGAACACAAACAATGGAACCACAATAAATCACGGTGCAATGCACAAGCAACATGATGCAATACATGGCATGATATGCGAGATGTGATATGCAAAGCGTATGCGTGCTCGAAGGAAAATGATGAACCAGGCATCAACTTGGCAACCCAAGTATGCCGCTGGAAAGGTGAGATGATTTCGTTGAAATCGATATAAAGATCACCGGAATCGGATGCACGGTTTGCAAATGACAAGCAAAACAAGAATGGCACAAATCTGCCATTAACAGCATGATACCACTTAGCAAGCAACAAGAAAATAAGCTACTGCACTCAAACGTACCAGAAAGCATATGGCAGTGATCTACTCAAGATGCTCGACAAAAGATGAATAGTGAGCTACGGCTAAATCACATCATAACAGGTTGAAACAAGCATGGAAAAAGTGCAAAATATATCAGTTTCACAGACTTGGTGAAAATACTGAACATGGCAGAATCAGCATCAGGAAGCAATGTTCAGAGCAAGCAAACGACATGCTAAAGGAACTTATAATAGCAAACCAAGGCATGGCATGAATCTACTCAAAGCATAGAACAAAAGTCCCTTACTGACCATGAGCCAAAAAGGATCAGGAAATATAATAGCACCCATATCAATATAGCAAGTTTCGTTAACAGATTCAGCAACAGGGCATGACAAAAACAGATAACAAGTAGGCATTTTTAAGAGCTTGATGCACTCACTACAGAGCATTTCATGATAATCTAAGCATACATCCATCAAGAAGACATGGCATAGAAGCTACACATGGCAAGAACAACATCATAGCATACACGGATCAACTACAACAACCTTGGCAAAATTGGATAACATGTAAACAATCTGCCAGGAAACATTTTATAGCAAAAGTAGAGCTCGATTGACTCAAGCTATGTCACTACATAATTGCAAACAAGGGAATGGATGTATAGCGCATAACCATGTCTTCAAAGTATCCTTACTGAAGTATCTCAAAATATGCATGGATCTCTCGGTAGCATCAAGTTAACATGGCATAAAAATATCAGCAAAACAGGGGCTGAAATCAGCAACATCATGAAGCCTAGTTTGTATGCTTGTGCTAGTCACCACATAGATCAGAAAAATACATGGCATACACCCCTGTAAAGATGGCATGGCATATTACAAAACACATGTAGGACTCAAATTCATAGGATGCACACATCAATCATGGCAAAAATGACAAAAATGCATTTTCTGTTAAGAAACAGAAACTAACATCACATAGCCCTCTTCTAACAGCATTTCGGGTATCAAGATGAGCTCAAATGAAAATGATGCAATGGAAATAAATGATCTACTCTTCGAGTCGAACATTTTTACATATCATAGGCACAAATTAATCACAGAATAAAGACTTGGGCGATTCGGGGGAGAGGGAGAAGTCAACCCTCGTTGGGTTTGAGATCCGGCCGGATCCAGAGCGCGCGGCGGCGGCGGCTCGCCGGAGCAGCGCCGGAGGAGGGAAGGAGACGGCCGGGGGCGGACGAGGCGGGACGAAGCTGCCGCAGGCGTGGCGACCAGAGAGGAGGCGGCCGGCCGGGTGGCGGTGGAGGCGGACGGCGGGGCCGGCCGAGGCAGGGCGGGGCCGGCGAGCCTTGGCGAGGCCGTGGCCAGGCGGGCGCGGGAGGAGGGCCGCCACGGGCCAGGCGGGCCCAGTGGAGGCGCGGCGATGTGGCTGCCACGTGGCGGCCGCGATTGGTCTGGGCGGCGGCGGAGTTTCATCCGGTGCGGACGGACGTGTCCGGCAAGGGAGGGAATTTTCGCTAGGGTTTGCCCGGATTTGGAGGGGGAGATGCATATTTATAGGTAGAGGGAGCTAGGAAGCTCCAAATGAGGTGCGGTTTTCGCCCACACGATCATGATCGAACGGCGATGGACATGGAAGTGACTTAGATGGGTTATTGGGCTGTTTTGGAGGGTGTTGGGCTGCAACTTAAAAGAGGCCTTTTCTTGAGAGCTGGTTAACCGTTGGAGTACCAAACGAGCTCCAAATGACCCGAAACTTGACAGTGGTCTGCGGTGGTATACCAAGGCCACTTGACAAACCTCGGTCCATTCCGAGAAAGTTTAGTACCGCTCACGGAAAAATGTAAAAGGACGCTGGGAACATAGGAGTGCCGGATTGCAAAAGCAGGACAACGGGAAAATGCTCGGAATCATAAGACGAACACGTATGCAAATGAGATGCACATGATGACATGATATGAAATGCATGACATGGACAAAATGCAAAATGAAGAAAAACCCAACCACGGAGGGAATATCATATCATAATGCCGAAAATGGCAAGAGTTGGAGTTACAAATATGGAAAGTTACATCCGGGGTGTTACAACACTCCACCACTACAAGAGGATCTCGTCCCGAGATCTAGGACCGAAGAACTCCGGATATTCGAACGGAGGTGATCCTCAGCTCCCAGGTGGCTTCTCGGTCGGAATGGTGTGACCACTTCACTTTCAGGAATTTGATTGACTTGTTGCGAGTCTTGCGCTCGGTTTCTTCAAGAATAGCAACGGGGTGCTCATGATAAGAGATATCTTCTTGGAGGTCAATTTCTTCGAAGTTGATAGTGCGCTCAGAGTCTTGAAGCACTTGCGGTTGTGACACGTGAAACACATCGTGCACGTTCGCGAAGTTGGACGGGAGCTCAAGTTGATAGGCGAGATCGCCTCTTTTGCCAATGATCTTGAATGGACCCACGTATCTAGGGGCAAGCTTCCCTTTGATACCGAAGCGACGAGTGCCTTTCATTGGAGAGACGCGGAGGTAGACATGGTCTCCGATTTCAAAAGCCACATCACGGTGATTGTCATCATAATAGCTCTTCCGCGCGATTATGCGGCTTTGAGATTCTCACGAATGACTTTGCACATTTCTTCAGCTTCTGTGATCAAGTCATTGCCAAGAAGTTGGCGTTCACCTGTCTCGGACCAATTAAGAGGAGTACGACACTTTCTGCCATAGAGAATTTTGAATGGGGCCATGCCCGAACTCGCTTGGAAGCTGTTGTTGTAGGAGAACTCGGCATATGGAAGACAATCTTCCCACTTCATACCGAAGGAAATGACACAAGCCACGAGCATATCTTCAAGGATTTCATTGACTCGCTCGACTTGGCCACTTGTTTGAGGATGGAAAGCTGTCTTTGAAACGAATGTTGGTGCCCATGGCCTTGAAAAGAATCCCAAAACTTGGAGGTAAAGATGCTGCCCACGATCTGAAGAGATCACTTGTGGAATGCCGTGCAAGGAGACAATTACGGAGGTGTATAGCTACGCCAACTGAGCTGTTGTGATGGATTCTTTGATAGGAAGAAAATGAGCCACTTTAGTAAGCTTGTCAATGACAACGAAGATAGCATCATTTCCACGCTTGGACTTTGGAAATCCAGTCACGAAGTCCATTTCGATATGATCAAACTTCCATTTTGGAATAGCAAGAGGTTGGAGGAGACCAGCTGGTCTTTGGTGTTCTGCTTTCACTCTTCTGTAGACATCACACTCATTCACGAATTGAGCAATTTCTCGCTTCATTCGAGTCCACCAATATATTTGCTTGAGGTCATGGTACATCTTCGTACTTCCGGGATGAATGGATAGAAGGGAATTGTGCGCCTCGTTCATAATGACTTTACGTAGATCACCCTTAGGAACCACAATCCTCTCCTCGAAGAAAAGAGAATCTTTGTCATCAATGTTGAAGCACTTGAACTTTGAAATGCCCTTGTCGATACCACGTTTCACCTTTTTCACCATGGTATCCAGGAGTTGAGCCTCACGAATTTGGTCTTCCAAAGTAGGAGAGACTATGAGGTTGGCAAGAAAACCTTGAGGAACAACTTGAAGATTCAGCTTGCGGAAAGCTTCACAGAGATCCGGTTGGAAGGGCTTGAGGATTAAGCTGTTGCAGTAAGCCTTCCTGCTCAAAGCATCTGCAATCACATTGGCCTTGCCCAGAGTATATTCAATACTTGGGTTGTACTCTTGAATCATTTCGACCCATCGAGTTTGGTGAGGTTGAGGTTGGGTTGAGTGAAGATATACTTGAGACTCTTGTGATCGGTGAAAATGTCCACTTTCCTTCCCAACAAGAGATGTCTCCATGTTATCAATGCATGGACAATCGCCGCCAACTCAAGATCGTGAGTGGGGTAGTTCTTCTCGTTGGGCTTCGGTGTCGAGAGGTATAGGCCACAACTTTCTTCTCTTGCATTAACACAACACCGAGACCTTGAAGAGAAGCATCACAGAAAACTTCGAATGGTTTGGATTCATCAGGAGGAGTTAAGACAGGAGCTGTGACGAGTTTCTCTTTGAGAGTATTGAAAGCAACGTCACACTCAGGAGACCAGACATACTTCACATGCTTACGGAGGAGGTTGGAAAGAGGCTTTGCAATCTTGGAGAAATTCTCAACGAATCTTGACAATAGCTTGCAAGTCCAAGAAAATCATGAGCTGCTTGACGATTCGAGGAGGTTCCCAATTCACAACTGCAGACACCTTCTCGGGATTAACAGCGATGCCCTTGGCGGAGATGATATGACCAAGATAAAGCACTTCATCAAGCCAAAATTCACATTTGGAAAACTTCGCATAAAATTGATGCTCTCTGAGCTTGTCTAGCACCAATCACAAATGTTTGGCATGACCCTTCTTATTCTTGGAGAAGACCGAAATATCATCAAGATAGACAAAGACGAATTCATTGGTGTAGGGGTTGAAGATGAAGTTCATCATTCGAGAGAATGTTGGAGGAGCATTGACAAGGCCGAAAGACATGACAGTATATTCATAAGAACCAAAGCTTGTTCTGAATGCTGTCTTGGGAATATCTTGTTCACGAATGCGAATTTGATGATAACCCATATGAAGGTCAAGCTTGGAGACCACTTTAGCACCTTTGATTTGCTCGAAAAGCTCATTGATGTTGGGAAGTGGATACTTGTTCTTGATTGTATTCTTGTTCAATGGACGGTAATCGACGCAAAGTCAGTCCGTGCCATCCTTCTTCTAGACAAAAAGAACACCACAACCCCAAGGAGATGAACTCGGTCTGATCAAACCCAGACGCTCTTGTTCATCGAGCTGCTTCTTCAATTCCTTCAGCTCATTAGGTCCAAGCTTGTATGGGCGCTTGCAAAGCGGAGTTCGATGCCGGGCTCAAGATCGATACTTAATTCAAGCGGCGGTGAGGAGGCATTCTGGAAGCTCTTACGGAAAGACATCTTGGTACTCACAAGCTTAGTGGAATCGGAGAGATAGCATCCAACTCGCCCTTCTCATTGAGAGAAAACAACCGAATGGTTTCATCACGAGCGGCATAGATGATCACATCCTCAGAAGAGTGTCTCAATTGAATTTCCCTGGCAGCACAATCAAGCTGAGCTTTGTGCTTTGAAAGCCGATCCATCCCGAGAATAAGATCAATATCCGAGTCACCAAGGACAAATGGTTTAGCCAAAATCTATAGTCGCCCATCTTGATACCGACATTCGAACCAAAACTCGAGAAGTCATTTGCTTGCCGGGGACACAATCTTCAACGGAATAGGAATATTTTCCGTCACAAACTCATGCTTGGCAACAAAAGGTCTCGAAATGAAGCAAGCGATGCACCAGTATCAAATAAGACTTTTGCGGGAATATCATTAACTGAGAGGTTACCCATTATCACATCAGTAGATTCCTCCGCTTGAGCTGCATTCATCATATTCACCTTGGCATGCTTTGGATTATGCTTGACCACTGCATTGCTAGAAGATTTCACAGGAGGAGGAGGCGGAAGGCGCCTCTGGTTGAAGCACTTGTTCGCGTAGTGACCTTTCTGCTGACATTTGTTGCAAGTCACCTCTGAGAGCGGACGATGACAAGGAGCATTTGACCTTGGAGCTTGAGAATTAGACTTGTTACGATAGCTTTGGGTTGGGCGGGTGGGAAGATCCACGACCACCTGAGTTCTTCTGGCGATAAGGCCGATTTAAAGCGGAGGAGGAGGAAGGTAGAACTTCTGCCACTTGAGAGGAAGAAGAAGACTTAACTGCATCCCTGATTCTCTTCTTAGAAGCATCACATTTGAGCTGGGCAGCTTCTTGCTTGATGCCATGTTGTAGAATTCATCATACTTTTACGGCTCAAAAAGCATGAGAGCTAATTGCAGATCTTCTCTGAGACCACCTCTGAATTGATAGATCATACTCTTTTCATCGGGGACGTCTTGCTTAGCGAAGCGGCGAAGTTCTTGAACTGGATATTGTATTGATACACAGACATGTTTCCTTGCTTGAGATTGCGGAACTCCTCACGCTTGCTCTCAACAACACTTTTCGGAATGTGGTGAGCTCTGAAGTCTCGGCGGAACTCATCCCAGGTAATGACACGACCTCCTATGGAATCTTTGTATTGCTGAAACCACTCAGCAGCTTGGTCCTTGAGTTGAAACGAAGCAAACTTGACAAAGTCCTCAGGTCTGACATTGCTACATTCAAAATGTTTGCAGATGTCCACAAGCCAATCGTCGGCGTCTGTGGCCTCGACACGTAAACCGAAAGACTTCACCGATTAGCGAGGAACTGATTGAGGGGTAGCAAAGTGCGGCTGGTTGTTGCCTTGACCTTGATTTCCTTGATTGCCTTGCCCTTGGGTACGCTCTTGCAAGAGTTGCAAAATCATCTGAGCATTGGCATTGGTGGCTGCCATGATAGCTTGCCATGCCTCCGGAGGCGGAGGTGGAGGTGGAGGGTTCGACTAACTCTCATCATTGCGATCCGGATTCAGACGCGTTGGCGGAGCCATCCTGAAGAGGGTGACATCCGTTAGCACTTTGATAGACAGATAGACAAGTTGAATCAATGGATAGAAATTGCAACATATAGTCTTCACAATAAACATTCGAACAAGGATGAACAAATGAATTCCAAAGCTAACATCACACGTCCATTAAAGTGAGAAGCCACTTGATTAAGGGTTGATGAAAAAAAATAACAAGGTACGACTGGAACAAATAAGTGGTAAGGATTACCCAATCACAAACCAAATATCTGCGGGAAGAAATGCTAGGAGCTACTTGAATCCCACCTATAAACTCCCGAAACTTTCTGGTTATGCAATCTGGTGTTGGGGATACAGGGACACAAAATATATCACCCAAACTAACAATACCTAGATCCAAATTGTATCCATCCGTCAACACATAACCAAGAAACCTTGAATCGTAATACCTCGACCTTCGAAAAGCATCCGTTATACAAGTCATGGCAATACTCCCGAGCTCGCCCCAGTACTGGGTTATCGGGGTTATCTCACCAACAACTGCACAAAAGAGATTTTCGATGTCGGCAAATCTCAGGTATTCCAGAACTGCAACGATAAAATTGTGACGACAACACCTCGGAGCTCAACTCCCCGGGACACTGCCACAACCCCTAAATGTCAGGAGGCACCAACAACAATGTTCTCGTCACAAAACCATCGGAACGATTCCAAGATAACCGCGTGAACCTAATTTTTTTTTTTGTGAAATTTGAGGAGAGGAGAGTCAAAACTTCTACGTCGGGGAGACCTCACAAGAGCGACGAAGGGACTGGGAGTAAAAAGAATCCTACTCTCCGATATATATAATCCTAAGACTCAAAACATTTTGTTCTAGACTCAACAACGCCAAAGAAACAATCAAGCTGTGGGCTCCTAAGTCGGGAAGGCTCGATTACCAACTTGTAACGCCCTCGATGCGGCTATATCTCCCACGTGTCGAAGCACGACTTAGAGGCATAACCGCATTGAAAGCAATGTCGCAAGTGAGGTAATCTTCACACAACCCATGTAATACATAAGGGAAAGAGATACATAGTTGGCTTACGATGCCACTTCACACAATACATAAATAAAGATCCATCATTCAGATTACACTCAAGGTCCGACTACGGAACCAAAATAAAGAAGATACCCCAAATGCTACACAGATCCCCGATCGACCCAACTGGGCTCCACTACTGATCATCAGGAAAAGACACATAGTAGCGACCACGTTCCTCGTCGAACTCCCACTTGAGCTCGGCTGCGTCATCTGCACTGGCATTGTCGGCACCTGCAACTGTTTTGATAGAATCTGTGAGTCACGGGGACTCAGCAATCTCACACCCGCGAGATCAAGACTATTTAAGCTTATAGGAAGGACAGAGTTGTGAGGTGGAGCTGCAAGCGGCTAGCATATATGGTGGCTACATTCGCAAAAGAGAGCGAGAAGAGAAGCAAGGCACGGTCGAGAAGCTAGTAGCGATCAAGAAGTGATCCTGAACTACTTACGTCAAGCATAATTCCAACACCGTGTTCACTTCCCGGACTCCGCCGAGAAGAGACCATCACGGTTACACACGCGGTTGATGTGTATTAATTAAGGTCAACTTCGGGTTTTCTACAACCGAACATTAACAAATTCCCATCTGCCTCATAACCGCGGGCACGGCTTTCGAAAGATAATACCCTGCAGGGGTGTCCCAACAGCTCATAATAAGCTCTCACGGTCAACGAAGGATATTCCTTCTACCGGAAGACCCGATCAGTCTCGGAATCCCGGACTACAAGACATTTCGACAGCAATAAAACAAGACCAGCAAAGCCGCCGAATGTGCCGACAAATCCCGATAGGAGCTGCACATATCTCGTTCTCGTGGCACACCGGATGAGCAGTACGTCTGACGGCAACCGAAGATACCCCAAGTTGCCCTGTATGCACCGCAAGTGGCTCTAGTTTGGACCAACGCTCAGAGGAGCATTGGCCCGGGGGGTTAAATAAAGATGACCCTCGGGCTCGCGAAAACCCGGGGGGAAAAGGCTTAGGTGGCAAATGGTAAAACCAATGTTGGGCCTTGCTGGAGGAGTCTTATTGAAAGCGAACTGTCAAGGGGGTCCCATAAATCACCCAACTGTGTAAGGAACGCGAAATCAAGGAACATAACACCGGTATGACGGAAACTAGGGCGGCAAGAGTGGAACAAAACACCAGGCATAAGGCCGAGCCTTCCACCCTTTACCAAGTATATAGATGCATTAATTATAGCAGATATAATGTGATATCCCCAACAAGTAAACAGGTTCCAACAAGGAACAACATCTCCATGTTCTAACAAGGAACAAACTTCATCTTCACCTGCAACTAACAACGCTATAAGAGGGGCTGAGCAAAGCGGTAACATAGCCAAACAACGGTTTGCTAGGAAATGATGGTTAGAGGTTTGGAATGGCAATATGGGTGGCATGATAAGAAAGTGATAGGCATCGTAGCATAGGCATAGCAAAAGAGCGAGCATCTAGCAAGCAAAGATAGAAGTGATTTCGAGGGTATGGTCATCTTGCCTGCAAAGTTCTCAGAGTTGTCGAAAGCTTGATCCTTGTAAGCGTTCTCAACAGGTTCCTCGTTCACGTACTCGTCTCCCGGCTCTACTCAAAGAAAGAACACAAACAATGGAACCACAATAAATCACGGTGCAATGCACAAGCAACATGATGCAATACATGGCATGATATGCGAGATGTGATATGCAAAGCGTATGCGTGCTCCAGAAGGAAAATGATGAACCAGGCATCAACTTGGCAACCCAAGTATGCCGCTGGAAAGGTGAGATGATTTCAGTTGAAATCGATATAAAGATCACCGGAATCGGATGCACGGTTTGCAAATGACAAGCAAAACAAGAATGGCACAAATCTGCCATTAACAGCATGATACCACTTATCAAGCAACAAGAAAATAAGCTACTGCACCCAAACGTACCAGAAAAGCATATGGCAGCGATCTACTCAAGATGCTTGACAAAATATGAACACTGAGCTACGGCTAAATCAAATCATAACAAGTCCAAACAAGCATGGCAAAAGTGCAAAATACTGAACATGGCAGAATCAGCATCAGGAAGCAATGTTCAGAGCAAGCAAACGACATGTTAAAGGAACTTATAATAGCAAAAAAAGGCATGGCATGAATCTACTCAAAGCATAGAACAAAAGTCCCTCACTGACCATGAGCCAAAAAGGATCAGAAAATATAATAGCACCCATGTCAATATAGCAAGTTACGTTAACAGATTCAGCAACAGGTAGGCATGTTTAAGAGCTTGATGCACTCACTACAGAGCATTTCATGATTATCTAAGCATACATCCATCAAGAAGACATGGCATATAAGCTACACATGGCAAAAACAACATCATAGCATACACGGATCAACTACAACAACCTTGGCAAAATTGGATAACATGTAAACAATCTGCCAGGAAACATTTTATAGGAAAAGTAGAGCTCGATTGACTCAAGCTATGGCACTACATAATTGCAAACAAGGGCTTGGATGGATAGAGCATAACCATGTGTTAAAAACATCCTTACTGAAGTATCTCAAAATATGCATGGATCTCTCGGTAGCAGCAAGTTAACATGGCATAAAAATATCAAGAAAGCAAAATTTGAAATCAGCAACATCATGAAGCCTAGTTTGTATGCTTGTGCTAGTCACCAAAGAGATCACAAAAATACATGGCATATACCCCTGTAAAGATGGTATGGCATATTACAACATACATGTAGGATTCAAATTCATAGGATGCGCACATCAATCATGGCAAAAATGACAAAAGTGCATGTTCTGTTAAGAAAACAGGAACTAACATCACATAGCCCTCTTCTAACAGCATTTCGGGCATCAATATGGGCTCAAATGAAAATGATGCAATGGAACGGAATGATCTACTCTTCGGGTCGAACATTTTGACATATTACACGCATAAAACAGAGCTACAGGTGCAAAGTTATGGCATGATGAAATTGCAACGAATTAATCACAGAATAAAGACAGGCGATTCGGGGGAGAGGGAGAAGTCAACCCTCGTTGGATCTGAGATCCGGCGGATCCAGAGCCTTGGCGGCGGCGGCTCGCGGAGCAGCGCCGAGGAGGGAGGGAGACAATGGGCGGACGAGGCGGGCTGGGCGTCGGGCGACGCTGGCGGCGGGCGGCGACAAGGCCGGGCCGGATTGACAGGCGGCGCTGCTGGCGACCGGAGAGGAGGCGGCGGCCGGGCGGCGGTGGAGGCGACGGGCCGGGCCGAGGCGGCGGGGGCCCGAGGCGGCGCGGAGGCGGGCGCCACGGGCACGCGGCGGGCGGCCGGGAGGGCCGGCCACCCAAGCCAGGGCCCATGATGGAGGCGCTGGCGATGTGGTATGACTGCCCACGTGGCGGCCATGATTTGTCCGAAGCGACGGCGGGTTTCGTCCGGTGCGGACGGACGTGTCCGCTCATGAGAGGAATTTTTGCTAGGGTTTGCCGGATTTGGAGGGAGATGCATATTTATAGGTAGAGGGAGCTAGGAAGCTCCAAATGAGGTCTTGATTTTACCACTCGATCGTGATCGAACGGAGATGGACATGGAAGTGACTTAGATGGGTTATTGGGCTGTTTTGGAGGGGTGTTGGGCTGCAACTTAAAAGAGGCCTTTGCGAGAGCACGGTTAACCGTTGGAGTACCAAACGAGCTCCAAATGACCCGAAACTTGACAGGTGGTCTGCCGGTGGTATACCAAGGCCACTTGACAAACCTCAGTCCATTCCTAGAAAGTTTAGTACCTGCTGTCGGAAAAATGTAAAAGGGGACGCCGGGGAACATAGGAGTGCCGGATTGCAAAACGGACAGCGGGGAAAATGCTCGGAATTATAAGACGAACACGTATGCAAATGAGATGCACATGATGACATGATATGAAATGCATGACATGGACAAAATGCAAAAATAAAGAAAAAACCCAACCATGGAGGGAATACCATATCACAATGCCGAAAATGGCAAGAGTTGGAGTTACAAATATGGAAAGTTACATCCGGGGTGTTACACCTTTCGAGACAACTTCCAAGGAACTTATGTCCGGCCACTAGATGCCGATGACTTGAGTCATATTGTCCAGGAGCCCGGCGAGTTAGCCAGGCAGCTCTGGACTAGGTTCTTAGTAAAAAAGAACCAAATTGTCGACTGTCCGGACGCAGAAGCCATCGCAGCCTTCAAACATAGCATCCGGGATGAATGGCTAGCACGTCACCTCGGCCAGGAAGGACCCAAATCCATGATAGCCCTTGCCGCTCTAATGACTCGTTTCTGTGCGGGAGAAGACAACTGGCTCGCTCGTAAAAGCAACAACGCCAACGACCCGGGCACTTCCGAAATCCGAGACAGCAACGGTAAGCCACGACGAACCAAACACAACAGTCGCAATAATACTAAAGGATTACGCGACACAGCGGTCAACGCCAGATTTCACAATCCAAAACTCGGTCAATGGAAGAAGCCACTAAACAAGGATGGACCATCCACCCTTGACAGGATATTGGACCGACCTTTTCAGATTCACAGTCACCCTGATAAGCCAGCTAATCATACCAACAGAGACTAATGGGTCCTCAAGCAGGCAGGCAAGCTTAACGCCCATCACAAAGGGAGAAGTCCACCAGGAGATAAAGACGACGGAGCGGCTCGCCAGCCGAACACCAGGGTCCAGAAAGCAGTTTCCCTCTGACGTTCAATCGCTCCTGGAACGGAAATAGCAGTTCGGTTTCCGCCACCCACCTACTATACCGGCAATATTTACACCACGCGTACATCACTACGCACTCAAGAAACCATGGGCACCGGCGGAAGCACAATACGAACAACCCTGCAAGCATTCCCGTAACGTTTTTATCTGTTTTCCTTATTTTTCTGTATCATCTCTTAAGAACGGGTGACCAACAGGACAACATCTACAACAGACTCTATCGGAGTTCGGATCCGTACACTCACCTAAGGGGCTACTTCCATTAAGGATTCCCCTCCCCGAGGACAGGCGGCGCAGACGTGCGACAGGAGGTCCAAAATAACTTTTTGAAGACCGCACTCTTTATTCCGAGCCTGTACTATGCCCTTTTTCCTCTGTTCCCGACCCCGAGCATGTCAAATAGTCGGGTTTGTGGTTTCCTTTTTTTTATATATACATAAATTTATCATTGGCATATTGCTCTGCTCCCAGTAAACCTCATCCGAACTAATCTTTCATACTCTTTCAACAATGAGTACGACCGGCTGCTTTGCAGATGCACCTCGGCATACCCCGTCAGGGGCTTGGTATGGGAACGAATGAGTTGCCAGTAAAAGTCCGAACAACTCTATAGCGTACTTCGGCGTCGCAAGTTTGGCCTTATATGCATCAGCACCGAATCATTGTATTGGGTCAATAGTTGGGTTGCCCGGCTCCTGTGCTTGCTACCCTATGTTCCATTCTATCGGCTAGGGTACTAAAGGGAGAACTACTGCGATTGTGCCCTGGTCTAAACCGGATGAGCACCTCAGTAGAGAAAGCCGAAAACTGACTGTCATGATGTGGCGAGAGCTGGTCAACCACTTGACGACTTCTTGGAATCCTTAGCGATTCTCCGTGTCACACGAGGGATCTTTTTCAGATCAAATATGTAAGGCACTATACGTCGCATACATACTAGGGGCTATGTCGTAGTCCCACCATAAAACTCCTATGGCTAAGTGAAAGTGTTAACGCCTTATAGTCCGATTTCCTGGTTCGCTGCATTATCACCTCCTTCACGGACCAAGACATTGGATAAAGAGTGATTAAATGCTTTTCCGAACACCCCCGTACTTCCTACGAGGGGGCTGGAGCCGACGACTGGAAAACTTTCATATTATATTAAAACGGCCGCACAGGAGGAATTCAAGCTTTTGAGCAAAAATATAAAAATAGATCAATTATAAAATTATCTTTTACAATTCTAATACACCTCACTCGAACATTATGTTCTTCGAGCATTGACCCTCTATCAGGCGGGCGGCTTCCAGGACGTCTTCAAAATAATGCTCCGGCTCACTACGGTTCTTGCCCTTGGGCGGACTCTTCGCCGCAACATCGACTGCCTTCATCTTCCCCCAGAATGTCTTGACTCGAGCAAAGGCCATCCGTGCACCTTCAATGCACGCCTACCACTTTGCAGCATCGATACGCGGCACCGCATCAACAAGACGCTGCACTAGGCCAAAGTAGCTCTTTGGAACAGGCTCGTTCGGCCACAACCAGATTATGTCATTTTTCATGGCGTCGCCGGATATCCTATGAAGCTCGGCCCATTGGGACATCTGTTCATTCAGCAACAGAGGGCGCTTTGATGTGCCAAATTTTGACCACAAAAGCTTCTCCGTTGCATAACCCTCTTGTGCTTGGTAAAATTGCGCCGCATCGAATGAACTCTTCGGCAAGTCCAAAAATTCAGCCAGAGAACTCCAGACTTGGTTCAGCTCAGCATAGTCCGGATCGCCCAACTTAGTCTGAAGCAAAAAGGGCTTACCGACCACTATATCCTTAGCCTGTCGAATCTCTTCATGAGGTGCCCTAGATTCAAGTCGAGCTTCACTCGCCTCTCGTACGGCCTTATCAAGTTCAGCCATTTTGGATTTATTCTCCTTCTCAAGGTATTCACAGCGGCTGGCAGTATTCTTCAATTCAAGCGCCAGTGCATATATTTTCTCCTCATTTCGGCGCCAAGCTGCTTGTTCGGCTCTTAGCTCAGCCGGTGCCTTCTCGGTAGCCGCATCACTACACCGGGCCTGCTCCTTGGCCCGGGCTAGCTCCGCCCGAAGAGCTTCAACGGCGGCAGCACCATCTGCACTCATGCACATTTCATATAAAACTCTTTTCGGCGTCAGGCCTAAATAATAAACACATTGGTGTAAGGAATGCTCGAAATATATACCTCGCGAGTCGTCAAGACGCATGTTGATCAATGCAATGTCATCTTCCACAATATCCAGCTTTCGCTGCAATTCGGCCACTTCCATATTTTGGGTAGCCGCAGGAAGAAAGACATCCTGTATTCCAAGTTAAATCAAGGTTAGTACCTGAGCATATCTTTTTGATCCTTCGATCGCTTCCTTCGGAAGGCAACCCGAGTGTCAGGGGCTACTGCATATACAACAGGTGCATTCTGTCAATATTATTCAATTGGCAAATCTACATCACAAACCTCAAAACCTCTTAGAAGGCTCGAGAAGGCCTCCTTCAATCCGCTCTTCGCGGATAGAACCCTTTCGACCACCGTAACCATCAAGGCACAGTGCTCCTCTTAAATGGATGCTTGTCGCAGCATGTCCGTCAGCATTTCCGGCGCTACGGGGTCTTTGGAAACCGCCGCTGAGTACGGCATTCCTTTGAAGGAATCCGCTTACTCGCCTCCAGTATCGTCTCCGGCTGTAAACCGGACGGTTCAGGGCCGTCATTCTTGATTCCCGAACCTGAGTGACAGAGGCACCACCTTCGGGTAATGCCCTCTTCGTTTCCTGCACTACTTGATGATCGGGAGGAGCCCTTCGGGATAACACCTCGGTATCATCCCCCCTGTTGGGCGAGGAGGCCGGAGAAGACGTGTCACTCTCCATCATCTCCGGAAGAAGGTCTCCCGAGGAGGAGGACGATTAAGAAACACCAGGCGTTAACCTGCGTGGATGTACATATGTCGGATGATTACTTCACTAATAGGAAAAGAATGAGGTACGTTTAAAATTTCCCCAGCTTCACTTAAGGTTTGGCCAGAGGTTCGTCCTCGTCATAAAGCCATACGGCAGCATTGCTCGCCCGGCCCAAGCCCCCCGACGATGGCATTTTTCCTCTCTTGGAAGGCTTCCCCTCCTGATCTTCAGAAGCGGCCCTATTTTTGCCATGGAGGGTTTCCTCTGCACCTTTGCCCTTGGACAAAGGGGTTTCGGTTTCCCAGAACACAGCGTCTAATTCATCCTCAGGGCAGGTATCACCTCTGGGCTCCCTGCTCTCGCCCCCCTCTGCGGACACCAGGTACTGTGTCGGGATCAGCATTCTCCTCAGCAGGGCGGTCGCAGAGTCTTCGAGAAGGGGCACAGGACAACAGATTAACACCGCTTTCTTTATCCAGTCCTGTATAGGGACGGATTGTTCAGCATCTTGTTAAGAGACGCTTGAATGGAAGGTGTTCGGAGATTGAATACTTACCGTAGTGTCCGGATGATTGCAGTCAAGGCCAACATCTTCGGTGGTGTCCGGCCATTGCTCTCGTTCCCCGAAATAAAATATCCACATTCCTTCGTGCGTGGTGGAGAAGACGTGCCGAAGAGTCCGCCGCCCTTCTGGATTAAACTCCCACATACGGAGAGGCCGCCGCTGACATGGCAGGGTCCGGTGGACTAGCATTACTTGAACGATGTTGACAAGATTGATGCCCTTCTCGGTAAGGCTTCGAATGCGACTTTGCAGAGTCTGCACTTCATTGACGGATCCCCAGTCCAATCCCTTATTGATCCATGAAACAAGCTGAATTGGAGGGCTGGGTCGGAACGCAGGCGTAGCCGCCCACTCGGAGCCCCGCGGCTCGTTGATATAAAACCACCCCTGTTGCCATAGGTCAGAAGACTTGGCGAAAAATCCTTCAAACCAAACCGCGCTGGCAAGCTTGCCTATTATGGCGCTGCCGCACTCTGCCTACTCCTCCTCTGTCACCTACGGCCTCACGTCAAAGGTCTCGAGCTACAAAGCAAAGTGCGGAGGAGTTCGGAGGAAAGCCTCACACGTGACGATAAATGTCGAGATGCGGAGAATAGAGTCCGGGGCCAGATCGTGAAAGTCTAGCCCATAGTAGAACATGAGCCCCCGGACGAACGGTTTAAGCGCGAACCCTAACCCATGAGGAAGTAGGACACAAATACTACCCTCTCGCCGGATTTGGGGGTAGTAATAACCTGCCCCTTTGCGGGAAGCCGATGAAGGATTTCTGGGGTCAGATACCTCGCCGTGCGGAGCTTTGCCATATCCTCCTCCGTGACAGAAGAAGCCACCCACCGGCCTGGACGACTGGATCCGGACATGATTGGGGCTAGTGGAGATTGGAACCCGAGGGTGAGAACTCGAGGTGGCTGGGGTTGAGGAAGAAGCAAGAGCAAAAGAAAAAGACGAGACTGGGTCTCTATATAAAGACCCCAAATACTAAGCGTCTCCACCTGGGTCTCGAAACTTACCTATCCTCAAAGAGTTGTACCCAGGGGACGTTTGGGTTACCCATGCCTGCATTAATGAAAATCCCGTGAATAAGGGAACAGAATCTCTGCCTTGACAAGACGTGCCAGTAAAACCGCGTCCCGAGACGTGGGGCGACGTGCTAGCCAACGGTAGGAAATAGTAACCGGGCGGGCGTGATACGATATCATAAACAGTTATCAACAAATTGGACTCATGGAATATTGTATTCTCTGCAATTATATGCACAGGTCCGGATATACTTACTACATCCGAAGACTATTCTGGAGTTCGGAAGGAGGGAACCCGCCTTGCAATGCCGAAGACAAATCTGCGCGCCGGACTCCTCGTCATTGAAGCCAGGTTCAGGGGCTACTGAGGGAGTCCTGGACTAAGGGGTCCTCGAGCATCCGGCCTGTTATCCGTGGGTCGGACTGATGGGCTGTGAAGACATGAAGACCGAAGACTGTACCCGTGTCCAGGTTGGACTCTACATGGCGTGGAAGGCAAGCTTGGCAACCGACTATGTAGATTCCCTCTTATGTAACCGACTCCATGTAACCCTACATCTCTCCGGTGTCTATATAAACCGAAGAGCGTAGTCCGGATAGGCGGATACGCATAACCATAGTCATACAGGCTAGACTTGTAGGGTTTAGCCATTACGATCTCGTGGTAGATGAGCTCCTGTAACACTCATATTCATCAAGATCAATCAAGCAGGAAGTAGGGTGTTACCTCCATAGAGAGGGCCCGAACCTGGGTAAACATTGTGTCCCCTGTCTCCTGTTACCATCGATCCTAGATGCATAGTTCGGGACCCCCTACCCGAGATCCGCCGGTTTTGACACCGACAAGGAGCGCTCCATGTTTCCATTGACTGTGATAGCGCCCCGTGGTCCGGGCATCTTAAGCCTAAGATAAGCGTAGTGCGGGACTGAATTGAAACGGGCGAAAGCAGTTCGTCCGAGTAGTGCATGATAGCCACTTCGGAACGGGACAATGTCGAAGATCAAGTCTTCGCTCCGGAAGTTATCCGGTGAGCCAAAGACGACTTCCAGCTTTTTGGATCCTATCCAACAGGCTTCTACACCGGGTATTACCCCTTTAAAGGTGGTTTTAGTGGGCTTGATTCTCGACGGATCAATGCCCATTTTACGGACGGTGTCCTAATAAAGCAGATTGAGACTGCTGCCGCCGTCCATGAGGACTCGTGTGAGGTGGAATCCGTCGATAATTGGATTGAGGACCAATGCAGCCGAACCCCCATGACGGATACTGGTCGGATGGTCTCTGCGGTCGAAGGTGATCGGACAGGCTGGCCATGAATTAAACTTTGGGGCGACTGGCTCTAAGGCATAAACGTCCCTTATCGCGCGCTTGCGATCCTGCTTGGGGATATGAGTGACGTAGACCATGTTCACTGTTTTAACCTCGGGGGGGGGGGGGATTTCTTCTGTCCCCCTGTATTCTGTGGGCGAGACTCTTCATCGCCGTCATCGTTGGGCGGCCCCTTCCCCTTGTGTTCGGCGTTGAGCTTGCCGGCCTGTTTAAAGACCCAACAATTTATGTTGGTATGATTGGCAGGCTTGTCGGGGGTGCCATGAATCTGGCAAGGCCGATTGATTATTCTGTCCAAACTAGATGGACCATCTCTGTTTCCTTTGAATGGCTTCTTCCATTGACCGGGTTCGGAGCCACTGAATCCGGCATTAACCGCCATGTCTTCGGTATCTTGGTTGTTGCTTCGACGCCTGTGTTTATTGCGTCGTGGCTTGCCATTGCCATCCCCGGCTTCGGAAGTGCCGGGGTCGCTGGTGTTGTTACTTCTACGAGCCAGCCAGCTATCTTATCCCGTGCAAAAGCGGTTCATGAGTGCGGTAAGGGCTGCCATGGACTTCAGATTTTATTGGCCGAGGTGTCGGGCGAGCCACTCATCTCAGACGCTGTGTTTAAAGGCCGCGAGGGCTTCGGCGTCCAGACAATCCACAATTTGGTTATTTTTAATCAAGAATCTGGTCCAAAGTTTCTGGGATGATTCTCCGGGATGCTGGACTATGTGGCTAAGGTCATCAGCGTCTGGAGGCCGAACATAGGTACCTTGAAAGTTGTCTCTAAAGGCGTCCTCCAAGTCTTCCTAGCTTCCAACAGAGTTTTCTGAGAGGCTGTTCAGCCAATGCCGTGCTGGCCCCTTGAGTTTTAGGGCAGGTACTTAATGGCGTGGAGGTCATCATCGCGAGCCATGTGGACATGGAAAAGAAAATCTTCGATCCATACTGCGGGGTCCGTCGTACCATCGTATGATTCGATGTTCACGGGTTTAAATCCTTCAGGGAACTGGTGCTCCATAACCTCATCGGTGAAGCACAAGGGGTGTGTGGCGCTTCTATATCGAGCTATGTCTCAGCGTAGTTCGGATGAAGTCCGAATGCGGTTCTCGGCTCAAGTGAGGTTGTGCCTGTCATGACAGACCTGATGGCCGTCCTCTCGTGTCGGAGCACGCCCCCTTGACCCATATTTTGATCTTGTTAGACCGGCTCTACTGTCCAGGTCCTTGCGTAAGTCATAGGTATAGCCTGGGGCCGCTGCTTCCCTGCCTCAATGGCGTGGTGGCGCGGGTTGGTGTTCGGCGTGGCTAGCCGGACTGTCTCGTCTGCCCGGTGGTCAGTCGGGCTCGTCGGTGTTTTATGCTTTGGTGGTATTGGCTCCAGGGCCTCGTCGTCAAATTGAGGTAGTAGCTTACGCTTCGGGTAACTCTTGGTTGGGAGCTCGAGGCCGTATTCCCCGGCTGCCAGGACATTAGTCCATCTTTCATTGAGTATATCCTATTCAGCTTCAAGCTACTGCTGCTTCTTTTTTAGGCTTCTCGTAGTAGCGATTAGCCCACGCTTAAAGCGCTCTTGCTCGAGGGGCTCCTCCGGCACGATGAAGTCTTCGTCGCCGAGGCTCACATCCTCTTCGGAGATCGGTAGGTAGTTACTCTCCTCCAAGTCCTCGTTCCCCATTAGATCATCGGGGTTAACTTGCCCATCTTCCATATCATCTTGTTCGGATGTTGGCTCGATAGGGGCTTCTGGATCTTCGGTGTTCTCTGGAGTGTTATTGTCTTCGGTGCTGGTATTGCTGTGTTTTTTGCGACGCGTTTTTGAGGGGCGCCGCGGACGTCGACTCTTTGGATGTGCTTCGGCAGGCTTGTCCTCAGCCGGATCCTTCTTGCCATCATCGTCATCCTCTTTGGGTGTATCCACCATGTATATATCATATTTGGAGGTGGTCGTCCATCGTCTGGTAAACGGAGTGTTTTGGCCATGATCGTCTCTGGCATCGTCGTCCATACCGTTGATGTCTTCGGAGGCATAGTCCAGCATGTCGGTTAGATCCTCGACCGTGGCTATGAAGTGGGTGGTTGGTGGGACGTAAAATTCCCTGCTCTCAGCCCCTAATCCGGGCTGGATGTAATTCGTAAGCGATTCCTCTATGATGGCGAGGGATCGCATTAAGTCTAGGGCCTCGTTTAGGAGCGAGGTTTGGACAGAGAGGCGAGAGTCTATTGGGCCGGCCAGGGTAATTATCTCCTAGCCGTGCCTGCTTATCGCGGACTTCAGAGTTCGGATTCACAGTCTGAGGGAGAGTCCGGTGCTTTAGTGACAAGGGGAGTTCGGTTGGTCTTTGGGTTTGCTGATGACGCCGTCCCCTCCGGATCTCTGGTAGCGAGTTCCGTGACTGCAGAGAGTCCAGCGGGCTCTACGTTCCCGTCTTTGGACCTGGTGGTCCACTCCGGATCTAAGGCCGGAGCGGTGGTCGTGGCCGTGAATCTTTCGAAGTTCAAGTCTCCTCGGATATCGGCGACATAGTTTAGGTTCCCAAAACTGATCCGACGACCAGGGGCGTAGCTGTCGATCTGCTCGAGGTGGCCAATCGAGTTGGCGTGAAGTGCGAAGCCGCTGAATACGAAGATTTGGCCGGGGAGGAAAGCCTCCTCCGGAACAACATCATTGTAGATAATCGAACGAGCCATCGAACCTTCTGCCGACAACACAGAGGAACTCTCAAGTCGGTGTCAAAACCGGCCGATCTCGGGTAGGGGGTCCCGAACTGTGCGTCTGAGGATCGAAGGTAATAGGAGGCGGGGGGCATGATGTTTACCTAGGTTCGGGCCCTCTTAACGAAGGTAATACCCTACTTCTTGCTTGATTGACTTGTATGAATATGAGGATTACAAGAGTTGATCTACCTCGAGATCGTAATGGCTAAACCCTAGATGTCCAGCCTATATGATTATGATGGCCTCCACGGACTAAACCCTCCAGTTTATATAGACACCGGAGGGGCCTAGGGCTGTACAGAGCTAGTTTACAGAGAAAGGAATCTTCAGATCCGAACGCTAAGCTTGCCATCCACTCAAAGGAGAGTCCCATCCGGATACGGGAGGAAACTTTCCATCTTGTATATTTACGGCCACCAGTCCGGCCCATATCACATAGCCCGGACGCCCGGAGACCCCCTAATCTAGGACTCCCTCAGTCCCAATTGAGTTTTTATGGATACAGAGGCTTCCGACAGCAAAACTTATCATCTAGGGTTCTTTCTGGTGGTTTGGGTATCTATAGGAATTTTTGGCATTGGTCTCACGTCAAGGGGGCCCATGAGGGAGCGAAAAGCCTGCCTGGCGCGCCCTAGGGGCTCCCTAGGCTTATCATGCCCTCAAGGCTCTTCCGTCGGCTCCGTGCTCCATGGGGTCTCTTCTGGTCCATAAAAAATCACCGTAAATTTTCAGCCCATTCTGAGAACTTTTATTTCTGCACAAAAAGCAACACCACGGTAGTTCTGCTGAAAACGGCGTCAGTCCGGGTTAGTTCCATTCAAATCATACCAAAAACGTACAAAATGTTTGTAAACATGGCATGAATATATCATAAATTATAGATATGTTGGAGACGTATCAGCATCCCCAAGCTTAATTCATACTCGTCCTCGAGTAGGTAAATGATAAAAGAAATAATTTATGAAGTGTGAATGCTAGCATAGTGCATAAGTTTGATCAATGATAATTTCGATCACTTTTCCTAGCATCATAACATCAACTTTTCTCATCATGATAAAGTAGCAATCAATTTATATGTTTTGGTTCAAACAATGCATTCTCTTGAAACTTAACAACCTATGTTCTTAATCATCAAACAATTGCAATTCAACTTATCTTCAACAAAGTCTAAGTAAGAGCTCCACATACTCTATTATCATATAGTCTTTATGATTTCTTATACTCAAAGAATATTTGTGTAACAAACATCATCCATCAAACACAGAGAAAGATAAGGGCATAATCTTTCGCCTCCCAACTCATTTATCATAGAGATAATTGTAAATAATAATAATTCATGATCAAATATATTTGAATGGCCATATGTGCCTGGATCTTTCCCCACCACATGATGCTTGCCAACTAAAGAATAATTGAGGTTGAAATGATAAGGAATACTATTAACTCTTGCATAAAAGTAAATACATAAAGTAAAAGATAGGCCCTTTGTAGAGGGAAGCAGAGGTTGTCATGCACTTTTTATTTTTGGATGTGCAAATCCTTAAAGCAAAGGAACGTCATGTTATATTTCCCCTTGTGATAGAGACCTTTATTATGCAGTGCGTCGCTTTTATTTGTTTGCCATCACAAGTTCGTACAATGTTTATTTTCCCTTGCAATAAAAGATCATACATATTTTAGGAGAAATTTTATTGCTTTTTGCACTGATGACAACTTACTTTAAGGTTCTTATTTAATTCATAGGTAGATATGGTGGACACTCATGGCAAGAAACTGGGTTTAAGGGTTTTTGGATGCATAAGTAGTATCTTTACTTATTACGAATTTTTGCCATCAAAAGAACCTAAGCAAGCACCACATGTTGGAGGATCCATAACAATATAACTTCTATTCAAATATACCCAAACATATTTCATTACATTGTCTTCCTTGTCCAACTTTAACTAATTTGCTCAGGTTCGAAAATAATTAATGGGCATTCATAATCATAAAAGATGTCCAAGATAATATATTTATATGTGAAAGTTCTATTCCTTATACTAATCATTCATGAATTGCTTGTATGACCAATATTGTGGTTTTCAAGCTTCAATAGATTTTGCTTTCTAAACCCAATGTGAAACTACTACTAGGCGTGATACAAGTATATGAAGCACATATATGTTTACTCTTAGGATGTAAGTGAAGAACGGGAGTAAATGACAAACTACTCCAAAAAGATATAAGTGAAGATCAAATGACTAGTTAAATAATAGGTAGCTATGTGAGGACTCTCTTTGATTTGAAAATTTTCAGATATTAAGTATTTTATTCAAACACCAAAGAAAACAAAATAAAATGACATTCCAAGAATAACACATATCATGTGAAGAAGCATAAACTTAGGCTCAACCAAAACTGACCGATAGTTGTTGAAGAAGAAAGGTGGGATGCTTGACACTTCTTGGAATAAATACTTGCGATGTCTTGGGCATCCCCAAGCTTGAGCTCTTGTGTCTCCTTAATTCCTCTCATATCATGGTTTCCCTAAATCTTAAAAAACTTCATCCACACAAAACTCAACAAGAACTCATGAGATAAGTTAGTATAAATCAATGCAAAACCTTATCATTCCCTACTGTAGAAAATCACTGAAATTATATTTTTACATTGCATACTAAATGCCTCTGCATATTTAATACTCCTATCCACAAATAGAATCATTAAACAAGCAAACATATGCAAACAGAACAACAATCTATCTAAACAGAACAGTCTATAAAGGATGAAGAAGAATCCATACTTATTTAACTCAAAAAATTCCAAAAATTTACCACACTGTAGAAATTTATCATATCTTCTTGTGTAAAAATTTCAACATTTTACCACATTCCAACTTCTCTAGATAATTCACGCAATAGCGTGCAACTTTCTGTTTTGAAACAACAACTCAAATACTTGCAAACTAAGCATGGTGAAGGCTATCCTTGACACTTATTTATTGAAATAAAAGATACAAAACATTATTCTAAATAACAGCAAGAAAGTCCAACAAAAATAAAATGGCGTTCCAAGCAAAACACATATCATGTGACGAATAAAAATATGGCTCCAAGTGAGGTTGCCGATAATGTTGAAGACAAAAGAGGGGATGCCTTTCGAGGCATCCCCAAGCTTAGTTGCTTGGATATTCCTTTAATGTTACCTTGGGTGCCTTGGGAATCCCCAAGCTTAGTGTCTTGCCACTCCTTATTCTCCTCATATCGATATCTCACCCAAAACTTGAAAACTTCAACCACACAAAACTTAACGGAACTTCGTGAGATAGGCTAGTATATGATAAGGAGCAAATCATTCACTTGGGACAAGATTCATAATTGTTTTCACATAATAACTAGTGTAACTTATCATTTCCACAATTCATATCACTTAATATATGCTATGGAAACACTAAAACAAGCAAACAATGCATTGAAAACAGAATCTATCAAAAAATAGAACAACCTGTAATGATATGAATAATGAACATACTTCTGCAACTCTAAAAATTCTGAAACATTAGGACAACATAGGGAATTTGTATATCAATCATGTGTAAAAAATTCAGATCAAAAGCACGTTCTAGTGAATTATAGGAATTCTAGGAGTGAGCGCAAAAGTTTCTGTTATTGCACATAATCAAATCAACTATCATCCACACTATCTCAAAGGCTTTACTTGGCACTTTATTGAAACAAAAGCTATATAAAATGATTAATATAGTAGATTAATCATGTGAACACACAAAAACAGTAGGTATAAATATTGGGTTGTCTCCCAACAAGCGCTTTTGTTTAATGCCTCTTTAGCTAGGTATGATGATTTTACTGATGCCCACATAAAACAAAGAATTGAAACATAATGGGAGCATGAATCAACTAGCATAGGAAGGCAAAACAAGCATGACTTCAAAACTTTCAACACATAGAGAGAAAACTTGATATTATTGAGATGCATATAAGCACATCTTCCCCTCTCATAATAATTTTCTGTAGGATCCTTCAACAATATAATTATCACATAAAGCATTCTTTTCAAGATACATAAGCATAGAATTTTTATTACTCTCCACAAAAGAAAATTTCTTCTCATTCATAATAGTGGGAGAAAACTCAACAAAATAACTACCATGTGATCCTTGATTGGCATAATCCAATTGAAAATTAAAATCATGATGAAAAGTTTCATGGTTATGATAATTCTTTATAGCATACATGTCATCACCATAATCATCATAAATAGAAACTTTGTTGTCATAATCAATTGAAACCTCTTTCGAAATAGTGGAATCATCATTAAATAAAGACATGACCTCTCCAAATCCATTTTCATAATTATTACAATAAGATTCAACACCCTCCAAAATAGTGAGATCCTTAGTACCTAGAGTTGACACTCTTCCAAACCCACTTTCATCAATATAATTATCATAGATAGGAGGCATGCTTTCATCATAATAATTTTGCTCATCAAAACATGCGGGACTAAAAAGATCATATTCATCAAACGTAGCATCACCAAGCTTATGGCTTTGCATATCATTAGCATCATGGATATTCAAAGAATTCATACTAGCAACATTGCAACCATACTCATCATTAAAGGATTTTATGCCAAACATTTTATTGAATTCTTCTTCTAACAATTGAGCACAATTTTTTGATCCATCATTCAAGAAAGACATTATAATTATGAATAGTATGAGGCAACCTCAATTCCATTTTTTATTTTTCTTTTATAAACCAAACTATTGATAAACAAGAAACTAAAACATTTGATTGCAAGATCTAAAGATATACCTTCAAGCACTCACGTCCTCGACAACGGCGCCGAAAATGAGCTTGATGTCTACTATGCAACTTTATTTCTTGTAGACTCTGTTGGGCATCCAAGAGCAGAGTTTTGTAGGACTATGGGAAATTTCCCTCAAGTGGATGACCTAAGGTTTATCAATCCATGGGAGGCGTAGGATGAAGATGGTCTCTCAAACAACCCTGCAACCAAATACAAGAAATCTCTTGTGTCCCAACACACCCAATACAATGACAAATTGTATAGGTGAAGTAGTTCGGCGAAAAGATGGTGATACAAGTGTAGTATGGATAATAGTATAGGTTTTGTAATCTAAAAATATAAAAACAACAAGGTAGAAAGTAACAAAAGTGAGCACAAACGATATAGCAATGCTTTAAAATAAGGCCTAGGGTTCATACTTTCACTAGTGCAATCTCTCAACGGTGCTAACATAATTGAATCATATAACAATCCCTCAACGTGCGATGAAGAATCACTCCAAAGTTCTTATCTAGCGGAGAACATAAGATTAAATTGTGTGTAGGATACGAAACCACCTCAAAGTTACCCTTCTAATCAATCTATTGAGCCATCTGATACGTCTCCAACATATCTATAATTTATGAAGTATTCATGCCCTGTTTACACCAGTTGTATATGATTTTGGTATGATTTTGATGAAACTAACCCAGACAAACGTTGTTTTCAGCAGAACTACTGTGGTGTTGTTTTTTGTGCAGAAATAAAAGTTCTCCAAATGCAACGAAACTTTTTGATGATTTTTTTGGAACAAAAGAGGCACTAGAAGCTTCGTGGGAGGAACAGAAGGTGAAGGAGGTGAGGAAAAGACACCTGGGCGCGCTAGGAGGCCCAGGCGTGCCCTGGTGGGTTGTGTCGACCTCGAGGCCGATCTTCGTGTGATTCCAATGCTGAAAAATCCTATAAATAGAGAAACCATCAGAAATAACTCTAGATCAGAAGTTCCGCTGCCGCAAGCCTCTATAGCCACGAAAAATCAATCTAGACCCTGTTCCAGCGGCCATCTCCATCATCCCGGTGGCCATCTCCATCATCCCGGTGGCCACCATGATGAGGAGGCAGTAGTCCACCCTCGGGACTGAGGGTTTGTACCATTAACTATGTGTTTAATCTATCTATCTCTCTCGTGTTCTTGATGGCACGATCTTAATGTATCGCGGGCTTTGTTAATATAGTTGGATCATATGGTGTTTCTCCCTCTCTATCTTGTTGTGATGAATTGAGTTTTCCCTTTGAGATTTCGTTTTATCGGTTTGAATATTTTTATGGATTTGAGAGCACTTGATATATGTCTTGCATATGAATACCCGTGGTGACAATGGGGTATTATATTGATTCACTTGATATATGTTTTGGCACTCAACTCGCGGATTCCCGAGGTGACATTGGGGTAATCTATGCATAGGGGTTGATGCACATTTCCGTCCTTGTTTCACTACCGCAGGGTGCTGCTAACGTGACAGTACAATCAGAGACCCTTCAAGAAACTGTGTGTGATTCCATAATCGCAAACGGTGCTGTATGAAAGCCATCAGAAATGTATAAAACGTTTGTGATGACGGATGCATCAAACACGGTTCAGGTTTTAGTTGCGTGTGGATGAAGGACATATGGTTCAGTTCAATTAACTATTTGCGATGAGGAGGAACAAAAGAAACGGGTAGCTAGATGAAGGCGTGTCCGATACACAACACACAGTTCACTCGGATGGACTGTTTGTGATTAGGAAATACAAAAGAAATGGGCAGCCAGATGAAGGTGTGTGCGATATATAGCATAAGGTTCACTCGGATGAACTGTTTGTGATTAGGCAACACAAAAGAAACGGTCAGCCAGATCAAGGTGTGTGGGATATATGGCATGCGGTTCACTCGGATGAACTATTTGCGTTGACACAAGAGTACATAAACGATTCAAGTTAACAAGATGTGTGTGTTGTGCGATGGGATTGCATGCGGTTCACTTGGCCCTTGTCGTCAGTGTGTGACCTCTGTGGCAACCGTTCGCTCCCCAAGCGCCTCTTCGTGTACCGTGGCAACCGTCCACCGGCTCTTCGCCTTTCCCTCTCGATTTGGAACTGTTGTCGCACGCTTGCTCTTCCTCCCTCCTCCATTTGCCTCCACCCTTCCTTCTGCCATTGTTTGGTCGTCTTCATGAAGGGAACAAGCCAGAAACGACCCCGTTATTCTTGCCCTGATCTGAATGATGACAGGGTGGAGGAACTCATTGATCGGTGCGACGTCATCACCTCGGCTAGCATGGCAGGTTCGTTCAAGACCATTCTCGACTCAACTAATAACATCATTACAAGGAACCCAAGTTTGATCTCCCCTATCTTCTTCGACGTGACCCTGCTGACTGGCGCGGGGACGAGGGAAGCCTCGCCTTGTGTAAGTTGATGCGGCTTGATAATATTACATATGATGTTAAGATGCCATCGCTTGAGGGCAAGGCTTGGGCAGGCGCAAATGGAGATTGGGTTGTTTATATTGGGTACAACTGCGAGTGGGAACTTGTGAATGTGTACACTCATCACCGGGTTCCACTTCGAAAAATCTCAGACGACTGGCCAGAGGTTGAGTACACCGGTATTCTACGTGAGTTCAAATACGATCATGCTGACTGCCGTCTACGGAATATAGCAATTTGTTGAGTTCCCAACCGCTCTTGGGGTTATAGGAATGCTTATGTTGTCGCTATCTTCGACAAGCTTGTTGCCGTTCTTCATGGTTGGACTCGATGGATATTGCTCAAAAATCAGTTTCTATACACGGATGAGTACTGTGATGCAGTTCAATACGAGGGTCTTGTGTTTGCTGCCACCACTCGTGGCACTGTTTTTGCATGGAATCCTCATGATTTCAGTACGTTTGTCTTCCACCGTAATTATAATTGTTTCATCCACATGCATGCGGGTTAGCTAGTTTCCCTTTACTAATTAACCTTCTTGTGTTTCCAAGGTTCTTTGAACATTCCACCACCTATACTTGAAAATTCTATTCACGAGCATGAGGACGAGCAGGACCCATATACTCAGTGGCGCCTGGCAACTTATTCCAATGGATCACCTCTTCTTGTCTGTATACGGGGCACTGCTGATGTTACTAAGGAAGCACGTGTTGTCTCGTATGGTCGCACTCTTCGGACCTATTCCAACATCCGTTGCAGGGTATTTGGGATGGATACTGGTGTACTAGCGCCAACACCTTCTCACTGTTTCAGTATTGAAAGTCTTGGAGGAAACTCACTATTCATTGGACAAAACTATCCAATGATGGTGGAAGGCGATCCAGCTGCTGTTGACACAACGTTACTACCATTTATGAGAAGCAATTGTATCTATACCTCGGACATTACTATGCTTCCCTATCGTCCCAATATGGGTATTGAAATAGGCCGCTTCAGCCTGGATGATCAGTCCTGCGTTGGTCTCAAGATTGACAGTAGCTGGCCCTTCCCAGAGAATCACTTCTGGTTCAAAGCAAGCGCTTCCAACACCGACGAGTGGTTGAGCTGAAGTTCATTTCATCGCTTTGTTATTTTTTGTGTGAGAAAAACTTTACTAGAATGTTTAGTTGGAAATGATCCATAATCCAACGTGTATCCTCGTTGTCGTTGTGGGTTGATGACTTGTTGTATGTAACCAATGGTACATTTGCATATAAGTCCATGAACTCACGCCTGCTAGTGGTGTCCATATGAAGAGTGCTAGTGATTTTAGTTGCAAAAATTAGATAGTGCTAGTGATTTATAGCTGCATATTTTGACAAATCGCAGTGTTACAAGGTTGACAAATGGCAATGTTACTAGATAAACAAATGCCAATCTTTCCAGTTTGAGAAATGGCAACATACCCAAAATGACAGATATGCAAATCTTACCCAATTGTTTGTATGTGGTTGCACATGGGTCATGCAAAACAACCGTTTGCGTTGAAGGGATGCAGAAATCCTGCTCGACACATTTTCCCTTGGTTGTCGGTTTGCATACGGGTATTCTAACTAAAACATTTGCGATGAGTGTTTTATATTTAAAAATGTTGACGTTTTTTCAAAAGAAAATCATTTGATAAGTCTGTACATTAAAAGAGAAAAACGCAAGTTCGTTCAAACCATCTCTTTCATTCTGTCACACTGCGAACTTATATTCATATGGTCGAGAATTCGAGATACATTATTAAACCCCAAAAAAACTATTCCGGCGGCGGCGGAGGAGGCGTGTCACTTCGTCCTTGTCGTTGTCGTCCTCCAGGACGCCGTTGTTGAAGTCTTCAAGGCAGCACACAATTTTCTTCACTCGTAAATCAAACATCATGTCGTCGTGCGATCGACGGGCGGGGCGCGAGAGGACGGCAACTGGCGCCGCTGAGAGGTAGGGTTCGACGACAGCATCCCATGCCGCTGAGGGGGGGGGGCGCACGGGCATGGGCACGGGCGCGGCAGGTGCAGCCAAACACACAGGGACCGACGCCGCGGTGGGTGGAGGGGCGCGCACGGGCGCGGTGGATGCAGCCAAACGCACAGGGGCCGGCGGCACGGTGGCTGGAGGGGCGCGCACGGGCACGGGCACGGGCACGGGCACGGGCGCTAGCACTGGCATGTACACGAGCTCGCGCGGGTCCGCGGAGACCTCGGCCGACGCCTTGGCTTCCAGCTCTGCGATAGTGCTCGGCAACCAGCCCGTCAGTGCTACGGGGATGGTCACTGGCGCGGGCGCGTGGATGGGAGCTGGGACGGGAGCGGGGGTAGAAACCACCGCGGCCAGCTCGTTCTAGGCCATGTCCATGAGGCCCCATTCCTCCTTATTTTCCATCTCCTCCGGCTCTGTCGGGGAGGCTGATCGTACCCACGGACACCTATGGGGCCGGCGGACCAGGCCCCTTGTGGTTCGGAGGGGGGGCGGAGATCGCACGAAGAGCGGATCGAGGCGAGGCACACGAGCAGTTTACCCAGCTTCGGAGCTCTCCGGAGGGATAAAACTCCTACTGCTGCTTGTTTGATGTATTGTGTTCTTGCTAGGGAGCAATGAGAGCTACAAAACCTAACGTGAGTGTATCTAGTCTCCGTGAGTCGAATGAACCAACCAGCCGAACCCCTTCTACGCTATGCATGGGCCTCCTTTTATATGCTCAAGGGGTCTCCGGCTGTGGCAACATAGGCGGGGTACAAATGTAAAAACAGGAGTTGGTACAACTACTCGAACAAAGGTGTACAAGGTAAAATACCTAACCACGACGGCAAGGGACAAAAGCAATAAATGCCCGTCGTTGTCGCCCAAACAAAGGCACACAGACCGTCAGTGCGCCCTTCGCTCGCCACGATGGCAAGCTTGTCAGCGCCGCTTATCGCTGCTCTCCGCTGGCTGCACAGCCGCTCGACACGCGCGCATGGAACGGTCCCATGGCGACACGTCGCTGGATGAGCTGGAGCGGAGATGGAGAGAAGTTGCATGCAGCGGCAAGCGCCTTGCCGCGGCCGAATCCTTGTCACGCCCGGAGGCTTGTCGCGCCTGAGCCTTCCCGGCAAGCTCCTCTTGCCGGGCCTTGTCTTCTGCGTGCGAGGTGGCCTTCCCGACAAGCTCCTCTTGTCGGGGCCTTGTCTTCTTAATCAAATACTTTGTTCTTGAATGGCTCCAAAGGAGCCACAGAGGATCTTGGCGATGACGAGGCAAACTCGCCGCTGGTGTTACAACTGTCTGCGTGCACGAGTACGGGATACTAGGGTACCCCTACCTAGTACACCGACAGAGCCCCGGCCTGGGCCGTACACGGTGCCGAGCGCTTGTCGGGCCAGGCCCAAAACTGTGCGCGGACACACGCGGCCTCGACCACGTCGCAACTCGCCGCGGACCCACCACGATCCCCACTAACGGCACGCACCGGGCGTGGCGTCGTGCGAGAGATTGTGGGCGCGGTCGTGGGGGGGGGGGGTTTCTTTATTAGTATAAGCGGAACGTCCGCCCCTCCTCCCTTTATAAGCGGAGGAAACAGAGGCAGGCCGACCACCCCTGCCATTGCTGTCTTGTCAAGAAACCACCGCCGCTCCCTCTTCTTCTCCGTGCGAAGAGAGCAGCGCCGCCTTTCGCCACAAGCACACTCACATTGCCGGCCTCCTCCGCCCTCGCCATGGCTCCGAAAGCCGATAAGGAGAAGGGCGTCAAGTCGGCCGAGGCGCAGCGGCTCATGGCGTGCGCAAGGAGCGAGCCATCTTCCCCGCAGCTCGGGCGCAAGGGAGCTGCGGACGCCTTCTACCTCTTCTGTCGACGGAGACTCAGGCGCATCCGCGCACGAGGGTGCTCCCCGCCTCCGCCTCCGATTTGGCCCCAATAGGGTACCCTTTCTTCGCCCTTTTCTTATATTTCGGGCTTTGCCCGCCCTTTTCTGAGTTCTTTTGTGACATAATGAACACCTTTAGCCTCCGCCTCCTTGATTTCATCCCCAACGCCATCTTGACCATGGCGGTTTTCGCACATTTGTGCGAAAACTTTGTCGGAGTCCACCCGAACGTGGCACTCTTCCGCCATTTCTTTGTTCCCCGCGTCGAGAGAGGAGAGCCACTTGCCGGAGGGATAGCCTGGGTCTCTAGGATCGGCAAGAAAGAGGCCTACCTAGAGGGAGAGTTCCGCAACAAGTGGGAGGAGTGGAGAGCCAACTGTGCGGGTCAGAGGAGAATCCGCAGCCCTTCACCGCCAGGCGCCAAACCCCAATAGTGCGCGACGAGGATTGGAGTAACTTGGCGCCGAGGATGCGGTCAAGATAGCCGTGACTCAATCCTCTGCGCGCCAGCTTGCCGGGTTGACCGTAGGCGCAGCTTGGCGGACTTCCTTCGCCGCCAGACGCTTCCCTTGCGAGAAAGGAGGAGGCCTGCTTGGGAGTTCCAAAATGCGGCGGACATCATGAGGCTGCGCCCGTGCCTGAATTGGAACTTTACCGTCTTGGAGCTGGACTCGAGCATCGCCGAGCTGTTCAAGAACGACCCCGACCACCCCGAGTGGTTTAGGTTGCCGCGGGGTCGCCCCATCAGGCAACAACTCGGCGCCGACCGCATCCGCGCCATGATGCCACTGTGCGACTCCCACGGAATCGTCCCAACCTGGCAGGAGCCCCCCGACGAGGTCGTGCAGCAATTCTTCGATGATTTGCAAGAAGTGCCGATCCGCTCCGACGAGCAGAAAAGGCTCACCCGCGACACCACCGACCAGGAGATGGCGCGGATTGCCACCAGGGTGGAGGAGGCGGCAGAAGCCGCTGCCCGGAGCCTTCGGGTTCATCGTGGAGGAGGCGGACGCGCCAGGCGGCAAGCCTTGCCGAAGCGAGGGAGGTCGCCGGTGAGGACGAGCTTGTCGAGCCCGAGGCCGGGTCGAGTGGACCCGCCAAGGGCGCTTTCTTCCCCACCGCCAAGCGACTTGCCGCTGGGAGCCCCGGCCTCGCCGAGGAGGCGCCTCCGCAAGGCTGGAGACGAGCTGGGCGAGAGACCGCCCACAGCGAGTAGCACATGCGACGCGCTTCCATCAAGGCAAGCGAGGTTGCCGCGGGAGCACCCCACACGGCCGCGACAACCGGGGCGGGATCTTCTCAGGCACCGCCGACGCCTCCGCCAAGCAACCAAGAGAGCCCACGCCTCCACCTCGTCGCACCGGAGGCGAGGCGGAGTTTGACTTCTCCGCGCTCAGCTCCGGGGAGGAAGGCGAAGAGCAAGCTTCTCGAGATTGTGCTTGTATTTCTTCAATTTTATTGCTTCATCTTGAATCTGATTTGCTTCGTTTCGGACTCTTTCCTTTTCGTGACGCCGCCTGTGGAGCGGCGAAGAGGGCTAAGATCCCGACGGTCGTTGAGGACGATTCTCCGTGGCGACGGGGACGCGTCGAGACCGCTTTGCTGGACCAGCAACCCTTCCCTGTGAGCAGCCCCCAACACAGCCCCTGCAGTAAGTGTGCAGTTTTCTTCTTACTATTAGGTGTGCAGGGGTGCTCCTTCTTTGTTGATATCTCGACTGTGTGCTTGTGTAGGAGCAGAGCAGCCTCATCAGAGGGCTCGAAGCCGCCTCCGAGATCCTGCCGCTGCCACTACGCCGCCAAGGGAGAACTCCCGGCAAGGGGCGCCCTCCGACAAGGGAGGCCACCTGCAAGGGAGGCCACTCCGGCAAGGGAGGCTACCCCAAGCAGGGACGGCGCCAGTGACCTCCAAAGGGTCGAGGCCATGGCTGCGGACCCCTGCCAGTGTAGTTCCCTTCTGTGAAAATCTCCCTTGGGTTTGCTTTCTTTTGTTTCTCTTTTGAACATCTCGCTGACTGCCCTTTCTTCGTCTGGACGCAGAGTCGATGGAGGTCGAGGCCGCCATGCAGGAAGAAGTGGTCGTCGCCGTGGAAGAAGAGGCCGTCGCCGACGAGCCTCATACGAGGAGGCCACCGAGGCTGCCGACGCCGAGGCCGGGCGAGGGGTCGGGCGATCGTCTTGATGGCCTGAGGCGCGCAGGAGCTGCAAGCGCCACACCGACAAATGACTTCCCCTGCCACAGCAAGGCCAGCTCCAAGGAGCCCCAGCCCGGTGCTTCCTACTCAAGGCCGGGCGGCGCTTTCATCAAGCTCCCCCGAGCCGAGCCTGTGGCGCCGGTCGAGGAGAAACCTTCGACGGCGAAGCTACTGGGCCCGCTGGCCGACGCTGTGGACGCGCCAAGCAGCAGCGGGCGGCGAAGTTCGAGAAGGAGCAACACAAGAAGCTGCTGTCGCTCTACCGCACCAGCAGGCCAAGTTAGAGACCCGGAAGCCCTTGTCGCGAGGGCGGAGCGGACATGGAGAAGCGCGCCGAGGAGCTCCGAGCGCCAACAAAGAAGCCCTCCGCGACGCTATGGAAGCGCTGGGCAACTCAGAAGAGCGCACGGCCTTCATCCTTGAGAAGGTCGTAGCTGAGGAGGAGCAGCGGCTGGCTGCCGAGAAGCTCGCCGCGCAGGAAAGCGAGTTGGCGCAGCGGAAGGTCAACCTGGACAACCACGAAGAAGACCTTGCCGCGCGCGAGGAGTCGCTTGGCGGGGCGCTTCAGGAAGCGAAGGACGCTGCCGCAACCGCCGAGGCCGCCAAGGAAGAGCTGAAGGCGAAGGTGGCATGTACCGGAGGCGACCCTCAAGAAGAGCGGCGAAGAGCTTGCCGTGCTCAAGCGTGAGCGCGAGAAGGACGCCTACACTGGGTGAGCTGCAGAGTCATCTCGCCGATAGAGGCAAGGAGCTCGGGACGCCGCCAAGGATTCCAAGGTGGATCTGGAGCTGAAGCCGACCACCACCGACGCAGACGTTGGACGGCGCCAGAGAGCGGGAGGTGGGCTTGTTGGAGGCGATCAAGGCCAAGGAGGAGCTGGCCGGCGAATGCTGCCTCCGTCCGTAACACCTTGAGGGAGAGCGTGGAGCACTGGACCGAAGGTCTTGTGGACACCGCCACGACATCCACAACGAGCCGATGGAGCTGGGATGGCGGACCTTATGCATTCTCCGACGAGCATCTCCAACCTAGCGCCAAGCTCAGCTTATTCTTCAAAGCCGTGGTGGCGGGCCTCCGGCAACTCCGGAAGAGGTCCCAAAGCAGCTGGCCGAGGAATCACGCCCAGTCTGCGTGGCAGGAGCCCTCGAGAAGGTGTTGATCAAGGTGGCCTTCCGCAATCCGGGCCTCAACCTTAACGGCGTCCTCGTGATCCCTGCCGCCCGATGCCAACATGGAGGATCTCAAAGCCCTTGTCGCACCCATTGTGGACAAGGTGAACAAGATCAAGCGGATTGAGGGCGCACCGCCAGAGACTAGGCCGCCATCTTTATCTTTCCCTTGTCGCTGCCGATCATGTTCGTAACACTTTGTTAGATCAGCGACAAGTTATTTTGTAATATACTCTATCTTAGGTGATCAATGCAATGTTATTTCCTCTACTTGATTCCTTCCTTTGTAATGCTTCTTCCTTACGCATTTGGGGGACTCGCTTAAGTGCGGGCACTTTTTCCGTGTGGCTGAGTGCGAACGTCAAAGAGTCTTGCAAAGGCCACCTCCGACAAGCAACCTTGTCGCGACTAGCTGCAACTCACTTAAGTTGTTGAGCGGACTCGAAACAAAGTAAGGGCGCGACTAGCCGGGCGAGTTGGTTCCTCTCACGCGAGGTTCTCCATACAAAGTACTATCGTTCGAGGAAGATAACTTAAAAATTTAAAAATTGATTGCTCAAACTCTGGCAACTTAGCTTTTCTATCTCTTGCTTCCCGATGAGGTGAAACTTCCTCGAGCAGTGCCTGGTCCATAATATTATCTCCTCCTTCCCCCCTGGTTAACTTGTGCGCAAGGGAGCCTTCCTTTCTTTGAGAAAAGCAAAAGAAGAGGAAATAACGTTATGGAGCCCAATGACTCGATTCTCGCTTCGGGTGTGGTTGCTGCACAAAGTGTTAGCTAAAACATGCAATAAAACGATGAAATCATGGATTTGACAAGTTGTGAGCAACACATGAGATATACTGATGCACGGGGTCTGCGCCCGGCTTTGTACAAAGGATTACATGCAACTGCGACAAGACTTGTACAAAAGGTGGTTGCCGGAACGGGTTCCGACAACCGTGCCCTATGGGTAAAACTTACGAAGATGCTCAATGTTCCAGGAGTTGCTCACCGAATGCCATCTTCGGTCTCAAAGGACAGCGCCCGGGCCTAGTGACTCGTTTCACCCGATAAGGGCCTTCCCACTTCAAGCGTCAACTTTTTGAATTCTTGGCGGACTGAACGTGCGAAAAACAAGGTCGCCTTCCTCGAGACTTCGCATTAACCTGCGGCTATGGTAGCGACGCAGAGCTTGTCAGAAGCGAGCAGCTCGCACAGGGCTCAAGACGATCCTCATCAAGGAGCAAAGACGTCATCTTGTCGCAGCTGCTCTTGCTCAAGCTCATCATAAGCGAGTACTCGAGGCGATCCGTATACGAAGTTCCGTGGGGAGAACTGCCTCGCTCCATAGACTAGAGCAAAGGTGTCCGCCGGTGGCTCGATTTAAGCGTCGTCTGATCGACCAAAGAACCACCGGCAGCTCCTCGATCCAGCTTTCTTCCGCACTTGTGCAACTCCGTCGAAAGTTCAGGTCTTGAGCCCGCGCAGCACTTCAACATTTGCCCTCTCGCGACCGCTGCTTCTCGTGTGAGCAACAGAAGCAAAGCGGACCTTGGCGCCAAGGTCTTGGACGTCGCATGAAGGTGCGACCAGAATTGTGTGCCGTTGTCGGTGATGATCCTGTTAGGGATTCCAAACGGCAAACAATCGACCAAGAACTTGATCGCTGACTGTGCCGTCACCTTCCTCATCGCTTCCACTTCCGCCACTTTGTGAACTTGTCGATGGCGGCGCATAAGTACTCAAAGCCCCGACAGCTCGGGGAAGGGGCCGAGGATGTCGAGCCCCTGCATCAAAATGGCCGTGATAAAGGGATCGCCTGGAGAGCTTGAGCTGGCTGGTGTATCTGTTTGGAATGGAACTAGCACGCTTCACACTTGGTTACTTGTGCAGTTGCATCCTGGAGGGCTGTCGGCCAGAAGAAACCTTGTCAGAAAGCTTTGCCGGCAAGTGCTCTTGCGCCAATGTGGTGACCACATATGCCTCCGTGTATCTCCGCCAATAGCTTCTGTCCATCTTCCCTGGGAATACACTTCAATTTCACACCGTTGAGTCTTCTTCTGTACATTATGCTGTCGAGAAACTGGTACATACTTGACCGCCGCTACTCTTTCCGCTTCCTCTTGCTCTCCGGAAGTTCTCCGTCTCAAGGAAATGGACAATCTGCTGCGCCCATGCTGGAGCTTGTGGCTCGACAACAAGGACTAAAGGCATATCTGTTGCTGCGGGAACATCAGCTTCCACGGCAAGAACATGCGGCCCTGCCGGAGCTTGATGTTCTCCGACAAGCTTGCCGGAGCAAGACTTGTCGGGAGCGCTCGCTTCAACGAAACAAACCACAGGGGCCCGCTGAGCAGACTGCCTCAACACTGTTGGTGTTGATCTTGGGGACCTTTTGCAACGACGGCTTCGGGAAGCTCTGCCGAAAGTAGTCACCAGAGGCCAACTTCCTCTTCTTGCTTTGTACAGTTGATGGTGTTACGGTTGGTCGAAATTGAGTAACGCACGAAAATCCCTGGTTCCACAGGCAACTTAAGTGCGGCGCACTTCGACAGGCCGTCAACAATATCATTCTGAGCTCTTGGAACATGTTCCATTTGCAGGCCGTCAAAGTGCTCTTCCAGCTTCCTCACTTCATCAACGTAGGCTTCCATCAACGGACTCTAGTAATCTTTGTTCACTTGGCGGATGACGAGTTGTGAGTCTCCCCTGACAATAAGCTTTTTGATCCCAAGGTCCACTGCGATCCACGAGACCGCAAGCAAACCTTCATACTGCGGTATTGTTTGTCGCTTGCTCCTTGGGAAAGTGCATCCGGACGACGACTTGAGGTGCTCTCCGATTGGGTGCGATAAGCGACGCCGGCACCAGCGCTTTGCAGCGAGAAGGCACCATCAAAGTACATCAGCCACTCTTTGCTTGCTTCTTTGACGGGAATGCTCGACTCGGAATCTCTTCATCCGTGTTGGCGCCCATTCTGCTATGAATTTCGCCAACGCCTCGCTTTGGATAGTTGATGTGCTTTCAAACTTGAGACCAAAGCTTGACAGCTCCGAGGCCTACTCGACAATCCTGCCTGTCGCTTCTGGATTCTGCAGTATCCTCTTCAGCGGAAAGCGAGTGACAACTGTGATCTCATGTGCTTGGAAGTAATGGCGCAGCTTTCTCGAGGCCATGAGGAGGCCGAAAAGAAATTTTTGCACACCAGAGTACCTTGACCTAGCCCCCTGTAGGAGGGAACTGACAAAGTAGACTGGGCGCTGCACCATCCTTTTCTGTATCTGTTCATGTGTCTGCGCGGATTCATCCTTGTCGGGACCAGAGCTTGTCGGCGAAGCCCCCTGCTTGTCGCTGGATGTGCTTGTCGTGGTTCGGGCTCGTCATCCGCCTCCCTCTCCGCTACTAACGCAACACTAACCACTTGATTGGTTGCCGCTATATATAGCAGCAACTTCTCTTGTGGCTTAGGTGCGACAAGTGTTGGAGTGGAGGATGTATCTCTTCAAGTCTCTGCGCAGCCTCCGCTTCGAAGTCCATTTCATTGGACCTGCCTTTTTCAAAATCTTGAAAACGGCGAGGCGCTCAGCAGAACCTAGAAATAAACTCCGCCGAGAGCAGCCACGCAACTAGCAAGCCTTCAGACATCCTTGACGCGCTTTGGTGCTTCAATCTGCTCAATGGCCTTGATCTTGTCGGGATTAGCTTCGATCCCTCGCTGAGAGATTTAAGAACCCGAGAAGCTTGCCGGAAGGAACTCCAAACACGCACTTCTCGGGTTGAGCTTAAGGTTGATCTTGCGCAGATTTGCAAAGGTCTCGGCCCAAATCTTGAACCAGAGTTGCTTTGTCCTTGCATTTGACCACTATGTCATCCATGTAGGCTTCTACATTTCTGGGCATTTGCGGCTCAAAAGCGTCATGGACTACCCTTGCAAATGTTGAACCAGCATTCTTCAAACCGAAAGGCATCCGTATGAAATGTAATGTGCCACATGGTGTAATGAATGCGGTCTTCTCTTCATCTTCTTCAGCCATGAAGATCTGATGGTATCTCGAGTATGCATCAAGAAACGAAAGCAAATCACATCCAGCCGTGGAGTCAACAATCTGGTCAATGCGCCGCAAGGGAAATGGATCTTTGGGACAAGCTTTATTAACATCCGTGAAGTCAATACAAAGTCTCCATTTTCCATTTGCCTTATGCGCACGACTACGTGATTGGCCAACCACGTAGGATGGAGCACTCCGACGAGGCCCGCCGCTGCCCAGTTCTTGATCTCTTCTACTATGAATTCTTGGCGCCCACCGCTTGCTTCCTCGACTTTTTGCTTGACGGGCCGCGCATGAGGAGAAACGGCCAGCGGTGCTCAATCACTTTCCTGGGAACACTGGGATGTCGACGGTTGCCATGCAAACACGTCGACATTCGCCCGCAGGAAAGCAACGAGCACGCCTTCCTATTTAGGGTCGAGAGAGGCACTGATGGTGAAGGTACCACCAGTGCCGTCCTCCTTGGCGGGCACCTTCTTGGTCTTCGGCGGAGCCACCATCTTCTTGCACTTGCCGGTGGAGCTCGATGGTGCGCCCTCGACGGTAGCGCAGCACTCCGAAGAGGTGCGCTTGCCGGAGTGAGCATCGAGCCCTTGCCGGACTTGGACTTGGTCTTCTTCTTCCCCGGGGAGCTTCAAAGGCAAGTGTCTCGCAATCCGTCGCTATTGCCGCATCCCCTTAGAGATCTTGTCGGCACAGATAAGGGCATCCTTCTTGTCGCCGTGGACAGAGATGACGCTTATCGGCCTGGCATCTTGAGTAGATTGTAAGCGAGTGAGAGGCCGCCATGAACTTGGCGAGTGCTGGACGGGCCAAGTATCCCATTGTAAGGCAAAGGGGAAATCGGCAACGCCGAATGTAACCCTCTCGATCCTGAAGTTCGCTCACGCCAAATGTGACCGCAACGTAATCTTCCCTTCGGGCTTGCTCCTTCCGGATTGATTCCTTGGAAGGTACCGGTCTCTTCGAGCTTGCCGTCGTGGATTTGAAGCTTCGGAGCACCGCTGAGGAGATCAGGATTCAAGCCGCCCTTCGTCATTAACTAACATTTTTGTGACCTTGAGGTTGCGGATGGTTGGAGAGACCAACATCGGCAAGCACCGACCGCAGCTTATGCGATCAGGGTGGTCCTCAATATCAAAATGATAGGCGTCTGGACCACTTGAGAGGCTTGGCGTGACTCTACGGATGGTTCCGCTGCATTGACCTCCCGCATCCATTGCTTGAGTTGGCGGTGGGAGGTATGCAGGAAGCACCTCCATCAACGCAAAGGACCTCTGTGGCTTTCTCGAAACTCCTGCTCATCGGCGCCGTCAGATTCCATATCTTCGCTGTCGTCCTCATCTTCATCCTTGTCGCGCTAACGGGAGGTCGATCTCCTTGTCGCTGCTTGGCCTTGCCATGGCGTCCTCCCCGGCCGGACGTTTCTTGCTTGCTCCCCAGCACCTTCCTGGGCCTTCTCCTTGTCGCGCCGCTCGTACTCAGCTCTCTCTTGTTAAACAAGCTGCTCGACCTTCTTGCAGCTCTGGAGGTCGTGGCCCTTGGTGCGGTGGATCTTGCGCATGCTTGCCGGAGCTGTCCTGCTTGTCGTGCCGCCACCCACCGGGTGGTTGGCGTCGGCAACCTCCTTGCCGGAGCCACCAGCCTTGGCGTTCTTGTCGCCACCTCCATTGCCGGACTGCTCGACCGCTAGCACTTCTCCGGCTTTCTTCTTCCTGTTGCCTCGCCGGCCCTTCTTTGCCGGGCGGTGTCCTCACCGCCGATCCTGCTTCGCATTCTCTCCGAGTCTCCTCCTTCCTCGGTAGCGATACACTTGTCGGCCAAGGCGCATAGCTCACCGACGTCCTTGACTTTGCACATCGCCATCTCCTCCCTCATCCTGCGTTCCGCACATTCTCGATGAAATGCCCCGATCACCGCGGCAGGGTGGACGTCGAGGATGTTGTAGTGCACACGGCTGAATCTCTGAATGAACTTGCGCAGGGACTCTCCTTCCTTCTGGGCGAGCAGGTGAAGGTCACTCTCTTGGCCATGAGGTTTGTGGCCACCTGTGAAGGCGCCAACAAACTGATGGCACAGTTCTGCCCAAGAGGATATGGAGCTGTCCGGCAAGTGCATGAGCCAAGATCTGACGTTGGGCTTGAGCACGAGCGGGAAGTAGTTGGCGAGGATCTTGTCGTCCCGCCCCCCGCAGCCTGCACCGCGATGGTGTAGATGCTAAGGAACTCCGACGGATGCGTCCTGCCATCATACTTCTCCGCACGTCTGGTTTGAAGTTTTTTCGGCTGGGCCTTTGGACTTGCCGCAGCTCACGAAAGTGAACGCAGGGCAACCTACCACGCACGCAAGTCGCCTGCTCCTCCGGGCGCTGCATGTCAACAGAAGGCCCAGCGCGCTTTGTCGGATCGACGTCGCGCGCTTCTCTTCGGGCGCTCGATTCGAGTTCGAGCGTCCTCATGTTGTCGCTCATGAAGAACTTCGAGTTGATCGCGGCGAAGCTCATGGATCCGACGACGCAGCGGAGTCGGCTGTCGAGGTGGATCTGGTGAGTCGGTGATCTTGGCCTTCTTGGCGGAGAAGTGCACGGTGGTTGCACCTCCGATCAGCCTCGCCGCCACCGGCTCGTGCCTTGTCGCCTCGCCGCGGCAATGATGGCGTTAGTTGCCGCGAGCGTCGCCGTTGGCAAAGCCGATGAGGCTCGATAGTGGCCTCCACTCGCCGACCTTATCGGCCGTTGGAGGGTAGTCGAGAGCAATCGAAGCTCGCCAGAGCTTCTGCTGGAGTAGTGGGTGGCATTGGAGAACGGCAGTGCGAGGAGCAGGACACGCCGGACTTCTAACTACGTTAGAAGGAGCAGCACCCGTCCGAGCGACCAGATCTCACTCGTGCCCGGCATGTTGGCGCGCATGCTGGTCTTGAGGGTCTCGATCCAACGAACGTATGGCGTTGTGAACGCCATGACGTTGTTGGTCCAGCGTCTCCTGAGATGGGCGCGGGGGATGCGCGGACGCTGAGGTTTGCGGGGCCTTGTCCTTGGACTTGGCAACGTCGCGAACACCTTCGTCGGCGCCCGTTCCTCCGCCGGCGTCTGCCCCCACCACCCGCTTGCTGCGGTGAGGTGGGTACGACGCGACGGGCGGCTGCCGCCAAGCCTTCTTCTTCGGTGGCATGTTGAGGAAGATGTTGATGACGCTGCTCGTGAACGCCGGATCAGATTCACACGGCCTCGACGCCCCCTACCTGGCGCGCCAAAGATGTCGGCGAGGCTGATCGTACCCGCGGACACCTATGGGGCCGGCGGAGCAGGCCCCTTTGTGGTTCGGAGGGGGGCGGAGGTCGCACGAAGAGCGGATCGAGGCGATGCACACGAGCGGTTTACCCAGCTTCGGAGCTCTCCGGAGAGATAAAACTCCTACTGCTGCTTGTTTGATGTATTGTGTTCTTTCTAGGGAGCAATGAGAGCTACAAAACCTAACGTGAGTGTATCTAGTCTCTGGTGAGTCGAATGAACCGAACCAGCCGAACCCCTTCTACGCTATGCATGGGCCTCCTTTTATATGCTCAAGGGTCTCCGGCTGTGGCAACATAGGCGGGGTACAAATGTAAAAATGTGGAGTTGGTACACCTACTCGAGCAAAGGTACAAAGGTAAAATACCTAACCCTCGACAAGAAGGGACAAAAGCAATAAATGCCCGTCGATGTCGCCCAAATAGTGCAATGTAGACCGTCAGTGCGCCCCGCCACGATGGCAAGCTTGTCAGCGCCGCTTATCGCTGCTCTCCGCTGGCTACGGCCGCCGACACGCTGCGTGCATGGAACGGTCCCATGGCGACACATCGTCGCTGGATGAGCTGGAGCGGAGATGGAGAGAAGTTGCATGCAGCGCAGCGCCTTTGCCGCAGCCGGTCTCTGTCGCGCCCGGAGGCTTGTCGCCTGAGCCTTCCCGGCAAGCTCCTCTTGCCGGGCCTTGTCTTCACGTGCTCGAGGTGGCCTTCCCGACAAGCTCCTCTTGTCGGGGCCTTGTCTTCTTAATCAAATACTTTGTTCTTGAATGGCTCCAAAGGAGCCACGGAGGATCTTGGCGGTGACGAGGCAAACCCTGCCGTGGGGTGCTGCAACTGTCCGTGCACGAGTACGGGATACTAGGGTACCCCTACTCTAGTACACCGACAGGCTCGGAGTCGACTTCACCAAACTTGAAGACTAGTGGAAGATGATCATTCTACGCCATGGCGGTGGAGGTCTGCGAGGGGGGAGGGGAATGGGAGGCGAACAGTAAGGCCGCCCGTATTAAATAGCGGGTCGGGCGCCTTTAATGGAGAGGAAGGCGGGCAGCCATGGAAGTCAAAGGGCTCGCTTCCCAGTGAGCCTACGCAGCGTAAAGCTCCCACGCTTCCGGCGAGCCTACGCATTGGAGGACAGCTTGCATGCCTCTTGGTCATCCTGCGCAACGGACTGCGCTCACACGCCTCCCGTCTAGTCAAGGTCAAGCACCTGTCCGCACGGCACCTCCTACAACCATTAAAACCAAGACACATGGCGTCACATGAACGGTTAACAGAACACACACATTTTGAATTATACAAATGTTTGAGATATTAAGTGGCAGCTATTTTTTCAAAATGCCTTTGTTGGCAGTCATTATTCGAGTGCGCCTTCTCTCAAAATGGACAAGAGAAATACCTGAATTTCAGACGAGTTTTGGATTTACTAGAATTTAAAAACCAGGCATCTCAATGTTTTGTCGGCAATCAACGGTGCCCTGGTGTTTGAAATTCATTCCCATTTATTGCATGGGACCTAAGCATGCACCCAAGGACACATATTTGATTTTTCAACCAATTTATATGCACTAGAGCATGTGCATGTAGTTCAAATTTGAATTATGAACATAAATTCATTGAAAACTCAGTTAATGCATAAAAATGTCCAAAAGAACACCAAAAAATCATAAAAATTGACACAACACTCCTATTGTTCTATGTTGACACGAGAAAAAAATTGGAAGCAATAAGAGGCAGTGGATATCGTTTCGCCCCAAAAGGTGGGACGTTCCCTACCGAAACCATGATGCTTGTTGTGAGAAGCTCTGGCTTGTGAGAAGCATATAGCCAAACCTGCCCCAAACGGGACAAAATTTTTACCACGGCATGTTGATGCCGCTCCATGAAAGCATGCCAAGTTTCATGAATTTTGCATTTAGTTTTGGATTTACTAGAATTTAAAAACGAGGCATTTCAATGTTTTTCCTGCAATCAACGGTGCCCTGGTGTTTGAAATTCATTCCCATTTCTTGTATGGGACCTAAGCATGCACCCAAGGACACATATTTGATTGTTCAACCAATTTATGTGCAATGGAGCATGTGCATGTAGTTCAAATTTCAATTATGCACATAAATGCACTGAAAACTCAATTAATGCATAAAAATGTCCAAACGAACCCCGAAAAATCCCAAAAATTGACACAACACTCCTGTTGTTCTATGTTGACACGAGAAATTTTTTGAAAGCAATAACAGGAAATGGATATAGTTTCGTCCCCAAAGGTGGGACGTTCCCTGCCGAAACTATCGGTGCACAAAAGGAGGGGTCCTATTTTGTACCCCTTTACTTGTGCACGGGCAGTTGGAGCCGCGCCTGCGGCCACACTTAGCAGGGCAAAGGAAGGAAGCAAAGCCACAAGACAACTAGAGCAACGCCACCAGAAACACGAAGAGCAGAAGGGCGAGGTGAACTCCCCCGGCAAGGCCCTTGCCGGGGCGGCCTCCACAGCCCCGGCAAGAACCTTGCCGGGGCAACTTGCCCAACGCCAGCAGGGCTGCCACCCTTGAGCCTGAGAGTTCCGACGCCCTCAACCACATTGGAACCAAAGCTCGGGAGGCGCCTCCGTGGTGGCATGCAGATCTTTGTGAAGACCAAGAACATGCAAGACTAGATGAGAATCAGAAGACGGAGATCCTCAGAGAGATCATTGCCGAGGATACCCACGAGACCCCCTAGCAAGACCCTTGCCGGGGACGCCCATGACGCCACGGCAAGACCCTTGCCTAGGCCCCATCAAGACCCTTGCCGAAGATATCTACGGGGCCGCAGCCAGGCCCACATCTGCCAAGACTCCACCGCCGTTCCCATGCAGCTGCCAGCCCGCCAACTAGGCGAACACCTGCATGGAGACGTGCGGCCTCTAGGCCAACTCAGCAAGCACCTGCGTGGTGGCATGCAAATCTTCGTGAAGACTCTGCCACCGCACCAACTCAGCAGCCAGCCAGCCAGCATGGTGCTACACGCCTCCTCAGCTCGTACGCGCGTCGAAGCCGGGCGAGGCGGCGACAGCTGGGATGAGCTTCCTTGCCGTCCCCGATAAAGCAAGAAGGGCACGTCCGCAGTGCATTAAATGTGTTTGTCCTATGGTACTAGGAGATAGACTCGACTACTGTACAACTTTCCACCTCCTTTGTGCCACTTTGGCAGCCCCTTTTGACTATAAAAGGAGGCCCGCGGCGTACTGAGGAAGGATTCGGTATTTTTGGACCCTACATGCTTTGTAGCTAGTCCAAGATCACCAGATAAACATAAACCAGTAGAAGTAGGGTATTACGCATCACTTGCGGCCCGAACCTGGATAATCCCCCTACGTTCATCTCTCAATCCCGCTCTTTCCACAGCCCCGCGCCCGCCAACCATAGTCTATCTTGGAGTCACGGTCCGGGTCGAAATACGTGGCCATGGAATATTTCGGGCTTAAGAGGATGAGTGTGCAATGTGTGTCACTGCACAAAACACGGAATGTTAGAAAAAAAAGAACGATCGAAATCTAAGAAATCATATGTTACGGGGCGGTGAGGGGATGACTTACTCGGGCAAGTAAGGCACGAGAAAGTTATCCTTATCTGGGTTTGCCAGAATGACACCTTCGAGGTAAGAACTCGCGACTTGCCGGTCCCCGGCGCTGCCCAAGATCTTGGCACGCATGTGTCGGTGTACTAGAGTAGGGGTACCCTAGTATCCCGTACTAGTACGTATTGCAGCAAAGACCTCGCTGCAAGGTTTGCCTCGTCACCGCCAATCTCCTCCGTGGCTCCCTTTGGAGCCATTCAAGAACAAAGTATTAGATTGAGAAGACAAGGCCCCGACAAGAGGAGCTTGTCGGGAAGGCCACCCAGCACCACGAAGACAAGGCCCGGCAAGAAGAGCTTGCCGGAAGGCTCGGAGCGCGACAAGTCTCCGGGCGCGACAGGATTCGTCTGCGGCAAGGCGCTTGCGCGGCATGCAACTCCTCTCCGCTCTCCGCTTCCAATCACCCAGCGACGTGTCGCCTACGGGACCGCTCCATGGGCGCGGTTTAGCAGTCGGCAGCTGTAGCCAGCGGAGAGCAGCGACGAAGCGGCGCCGACAAGCTCGCCATCGTGGCGGCGGAGGCGCACTGATGGTCTCTGTTACCTTTGTTTGGGCGACAACGATGTGCATTTATTGCTTTTGTCTCTTGCCGTCGAGTTAGGTATTTTGCACCGCATAATCGCTCAAGTAGGTGTACCAACTCCTGTTTTTACATTCGTATTCCCGCCTATGTTGCCACACGTCGGATACCCCTTGAGCATATAAAAGGAAGCCCGTGCAACGTAGAAGGGGATTCGGTTCAGCGTCTTTGGCAAGGGGTTCGGGTCCGCGTCTTTCGCAAGGTTCAGTTCATTCATTCGACCGCCATAGACTAGACACACTCACGCTTAGGTTTTGTAGCTCGCATTGCTCCCTAGCAAGAACACAATAGATCAAACAGGCAGCGAGGGAGTTTTATCTCTCCGGAGAGCTCGGCTGGGTAAACCGCTCGTGTGCATCGCCTCGATCCGCTCTTCGTGCGACCTCCGCCCCCTCCGAACCACAAAGGGGCCTGCTCCGCCGCCCCATAGGTGTCCGTGGATGCGATCAGCCTCCCGACATCTCTGGCGCGCCGGTAGAGGCGTCGAGGCCGTGTGAATCCGATCCGGAGTTCACGCGAGCAGCATCATCAACATCTTCCTCAACATGCCACCGAAGAAGAAGGCTTGGCGGCAGCAGAAACCGTCGCATCAGATCAGATCCACCCTCACCGCAGCAAGCGGGTGGTGGTGCAGACGCCGGGCGGAGGAACGGGCGCCGGCGAAGGTGCTCGCGACGTTGCTAAGTCCAAGGACAAGGCACCGCAGACCTCGGCGTCCGCGCATCCCCGCGTTCATCTCGAGACGCGAGACCAATAACGTCATGGCGTTCATAACGCCATACGTTCGTTGGATCGAGACCCTCAAGACCAGACATGCGCGCCAACATGCCGGGCGCTTAGTGAGATACGGTCGCCGGACGGGCGCTGCTCCTTCTAACGTAGTTAGAAGTCCGGCGTGTCCCGCTCCTCGCACCATTCTCCAATGCCGCCTACTACTCCAGCAGAAGCTCTGGCGAGCTCAATCGCTTCCTCGACTACCCTCCAACGGGCCGACAAGGTCGACGAGTGGAGGGCCACTATCGAGCCTCCTCGGCTTTGCTAACGGCGACGCTTCTGCGGCAACCAACGCCATCGTTGTTGCGGGCGAGACGACAAGGCATGAGCCGGTGGCGACGAGACTGTCGGAGGTGCAACCACCATGCACTCTCTGCCAAGAAGGCCAAGATCGCCGACTCACCGGATCCACCTCGACAGCGACTCCACTGCGTCGTCGGACCCAAGAGCTCGCCGCGATCAGCGCCAAGTTCTCCATGAGCGACAAGAAGAGGATGCTCGAACTCGCATTGAGCGCCGAAGAGAAGCGCGACGTCAATCCGACAAGCGCGCTGGGCCTTCTGTTGACATGCACGCGCCGGAGGGGCCAGGCAACTTGCCGTACGCGGTAGGTTGCCCTGCGTTCACTCATGAGCTGCGGCAAGTCCAGTGGCCCAGCCAGAAAAACTTCAAACCAGACGTGCCGGAGAAGTATGATGGCGGGACGCACCCGTCGGAGTTCCTCAACATCTACACCATCACGGTGCAGGCTGCGGGGGGACGGGACGACAAGATCCTCGCCAACTACTTTCCGCTCGTGCTCAAGTTGACTCAGCCAACCGTAACACCATCGACTGGACAGAGCAAGAAGAGGAAGTTGGCCTCCGGTGACTACTTTCCGACAGAGCTTCCCGAAGCCGTCGTTGCAAAGGTCCCCAAGATCAACACCAACAGTGATGAGGAGTAGTCTTCTCCGACAGACCCCAGGGTTTGCTCCGTTGAAGCTGACGCTCCCGACAAGTCTTGCTCCGGCAAGCTTGTCGGGGAGCATCGAGCTCCGGCAGGGCCGCAGGTCCTCGCCGTGGAAGCTGATGTTCCCAGCAGCGAGATGTGCCTTTAGTCCTTGTTGTCGAGCCACAAGCTCCGGCATGGGCGCAGATATTGTCCATTTCCTTGAGACAGGAGAACTTCTCGAAGAGCAGGAAGAAGCTGAAAGAGTAGCACAGCGGTCAAGTATGTACCAGTTTGTCGACAAGATACCGCATGTAAGAAGACTCAACGGTGTGAAATTGAAGTGTATTCCTGTGGAAGATGGACAGAAGCTGTTGGCGAAGATACATGGAGGCATATGTGGTCACCACATTGGCGCCAAGAGCACTTGCCGGCAAAGCTTTCCGGCAAGGTTTCTTCCGCCGACACCCTCCGAGGATGCAAATCGCACAAGTAACCAAGTGTGAAGCGTGCGGTTCCATTCCAAACAGATACACCAGCCTGCTCAAGCTCTCCGTGACGATCCCTTTATCCTGGCCATTTTCTGATTGCAGGGGCTCGACATCCTCGGCCCCTTCCCCCGAAGCTGTCGGGGCTTTGAGTACTTGTACGTCGCCATCGACAAGTTCACAAAGTGGCCGGAAGTGGAAGCGATGAGGAAGGTGATAGCCGCGATCGTGATCAAGTTCTTTTCAGGTCGATTGTTTGCCGTTTGGAATCCCTAACAGGATCATCACCGACAACGGCACACAATTCTGAAATGCACCTTCATGCAAGACGTCCAAGACCTTGGCGCCAAGGTCTGCTTGGCCTGCTGCTCACCCGAGAAGCAACGGTCAAGCAGAGAGGAAAATGCTGAAGTGCTGCGCGGACTCAAGACCGTAACTTTCGACAGGCTACACAAGTCGCGGAAGAAACTGGATCGAGGAGCTGCCGGTGGTTCTTTGGTCGATCAGACGACGCCAAATCGAGCCATCGGCGGGCACCCTTTGCTCTAGTCTATGGAGCAGAGGCAGTTCTCCCCATGGAACTTCAGATCACGGATCGCCTCGAGTACTCGCTTATGATGAGCTTGAGCAAGAGCAGCTGCGACAAGATCACGCGCTGCTCCTCGAGGAGGATCGTCTTTCGTGTCAGTCAGGCGAGCCACTCGCTACCGACAAGCCTGCGCCGCTACCATGGCCGCAGGGTTAATGCCAAGTCTCGAGGAAGGCGACCTTGTTCTTCGGCGCTGCTCAGTCCGCCAAGAATTCAAACAAGTTGGCCGCCCGAAGTGGGAAGGCCCTTATCGGGTGAAAGCGAGTCACTAGGCCTGGCGCTGTCACTTTGAGACCGAAGATGGCATTACGGTGAGCAACTCCACGGAACATTGAGCATCTTCGTAAGTTTTACCCATAAAGGCGCGGTTATGGGAACCCGTTCCGGCAACCACCTTTTGTACAAGTCTTGCAGCTGTTGCATGTGATCCTTTGTACAAAGCCGGGCGCAGACCCGAGCATCAAGAAGCCCATGTGTTGCGCACAGCTTGTCAAGTTCATGCTTTCATCAATTTATTGCATGTTTTGGCTAACACTTTGTGCAGCAACCACACCCGGTAAGCAGAATCGAGCCACTGGGCTCCATAACGTTATTTCCTCTCCTTTCTCTTGTCGCAAAGAAAGGGAGGCTCCCTCGCGCACAAGTTAACCAGGGGGGAAGGAGGAGATAATATTGTGGACCAGAGCACCGCTCGAGGAAGTCTCACCTCATCGGGATGCAAGAGACAGAAAAGCTAAGTTGCCAAAGTCTGAGCAATCAATTTTTAAATTTTCAAGTTATCTTCCTCGAACGGTAGTACTTTGTATGGAGAACCCGTGCGCAGAGGAGCCAACTTCGCCCGGCTAGTCGCGCCCTTACTTTGTTTGAGTCCGCTCAACAACTTAAGTGAGCTGCGATTAGTCGCGACAAGGTTGCTTCTCGAGGCGGCACCGCCAAGAAGTCTTTGACGTTCGCACTCAGCCTTTCAGCGGCAAAAGTGCCTGCACCGGCAAGTCCCCTAAATGCGTAGGGCAGAAACGTACAAAGGAAGGAGTCAAGTAGAGGAAATAACATTGCATTGATCGATCAGTAATAATTTTTTTAAAGTTATCTTCCTTGAACGACCGCGCTTTATATGAAAAACCTGTGTGCGGAGGAACCAAATCGTGACTGGTCCCGCCCTTACTTTGTTTCGAGTCCGCTCAACAACTTAAGTGAGCCGCGACTAGTCCGCGACAAGGTTACTTGTCGGTAGCGACCCCGCCAGCAGGCTGCTGAAGTTCCGCACTCGGCGCTCGCGGCAAGGGTGCCTGCACCGGCAAGTTTCCCTGAAAAGCGTAGGGCAAAAACATACAAAGCCAGAGACCAAGTAGAGGAAATAACGTTGCATTGATCGATTGACCTAAGATAGAGTATATTACAGAATAACTTGTCACTGATCTAACAAAGTTTTCTAAACATGATCAGCAGCGACAAGGGAAAGATAAGGTTGGCGGCCTAGTCCACGCGGTCGCCCTCAATCCTCTTGATCTTGTTCACCTTGTCCACAACGGGTGCGACAAGGGCCTTGACCTCCTCCACGTTGGCTTCGGCCGGCAAGGACCTGAGGACGCCGTTAAGGTTGAGGCCCGGGTTGCGGAAGGCCACCTTCATCAACACCTTCTCGAGGGCCCCTGCACAAACCTGGCGAGATTCCTCGGCAAGCTGCTTCGGGACCTCCTCCCGGAGTCGCCGGAGGCCCGTCGCCATGCCTTTGAAGAATAAGCTGAGCTTGGCGCTGGGTTGGAGATGCTCGTCGGAGGAGTACGCAGGTCCGCGATCTCCAGTTTCATCAACTCGTTGTGGATGTCGGCGGCGGTGTCCACAAGACCTTCGGTCCAGTGCTCCACGCTCTCCCTCAAAGTGTTCTGGACGGAGACGGCATTCGCCAGCAGCTCCTCCTTGGCCTGGATCGCCTCCAACAAACCCGCCTCCCGCTCTCTGGCGCCATCCAACGTTTGCGTCAGAGTGGTCAGTTTCAGCTCCAGATCCGCCTTGGAGTCCTTGGCGGCATCGAGCTCCATGGCCCTGTCGGTGAGGCGGACCTGCAGCTTCGCACGGCGTATGGCGTCCTTCTCGCGCTCACGCTTGAGCACGGCAAGCTCTTCGCCGCTCTTCTTGAGGGTGGCCTCCAGCTGTGCCACCTTCGCCTTCAGCTCTTCCTTGGCGGCCTCGGCGGCTGCGGCAGCGTCCTTCGCTTCCTGAAGCGCCCCACCAAGCGACTCCTCGCGCACGGCAAGGTCCTCTTCATGGCTGTCCAGGTTGACCTTCCGCTGCGCCAACTCGCTTTCCTGCGCGGCGAGCTTCTCGGCAACCCGGTCGCTGCTCCTCATCATTGCGGCCTTCTCAAGGATGAAGGCCGTGCGCTCTTCTGCGAGCTGCGCCCGCGCGTCCGCCACGTCGCGGAGCGCTTCTTTGTTGGCGCTCCGGAGCTCCTCGGCGCGCTTCTTCATGTCCGCTCCCGCCCTCGCGACCAGGGCTTCCCGGGTCTCTAACTTGGCCTGGCGGGTGCGGTAAAGAGACAGCAGCTTCTTCAGCAGCTGCTCCTCCTCGGACTCGCCGCTGCTACTGCTTGGCGCATCCACCAGCGTCAGCCCAGCGGACGCGAGTAGCTCGCCGTCGAAGGTCTCGCCCTCGACTGGCACCCTGGAGCTCGGCTCCCATGGGAGCTTGATGAAGACGCCTTCGCCGGCCTTCAGGTAGGCACCAGGCTGGGGCTCCTCGGAGCCTAGCGCCGCGGCGGCAGCGGGGGAGTCGGCTGTCGGTGTAGCACTTGCCGCTCCTGCGGCCTCAGGGCCGTCAGTACGACCTTCCGACCCCTCGCCGGCCTCTTCTTCCACGACGATGACCTCTTCTTCCTTGACGGCGGCCTCGTCGGTGTTGCCGCGCGTTTCCTCCGCGCCGGCGGCCTCGACCTCCATCGGGTCTGCGTCGGACGAAGAAGGGGCAGTCAAGCAGGTGTCCAAAAAGAGAAACAAAAGAAAGCAAGCCCAAGGGAGATTTTCGTGTAAGGGAGTTACCTGCAACAGGATCCGCAGCCATGGCCTCGACCACTGGAGGGTCGCTGGCGCCGTCCCTTGCCGGGGTAGCCTCCCTTGCCGGAGTGGCCTCCCTTGCCGGGGTGGCCTCCCTTGTCGGAAGGAGCTCCCTTGCCGGGGAGTCCTCCCTTGGCGGCGTAGTGGCAGCGGGCAGGATATCGGAGGCAGCTTCCGAGCCCTCCCCGATGAGACTGCTCTGCTCTGCACAAGCACACGGTCGAGATATCAACAAAGAAGGGCACCCCGCGCGCCTAATAGCAAGAAGAAAACTGCACACTTACTCTGGGGGCTGTGCTGGGGGCTGCTCTGGGGAAAGGTTTCCGGGTCCGGCAAGGCGGACTCGGGCGCGTCCCCCGTCGCCACGGGAGAATCGTCCTCAACGACGACCGTCGGGATCTTGGCCCTCTTCGCCACTCTCTGGGCCGGTGTCCTGAAAAGGAAAGAGTCCAAAACGAAGCAAATCAGATTCAAGATGAAGCAATAAAAATTGAAGACATACAAGCACAATCTCGAGAAGCTTACTCTTCGCCTTCCTCCTCGGAGCTGGCGCGGAGAAGTCAAACTCCGCCCGCCTCCGGTGCGATGAGCGGGGAGTGGGCTCTCTTGGCCGCTTACGGGGCGTCGGCGCGGCTGAGAAGATTCCGCCCGATTGTCTCTGCGGTTTAGGCGCTCCCCTTAACCTCGCTTGCAGCGGTGGAGCTTAACGTCGGCCTTCTTGTAATGGGCGACCTGTCGCCCGGCTCGTCTCCAGCCCTGCGGAGACGCCTCCTCGGAGCGAGGGGCTCTCTGCTGGTGGCAAGTCGCTTGGCGGCGGGGAAGAAGCGCCCTCGGCGGGTCCACTCGTCCGGCCTCGAAGTTCGACAAGCTCGTCCTCGCCGGCGACCTCCCCTCGCTCAGCAGAGCTTGCCACCTTCGCCGCGTCCGCCTCCTCCACGGTGAACCCGAAGGCTCCAGCGGCAGCGGCGGCTGCCGCCTCCTTCGCTCTGGTGGCGATCCACGCCATCTCCTGCTCGGTGGTGTCTCGGGTGAGCCTCTTCTGCTCGTCGGAGCGGATCGGCACCTCTTGCAAGTTGTCGAAGAATTGCTGCACGACCTCGTCGGGGGGCTCCTGCCAGGTCGGGACGATTCCGTGGGAGTCGCACAGTGGCATCATGGCGCGGATGCGGTCGAGCGCCGAGTTGTTGCACAGTGGGACGACCCCTCGCGGCAACCTGAACCACTCTGGGTGTTCGGGGTCGTTCTTGAATAGCTCGAGCATCACTGAATCCAGCTCCATGACGGTGAAGTTCCAATTCAGGCCCGGGCGCAGCCTCATGATGTCCGCCGATTCGGAACTCCCAAGAAGGCCTCCTCCTTTCCTGCAAGGGAAGCGTCGCGGCGAATGAAGTCTGCGCCAAGCTGCGCCAATAGTTAATCCGGCAAGCCCGAGGCGCGAAATTGGTCACAGACTATCTTCACCTCGCATCCTCCGCGCCAAGTTACTCCAATCCTTGCCACACGCAATTGGGGTTTGGCGCCTGGCGGTGAAAGAGCTGTGGGTCCTCCTCACGACCCAGCACCAGTTGGCTCTCCACTCCTCCCACTTGTTCGGAACTCCCCTCTAGGTAGGCCTCTTTCTTGCCGATCCTAGAGACCCAGGCTATCCCTCCGGCAAGGGGCTCTCCTCTCTCGATGCGGGGAACAAAGAAATGGAGGAAGAGTGCCACGTTCGGTGGACCCGACAAAGTTTTCACACAAATGTGCAGCGGCCATGGTCAAGATGGCGTTGGGGGTGAAATCAAGGAGGTGGAGGCCGAAGGTGTTCATTATGTCACAAAAGAACTCGGAATACGGCGGGCAAAGACCGCAATAGAAGAAAAGGGCGAAGAAAGGGTACCCTGTTGGGGCCAGATCAGCGGCGGAGGCGGGGAGCACCCTCGTGCGGATGCGCCGACTCTCCGTCGACCGAAAAGATAGTAGACGTCCGCAGCTCCCGTCGCGCCGAGCTGCGGGGAAGACGGCTCGCTCCTTGGCGCAGCCGCGAGCCGCTGCGCCTCGGCCGACTTGACGCCCTTCTCCTTATCGGCCTTCGGGGCCATGGCGAGGGGGCGGAGGAGGTCGACGGCGGTGAGTGTGCTTGTGGCGAAAGGGGGCGGGGCGTTGCTCTCTTCGCACCGAAGAAGACGAGGGGAGCGGCGGTGGTTTCTTGACAAGACGGCAATGGCAGGAGTGGTCGGCCTGCCTCTGTTTCCTCCGCTTATAAAGGGGAGGAGGGGGCGGACGTTCCGCTTATATTAATAAAGAACCCCCCACGACCGCGCCCACGATCTCTCGCACGACGCCACGTCCGGTGCGTGCCGTTAGTGGGGATCGTGGTGGGTCCGGGGCGGGTTGCGGCGTGGTCGAGGCCGCGCGCGTCCGTCTGCGATTCTGGGCCTGGCCCGACAAGCGCTCGGCACCATGTACGGCCCAGGCCCGGGGGCTCCTGTCGGTGTACTAGAGTAGGGGTACCCTAGTATCCCGTACTCGTGCACGGACAGTTGCAGCACCCCGCGGCAAGGTTTGCCTCGTCACCGCCAATCTCCTCCCTGGCTCCCTTGGAGCCATTCAAGAACAAAGTATTAGATTGAGAAGACAAGGCCCCGACAAGAGGAGCTTGTCGGGAAGGCCACTCCAGGCACACAGAAGACAAGGCCCCGGCAAGAAGAGCTTGCCGGGAAGGCTCGGAGCGCGACAAGTCTCCGGGCGTGACAAGGATTCGGCCGCGGCAAGGCGCTTGCCGCGGCATGCAACTCCTCTCCGTCTCCGCTCCAGCTCACCCAGCGACGTGTCGCCCTGGGACCGTTCCATGGGCGCGTGTCGAGCAGCTGTGCAGCCAGCGGAGAGCAGCTGACAGCGGCTGACAGCTCGCCATCATGGCGAGCGGAGGTGCACCTGACGGTCTCTGTTACACTGTTTGGCCGACAACGACAGGCATTTATTGCTTTTGTCCCTTGCCGTTAGAGTTAGGTATTTTTGCACTGTACACTGTTCAAGTAGGTGTACCAACTCCTGTTTTTACATTCGTACCCCCGCCTATGTTGTCACATCCCTAGTTCTGGTATGCTCAAGGCTAGCTAGTCATTGTGCATCATGTTTAAGATTCCATTTAATTTTGAAATGGGGATTTGTGAAACCCTCAGAATAATTTTTGGAAATGACCCAAAAATAAAAATTGCTCCAAAGGGTCCGTGAAAATGCTCATGTGGCCCTCTGAAAATATTGGACAGAGATAATAATCAAACCAATATTTTTGGGGGTTCATAAGTAATTATATTTGGGCATTTGGAATTAATGCATACCTAATTGCATTGGATATATATTATTATATATATATATATATAATATTGTCCAAAAATTGTGCCTTTTGTTGAAGAGCTCTGGAATATTACCACTAGCTCATATAAAAATTGGCATAATTAAATAAAGTGATTTGGTATTTTAAATAAATCAAACAAATGTCGAGAATATTAAAAAAAGAAACAAAATAGGTAAAACCTACCTAACTTACATGACTTTGGCTGTGTGGCTGCCCGGCCAGCCAATGGCCGGCCGGCCCGGCCAAGCGCCACCGTCCCTTCCTCGCGCCCGGAGGGCAGGGGGCACGCCAGCCCGGCAGCCACCAGCGATCCGGCTGGGGACACGTCTCCCGCCACCTCCTGCTTCCTCCTCGTCGCCTGGGCGCCTTCGAACGACGCCACGCCGCCCGCACCTCTCTCCTCTCTCTCATTTTCCCCTCCTCCTCTGGTTTCTCTTCCTCTCTTCACCGACCGCACCGAGAGCGCCGCTGCTACGCCGCCCGCCACCGTCTCCCCTCGCTCTCTCCGTGGTTCTGCAAGATCCGCGCCGCCGTCCGCTACCTCCCGTCGAGCCACGTGGCGCGGGAAGCCTCGAGCGCCGCCATCGCCATCGCTCTCCGTCTCCGTCGCCGGAGATCCCCTCCGCCGCCCACGACCGCTCGGTTCCTCCCGACCTCGCCGACCCGTTCGTCGCGACCGCTGTGAGCTGCTGCTCCTTCTCCCCCTCTCCGTTCGCCCTCGCACCGCAACGGATCCCCTTTCGCGCCCGACTCGGCCACCGCCCGAAGCTCCGCTCCGCGAAGCTCCGGCGCCCGCAGCCCCACCAGCTCACACAGTTGCAGACGGCACGGGCTACGCCCGGTGGTGTTCAGCGCGACCGAGCGCGCTTATGGCGCAACTCCGCGAGCCCTCGCCGCGTTTTGGTAAATGTCGCCGACCAAGCTCCGGCGAGCTGACGTGGCGCCGGCTTAATTAGTGCTAATCACCAACTAACCTACCCCCCCTGACACTGATAGTGGGCCCAGCGCCACTAATCTGTTAATTAGGATTAAAATAACCCTGTTTAACCCGTGTCAGCGGCGTGTGGCCCCCACGTCGAGTTTGACTCAACCAGCCGCGATTGACCTCTTGACGTCATGCTTAAGAAGGTCTTGACGCAATATTATATTTTCTCGGATTTAATTAAATCAGGAATTCCAGAATATATTCAAAACTTCAAAAATTCATAGAAATTCAACCGTAGCTCAGATTGAAATAATTTATATATGAAAAATTATCAGAAAAATTCAATCTATCCATCTGTGCTAGTTTCATGCATGACAAACCAACTTATACATGCTGTATAAGTGAAACTCTAAAATGGCATTTATAAGAGCTTACTTTGGAATTGCATTTGAACCTTTGGTTCAAATGGACTTCATTCAAATTGAATACCAGCTTGCATTAGCTCAAACAGCATCACATCTACATACCATGTTCATGCATCATATTGTTGCATATGATTGTGTATTGATTGCCGGCACCGTTCCTTCTCGATAGGTCCTGCTTTCAGGACGCGTTCCAGTACACCGCTCTATGAAGCGGTGCCTCCCTTGTTGATTTACCAGGCAAGCAAATCCCTTGTTCATTCCGATACAATCCTACTCTCTACGCTCCTGCTCTCGGTTATTGCATTAGGACAACAACGATTCATACTGCTACTTTGTCTTTGCGGTAGTTGAACCCATTCCTCTGCATGACCTGTCATTGCCACGATAAATAGTTGAAAACCCACTAGCATGTGTAGGAGTTGATTGAGCCATGTTGTGTTCCTACCATGCTATGCCTGCTATTGCTTAGAGTTGTGTCGTGTCTGATTCATTGGGAATGAATTGGAGTCTGATTCTATGTTACGATCTTTGAGAGTGAAGTGTGTGAACACGATTTGGTAAAGGTAGCGGTGAGAGGCCATGTAGGAGTACATGGTGGGTTGTCTCACTGGAACCGTCCTTAAGCATCGAGTTCTATGTATGTTGTCCAATGACTCGATACTACCACACATTGGGCTCCGGGCGCTCAAGCCCTCTCGACTTATTAACCGACTTGATCTCTCCGTGAGTCGCAACTAGTCTCTGGTGTTTGTAGGTAGTGCTATTTTTCTACGAGTGGCACCCGCAGGTGGGCTTGGGATGCATTAGGCACAGGTGGCACGGTGTACCAAGTGGCACCGGATGGTGGGCTTGGGAACCCTGCTCACATCGTTTGGGGCCGTGGCGACACCCCGGCCGGATCTCCTTGCGGATGGAACCCGAATAGGCGATAAACCCGACTAGAGTCTTGTGTGGTTAGTCGGTCGTGGCCGACACCCTCGCCAAAGCTTCCGCTTGAAGGTTGCCGAGATACATGACATGTATATGGCGGTAAGTGGCGAGGCGTGTGTGAAGAAGTACACCCCTGAGGTTATCATGATCTATTCGAATAGCCGTGTCCTCGGTTATGGACTTCTTGGATGCTTACGTGGTACATAGACAACTTGAAGTGGATACTCTAAAATGCTCAAGACAAGTGTGAGTGCTATGGATGGCCTTTCCGTATGGAGACGGAATGAATCCATAGTAGTGTATTGATGTGGTAATTAGTGGACTCGTGTCGTTGTCTCACCTCAAGAGTTTCTTGTAGTCGTAGAACAGGATAACCACAGAGTCAAAGCTGGCTTGCTGCAACTAAACTCCACATTACCTTCTTGATACTAATGCATGTATAATAGGATCTGATGTAAGTCTTGCTGAGTACCTTTGTACTCACGTTGCTTTATTTATGTTTTGCAGCGGAGACTTCGGTTTTTCTAGTAGTTCCGCTTGGACTTCGACGAGTAGCTTGTTACCTCAGCTACGATCTTGTACCCTTGGGAGGGTCTTGTAGATAGTCAGGCTTCTCAGCCTTTTTCTTTTGTAGATGTACGTACTCGGACATGTAATGCTTCCGCTTGTTGCTTGTATGCTTTCTGAATGATGGGTCATGTGACCCCTGTTTGTATTTATTGCTATGTGGCTCTTTCCGAGCCTTTATCTATATGAGTTTATGCGTTATGTTGTGATGCCATGTTGTACAGCACATACTTGCATGTTATGCGTCACGTGTAACTTGTACTGCTATGTGTGGGATCCGACAACCTAGTTGTTTATCCTTGGTAGCCTCTCTTATGGGAAATGTAGTCTCGTGCTTACGGCGATAGTAGTCCGCTACAGCCCGGTTCACCGAGTCCTGCTAGCCCAGCACTACTGCTTGGACACTTGATCTGGCCGGCATGTGTTTCACGCCGTTCCTATATACATCCCTTGAGAAATGTCGCAGCGTGTTATTCGGAGTCCTGCCTAGCTCGCTACAGCCCGGGATACCGGAGTCCTGTTAGCCCAGTGCTACAGCCCAATTCATACGTTGATGACCGACATGCTCGATGTGATTCATGTATGCCTGTTCCCATAGGTTAAGCGCCGCTTTGGGTTCACGACTAGCCATGTCGGCCCGGTTCTTTGTCATATGGATGCTAGCGACACTATCATATACGTGAGCCAAAAGACGCATAACGGTCCGGGCCATGGTAAGGCGACACCGTGGGAATACCGTGCGTGAGGCCGCCAAAGTGATATGATGTGTTACATGCTAGATCGGTGTGACTTAGGATCGGGTCCCGACAGCTTTTGGTATCGAGCTCGATTGCTGTAGGATTTCCAAGCCAACCTGATCGAAGTTGAGTCTAGAAATGCTTTAGTTATATAGGGAATTGATTGTGGAAGGGAACGTAAGGCTCTTTTTACTCCTTTACCTCATGGCCTCTCGATCCGAGTCGTCCTATCTTTCCTACGGGGTTAAGGAACTAGGCTATCTCTTACATCTGCTCGAGGATCACGTGTTACTATTTCCGTAGTCCTATAGGATTGGTTGATCGAGTCTTACCCAGTTTTCGAGTACCCTCGGTGTAGCATGTTTAGTATTATTCCGTAACCTTTAATGATGATGTTGAGTATGGTGCTACCCCATTTTGCGAGAATGTCTCATTTTGAACATTTTACTGCCGTTATGCTACCGGAATTGCCCGGGAGTTCGAGAGTTACTAATATCGGTATCCCACATTTTCGTATGAAGTGATGTGATTCCGTCCTTGGTTTCGTTCCTCGGGATGTCATCGCTAAGCGAAGTTACATTGCCCGTAGCCGTAACCACGGGATGGAAGGGATGAGGATCCTCCCGACCAGCCTTCATTGACAGGGTTCATGTTAGAAATGGAGAGGAACAAGCGTGAGTATAACCGTTTGTTGGCACGTATCGAGGAGAACACCGCACATCAGTCCAAAGGGTTTGCGACCATTCATGACTTCATTCGCTTGCACCCACCCACCTTCCAACACTCCATCGAGCCACTCGATGCCGATGACTGGCTTCGTAGCATCACTCATAAGTTGCGTTCATAAACGTGTCACGAGGATGACAAGGTCACCTATGCTGCATACCACCGGAAGGTCATGCTAGTCTTTGGTGGCGAGAACTATGAGGCTATGCTTCCACCTGGTCGATTCCAACCTGGAGAGATTTCACCGAGGCTTTTTCGCGAGCATCACATTCCTGAAGCCCTCATCGATCGCAAGAGAGAAGAGTTCTGTAGTTTCACCCGTGGTAAGATGGCTGTTGATGCTTACAGAGAATTCGAGAACCTCGCCCGTTATGCCCCGTAAGAAGTGTCCACGGACGCCAAGAAGCGAGCTAGGTTCGGAAGGGTCTCAAACCCAAGTTGCGTCGTGACCTCCACCTGCACCATTGTGATACATTCCAAGCTCTTGTGAACAAGGCCATTAATGCAGAGACAGCTCAGCTCACCTACGAGGAGTCTCGTAAGCACAACCGTGAATTGGTTTCTTCCTCCGGTTCTAGCTCGCAGAACGCCAATTTGGATTCGAACTCGCTCTTCCACCGGATATTCACCGAGGCCATCCCATATGGCGCCTCACCCAGTTCAGATTACATGCTCCACCAGGCCTCTTGGTAGACCACTTGTCAATGCGGGTCCACGTCCAACTTTAGGGACTTGCTTCACATGCGGAGAGCCGTGACACTATGCACGTGATCGCTCTCAAGCCGATTATGCTCCACCCAGCTCGAGAAGCCTATTGGCTGTGTTAAGCCATCACGCAAGATGATCAAGATCAAGACAGCTCGCTGAACGTGGATGTGTGCATCACGTCTCAGCTAAATACGCTCATGATGATCCGGATGTCGTTCTTGGTACCCTCCTTGTCAACTGTCATCCCGCCTCGATTCTATTCGACATCGGAGCATCTCATTCCTTCATTTCGAAGCTATGCTAACTTGCACAACATATCATTTTGTGATATGCCCTCTCCGCTAGTCATTCAAACTCCACGGATCCAAATGGCAAACTTCTTGTATAAGCCATGGTAACGAAATCCTTGTTGATGAGACTTGTATTCCTTGCCTCACTTATAGCCCTCAAGTCTTCAGATATTAACATCATTTTGGGTATGGACTGGATGACAGCTCATCATGCCAAGATTGATTGTTTCACTAGGTCTGTTCAGCTTACACACCCATCTGGCAAGATAGTCACTGTCTCCACTAGAGTTGCAAAGCGTCAACTCTATTCTCTTAATGCCAGCCCTCTTCCAGACCTTGAAGATATCCCGGTAGTCCGTGACTTTCCGGATGTTTTCCCAAAGGAACTGCCAGGTGTTCCACCTGACAGAGATGTAGAGTTAAATCATAGATCTTATTCGGGAACCGCCCCAATCTCTAGGAGACCTTATAAGATGGCACCCTTAGAACTAGCCGAGCTTAAGAAACAACTTGATGAGTCCTTGCAAAGGGTTTCATCCGTCCTAGTTCTTCTCCTTGGGCTTGCCCGTCCTCTTCGTCAAGAAGAAGGATGGTACGGACGGATGGTTGTAGATTATCGTCCGTTAATTTGGTCACGATAAAGAACAAGTATCCGCTCCCGAGATCAACGACACTGTATGATCAGCTCATTTGGATCCTCGATCTTTTCTAAGATGGATTTGAGGTTAGGCTACCATCAAATCAAGATCGAGAATGGAGACATTCCCAAAACAGCCTTTGTCACTCGTTATGGCGGTATGAGTACACCGTCATGTCCTTTGGTCTAACCAACGCTCAGCTACATTCTCCGCTTGATGAACTCGATCTTCATGGAGTACTTGGATAAATTTGTCGTGGTTTACCTTGATGATATTCTTATTTACTCAAAGAACGAGGAAGAGCATGCCGAACATCTTAGACTTGTGCTAGAAAAACTCAGAGAACACCGCCTTTATGCCAAGTTCTCCATGTGTGAATTTTGTTGCCGGCGACCTACTTAGGCCACGTAATCTCTGGTAAGGGCATTGCTGTCAATCCCGAGAGAGTTCGGGCTGTTCTTGATTGGACTCCACGAAACCGTTAAACAAGTTAGGAGTTTCCTTGGTCTAGCCAGCTATTGTCGCCGCTTTGTTGAAAACTTCTCCAAAGTAGCTAAACCCCTCACGGAACTTCTCAAGAAAGATAAAAAGTTTGAGTGGTCCCCACGGTGTGAGTACAGTTTTCGAGGCTGAAAAAGACGCTCGACTACCGCTCCCATACTAGTGCCACCGGATTTCACTAAAGACTTTGTTATCTCTGCGGCGCCTCACGACAGGATTAGGTTGCATTCTTATGCAGGATCGTCATGTGATTGCCTATGCATCTCGTCGATTGCATCCACATGAGGAGAATTATCCTACACATGATCTAGAGCTTGCGGCCGTAGTCTATGCACTCAAGACCTGGCGACATTACCTTCTTGGTAAACGTTGCGAGATCTACACCGATCACCGTAGTCTCAAGTACATATTCACCCAACCAGATTTGAACCTTAGACAAAGACGTTGGTTGGAGTTGATCACAGATTATGATCTAGGATTACCTACACCCTGTGCAAAGCCAATGTCATGGCTGATGCGTTAAGCCGTAAATCCTATTGCAACAATCTCATGTTGCAGCAAGGCCAACCACTTCTTCATGAGGAATTCTGTAAGCTTAATCTTCACATTGCTCCTCACGGATTCCTCTCCACCTTGGTGGCGAGACCTGATCTTGAAGATCGGATTGTCGCTGCTCAAAAGCAAGACACGGGAATTTCTCGGATCAAGAGAAACATTAAGAAGGGAGTGGGTGGACGTTTCTCTATGGATGATCGTGGTGTTGTCTTCTTTGAGAATCGTTTGGTGGTTCCAAAGAATCAACATCTGCGACAATTGATTCTTAAGGAGGCGCATGAATCTCCTCTCACAATTCATCCCGGTAGTACTAAGGTGTATCGGGACCTCGCGGAGGTTACGGTGGACTAGGATGAAGAGAGAAATTGCTCGATTTATTGCTAACTGTGACGTTTGTCGTCGCGTTAAGGCAGAGCATCAAAGGCCTGCTGGCACCCTTCAGCCCTTAGCTATTCCTGAGTGGAAATGGGATAAAGTTGGTATGGATTTCATCACCGGCTTTCCCAGGACCAAGAAAGGGAATAATGCTATCTTCGTAGTCGTTGATCGTCTTTCCAAAGTGGCTCACTTCCTTCCTGCTCGAGAGTATCACGCTAGTCAGCTTGGCGACTTATACATTCTCGAATAGTGTCACTCCATGGTGTTCCACTAGAGATCAATTCAGACCGTGGTAGTCCTTTCACTTCTCATTTCGAGAGTTTCCAAACTGCCATGGGAACCCATCTTTTCTTGATGCCGCTTTCCACCCTCGGTCAAGTGGTCGTGGAAAGGGTCAACCAAATTCTCGAAGACATGCTTAGAGCTTGCGTTATATCATTCGGTATGGATTGGGAGAAAAGTCTTCCTTTCGCCGAGTTTGCTTATAACAATAGCTATCAATCCAGTCTCAAGAAAGCTCCTTTTGAGATTCTCTATGGACGAAGGTGTCGAACACCTTTGAACTGGTCGTAAACCGTGAAAGACAATTCTTTGGACGGACATGATCCAGGAGGCGTAAGAGCAAGTTCGCATCATTCGTGAGAATTTGAAAACAGCCCAATCTCGTCAAAGAGCCAATATGACCGTCGTCATAAGGAAGTGGCTTATGAAGTTGGCGACAAGGCTTACCTTCGGGTTACTCCTCTAAAGGGTACCCATCGCTTTTAGGTATCAAGGGCAAGTTGGCTCCTCGTTACATTGGACCCTTCGCATTCTCGCTTAAACGAGGAGAGGTTGCCTACCAGTTGGAACTACCCCACATCTTTCTCGAGTTCATGATATCTTCCACGTCTCTCAACTCAGCGTTGCTTCTCGGATCCTATCCGCGGAGTGGACCACGGCGCTTGATCTCCAAGATAACCTCACATACCGAGAGTACCGGTTCGCATTCTTGATCAAGCAGAGCGTGTTACTCGACGTCGAATATCAAGTTTCTCAAGGTTCTGTGGTCTCATCATTACGAGAGAAGCTACGGGAGCGAGAAGATCGTATTCGATTTGGAGTACCCGCTTTCTTTCCGTCGACCCACAGAATCTCGGGACGAGATTCTTTCAAGTGAGGCGAGTTGTCACATCCCTAGTTCTGGTATGCTCAAGGCTAGCTAGTCATTGTGCATCATGTTTAAGATTCCATTTAATTTTGAAATGGGGATTTGTGAAACCCTCGTAATAATTTTTGGAAATGACCCAAAAATAAAATTGCTCCAAAGGGTCCAGAAAATGCTCATGTGGCCCTCTAAAAATATTGGACAGAGATAATAATCAAACCAATATTTTTGGGGGTTCATAAGTAATTATATTTGGGCATTTGGAATTAATGCATACCTAATTGCATTGGATATATATTATTATATATATATAATATTGTCCAAAAATTGTGCCTTTTGTTGAAGAGCTCTGGAATATTACCACTAGCTCATATAAAAATTGGCATAATTAAATAAAGTGATTTGGTATTTTAAATAAATCAAACAAATGTCGTAATATTAAAAAAAGAAACAAAATAGGTAAAACCTACCTAACTTATCATGACCCGCTGTGTGTGGCTTTGGCCAATGACCCCAAGCCCGGCCCGGCCAAGCGCCGTCCCTTCCTCGCGCCCAGAGGAGGGCAGAGCAGCCCGGCCTTGTGACCACGGTCCGCTGAGGACACGTCTCCCGCCACCTCCTGCTTCCTCCTCGTCGCCTGGGCCACAGAACGACGCCACGCCGCCCGCACCTCTCTCCCTCTCTCCCATTTTCCCCTCCTCCTCTGGTTTCTCTCCCTCTCTTCACCGACCGCACCAGAGCGCCGCTGCTGCCGCCCGTGTACCGTCTCCCCCTCGCTCTCTCTCCGTGTATGCAAGATCCGCGCCGCCGTCCGCTACCTCCCCGTCGAGCCACGTGACGCGGGAAGCCCTGGAGCGCCGCCATCGCCATCGTCTCCGTCTCCGGTCGCCGGAGATCCCCTCCGCCGCCACGGCAGCTCGGTTCCTCCCGACCTCGCCGACCCGTTAAATCGCGACCGCTGTGAGCTGCTGCTCCTTCTCCCCCTCTCCGTTCTCGCCCCTCGCACACATAACGGATCCCGCTTTCGCGCCCGACTCCGGCCACCGCCCGAAGCTCCGCTCCGGCGACTCCGGCGCCCCGCAGCTTCACCAGCTCACAGTTGCGGACGACGGCAGGCTACGCCCGGTGGTCTTCGCGACGACGCCGCTTAGCGCAACTCCGGCGAGCCCTCGCCGCGTTTTTGGTCGTCGCCGACCAAGCTCCGGCGAGCTGACGTGGCGCCGGCTTAATTAGTGCTAATCACCAACTAACCTACCCCCCCTGACACTGACAGTGGGCCCAGCGCCACTAATCTGTTAATTAGGATTAAAATAACCCTGTTTAACCCCGTGTCACTGACGTGTGGCCCCCACACGTCAGGTTTGACCCAGCCAGCCGCAGTTGACCTGCTGACGTCATGCTTAAGAAGGTCGACGCAATATTATATTTTTACGGATTTAATTAAATCAGGAATTCCGAATATATTCAAAACTTCAAAAATTCATAGAAATTCAACCGTAGCTCAGATTGAAATAATTTATATATGAAAATTATCAGAAAAATTCAATCTATCCATCTGTGCTAGTTTCATGCATGACAAACCAACTTATACATGCTGTATAAGTGAAACTCTAAAATGGCATTTATAAGAGCTTACTTTGAATTGCATTTGAACCTTTGGTTCAAATGGACTTCATTCAAATTGAATACCAGTTGCATTAGCTCAAACAGCATCACATCTACATACCATGTTCATGCATCATATTGTTGCATATGATTGTGTATTGATTGCGGCACTGCTCCTTCTCGATAGGTCCTGCTCAGGAGACGCTCCAGAGTACACTGCTCATGAAGCGGTGCCTCCCTTGTTGATTTACCGTGCAAGCAAATCCCTTGTTCATTCCGATACAATCCTACTCTCTCGCTCCTGCTCTCGCTTATTGCATTAGGACAACAACGATTCATCTGCTACTTTGTGTCATGCGGTAGTTGAACCCATTCCTCTGCATGACCTGTCATTGCCACGAAGAATAGTTGAAAACCCACTAGCATGTGTAGGAGTTGATTGAGCCATGTTGTGTTCCTACCATGCTATGCCTGCTATTGCTTAGAGTTGTGTCAGGTCTGATTCATTGGGAATGAGTTGGAGTACAGTTCTATGTTCTGATGCTGAGAGTGAAGTGTGTGAACACGATTTGGTAAAGGTCGTGGTGAGAGGCCATGTAGGAGTACATGGTGGGTTGTCTCACAGGAACCGTCTTAAGCACTGAGTTCTATGTATGTTGTCCAATGACTCGATACTACCACACATTGGGCTCCGGGCGCTCCAAGCCCACTCGACTTATTAACCGACTTGATCTCTGTCCGTGAGTCGCAACTAGTCTCCGTGTTTGTAGGTAGTGCTATTTTTCTACCGAGTGGCACCCGGCAAGGTGGGCTTGGGACAGACTAGGCACAGGTGGCACGGTGTACCAAGTGGCACCCGGATGGTGGGCTTGGGAACCCTGCTCACATCGTTTGGGGCCGTGAGCGACACCCGGCCGGATCTCCTTGCGGATGGAACCCGAATAGGCGATAAACCTGGACTAGAGTCTTGTGTGGTTAGTCAGGTCGTGGCCGACACCCTCGCCAGGCTTCCGCTTGAAGGTTGCCGAGATACATGACATGTATATGGCGGTAAGTGGCGAGAGCGTGTGTGAAGAAGTACACCCTGCGGGGTTATCATGATCTATTCGAATAGCCGTGTCCTCGGTTATGGACTTCTTGGATGCTTACGTGGTACATAGACAACTTGAAGTGGATACTCTAAAATGCTCAAGACAAGTGTGAGTGCTATGGATGGCCTTTCCGTATGGAGACGGGAATGAATCCATAGTAGTGTATTGATGTGGTAATTAGTGGACTCGTGCACGTTGTCTCACCTCAAGAGTTTCTTGTAGTCGTGAAACGGGATAACCACACGTAGTCAAAGCTGGCTTGTCGCAACTAAACTCCACATTACCTTCTTGATACTAATGCATGTATGATAGGATCTGATGTAAGTCTTGCTTTGAGTACCTTTGTACTCACGTTGCTTTATTTATGTTTTGCAGCGGAGACTTCGGTCTTACTAGTAGTTCCGCTTGGACTTCGACGAGTAGCTTGTTACCTCAGCTACGATCTTGTACCCTTGGGAGGGTCTTGTAGATAGTCAGGCTTCTCAGCCTTTTTCTTTTGTAGATGTCTGTACTCAGACATGTAATGCTTCCGCTTGTTGCTTGTATGCTCTGAATGATGGGTCATGTGACCCCTGTTTGTATTTATTGCTATGTGGCTCTTCCGAGCCTTTATCTATATGAGTTTGCGTTATGTTGTGATGCCATGTTGTACAGCACATACTTGCATGTTATGCGTCACGTGTAACTTGTCTTTGCTATGTGTGGGATCCGACAACCTAGTTGTTTATCCTTGGTAGCCTCTCTTATGGGGAAATGTAGTCTCGTGCTTACGAGCGATAGTAGTCCGCTACATGACCGGTTCACCGGAGTCCTCGCTAGCCCAGACTACCGCTTGGACACTTGACTGGCCGGCATGTGTTTCACTGTTCCTATATGTCTGTCCCTTCGGGAAATGTCACGCGTGTTATTCGAGTCCTTAGCCTGCTACAGCCGGGATACCGAGTCCTGTTAGCCAGTGCTACGGCCGAATTCATACGTTGATGACCGACATGCTCGATGTGATTCATGTTTGCCTGTTCCCATAGGTTAGCGCCGCTTTGGGTTCACGACTAGCCATGTCGCCGGGTTCTTTGTCATATGGATGCTAGCGACACTATCATATACGTGAGCCAAAAGACGCAAACGGTCCCGGGCCATGGTAAGGCGACACCCGTGGGAATACCGTGCGTGAGGCCGCAAAGTGATATGATGTGTTACATGCTAGATCGGTGTGACTTAGGATCGGGGTCCCGACATATGTTGCCACCTGTCGGAGACCCCTTGAGCATATAAAAGGAGGGCCGAGTGCAACGTAGAAGGGGTTCGGTTCACGTCTTTGGCAAGGGGTTTGGTCCGCGTCTTTCGCAAGGTTCAGTTCATTCGACTGGCCATAGATTAGATACACTCACGCTAGGTTTTGTAGCTCGCATTGCTCCCTAGCAAGAACACAATAGATCAAACAGGCAGCAGTAGGAGTTTTATCTCTCCGGAGAGCTCCGAAGCTGGGTAAACCGCTCGTGTGCATCGCCTCGATCCGCTCTTTGTGCGACCTCCGCCCCCCTCCGAACCACCAAGGGGCCTGCTCCGCCGGCCCCATAGGTGTCCGTGGGTACGATCATCCTCCCCGACAACATGTAGAAGGGCTCTTCTATCACGATGTCCGGGGTCTTGTCTCTAATGATCCGCATCTCCATACTCAGCGAAAACAGCCGAACGAAGGTGTAGTGCAGCGGATGAAGGTTAAACATAGAAAAGATGTCATCAAACCGCAGGACGATCGTACCCCCGATGGCGCCATCCACAAAGCCCTTGCCCTCTGGCACCTTGGCCACGAAAACCGGGTGTCAGGACCCCGATTCCAAGTCACATCGACCTAGCCGGTAACACCTCATATCACTTTGCGGCCTCACGCACGGTATTCCCACGGGTGTCGCCTTACCATGGCCCGGGACCGTTTGCGCCTTTTGGCTCACGTATATGATAGTGTCGCTAGCATTCATATGACAAAGAACACGGGCCGACATGGCTAGTCGTGAACCCAAAGCGGCGCTTAACCCATGGGGACAGCATACATAAATCACATCGAGCATGTCGGTCATCAACGTATGAATTCGGGCTGTAGCAGGCTAACAGGACTCCGTATCCCGGGCTGTAGCAGGCTAGGCAGGACTCCCAATATCACCGCGTGACATTTCCCGAAGGGACAGACATAGGAACGGCAGTGAAACACATGCCCGGCAGTCAAGTGTCCAAGCAGTAGTCTTTGGGCTAGCAGGACTCCGTGAACCGGTCAGAGCGGACTACTATCGCCGTAAGCACAAGACTACATTTCCCCATATGAGAGGCTGCCAAGGATAAACAACTAGTTTGTCGGATCCCACTCATACCAAGCATTTCAATCATACACATAATATGCCCGATATGAGTACATACAACATGGCATCACAACAAAACTCTACAACTCAAAGTACTTTATTTAAGAGGCTCGAGGAGCCATACATAACATATCCATACAGGTAGGGGTCACATGACCCAAGACTCAAGTCATACAAACATACAAGAACATGCGGAAGCAAACTAGTCTCGAGTACAGACTCTAAAAAGAAAGAAAGCTTGTTGAAGCCCTTCTATCTACAAAGTGGCCCTTCACAAGCCTTGGATCACCACACGGGTGGCTAGTTCACTCTGCCGATGTCAAGGTCTACATAGAACCCATCGGAGGGGGCAGTGTTGTCGTCTGAAAACATTAATTAAGCAAACATGAGTACGGAGGTACTCAGAAGTCTTACAATGTAATCCTATCATACATGCACATTCTCAAGAAGGTGGTGGAGTTATTTGCAGCAAGCCAGCTTTGACTCTTGGCTAAGCTATCCCACGTGACACCACTTGAAAAGCATTTGTCGCACACGAGTCCACTAATCACCATCACAATACTCCACTGTGGATCCTCTCGTCAACCCACGAGAGGGCAATCCATGCACTCACACTTATCTTGAGGCTTTTAGTAGTATCCATTTACTTGTCTATGAACCGTATAGGTGACCAAGTAGTCCTTTACATGACGCAGCTATTCGAATAGTTTATACCCTGCAGGGGTGTACTTCTTCACACACGCTCTACCCACTTACCGCCGTTTACACGACATGTACTCGGCATCCTTCAAGCGGAAGCCCAACGTGGGTGTCGGCCACGACCTGACTAAACACACGAGTCCCGAGTCCGGGTTTATCGCCTATTCGGGTTCCATCTGCAGGAGTCCGGCCGAGGTTTCCACTAACGGCCCCGAACGATGTGTGCAGGGTTCCCGAGACACCAAAGCGGGCGAATCGGTACAAGACCACGTGCCTACCGCAACACAACCCACCCCTAAGGTCGGTGTTGCATGCGGCCCCAAAGATGCTACAAACACCGTAAACTACTTGCAACTCCCGGACTGAGGACAAGAGTGGTTAATAAGTCGAGAGGGTCAATTAAGGATCCCAATACGTGGTAGTAGCTAAGTCTTAAATCACACACACAGATCTCAGTTCTTAGGGACGGCTTCAATGGAACAACCCACCATGTACTCCTACATGGCCTCTCATCGATACCTTTACCAAAACGTGTTCAACACTTTCACTCTCGAACCCGACACAACCTTTCACTCCAGTTCATCATCCCGATGAGCCGGACCTGACACAACTCTAAGCATAGAAAGCATAGCATGGTAGGAATCACAAACATGGCTCAATCAACTCCTACACATACTAGTGGGTTTCATCTAGTTAATGTGGCAATGACAGTCATGCAAAGGAAGTGGGTTCAGCTACCGCAGCACACAACAGCTTGAATCGCGTTGTCTTAATGCAGTAAACAAGAGCGTAAGCGAGAACATGGGTTAGTATCGGAATGATCAATGGGTTGCTTGCACGATGTAGTGGTGGTAGGATACCGCCTTCAGACGGATATTCGGATTATCCTCGAGGCGTAACCTATCACGAAAGACATACCAAATAAACACACATGGCAATATGCAACAATATGATGCATGCTATGACATGGCAATATGAATGTGTGTTGGCCTAATGCAAGCTGGAACAAGAAGGATGAACTCATTTGAATCAAAGATTCAAATGTTAGCTCATTTAAAATAGCCCTAAAGGTGTATTATCTTATTCTGCTTAAACAGCAAGGTTAACTTGTTCTATCATGCATGAAACCTTTACCAATGGATAGAATGGATTTTTCTGATCATTTTCATATATAAATCTTTGCATTTGGAGTTACAGATTAATTTCTATGAATTTTTGAAGTTTGAACCATATTCGGAATTTCCTATAACAGAATAATTCCAAGAATTTATTTATCGTCGACAAGAATGCGTCAGATGACGCGTCAGGGTCAACGGGGACGTCCAGGTCAAACCATAATGGTGGGTCCCGCATGTCAGCATAATTAGTTTAACTAAATATTAATTAAAACTAATCCTGATTAGTTAACAGGGCTGGGCCCCACCTGTCATGGACTCAGGAGAGTCAACCAGGGCCCACCCGTGGTCAAAGTCAGCACCAACTACACCGGCGTTTAGCCGCAGCCGAAACGAGCCAAGGCGGCGGAAGTGGTTTTGGCCGTTTCAGCAACCAAAAGAGCCGCAGAGGGCATCTATGGGTAGCTGGGAGCAAGCCGCAGCTCTTGGTGGTGTTGGGTGAGCTCGGTGGCGAATCGGCGCCGACAACGACCTAGGTGGCCGCCGGAGTTCGGGTGAAGACGAACTCGAGGCTACGGCGTCTTGTGAAGTGCGTGGAGTAGTGGGTTAGATGCTACGCGGTGTGGTG